>OY759223.1:8844248-10044248 GCA_963662175.1 Aradus depressus | reverse complement strand
AAATTAAATTCAAACTAGTAATATCGATAGAATTTAGTTAATTATTTATTTTGATTAGTTAAAATGTGACTGTTATTTGAAGCCCAACATTAGGGGCCATAGCTCTCTGTATATCTGTGGTCACAGGGAATAAATTGGTAAATCTAAATTCGTAACTTTTCAGGGCAGCACTTTTTTACTTTGCATTAATCGTGTAAATCCAGTTTTTGGAATAAATAAATTAGGTTTGCATCATTATTAATCATCTTCTAAATCTAAAGAAGTGAATGAAAATGAATATTGTGAATCCTTTCTTCATACTTTTTGAAATACTCGTGAATGATACCTCTCTAAAGTTGATTTAACCGAAAACACCCTCTTCACTTGGAATAGTCTGTCGTAGTGAATAAATGGTTAAATGCAGTTATCTCGTGAATGACTCCTCAAAGAAGTAGATTAAGTTGATTTAACCGAGAACATACACAATTTTATGATATACCCAGAAACCTACATCTTTATAATTTCAAAAGTAGTTCTGAGCTCCCAACTTCTTTCAGTGTGCAGATGGCTTGGGAGATGATCACAGTACACAACTCATTTTGGCTATTTTACGACTTAACAACTTATTCCCTGTGAACATAGATATAATACTCGAATAGCAAAATAGAGATTATGAGTTCGAATTCCAAAATTGTCTATAAATGTCATGATAAAACAACTCCATAGCCTGTCCTACTACACAGCCTGTCCTACTACATAGCCTGTCCTACTACATAGCCTGTCCTACTACATAGCCTGTCCTACTCCATAGCCTGTCCTACTACATAGCCTGTCCTACTACATAGCCTGTCCTACTGTATAGCCCGTCCCCTTGCTGTGCTATATTGGAGGACATAAGGACATTTTACTGAATCACCCCGGTTCAAATTATTTGTAATTAACCAAATCTTCGCTCTCTCTCTAAACCCTTCTCTCCGCTCGGATTGACTGACAATCAATGGTTTTTCTAAAACCACATGTACAATTTCTCATTAATACATCGAGAATTATATATAAAAACGGACGGAATTTTAATGGTTGGAGATTAATAAAGGAACAAAAAATCACAATAAAGCTGTTTGCATATAGGGTTGAGATATGTTTGAGATGTGTGGTGTTGTCTTTTTTACGTTTTTCACGCTCCTAGTGGCCGGTAGAGTGAAACTAGTAATCTGAGCTTGTTTCTCGCGAAAATACGAATCCAACGATATGCATAACTCAATTTGGGCAAAAATTGAGTTATGCGGTGTTGCTGCTTAAGCGACGATATGTATATATAAATGAATTTATCGTCACAAAATTTAGTATGAGGATTTAAGAGCCCGATTACATAACTTCCCCTATACTTTGTATAGTTGAGGAAGTAAAAAAGTAATTTTAGATAGATAGTAGCATGTTCTCGATCATTAATTCACGTTAATACTCGATACACACATAATATATAGGTTACTTCTTAACGGTATTCAACCATTGAAGCCCCTACATGGAGGTCTAAAAGCCCCTCCAGTGGAAACATAGCAAGAATGTAAGGTATGTTGTGGTGTGGTGTCCCAGAGAAAGTCGTGGAGTTGGTTAGCAGCAAGAGGAGAGAGAGAGACGAAGCTGACTGACTCTATGTGGGTCAAGAGCAGGGACCCTGTTCTCTAGAGACACACAACACCGCCAACCCTGCACCGGGTATCGACCAACACCTGCCTCAATCTCATCTGTCCTCTCTGTCGAGTAATTAGCAAGGGAACCAATCAAAGTTCATTAAAAGGGTAACCTTCAACAGTTAGCAGTAGGTGAGGCAAAACTAGATGTCAAAATTACTAAAATTGACCAAGTATGATTTAGTGGGCTTTTTCGTCACTCTGGTAGACATAAGCCCCATGGGAGTCCTAAATTTTGCCTACCTAGGTTTATTCACCTGGTCTTTAACGAGTAGCTTACATCGCACTCCGAAGAAAATTTTTTTTACCTGCCTGATAAAAAAACTTAAGAGCCTTGGCCATGTTTCGAATTCAGATACAACTCAACGTTATCTCTGCGCTACCGGCGCCCTCAACTATGATGTATAGAGAGGAGCAGAAAACCAGACAAAAATGTTTCATATTCTACAAAACTTCCATATTTTCGTCAACGTTTTTCTCCAAACCCTGTTTTTCAACCTGGCCCCCACTGTTCCCCGAATCATTATTTACAACGTAGCCTACAATGTTTTTGACTTTTCTCACGTATATTTTTCATGAAAATATTGCAACGAAATAAAAGATATATATATATATTAACTTATTTGTTAATTTATTTATATACATATATATTTGTCTATATTTGAAACCTGATGGAAGGGCGTGTAATCACCCAGAAATATCGTCGAGAAAGAAAACTTATTTTAAAGGAATATAAAATAATTTAGAATAAAAACAGTATCTACTGTATTTATTATTTATTAGGAATTTTATTTTCACTTATTTTCTAATATTTATTTATTACTTTTTTATAGCGCCCTGAAGGTGCTTATTTCCTTACTCCTCAAATCGTCACCTTAATACTACAACTAGATAACTCGAAAATCGGCATGTACGGGATAATTGTACCATTAGTTGTATTTTGCAGGTTTCTTTGTTGTACTAGAAGTAGACAATTTTAAGAAAATATGTTAAGAACTTATGTAAAAATGTCAATAGTTCAATTTGGATCATTCTACAACGGCTGATTAAAAAAAAAATAAAAAAAAAAAAAAAAAAAAAAAAAAAAAAAAAAAAAAAAAAAAAAAAGATTTGCGTTTTTCTCAAAACTAAATTTCGAGATGTCTAGTTGTAGTATTAAGGTGATGAAATATTTTAAATTGTAAAGCACAGCAACGAATTTTAGAATGCATTTGGCTGTTTTATTTTTTATTAAAAAGGATAAAAAATAAAATACATATGATTTGACCATAACAAGGATTTTTTTTTTACAAGTCATTCTCCCCTCCCTAACCCTCACAAATACATTCATTTTTAAAAACTGGGTTTAAACCCAGTAACGCCAGTATGAAATGTTTCTGAGTAGAGAGGCTGAGGGAGACTGCTCTATACTAAAGTGGTTGGTATAACAAGGTCTTGTTATATATAGACAATCACATATTTTAATTTTTATAATTATTATTATAATTGTGTTGTACATCTCATATGTATTTATATTTAGGATTAAATATCGATTGATGTATATAATTTATAAGCTAAACATATTGAAACATGACTTCACATCTCTGCCTCCCTCACACTTGCTTACTGAGCTCAAGATCGCGGGTTCGAAACCCAGCCGAGGCTCTTAGGTTCTTTTATCGGTGGGAGGTGAAAACCTTGTTCAACACAGAAAGGGACGTTAAGCGATGGTCCCGAGCCTGTACGAAGTACTCGTTCAAGACCCATTTTCCATAGGTGAATAAAAATTTAGGATACGGCACAATTTAGGACTCCCATAGTAGAGTCGAGCTCATGTCTAACAGAGTTGGAGCATGGTTAGTGAGTGTTTTACTCAGACAGAAGCCCCAAGAGAAGACCCTCATACAGAGACAGATCCAGGTAAAAAAAAAAGTGACCCTAGATCAGTTTTCTATAGGAGAGGTCAGGTACCTCCCACCCTCCAGCTCCAGCTCCAGCGCCCTCACAATACACTCCTCTCTTCTCTGTCTCCCACCCTCCCTCCTCCTGGCAAACACTTCCTCAACTAGGAATGTCCAAAACTGCTCCTTAACAGCAACGAAATAAAGTTGTTACTGCTCCGAAAAAAATACTTGTCACAACCTGGAGCTGGGAGCTGTATATCGATGGTGGAAAGCCAATACCGTCTATCTGTCACCCATAACTTAGCACAGAACACAATCACATAGACGGTATTTTTACAAAATATAAACAAGTTTGGAAAATTGGTATTGGAAGGCAACAGTTTTACAACATTCCACCAAACTCAGTGTTGCCACATTTTTAGAGAAGGTAAAAAAACAAAATAATGAAAAAAACAAAATAATGAAAAAAAAAAATACTTTGAAAAAAAAAGGCAGATAGACGGTATTGGCTTTCCACCATCGATATATAAATCAGTTACAAAATAATTACTGCACCTTACTTTCACTAAATAACTTCAGGAGCCTACATATGTTAAAAAATACCTAATACTTTTAGAAGCTAGTATTTTCAGTAGCAAGGAGCATATTGTTACAGTGACAGACCCAAACCTGTTACAAAATACCTGTCACGCAAATAACAGAACATCACTTTCTTGAACACAGGTTAGTTGTAGACCACACTTCAATTGTACACAATCAAAATAATAACATTTATAAGAACTCATTTCAATTTCGATTCAAATTCCCTGATAACATTTTTCAGTTTTTACCCTATTACACCAAATTAATACATTATAAATTTTACAAAAAAAGGGAAGGGGGAGGGATTAGGGGGGAGATGTAGCACAACTGTAATAACTGCTCATCTAATAAATGTATTAATATGAAATTTTATAATTAAATTCAAAACCCCATAAAGACGGCCTCAGAGAATTTTTAGTACGAGGATTAGAAATTCATTTTGGATGAAGAGCGAAAATTCAATATAATTTATGTTGTAAAATTGTCTTTAAATAACCCTCTCGATTTCATACTATGTTTGAACAAGACCGCCAGTATTTGATATTTGCCCATGTCTAGAATACTTAGAGCGCGATGAGGCTAACAGAATAGGTCAATGGTCAGTGACACTGATTGCAAATTTCATAGGTCAAACCTTGACCCAACTGAGGTGAAGGACGAGCACCAAAATCTATCTAATAATAAAAAAAACTAAGAACTCATAAACCTAAGAGAAAATATTTACCTTTTCAAAATATATTTATGTATAGTTTATTAAAAAATACAATAAAATATAATTAGCAATTCAAATTTAATGTGTAATCCCTGACACACTTTGTAAAGAAACTATTACAGGAAAACAAAAAAGAATTATTTCGGAGTCATCAGAGAGTTATAATGAGGTCAATTATTTCATGCACTGCAATCTATCTGATGCTATTGAGGTCATAAAATGCATTCAACATCTCATTTAGTTCATTATGTTGAGAAGAAATTCATTGCGAAATAAGCATGTTTTACTTCTACAGCAAAGAGAGAAGTTATCCAATCGGTTAGAAAATCGATGTGATTTCAATGCAATTTTATGTTTTTTTTTGATCTCATAATCTCAAAAATTAGAGAAAAAAAAACGATAACTCCCGGACAACACCTATTGATTTTCAGCCAAATCGGAGAATGGGAAGGGGGAGGGGGGGATTTGAAGGGAATTTTATATGTAAATGCAATAAAAGATCGTTATTAATTTTTTCGCGAAATTGTTCGAAGGGAAGGGGGGTTCGAATCAAATAACTGCCGATGTAATAAATGTAACAAGGATTCAGAGAAGCCACTATGTACGTCAAGTATTTAACTTTAGCCCAAAAGATCGATTGGTATTGAAGGGAGAGCTGAAACGTAATTGATTAAGTTCATAGCCCTTGATTCAACAATGTTTTTAACATAATTTTATGGACATTTATGAAAGTTGAAAAAAAAATTCATTATTTAATTTGTTTAAAATGGAAGAATTCCATATTTGATTTCTTCATAAATGGTGCTTTACGAAAGAGCGCTCTGGTAGTAGGCGATATGACCTCGTAGTTAAAGCCCGGGCATGAGTCATAAAACCTAACCTAACCTTTACGACCTGGGAGCTCTATGGCAAAAAGGTTAAACACAAACAAAAAAAGAAAGTGTCAGTAAATCTCACAGGCAATTGCACCAACACGAATTAATAAAGTGTTCGCTCTCCCTCTGATATACTCATTCTGTCACAGACCCCTATGAGATGTATAACTCAAGAGGTAACAATGTATCCTAACTGTACCAGATGGGAGGGGGGGCATCATTGTTCAATGGACTTGCTCCTCCCCACTCCTCTCCTTCATTCATCTTGGAACGCCTCTTGTCCATGCTTGCCTGAAATGTGGAAAACTGAATGAACAGTTTTCAGTTCAAGGAAAGTGCAACAGGTGAAATCAACCCAAGCGCCTACTAACAAAGAGATTCACTGAATAATCTTCTCATAGAAAAACATAATAATGTGTCTCTCATCCAATGATAGTGTTGCTATAAATCCCCTCATCCACCCCCTCCCTTCTGTCAATTCCGCTGAAAATTGATAAGTGTCGTCCTTATGAGCTTATGAATTCACATATGAAATTTTGTGTCGATACATTCATTACAACGGCAGTTATTAGAGTTTTTGAGTTGAGCCTTTCCCTTTGGTCGATTTGGCTGAAAATCAATAGATGTGACCGTTAGTGGGTACTGAATTTACATATAAAATTTTGTGATGATACATTCATTCAATTGGAAGTTATAGTGTTCACAGACAAACAGGCAGACATTTTTATTTTCACATTTGCCATCTGGTGGTCGGAAAACATGAAATTCCGTTGAAAAGTCCGAATCGAATTTTTGGTCGATTACATAACTTCCCCTATACTTAGTATGATTTGGCCATGACAGTTTCTCATGGTAGCCTATTTATCTACAGATCACTCTCCTCCTACCGCCTCTCAAATTCATTTTCTACTGGCATTATTGGTTATATTGAAGTAATGTGTTGGCGTCACCGGTATGCTTTGTTTCATTGTACAGCGTAATTATGAGAGTGACTTATATTCAGTAATGCCAATACGAAATTAGGGGAACCTGTATAAAAGTGGCTGGTATAAGCAAGTCCTTTTATTGCCACATCACATGTATAATTATTTTTATAAATATTTCTTAATAAAAACTACTAATAGGGGGCCATGGTGGCCGTGCGGGCTAGAGTGTAGGGCTTTGGTCGCATAGTCTCAATATGGTTTGCAGGTTCGAATCCCGTCCGGGAGTGAGTTTTATTTCGTAAATAGAACTCCCTCCCGGGGCCATGGATGTCGTAAATAACTAGATAACACAGTGACAAGGCTAATATGCATCGTACATGAAGCAAAAAAAAAAAAAAAAAAACTAATTAAAAATATTTTTCCCAATTCGTTGCTATGCGATACGCGTTACAATTCAATAATTTCTTTGAAATGTCAGCTACGGAAATTTTTTGTACATTCTTTGTTCGTATTGGTCCTTAAATTGTACTGGGGAAGTACCTAGCCGGTGATTCGACGATTTTTTTTTAATTTCTTAGTTTGTAGATTTTTTTTCTCTTAATGATCTGCTATTGTACTTTTTTTAAGTTTTGTCATCCTGATGTATGAAGAAATTCCATTGAAATCGTAAGGATTGTAAAGAGAAATGCAGCGTTGAGTAAGAGAATTCGTGTAGGCAGAAGGTGAGAGAGAGAGAAGAAAGCAAGTAGACGAAGAGACAGGTGCAGTCAGCCCAGTGTACCCCACCTGAGCTGGAAACAAGGGTACGAGGCGAGTGGGGGGAGCATCGTCATGTGCCGAGGAGTGCACTCTGATGACGTGCATCTGCAGGGGGACGGGGTACAGTGATGATGCAGCCGTGATGATGTTTTAAGAATAGCGAGAGATCACTCTCGCAAATAATATTGATATTCAATTGTTTTGTGTATATAACAAACTTAATAAGAATTTAGATCCACGGATTGTTTTTATTGCTCTTATACAAACTAATATGAAAATATTTAAAAAAACACAGACATTAAAGTTATTGAGTTAAGCCTCTCCTCTTTGACCAATTTGGCTAATAATTGTTAGGTGTTGTCCTATTGGATTCAGGTCACACATATACAATTTCGTTTCGATACATTCATTCGCACGGGGACTTATCGTGAAATTCCTTTAAAGGAATCCTTTTCCCTGCAGGGACGATCAATTCTATGATCAAAGTTGATTTCTACCGAAAAATATAGCTATATACAGTCAAAACTCGATAACTAGTAAGACTTGTTAACTAGAAAAAAAAAAATTCCCAGTTGTATTTATAAGTAAAATTGAACTCGTTTACCCGAAACTGAGACTTGATAACTCGAAATGGAAATACCAACTGGAGATGGGATTACCTGGAGAATCGATAACTCGAAGTAATGTAATGTTTGTTTACAAATCGAACAATATATAGGTATATTCTTTGAAAACAATTACATATTGCTTTCCGCCCTCTTCACCCTCAGTTCTGTGCCCACTACTTAAGAGAACTAAAGAGTAAAGAAGCTCACTTGGTCATGTCTGCGACCGAAAAGCCTTATCAGGACCGCGTAAAACGAAAATTGACTACACTTAGGACAAAATGTCAAGCGTGCTCTGGATACTGTTCGATTATTTGTTGATCAGACAGACGCAGTAGAAGTTGAAGTGTTTATGGCTTTGGGGGCGTTCAAGTATTACGTAACGCAATTTTTGAAGATTTTTGACCCTCCCTCCCCCCCATGTAACGCGCCGTAACGTTTTTCTGTACCCCCTCTCCCCCATACAGTCGAGGGATTCCCCGTAAAACATAAACGAAGAGGGTTGCCAACTTGGGAGAACAAAATAAAAATGGCTTACAATACAATCGAGGGATTCCCCGTAAAACATAAACGAAAAGGGTTGCCAACTTTGGAGATTTTAATTCCCTAGTGTCCCCCCTCCCGCCCCTGTAACGCATCGTAACGTTTTACAAGACCCCCCTCCCCCCAAATTGCGTTACGTAATACTTGAACGCCCATACTGGAACATCTCATTGAAAATCACAACCCAGTACATGTTCAATAAATAGTATGAGAATATTCTTTTCAAGAAAAATAACTTAAAAAAGCGTTTTTAAATTAATTTTTGTAAAAACTCGATAGCTCGACAAAATATATTTAGGAACTCGATTCTCCTTCAACTTGGAGTTTTGACTGTAGTTGTAAATGATCAAAATGTAGGATACAAATGGAAAGGCGTCAATACTAGTATAAGCAACTGCAAAGCGTACTTGAGTCTGATCAGTGATTGAGGCACTCAACCCATAAACGCCAAGCAGTGGAGAGAGGACAATGGCCGAAGTTGGGTGGTTACCCGGGAGAGTTGGGCACAGTCTATGACCCCTGATAGAGGGTCCAGACCTGACCTTGAGTTCCCCTCCATCTGGGAGGTCAATGACACCAACCTAGCTTCCCCACCCCCCACCCTCCTCCCCTCTCTTGTTTACATACATGGCGCAGCCAGTATCACTCAGCATAGCCATAGCCAAGATAGTCGTAGGTTCGAGTCCCACCCTCAATGACACTAGCTTACTCGATCCTAACCATCGATGCATTCATTCGAAAATAACTCATCTGAAAGTTTTATTGAAATAATACAATATAAAAGAAGAGAAAATGTACAGTAACTGCTGTAGGCCTTACTGAGATTTCTCCCTCAACATCATAACTACCCTCACTATGAATTATGATATGAAGCTCAGATGTGTCGTTCTACCCGCTAAAAGTAAATGTGAGAATATTTCTTCCTATGCCCATAACTCAAAACGCACATTTTTGACTTATAATAAGTGGAACTTCAACAAATTCACATTCCTAACTGTCCCTTCTCCAGCCCCCACGGGGTTTTTCCCTGGCCCTTTCTCCTGTACAGTCAAGTCTTAAAAACATAGGAAACATTAAAAATAAAATTGCGTCTCAAATTGAAATCTTAATAATAAAAGAAAAAATTGAGTATCAGCACAGAGACTAGAGAATTATATATTCACCCCCTTTTATCGCCAATAATTTTTCTTCATATATTTATTATTGTAATCTTAAGATTATAATTTGAGGCGAAATCTTATTTTTAATCTTACACCTCTTTTTAAGACTTCACTGTATAGAAGAAAGGAACAGGAAAACCCGTGGGGGCTGGAAAAGCAACAGTTCTGAATGTGAACTTGCTGATTTTCCACTTCGTATTTTTTAAGTCTTGGCTGATACCAATACCGAAAGTACACCCATATATTATATTTATGTTATCAGTCAGATATTCGATACGGAGTTTTCAATGTGATTTCATGTTTTCCGACCACCTGATTCCAAAAATGAAAAACAAATGTCTGTGTCTGCGAACACGATAACTCCCCATAGAATTGACTGGTATTTGAGAGAGAGCGAAAAGTTAATTGATTAATTTCGTTCTAGTGAAGTACATTGTCGATGATTCACCGACGTCTTTTTTTAGAATAGGATGGTATATTGTAAATATATAACCTGTCAACAGATAAAAACCTACAATAACAAGGAAAGTATAGAGGATTTTTCCTGAGGAAAATTAAGAAAAACATGATTGCTCAATTCCACTTCAGAGACTGGTGAAAGTTCACAGATTTCATAAGATGCTAAAATATTCAACAATTAATCACTTTAACGACTTCCTTTTAACAAGTTATTGAATTACTGACAATTTCACAACGGAACAGAAAAATAAAATAAAAAAGGGCTGACGGAAAAAAAAAATTTAGGGTATTCATTTTATGAAGCTTGCAAATAAGAATGGTTGGAGGTAAGGCACATGGGATTTCAAGAGAGACAAGAGTGACATGATTGCGTGGTACAGGATGAACAAGGCAATGTGGACGTTAATATTCAGGAATGGAACACACATGGAGAGGAACTACGGACTGATACCCGTCCGTGAAAAAGAGGGCGTTGGTAAGCTCAACGACGTGGGTTCAAAACCCGGGCGAGGCCCTTTCCTTTTTTTCTCTTAGTCAGAAAAGTAAAAACCATGAGCACACCGTCCTTCGGAAGAGACGTTAAGCTATGGTCTCGAGCCTGAGCTTAAAAAAGTTGTAGGTAATTAATGTTTCGCTCCCACTTCAATGATGTAAAAAATGTATACACATTAAGATTATTATTATATTATAAAATCAATTATTATTATTTGTATAAAAACAGCTGTTAGGAGTGAAGGAACTTAAATAGTGAATAAATATATAAAGATGGACTCATCGCATTTTGTACAAAACACTAATGTGAACAACCAATGAATGGAGAACAAAAGACGACGTTCAGCTGCTTTAAATAGTGAGAAACAGTCCAAGGAGAGATGAGGAAGTGGACAGTCTAGAGAGAGGTGTTTTTAGGGTTAAGATGAAGTGAACCAGTCTGAGTGAGAGAAGATGTAGGAGTGAAAATTATAACATTGGAAGTACGTAGAAGAGAAAAGGTACTTTTTATTTATATGTATATATATACACAAAATATAACAGAAAGAAGGCCACTATAAAACAGAAAAAAAGACATATAGTTTCAAGTAGGTACTTAATTAGTTCGTAAGATTTCTTTTTGTAAATAATTTTTTTATTTTCTTTTATTTTTCAATATTAGTTATATTAAATATATAATGTACATTAGTATTAAATAAACCAAATATTTGTTCTCGTATTCTATGCTATTCATTTTCCCTCTTAATCCAGTAAGATAATTCATACCTTTGGATTGAATTGAAATTTTTTGCAAATTTAGAAAAACAAGATGGCATCTCTTTAGTAAATTTAGAAGAAACCGAAATGGAAAAATTTGCTTATTGAAATTTTTTTAAAATACTTTTGATATATTTTAGGGCCCTTTCCGGAAATTAATGTAGAAATCAAAATTTAGTAGAAGACCAGCTACAATTTCTACAGGAAATGTGGTAATTTTATTATTTGTTTATCTATTATTAATTTTATTAATTCAACTATTTTAATTTAGTATTTATTCATTTTATTCTACTTTTTTTTTATAATCACATTTTAATGGTTGACTTCCAAAAGGGCTCCTAAATCCTCATACTATATTTTGTGTCGATAAATTCGTCACATCGGCAATTATTAAAGTTTTTAAATTTCTTGCTAACCCAATATTTAAATGGCAAACCATTTAATTACTACTGTTTCAAATTTCTTCACTTTACCTGACGTAAGAATTCATACATAAAATAGCCATATTCGAACATGACCTAATTCTGATAAATTTTATTCACTTATTTACACAATGGGTTGAATAGATGAGTAACAGATACAAGGAACAGGTATACAGGGCCAATATGTCACAGTGAGTACTGATACTGGTACTGTTCTGTTCCAAGGTCACAGTTTCAAGGTAGACCAGGTCTCTCTCTCTCTTTCTGTGAAAGGTCGTTCTGTCACCATCCATCCGTACTTCCCCCCCCGGTCAGTCAATCCTAGCTCAGCTCTACCTGTCAATCAATCAAGTCACAGTCACTAGTTACCTAATTTAGTAGCAGTGATACTAACAACTATTTCATTGCAACATCTTCAAATAGTCTCAATACTTCCCCAGTTATATGGGATATAAGGGACGTGGTGTCGCTGACACTCCCTCGAAAGTTAATTGTCATTATTCACTATCCTCCGAGAGAAGATCGCGAGGCCACCTCCTGTTTAAGCGGCGGGGAGGATTGTCAGGATGGGAATGAGAGGAAAGGTCTTGTGCGAGAGGATTTGAATGGGAAGAAAGGTTTATGTGGAATGATTGGAATCAGGATTTGATTAATTCATTGACAGTGGGAATACTGAGATCTCTATGTAGGACTTTATTGGTGACATAGAAAGGAGCGTTGACAATTCGTCGGAGGAGTTTGGACTGGAATGCTTGGATACGATTGATGTTGGATTGTTTAGCTGTACCCCAAAGTTCAACTCTGTAGGTCCAAATTGGACTTATAATGGTTTTGTAAATCATAAGTTTGTTATAAATCGATTTAGATATAAGTGGTCGACCTAACAATCCGTATATTCGATTCAGTTCTTGTCGTTTAAGTCGTGTATGTGGGTTCCACGTAAGTCTACTGTATAGGTAAAACCCGAGATAGCGAACTTGGTTTGAACGTAATTGATTAATTCCTATGGGGGAAGTACATAGGAGATGATTCACCAATTATTTTTGATAATGCACTCCATTGGCTCCGCATATTGTTTTACCATAATCAAGTAATTAGGTCAAACATGTTTCAGTAGAAAAAAACAAAAAACAAATTCTTTTATCGTTGGTTCGAAAAATATGGACTAAAAAAAACGCCGTCCTCATTCACACAAATGTTTCTGAGGCGTGGCCAAATCTTGAGACTGCCCCTCCCCTCCACTTCCCTGCCACCTTACAGAACGTGTGAGAAACAGACATGCAATTTTGTAATGAATGACGTTTATACCGTTCTACGAGGTGTGTTCAAAAAGTAACGGGAATTTTGTAATTTCGCGGGTTGAATTAGTCCGATTCGCCCGATTTTTTCGTTGTTGTGTTGGTAAACATGTCTGAAAAGTATCTGAACATTGTTAGCCAAACCGGATGTTTAGTCTGCTGTCTGCTGTCAAGGAGGTTACATGTGTTTTGGTACGATCGGCGAACTTGCATTAAAGTTTGCTATAAGAATGGAATAAAGTGCAGCTTTTTTCTGTTCCCAACAATAAAGAGAACCTTAAAGAACCGTCGTTTCACAAGCATAGATGAGATTAAAAGCGCATCGCTGAGAGCTAAATGATATCACAAAGATCGTGTTCCAGAAGTGTTTCGGGGATTCGAAGAAGCGCTGGCATAAGTGTATAATATCTAAAGGAGACTATTTTAAAGAGGATAACATTGATGTAGACGAATAAATAAAGTTCATTTCAATCAGAAGAGGAGGCTCGACTCAAAAACCCGAATAAACCGATGTAATGAATTTATTGACACAAATTCAGTATAAGAAGTCAAAATCCACTATGTAAGTCAAATATTGAGTTTAGCACAAACGATTGGCTTTGACGGGGGAGCGAAAATTTAATTGATTAATTCTTTCTTGAATGATTCACCAACTTTTTTTTTTAAATATATATTTTAAGAATTAGGGGGTCGGAAAACATTGAATACCTTCGAAAACTTCTGACCACTTACGTAACTTCATTTATACTGAGAGAGAGAGAACTTAACCAAGAGAGTGGACGTCATCAATTCCAAAAAAAGTACCCCCAAAAATAAAAAATAAGAAAAGTGTAACCATGTAGGTGGAAGGTAATTTAGTTAGAGGAGACACGACTCTACGTAGAAAGAGCTCTCCAGTCTTTGATAAAATCCATGACGTCTTAGCAGCCACTTCCAGGGCAGAAAATAACTTCAACAGCCTCTTCACCTCCAATCAAAGTATAAATATTTTTAAAAAATTTTCTTAGAAAATTGTGTTCAAGAAGAGTTAGAGTTACGTCATCTGAGGGTTTAACCTTCGACTAACTTTCAGGTGAAATTTTCAGGATAAATAAAAAAAATAATTTAACGTATATTTCAATCAGAAAAAAAAGAAGTCGTCGGTGAAATCACCGGCAATGTACTTCCCCAGAACGAATTAATCAATTAAGTTTCCACTCCCCCGCCAGAACCAGTCGACCTTTTGCGCTAATATTCATTAGTTAACATAGGGGCTCCTAAATCCTCATTCTAAATGTGTCGATAAATTCATTACAACGGCAGTTATTTGAGTTTATGAGTTGTCTCATCCTAAATCCCCCTTCCCTTTCACAGATTTGGCTGAAAATCGCTAGGTGTTGTCCTTATGGGGTTTCGGAAAAAAATGAAATTCCGTTGAAAACTCCACATTGAATTTTTGACCGGGGAAGTAAAACTTGAAAAAGATATAACCCAACGTAACCCGATCCAGGAACTAAGTTTTATTATCTGGTAGTAGATAAAAAACCTTGCCCATGCCGTCCTTGGGATGGGACGTTAAGCTATGTCAGGTAAGACCCTTCCTATCCTAGGTGAGTAAAAATTTAGCCATTTCACAAACAAAACCGGAGAAATGCGCTGGTTCACTAAAAGAACCGACGGGAGGGAGATGACACTTTTTGATTCATACAGAAGAGCGTATTCGAACTCAAAAATCCTACAAAATTCCGATGTAATGAATGAAACAAAATTGTTCACCTTAATTGGCCGTTAAATTCATGTAATCCACAGAAGAAACTGTTTGAAAATCACATCATGACTGATGACGCAATCTTTCAACATACTATATTTTTAAAAATTAATTCCTCAATTTCCTAGAAGTTCATATCTGGTTCTTTTATTATTTTCCTCTTGAGAAAAATAAAATTCTTGGATAATTACCAATGACTTGGCATGCCGTTTATAAATTTTCAAAAATCCTGACCTCTCTTCATCATTTTGTTTAGAGAGAAATGCTTTCATCAACTGGAAATAGATAGGAAAACTAAAGAAGAAAAAATTCACCGACTATGTACTTTCCCAGCACAAATGTAATTGAAAAAAAAATGTAATTCGCTCTACCTCCAAATCCAATGGACCATTTGAGCGATACATTCGGTATTGCTTTGTTAAGTCGTGGCTGAAGATGGTAGCAATATCGAAAGTACTCCCATATTATATATATTTTGTGAAATAGACAATATTTTTTAGAAAGCCTACGTTTTCCTTCATTTTTCATTTAGTATTTCAGAATTCTCTGCAAAAAATGTTGAGTATCATTATTTATTAGGGTATTTGAGTAGATTCCTCCTTCTCTCGTCTCCCCTCTCTATCCGGTTGTTTCACTGAAAAATGGTCGTCCTTAGAATGCTTTGAATTTACATATGAAATTTCATGTCAATACATTCATTACAACGTCGGTTATTAGAGTTTTTGTAATAGGCCTCCCCCCTAAGTCCCTCTTTCCCTTTTGTCGATTTGGCTGAAAATCAATAGTTGTTCCTTAGAGGGTTTTGGTTAAACATTTAAAATTTCCTGTCGATACATTCATTATTTCGAGAGTTATTGCGTTCACAGACACACAGAATCAGTAGGTTGAAAAACATGAAAATCTGTTGAAAACTCCGCATCAAATCCTCCCCCCTCTTCCCTGTAGTCGATTTGGCTGAAAATCAATAGGTGCCATCATTCTCTAATAAATGATCTCTGGATTCAGATGTAAAATTCCAAGATGATACATTTATTCTATCGGGAGTTACCGTGTTCATAGACACACACAGATAGACATTTTTTCAATTTTTAGAGGTGGCAAAACATTAAATTTAGTGAATGAAAATGTTACTATGTATGTTTGTAAAAAAAACCTTGAGCATGACTTCATTGAATGGGACTTTAAAGCGATAGTCCCGATATCAGGTACTCATTAAAGACCTCTTCCCTGGGCAACTAAACCTGGCTAGACAACATTTAGGACTCCGAAGTAATGAAGGAGCGCTCTAGTAGTAGGCGATGATCTTGTAGTGAAAGCCCGAGCATGAGAATACAACCAATTCAGGTTGTGTAAAGAACAAACATTTGTTTTTCATATTTGGAATCTGGAGGTCGGAAAATATGAAATTCCGTCGAAAATTCAGCATCGAATTTCTGGCCGATTACATAACTTCTCTTATACTTCGTACAGCTGGGGAAGTAAATATGTGAGAAGGAAACTTGATTGTCCAACGTTAATTATTGTATAGAAAGAAAGGGGTGGGGTGTGTTGTGTAAAAACTCTATGGGAGGGAGAGAGAGAGAGTGAGAGAGTGCGGTGAGGGGGACAGGTGAGTAGCTAAAAAGCGACAGTTATCTGGAGTGGTGGAAACTAGGGCACGACCTAGCTGGGCTCCACGTGGCTATGTCTCAGTAGAGAGAGTCAGGAGTCGGCCATTACAGCACAACGTAAGTGCAGCGAGGTTCACAACTATCTGTCACCCGAACAAGACGGACCCTCAATATCCTTAGCGACCCACCGGCACAGGTCACTCACTACATGGTGTTCCGCGGCCCCACGGGACTACATGTCTACTACTATGGTCGGGTACTCCAAGATATGCTGCATGTTCGTCCTCATCCTTCACTCAGGTTATTAGTTACTTAACAGTCATAAAAAATGAAATTCCGCATCGAATTTTTGACCGATTACATAACTTCCCCTAGACTTCGCATAGCTGGGGAAGTAAAAAAAGCGCTTTACACCAGAGTAAATGATGACTTTCATGGGAATATGTTATCAATTGTCAAGGTAAATAGTACCTGTCATTCCTACTAGTAACACAAGGTTGGCAAATTCACATTTAGGATAACACTTAAGGACATTTGAATAAAAGGATTTATATCAATCAGTAAGAACCATCAAAAATATATCTTACCTACTAGCGGGTAACCCAGGGCCTTACTGGGTTCAAGATCGCAGGTTCAAAACCCGGCCGAGGCCCTTCGGATAAGACATTAAGCGATGAACCCAATCGTCGGTTCCATACAAACAATTGGAGAAAGACAGTCGCCTTATGTATGTCAGGCCATTTTTGGGTTTTTAAGAAATTTAGCCAAAGGGAAGAAGAGAGAGAGAGAATCGACTCCGCTTAATTGGGACACAACGGGGAAATGTATTTTGTCCCAATAAACCGGATATCCTGAATAAACCCAATGGAAAACATCTAAATGCACCTCTTGACTGGTGTTTACTCACAAACATGTGCATTTATTACTGGGATTTAAATAAAACAATACATAATCAATAAAACAAAATGAGAATTTATTATGTAGGTAAAAATATATGTAATGTATGTAAAAAACGAGAAAAACAATTGACTCCACTCTCACCTGCGATGATTTGTTAATGGAGTAAACTTTCACTTGCTCAAATTCGCGCAATCGTAGTTTTCGATACCTTCAAAATTTCTGATAAACTCCGATTCGATGAGTTTGGATGTTCCTCTTTTTGGGCAACACTTAATTAGGTATTTACAGGGTAATTTGAACAAAGGAGCACGCACGAACTGTACCTACTCGGAAGAGCGCGAATACATTCTGGCCCGATTATCCGATGTTTTGTCCCGATAAAATTGTGAAATATTACTTATTTTCGATACCGTTTTATTAGAAATGTCCCAACTATCCGGTGTCCTTGTTAAGCGGAGTCGACTGTACTGTATACGTTTTGAAAACAAAATAAAACTTTAAAATTTCTCCTCCACAAAAAAGATGCTAACTAAATTTTGATATTTTTCAAATATACTTCTCAATGTTGGGCCAGCACCGGACGTTCAACTTTTGGCTAGAGGCAGCCAGCTCGGCCATTGAACTGAACCAACGTATATCCAATAGACATTTATCATTAGTTAGTGATAATTCTTACGTGGGATTATTAGGCTGTCAAAGTTACGTATAATTGTCGGTTGCTGAAGCTCATAATTAGCTCATTTTTTTATTTATTTTTTTAAAAACAAAAGCGACCGAAGCAAGTGTGAAGCAGTCTGGAATCAGAACTGAACAAAGAACACCGTAAAAAAAAAAATTGACCGACAGATATATTTCCATAAAAAATCACCGACAATGTACTTCCCCAGAACGAATTAATCAATTACTTTTTCGCTCTTCTTCCATACATAAGGGCTATTATTGAATCATACTAAAATGTGTCTCCATACATCGGGACTCATAAGGGTTTTCCCTTCCTCTCTGATCCTCCCTTGCCCTTCTGCCGATATCGCGGAAAATTAATAGATGCCATCCTTGTGCGGTTTTGAATTTAAATGTAAAATTTCATGTTGATTAGATACATTAAATCGGCAGTTATTGGGGTTTTTGAATTGAGCACCCATTCCTTCGGCCGACTCCACTGATAATTAATAGGTGTTTTTCTTATAGGGCTCTGAATTTACATATAAAATTTTGTGCCGATATATTCTATACAACGGCAGTTATTAGAGTTTTATGATAAATCCCCCCTTTATTCTTTGGCAGATGATGGTTCTAGTTAGTTAATCAGGAAAATTTTGACTGTAGTTAATTAATATGACTAATGCCCGGGCATTTACTACAAATTCATATGGCCTACTACAAGAAGGTTCTTTCGTCACTCTGGTGGACATGAACCCGACGGGAGTCCTAAATTTTACAGGGTAGGATTCTTTAACGAGTACCTGACAGGCTCGGGACCACCTGACTAGATCGTTCTGCATACAGATATTTAATTCTATCGGAAATTATGGGGCCCACAAACAGCAATTTTATTTTTTCAATTCATCAGGAGATCAAAAAATCGAATATCGAATTTCTGACTGATTACATAACTTCATATAGCTGGAGAAGTAAAAAAAAAGGAACATTTGTCGTCCAGAGAAAGGTTATCACTTTTTCACATTTTGCCAGAATTTTCTATTTTGAATGTAGACAATGTTTGAATTCATAGCCTCACAAATATAGAAACATGAAAAAACTACTCTGGTGTCATTGCCAAGCTAAATGAAAGGTTGAAAATTGAGAATTTATTACACGAAATGAACCAAAATAAACTGAATTTGTTAAAATAATAAAAACATTAAAAAACAAAGAGTTATATTAGCCATAAAATACAACCTTTCACCTTCTTCCATAGCCAAATAAAAGAAATAATTTAAAATTGTGTTGTCTTCCACAAAATTGTATTTTTTTGAACTAGCTTTTAAAAACAAGGTTATGGCTGTTTGACAAATTTAAGTAATATAATTATAGATAAAAAAAGAGAGAAATATATAAGTGCGCAATATACGTGAGGCACCAGACAGGCGGAGATAAAATAAACAAATAGTGTTATAAAATATTAGCTGTCCAGCTCTTTTCAACTAATATATATAATAATATAAACAATATATTAATAGTTAGTTATTATGACTCACGCCCGGGGTTTAACTAGATGGTCATATCGCCTACTACCAGAACGTTCCTTCGTCACTCTGGTTGACATGAAATTGTTCTTCAATTTTGGAGTCCCGAAAACATGAAATTCAATTGAAAACTCAACACAGAATTTCTGACAGCATGAAAAATGTATTACCCCAGCGCAAATTAATAAAATAAATTTTCGCTCTTTCTCAGAACCCGCATTATAGATTCGGTAGAAAATCAATAGGCGTCTTACTAAGGTGACTTCTGCATCATCAATAGTTCCGTCCTTATGGGGTTCTCTCCTAGTTTCTCTGGATACACAAGAAATTTTCGTCAGAAATTTGGTGTCGACTTTTCAAATGAACTATACGTTCGACAAACCAAAGTCTAACCTCGGAAGCGATTTTTTGACCATCAGCAGCATCAACGACTAATTTCTTTACGGGAATAAGACATGATGAGTAAAAAAAACATAAATATATTTAATACATACTCGTATTATTCATCATGACTTCACGGAGACATTTTTTTTATTATTTTGTTTCATTTTTTATTTTTTTATTTTTTAAATTATTATTCATTTTATTTTTATTTTTCTCTCTTGTATGTTATCATGTGCATAAATTGATCCATTACCTATTGTCAACAAATTTACTTATGGTCTGTACCGATTGTAAATATGCTTAATAAAATAATTTCAATATCTAAAAAAAATAGAAAATAAATAAGTTCACAATAATTTTATTTTTTTGGTAAAATATTTCTATTGAAACCTTCACCTTGGCCCTCTTATCTTTGAAACTATTTTGAAAAATATGATAATATATAGTTGTGTTAATACTGAATGAAAAATACATAAATACGTCAAGACCAATGGTAAAATTATTTTTAAAATATTACAGCCAAAACTGAGCAATATATTGTCAAAAAACACGTTTCAGTGGAATGAAAAAAACATTTCCATTTCATTTGAGTTAGTTATTAGGTTAGTTAGTTATTGTGGCTCATATAAAGGTCGTATCGCCTACTACCAGACCGCTTTTTCGTCGCTAATACCGTACCTATTGCCCCCTCCTCTATCAATAAACTAATTGGAGACAGTAATGGCAGGACAGACCCTGTACAGACAATAGACATGCAGCTATCATACAGACAAATGAACAAGGATGGGATACACAAGTACGTAGGAACGGCCGTCCCAAGGCAAAGAGGAAGTACACGAGGACAAGGAAGGTAAGAGGTGCCCAGTCACCTTCCGGGACCCTCCTAAGGTAAAACAGGAACACAACCTAAATACAATCCCCAACCAGGATTTTTTTTTTTTAGTTTTTCTTCTAATTTCGAAACCAAAACTATTTTTATTTGTTGTTTTTGCCTATATGTTACTCACTTATTTTTTTCAAAATGACATACCCTATAGGTTAGGTTAGGTTTTATGACTCATGTCCGGGCTTTAACCACCGAGGTCATATCACCTACTACCAGAGCGCTCTTCCGTCACTCTGGTGGACATGAGCCCGACTCTACTGTGGGAGTCCTAAATTTTTATTCACCTAGGGTAGGGGGTCTTTAACGAGTACCTGACATCTTACAGGCTCGGGACCATCGCTTAAAATGCCATCCAAAGGACGGCGTGCTTAAGTTTATTTTATCTGGGAGGTAAGGGCCTCGGCCGGGTTTCGAACCCACGCCCTCGACATACCCTATATAAGAAAAGAATATAATTTTATAAGTGCAGAAAAAAAAAAAAAAGTTTTCTCTCTCCTGAATTAGGGTACTTAAATCGAGTCCCCTATTTCTCTGACGCACACCCCTTCGACCGATTTCACGGAAAATTGAAAGGTGCTATCTTTATATGGGGATTTTAATAAATTTAAATATAAAATTTCATCTTGATACATTCATTACATCAGCAGTTATTGGGATTTTTGAGTTGAAATCCCCTCTGATCCCTCCCCCTTCGACTGATTCCTCTGAAAATTAATAGTTGTCGTCCTTAAAGCAATTTGAAGTCACGTATGAAATTTGGTATCAATATGTGCAATACATCGGCAGTTATTACAGTTTTTGTGTTAAACCTCTCTGAATACACATATAAAATTTCATGTCAATACATTCATTCTGTCGGGAGGTATCTTGTTCACATACACTAACAAGAAATACATGAAATTCGCATAGAATTTCCTATTACATAACTTCCCCTATACTTCGTATAACTGGGGACGTAAAGACAAAGGTCATTGTTTCATATAAATACCCCAAGATGTTGGATCCTAGAGGTTATTTTTTTTTTTTGTCTATTTTTTCACTAAGTCTAAAATAATCATTTTGAAAGATGAGGGGGGTCATTGGTCCGCGAACATGGTTAGCGGTCTCGTGGTATCTATTTGTGTACAGCTCACAATGATCTAGGAGCCATCGGCCAGCCAGTGGCCTTCGTGTTTTGTCACTTCCTACCACAATAATGTCCTGCGTCTTCCACGTATCAAGGAAGCCACTCAACTTGGCAGACAATATACAAAAATAAGATACATATTTTTAGAAACGATTTATTTCCTGACAACATATAAGCTGTTTCACGCATAAATCCGGGCGTCCCATTTGTCGTGACGAGTGAGTGCAAGTCATACAGGAAGAAGATGATTTGAGCATTGCGGGTTGCCGCCTCGCCCCTTACATCCCTGTTTTCCAAACCCTAAAATCCACAAATTAGTCAATTAACTTGTCGCTCCCACTCCAAAACCAGTCCACCCTTTGAGCTACCTACTCATTTAACTAACGTAAGGGCTCCTAAATCCTCATACAGTAAACTCCCGATTATCCGCGGGATTGACTGGCGTGGATACCGCGGATAATCGAATTTCGCGGATAAGCCGCAAAATTGCCGATAATGGTTAAACAACAAGTAGTGCTTTAAATAAGTTTATTATACAATAAAAAGACGTACCTGATAACAAAACTCAATCAATGTCGTGTAGGTTATTAAAAAGTCACTTTTTTGTTAAACAGTAAACGTCATTTGCTTTTGCTTTTTCGTAGTGAAACACTTTATCTTTATTTGTGATTTGAGTTTTCTCAACACCATCTAGTCACAAAGTGATGCGTCGTCTTGCTCTTCAAGGTATTGAATAATGCTGTCAATATGCCCTAATGCTGCATCACGTGCAGATGACTCACTGGTCAGGCGATTCAGTCGCACGCTAAGTAAGCAAACATCTGCAGTGCCGCTAGTCGCGTCCAAAACTGCTCAAGCACACACTACGTATATACCGATAATGCACAGTAATACTGAACTACATAAACGTTTTGTACTGTACATACATTATTAAGTGTACTGTACTGTATGTATATTTGTGATTTACGATTTTTATTACGTTTAAGTATGTATTTAGTAATTTTATTTCAATTTTTGTGAAATAATTTTCGGTTTCATAACCTTCCTTTTTTTATAAAAATGCCTCCTACAGGCACCGCGGATAACCGAGAGTTTACTGTAATAAATTTGTGTCGATCCTCATTGGGTTTTGACATTAAATTTGAAATTTCATGTCGATACATTCATTACACCGGTAGTTATTGGGGTTATTGAGTTAAGCCCCCCTCTGATCCTCCCTTCCCATCTGCCGAATATGGAGTTTTGAATTCACAAATGATATGAGTTTTTGAGTTAAGCCTCTTCCCTAAACCCCCTCTCTTTTGCCTGAAAATTGATGTGTCGTCATTAGAGGGTTCTGAATACACACATAAAATTTCGTGTCGATACATTCATTCTATCGGGAGTTATCGTATGCACATTTACATTTTTTTTTTCATATATGGAATCTAGAGGTCGGAAAACATGAAATTTCGTTCTATAATTCGTGTAGATGGGGACTTAAAACAACTAGACGTCGTTGAAACATTAAGCGAATTAATTAACTAAATTTTCGTTCATCCTCTGAACCCCCGTCCAAATCAATAGGCGCCTGTCTTAAGGACTTTTTGAATCATCAAACAATAAACGCCTGGTAACCTTGCTTTAATCTATGAATACAAAAATAGTATTGTGAAAATGTACACCGAAAAAACATTGAGAAGTCGTGTAAATAGTAAACAAATAAATATTTAAATAACAAATAATTGTATGAGTAAACAGGACGGGTTATAGCCTGATACAATTTACGTCTATTCATTACCACGTGTAAATACATCGCTGGCTTCTACGTAGAAAGGTATCAAGTGGTTACGTCAAAATAATGTATTTAAAAAAGCCATTGGTGAATAACCGGCAAAGTACTTCCCCAGAACGAATTAATTAACTTTTCGTTCCCCCTCCAAAACCAGTAGACCGTTTGCGCTAATATTCACCAGTTGACTTTTTAAGAGCTCCTAAATCCTCATACTAAATTTTGATTCCATAAATTCATTATATCGGCTGTTATTAGGTTGTTTCGAGTACTACTCCCCCATATCTTCAGCTGATATCGCTGAAATTGGGTTTTGACGTTAAATATAAAATTTCATATCATGTTAAATCAACTTAATCTACTTCTTTGAGGTATCATTCACGGGATAACTGCATTTAACCATTTATTCACTATGGCAGACTATTCCAAGTGAAGAGGGAGTTTTCAGTTAAATCAACTTTAGAAAGACATCATTCACGAGTATTTCAAAAAGTATGGTAAATAATTAGGTAAGTGATGGCGAATGATTAGGTAACTAAGGGAAAATCGATAAAAGTATTAACAATATTCATTTCCATTCACTCCAACAGATTTAGAAGGCATATGATAAATAATGATGCAAACGTAATTTATTTATTCCAAAAACTGGATTTACACTATTGCAAAATTGAAAAAGTGCGGCCCTGAAAAATTACGAATTTATTCCATATGACCTAATAAATATAATAGGTATTAAGATTTTCCTCGTATTCGAACAAATCTTATTGTTTGTTATCGTATTCGAACAAATCTTATTGTTTGTTATCGTATTCGAACAAATCTTATTGTTTGTTATCGTATTAGAACAAATCTTATTGTTTGTTATCATATTAGAACAAATCTTATTGTTTTTATCGTATTCGAACAAATCTTATTGTTTGTTATTTCGTTTCAACCACGGAATTACATCCTATATTTACATGTTTTACTTACGAGTAATATTACAAATTTTTGTTAAACATTTTCAAGATGTTATAATTGCTTCTTATGAGCAATATAGAAAATTGAACAGTAAAATCAATTCATTTATTTCTCTAACTTCGAGGTTTTTTTCCCCCCAAACCATGGGAAGCCCAAAACCATTTCCTACCGTATATAATTCAGGAAGTAAGGAATTTTATTACATGTTACATTTACCTTCTTGGAAGGTAATAATAATTAATATGAGAATTAGATAATTATCTGGATACATATCAATCTAAATGTATAATAACTAAAAATGTATATATATATAGAATAAAAAATTGTATAAAAACGTAATTTCCTGTTTTTTTTTGTATTTTTGGCCTTAGCAAGTGGCCTTTGGCATTAGCCAAGATAAAAAAATTAAACCACAAATGATCAAGAATTCCTGTTTTTTTTTTCTAAAACAAGAGTTGAAAAAAGAACCCAGACAAAACAATAAAAGTAACGAAAATAGATATGTATCTAGTTTCTAGCTGGATATATAATTTTAGAAAATTACAATAAAATGCGGGATTTCAGCCAAATCTGCATAACCTCCTTTAAGGACAACAATTGAGTTTCATCCGAATCGGCCGAAGGGACGGGTGGGGTTCAAACCAACAAGAATTAAGAAGTCACACCTATTTTTTGGGAGAAAAGAAACCGTTTAGATGGAAAGTGGAATAGAAAATTGGTTGATTATTGATTACAATTAATTCGAGCCGGAGACGTACATTATCAGAGATACATCGGACTTTTGATAGGGGTCAACAAATAAAAAATACTGATAAAATATATATATATATATTTTTTTTCATATTTACAAATAGGTTTTCCAACTGTATAAATAATACATGCAACAAGCAAATAGAGAATCACCCACTGGTGACACTGTTGCTACGAAAGAGATCTCTAGGCCATTGGCGCTTAAGGCGCCTTGGGGAAGTGGGGCAGAATGAAGAGCCCGGACTAGAGGATTACAACGGGAACTAAGGGAAGAAAACAACTATATCTGGATTTAGGTACTTCGGTGACAAGGGGAATTGTTGGGAACATAGAAAAGGAGCATTGGCGATTGTACGAAGGATTTTGAATTGAATGCGCTGAAGATTTGAAACCTAGGCAGAACCCCAAACTTCAGACAAAAACTCATGATAAAATTTCTGATCGACTGGTAAGTTCTTCTATACTACAAATCGTGGTTAAAATAACATGAGGAAAGCCAAAACGTAAATATTTAATCCGTGTTGGGGACCTTTTTTTTGTGTTTGTTCAATGAATTTAGAATGTTGTTATTCTAGCCCCGTGATATAAGCTAGGGAAGTAAGATATCACGTAAGGAACCCAACGTGCTATCCTTATCAGTATGTATTATACTAAGGAGGGAGAAGAGATAACAAGAGTCCGAGACAAGTGCGTCATTCTCGTTGAACTCTTGATCACGTTTCTAACATACATTATGAATCACTTATACGGTCCGGTAACTCCATCTCATTTGAACTATCATCAATGTACTTCCCCAGTGCAAAAATTTCGTGTAGATACATTCTTTATATTAACAGGTATTAGGGTTTTTGATTATCCCATCCTGTCTGGATACACTTATAAAATTTCGTTTAGATATATTCATTCCATCTGGAGTTATGTTCACAGATATACACACATACTGGAGTTTTTTGTTTCTTCAGTATAAATCATAAGCTATACCATGTATAGGGGAAGTTATGTAATCAGTCAGAAATTCGATGTTGACTAGCCCAACCATCTGATTCCAAAAATGAAAATGAAATTATCGACATGTGCCAAATCAGCCAAAGGGTACTACAAAAATTCTAGTGACTGATGTGTAATGTATCGATAAAAAATATATTTATAAGGTTACAGACCCTGGTTAGGTCCACAATTGACAAGTTGATTGGAGATTGAACGAAAATGAAGTTGATTAATTCGTGCTGCAGAGGTGCAATCAACCGACGACGTTATTTCACATAGAAATGTAATTCACATATGTCAGTTTATGACGTACGCAATTATATAATTTAATAAATTGACTTAGATTTTGCTTAGTTCAAATAAGGTAAACAAAACAAACTCAGAGGCCAAAGTTCCTACTCGAGCTCTCTCTACAGGTTGTTGTCCGGCCTGTTATCCTCCCAACCCATAATAGAATGGCAACAACTTATTTCGGTTCATCCTCAAAATCACACAAATCAATGAATAATCAATAATAATAATAATAATCCTTATAATAAATTTTCAATAGACAAATTCATTACATCGGTAGTTATTAGGTTAGGTTATATGACTCATGCCCGGGCTTTAACTACAAGGTCATATCGCCTACTACCAGAGCGCTCTTTCGTCACTCTGATGGACATGAGTCCGACTCTCCTGTGGGAGTCCTAAATTTTGCCTACCCTAAATTTTTATTCACCTAGGAAGAGGTCTTTAACGAGTACCTGACATCGTACACGCTCGGGACCATTGCTTAACGTCCCATCCGAAGGACGGCGTGCTTAAGTTTATTTTACCTCCCAGATAAAATAAACTAAGGGCCTCGAACCCACGTTCTTGAGCTCAGAAGGCAAGCACGCATGCAGTTATTAGGGTTTTTGAATTGAGCCCCCTCCCCTTCCCTCCAGCCAATATCACTGAAATTTGGGGAAGTAATAAGGCTCAATTAAAAATTTTGTTATCAGGGAGCCGTCTGTGGACTGGAAGAAGCATGACTATTATTTATAGTGAACAACATATTTAAAAAGGATCGTGACTGAGGGAGAATTGTCCACCCTTCTTTAGATAAGATTGTGCGCACAAAAACCCGTTATCATTGTGGTATTGTTTGAACAGGACCCAATATCTTCCCCAACCAAAACTGATATGAGTAAAACTTTTATCTAATTGATATACCACCAAATATGTACTACCTTTTGTAAAAACCAAAAACAATTACCAGTAATAATAGTTTTAAGTTACATAATTGTTATAATAAAATAATATAATTTTGTGAAGGGTGACTTGTACTATAAACCCTGGAAATGTACTTCCTCAGCGAGAATTCATAAACTAACTTCTTACTTACCCTCTGAAACCCATTACACCGATTTGGCTGAAACCAAATAAGTGCCTTACTTAGGGACCTAATTTCGCAGGTTGCATTAGTCCGATTCGCGCGATTGTTTCATTGTTGTGTTGGTAAACATGTCTGAAAAGTATCTATACATTGTTAGCCAAACCGATGATTCGGTGTCTTTATAAAATGGATCAGAGAATTTACATTAAATTTTGCTATAAGAATGGAATAAAGTGCAGTAAAGTTTTAGAAATAGGGTTTACGAGTGGTATAAGCGTTTCCAAAAAGGTCGTGAAGACGTTGAAGATGACGAGCGCCCTGGACGCGCCAGCACATCAACAACCGATGAAAATTGGAAAAAGTGAACGATCGCCGAATCACAATCAGATTAGAAGTCGCTGAAGATGTTGTCATATCAATTGGCTTATGCCATGAAAAAAAAAAAAAAACGCTCGGATTTGTGGTGAAACAATTCATGGCTTTTGCACCACGATAATGCACCTGCTCACACTTTACTTTGTGAATTTTTGGTCAAAAACAACACTCTAATAATGGCCCAGCCTCCATATTCGCCAGACATGGCTCTGTGTGACTTTTTTTCTGTTCCCAACAATAAATAGAACCTTAAAGGGCCGTCTTTCACAAGCATAGATGAGATTAAAAGCGCATCGCTGAGAGAGCTAAATGCTATCCCAAAGATCGTGTTTCAGAAGTGTTTCGGGAATTGGAAGAAGCGCTGGCATAAGTGTATAATATCTAATGGGGACTATTATTTTGAAGGGGATAACATTAATGTAGACGAATAAATAAAATTCTTTTCAAAAACCGAAAATTCTCGTTATTTTTCAACACATCTCGTATTCGTAACATCGAGAGAGTTATTAGTGTTTTTTATATATATTTAAACAATAATAATATTTAAACAATTATATAACTTCCCCTATGCACCGTAGTTGGGTAACCAAAAATAGGATTATGAGACCAATAAACAAATGTCAATATAAAAGTTTGTTAAACTTGAAAAGTTTCATGAAAATTCGTCAGAAGTGTTTTTAGGAAAAGGTATAAAAGGAGTGGGCATTGTTAGCTGTGAAATGAAAATTGAAATTTCATGAAAATCCGTTCTGTAGACAGAACAAAGCCATACATATAATTTTTCTTGGAATATAGATTAGGAAATATGTACAATTGCAAGCTGTTGAGACAAAACTACGTCTATATGTGACGTCAATAGGTTGAACAATATGGGTGGTAAGGGTTTCAAGACGGACATAGGCATGGCAGCCACACGTGCTACGTTATAAGAGTTCCTATTTTTATATTGAAGTTACGAAACCTTAAACTTATAACAAGACAATGTTCAAGAAAACAACTAGAGGGGGAATATGACGTAACACTCAATGACGTCAGATGCAAGGTCGGCTGAGAAAACAGCTGATGAGCAACTTCCTGTGAAATATATTAAAAAAAAAAAAAAATTAAGGTTACCTCTATAAAATTGCAAATTTTGAAAGACTGGATGGACTAGAATCACAGAAGAGGTAGGAGAAGACACACCAAAAACTTATGTTCCACTTCACAGGATAATGGCGTTTCAACAAGCCCACACAAGTGAAAAAATATAATAGAAAAAAAAAGAGAAAAGACGAACAACGAAACACACTTAAGACACCCAGACGGGCCCACGGCACACACTCAACTGACTGGTCAAAGGACACGAGGAGCGATGGGAGGGGAGGGGATGGCGGGGAAATGGGGTGGGGGGAACCCGTCAACCCCCCCACTCCATAACCTCTCGTCCACAAACTACGTCTACCATTCATGACTCAAGAAAAAAAAAACATTAAAAAATAAATAAATAAAAATCATCTGTGAATCAACCTCAATATTACATCTACAGCACAACTCAATCAATTAAGTTTCCCTTTCTCCCTCTCTCTCTCCCCAAAACCAATTGACGGCTTGGGGTAAAAACCAATCGTTTGACTTGAAGGAAAAAGGACATGAATCTCACAGGATGTCAAATATAAGATAATCTGACCTCTCACAGATTTTTATTGGTACTTATGAATCCTCAAACTGAATTTTGTGTCGATACATAGATTACATCGGCATTTATTAGAGTTTTTACATAAAAGCCCTCTCTTTCTTAACCGATTTGACTCAAAATTTGTCGTCTTATAACTTATGCGGTTCTGGTTACACATAAACCATATCGCTATATACTTTCATTCTATGATGGGATATCGTGTTAAAGAAACACGTAGTTCTTCGCATAGCAACGAATTGTGCTGGCGAAAGAAGCTTTTCTTGTTTGAGTGAAATCGTTATGTAAAGAAAAATTAAATTATTTCGCTCTTTTATGTATCGAGTCTGAACTAACTGAAATTATGAGTTTGAAATTATCGATGATTTTGCTAATATAAAATCACGCCGGAAACTATTGTGAATTGACCTATATAAGACGTAGGTTTTCTCGTTCAATTTACAAGTTTTTATCTCTTTTGAAATTTATATTTTAAGTATATAAGTCAATTTAAACAGTTGTTTGCATTCATTTTAATTTTCCTTATGGTAAACTACACAAAGATTTATTTTTTAATTATTTAATTGAGAGGAAAAGTTTTGAAATATGTTCAAAATACATAAGCTAGAGGGCGCAAGTAGCTCAGTGGTATGCGTGCTTGCCTTCTGAGCTCAAGATTATGGGTTCGGAACCGGGCCGAGGCCTTTATGTTTATTTTATCTGGGAGGTAAAATAAATTTAAGCATGCCGTCCTTGAGCCTGTTCGATACGATGTCAGGTATTCATTAAAGACCTCTTACCCTAAGTGAATAAAAATTTAGGGTAGGGAAAATTTAGGACTTCATTCCATTCTTATAGCAAAATTTAATGCAAATTCTCTGAACCATTTTGTAAACCAATAAATAATCGCCGATCGTACCAAAACACATGTAACCTCTTTGACAGCTGACAGCAGACTAAACATCCGATTTGGCTAACAATGTAGATACTTTTCAGACAAGTTTACCGAAACAACAACGAAAAAGTCGCGCGAATCAGACTAATACAACCCGCGAAATTACAAAATTCCCGTTAATTTTTGAACACACTTCGTAAATGAACTCGTATAGTAGGTTTTATCAAAACCAGACGAAGACAGTTCATGGTCTAGCTCAACTGTTACCAGACGGAATCATATATGTACAGATACTTTTCGGACATGTTTACCAACACAACAACGAGAAAGTCGAGCGAATCGGACTAATACAACCCGCGAAATTACAAAATTCCCGTTAATTTTTGAACACACTTCGTAAATGAACTCGTATAGTAGGTTTTATCAAAACCAGACGAAGACAGTTCATGGTCTAGCTCAACTGTTACTAGACGGAATCATATATTGAGGTCATGTACCCATTCGCCTGGTAACGTTACATAATAACGTCTCGGGCGCGTTGTATGCCACGGGGTTTACAATTCCATCATACAATATATTTATAGTACAATATACAATACATTTCCAAGGCTGTTGAAAGGCATCATCCAAGGTTGGAAAAAAAATTAGGAGGGATATTAAAATTTATTCTGTTTGAATAATGGAGCTGGCATATTAACATTGGCCTCCTTGTTATGTACGCCAGTGGCGCCATTATTGTACCCGGATGAAAAAATCTTAGGCACGCCGTCCTTCGGATGGGACGCTAAGCGTTGGTCCCGAACCACTTCGATGTCAGGTCACTAATTAATGGTGAATAAACCTTGGGCATGAGTCACAAATAACTAACATTAATAATATATTAAATAAATTAAATTAAACATTAAATATACAATTTAAAATAATTTGAATACATAAACTAATCTCTTAATCTCCAGCGGCCATAGCCAATGCTCCTTACTACGTCTCCAACAAAACCCTTCACACTGACCTTAATGTACCTTTCATCACTGAAGTCGCTAAATCCAAATATAAAAAATTATTTTCCCTTCTTAGTTCCCACAATAATCTTCTAGTCCGTGCCCTCCATTCTGCCATACTTCCCCAACGACGGCTTAAGCGTTAATAGCCTGGAGACCTCCTGAGCAGAAGCAGAAGCAGTGACAGTGATTAGCTATAAACAAGAGAAAAACACTGACTAGGGAGTCACCACTGGGTGATTTCTCCCCTCATGACATTGCCATTATCTCTTTATTAGCACATTTGCTTATTGTATTTATTTGTATACAGTTGTAAATAGCTATTTGTAAATAAAAAAATATAAAAAAAATAATAAATGAATAAACTAAAAGCAACCACCTATTTTACTCACTGTATTAATACATAGAATGTATTGAAAGGAATTAAATAAATAGAAGAGGAAGAGAAGAGAGAGGTTGATGCACTGCCACCTTAATGAGATAACGATGTTTACTCCATATTCTTCTGTTAATATATATATAATGTTTTTTATATATGTGTTGCAGGGTTCAACGCCCTAGTGTACGGCAATTTATCGCAGGAAGGGCAGCATTCAACATTTCCGCCACCAGTTTAAAAATAAATTAATTAAAAAAAACATAAATTACATAAAAATCATATTTTCTGGAATGCCAAAAGTAATAAAATAAACATGAACCACCGGTAATGTATATTCCCGGGCATTCAATTAATTTTTTCCCATATCTTCAGAATAAATTCCATATCGATATATTCATTACAATGACAGTTTACGGGTTTTTTGAAGCTTGAGCCCCCCCCCACCCCCCCCCCAGGACGGCGTGCTTAAGTTTATTTTACCTTCCAGATAAAATAAACTAAGGGCCTCGAACCCACGTTCTTGAGCTCAGAAGGCAAGCACGTATACCACTGAGCTACCGGCGCCCCCTATATATATATTTTAATTAAAAACGTATTCAGGAAAGCGCGTTGAATGAAAAAGTGGTGTCTGTTTTCAGAAGGTTTTACCAACCGAATGAGCACATAAACTCATTTCTTATAGAAATCCTCTAAAAGCTCCCTGATAAAAAATATTGATATATAATCAGAAAAAAATATATATGTTCCACATAAAAGTGAAAATAGAGAGAAATATGAAAGATTTTAAAGCAATAACACGTGTGTGATATTCGATACCTTGTATTACTAGTTCTGTACCCTACCAGTTCTCTAATAATTTTCATTTATTTTTTGCAATATAAATATAAATAGTCCTAGCAATAAAAATATATATTTTGCAATATAAAAATATGTGCAAATATAATTAATTTATTTTAAAAAAAACCTTGTTCAATTGTTTCATACCGTCTACTACCAGAGGATATTTCGCCGCTCCGGAGAGGTTCAACTCAATTGTGAAAGTCCTTAAAACGAGTACCTCGTCACCATCACTCAAAGTCTCATCCGAAGAACGGCGTACTCAACAAAAAAAGAGTCACCGGGAATATACTTTTCTAGTTCAAATTAATCAGCAAAGATATCGCTCACTCTCCGCCAACCACAGGGACTTGAGGGCGCCAGTAGCTCAGTGGTATGCGTGCTTGACTTCTGAGCTCGAAACCCGGCCGAAGCCCATAGTTTATTTTATCTAAGAGGTAAAATAAACTTGAGCACGCCGTCCTTCGGATCGGGACGTTATGCGATGGTCCCGAGTCTGTACGATGTCAGGTATTCGTTAAAAATAAAAATTTAGAACTCCCATAGTAGAGGGCTCATGTCCACCAATCACGAAAGAGCGCTCTGGTAGTAGGCGATATGACCTTGTAGTTAAAGCCCAGGCATGAGTAGTAACTAACTGAAAACATGATCATTTGACAAAAAGGTTGATATATATTTTCACGAATGGTCGGTCATACACCAATTTTCTGCCAACAATAATAATTTTTTTATATCTACAATTGGATTAACAATTGAACAATAAAAATAGAGGGTAAGGCTGCCATTGTTACTCTGATAGATGGCCTCAATTATTCGGACAATTCGAAAGTATTATATAAGGAATCAAATAAATTATGCAGACAACGCCCACCCTTTGGAAGTATTCAGGCTCAACAAAAATAATATATGCACTTAATAGAATATTTGTGCAGAACATGAATAGAGGTTACATTGTTCTTTGGATTTTGACTTCAAATATGAAATTTCATGTCGATTCATTCATTACATCGGCAGTCATTAGAGTTTTTGTGTTACCCCCCCCCCCCCCCCCCCTCACACCCCTAATCCCCCTTCACTTTGGTCGATTTGGCTGAAATACAATGCTGGTCGCCGTTAAAGGGTTCCGGATTCACATATAAAATTTTGTGTCGATACATTCAGGAGTTGTCATGTTCGTAGACTTTTTTTGTATATATTTGAAAACTAGAGGTCAGAAAACAAATTCCGTTAAAACTCTCCATCGAATTTTTGACCGATTACGTAACTTCCACTATACTATAACTGAGGATGTAAAAACATTATCTTACTATACATTATATTATATTCTAGGGTTTTATAAAAAAAAAAAAATAGTGTTCGAAATGGAGCCTAGAACGTGACAAGGAAATTGGCAATGCCATATTAGAAATACGAGGCATCACCAATGGATGATCAGTACAACTTTCCAGATGGGGGAACACAAATCTTCCCACTTCCAGTTTCCTTCGTTACGTCACCACCCACCTCCCACTTCGTCGTGGAAAGGGGTTTTCACATGAATCATACACAACACAATGAGCCACTACGTCATCCACACCTCAACTATCTATGAATCAGGAAAACTATACTTCGTGCGTACACGCTAGCACATGATGTTTTCCAACGTCTTACAAGAACTTTGGAGATCCGTGAGACTTAGGATAATACACGATTATAATGAAAATACTTAGGTTTTTATCTGGGAGGTAAAAACCTTCAGCCGCTTCCGTTAAGCAATAGTCTCGGGCCCGTGCTATGTCAAATACTCGTTAAAGACTCTTACCTGAGGCAAGTTAAACTTGGGTAGGCAAAATTTAGGTTTCCGACCGTAGAGATAAGAGCATTGGATGCTTAGTTCCCTAGGTGTATACACCAGCCCTTTCAATACAGTCAAATCAGCAAAACAACGTATTTTCCCCCCAGTTACCACTTGCAATCTACTTCCCCAAAACCAATTAAATAAGTTTTCGCTCTCCCTCTTTTGTTTTGGTTAAAAATCAATACTTGCCTAATACATGTGTGTGTCAATACATTAATTACATCGATAAGTTATTATTATCGATAAGTTTTTGAGTTGAGTCCCAATACCTCTCAAAATTAATTAATGTCGTCCTTATGTGGTTCGGGAATGTTATGTTTTCCGAAAACCTGATTCCAAAAATTAAAAATTAAATGCCTGTTTGAGTGTCTGTGAACATGGTAACTCCCAATACATGATGATTGATACCTCCCTGATTAAAACACATATTATTTTTTCCAGGATAATTGACCAAAGAGAAGGATTTTTAGGCGTCCATTGATTAAAAATATTTCGAGTTAGTTATTATGACTCATGTCCATCGGGACCATCGCTTAATGTCCCATCCGAAGGACGGCGTGCTTAAGTTTATTTTACCTCCCAGATAAAATAAACTAAGGCCCTCGGCCGGGTTTCGAACCCACGGTCTTGAGCTTAGAACGCAAGCACGCATACCACTGAGCTATCGGCGCCCTCAAAAATATTTCGAGCTGAGTATTAAATAACTTGTTACTCTCCAACAATTTTTATTTATTTTCATTAAAAAAATAAAAAAAAAAAAAACATTAAATTCTAGTCAAAACTCGAAATTCCATATTCGACAATTATAAAACACTTCTAGCGGGAGGGGGGGGGGGGGGGGGGGATATTTCGAATTATCCAATAAATTAAATATAATAAAAAAAATTTTGAATACAGATAGTCATAAACGATAGAATAAAGGAACGGGCATGGCAGTTAAAAGGGAAAACAAGGGACCCCTATACGGAAGGGATGAAGTGAACTGTGCCTGGATGGTACTTATAGGATAGGGTTGAACAGGGACAGGGCCACTTTTATCGGCATCATATGGACCAACGGAGGGGGGGGGGGGGGGGGGGGGATAGATCCATATGTTGTCCCCCCCCCCCCACCAACATCCATACGCATAGTACAATATGGACATTATAGAACTAGAACGGTTGTTGCTCCATTCTCCTCGGCGAATCAACGGTAATGTACTTCCCCAACGTGACTTAATCAACTATGTTGTTGCTATCCTTCCAACACCAACCAACACTTTTAATCAATAGAGAGACTTGTGAATTTCGTTTCGATACATCGACACTTATTGTTTTTTTATTTTGAGTTGAGCCGCCTCACGCTCTCCATTGGCCGATCTGCCAAAAACCGTAGGTGTCATCCTTATGGGGTTCTGGATACACATATAAAAATGTCGACCATAAATTCATTATATCAGGAACGTTGTAGCATTCACAGGAATTTCAATTCCACAGCTTAAGTACATAATATCGTTCTCAATAATTTCTCTTCAAGAAGAAAATAGAACCTAGATCACTTATAAGACATTTTTCCATCTACAAAGATGCATTTCTTCATGAATCAATGGAATATTTCTTACTTCACCAACTTAACGAAGTATAATGAGAAAGATATGTAATTCTATTTTGAATTTTCATCAGAATTACATGTATTTAAATCTCCTACATAAAAATGAAAAAAAAAATTTGTCTGTGAATGTCTTTGAACACAATAACTCCCGATAGGATCAATGTATCGACAAGAAATCTTATATGTGTACCTAGAACCCTCTAGGGACAACATCGGGACGACACTTTCCGCGAAATCGGCCGAAGGGATGAGGGGCTCGACTCGAATACCCAATTTGGTTTGTATGAAGAGCGAAAAAATTCACAAATACACATATATAGCATTTTCGGAATTAAGGAGTCGGAAAACATAAAATTCCCTTTGTTTACTCAACAATCGAACATGGAATGTAGGATGGATTACATAACCTCCCCTATACAGCTGGGGAAATAGAAAAGAGCGAAATTCACTGAGTGGCCTTTCCCAACATAGACGATAGCTGGTCTAACGCCAAGGGCGACAAGAAAACAGACTTTAGTCGACCGTCCCGACATCTATTTATACAGAGAACCACACAAGCCAGTACACCATACCACACCTTCTCTGGCCCTATTCAACATACACAATACATTAATAATTAATAAAAAAAATAATAATAATAATAAAAATAACGTGATGTGGTCATTACAAGACTTTCTTATACCAATTATGCTTATAGATCATTCTCTCGCCCCCTCTCAAAATCATTTCATGTGAAATAATTTTGAGGAGGGGGAGACAGAATGATCTGTAAACGTGGTTGCTATAACAAAGACTATAAATAATTAAAAAAATTAAAATTTGTTGCTACGCGATACAATTTGAACATTATTTTGAAATACTTTCAACCCGACCGAGGCCCTTAGTTCATTTTATGTGGGAGGTAAAATAAACTTAAGCACGTCGTCCTTCGGATGGGACGTTAAGCGATGGTCCCGAGCCTGTACATTGTCAGATATTCGTTAAATTTAGGACTCCCATAGTAGAGTAGGGCTCATGTCCACCAGTGACGAAAGAGCGCTCTGGTAGTAGGCGATATGATCTTGTAGTTAAAGCCCTGGCATGAGTCATAAAACCCAACCTAAATACTTCCAACGGGAAATTATTTTTTATAGTTTGAGGCGTTATAACGATTGTCGTATTGATCCTATCTCAAATCTGAGGACATCTGAGGTAAATCAACGAAACGTCTAAAAATAATATATGTTTCAAAATTACATTTCAAGAATGTATCTCGAAAACTGGAAGACCTGCGAAAAAAAGTATATCATATAAAATATTTATTTCCGTTTTTTCTACAGCTAATAAATAGTTCAGCCCAGGAGTAAAGTGGTCTCAATTTTCTTCTGATTTTGGCCAAAATCTAAAAAGATCTAAGTTAGCATCTGTGACCCTTTCATTCCAAATTTCAAGTTCATAGTTACAATATTTTTTGCGATAGAGCGCTCAACAGACATGATTCACCGTTTTTTTTTTGAACATTTTTCAAATTAGGAAATTCTGACTGATTACAGTATAAAAAGGTATATTTTTGTTCGTTAACACAGGAGAGGATCTTATATAGTTTGAGGTAGAGATAAAGACTTAGGTCTGACTGACCTCTGGATAGAATGTCTGACGTATGACTCATATCCTGAAGCCAATTGAAGAGTACAGGACTCCTCCTCCCCAAGGGTCACCTCCATCCACTTCTCTCATCCCAATCGATATTATCCTGTGTACAAAACCCTTCCCACATCGCATAGTTCCAACCAACGCTGTCTTGTCTCCTCACTCACTACTCATTAATTTATTACTAAAATTTTAAACTCCTAAGAGTCAATTTGTTTTTGTTAGTCAACCATAACAACTTAAAAATAATGATTTATATTTAATTTTATCAAAAAATGACCGTAATGTTGAAGAACTAATGGTTTGATGCTTTCAATGCTCAAATGATCTGATTTTTGCTGCCACGGCAATCGAAATTTTATTATATCAAAAAGGTGTAACAAGAGGCAAGTTCTGACCGGAAAAATAAGTTTTAAAAAATAAATAAATAAAGTAGTGGGGAAGTTTTGAGAGTTTGTGGAAACGTCTGAGTACTAAAAAAACAAAGCGAAGTTTGTTTATATTAAAATTACGCAAAAATTCCCTCAATTATTCAATGATATTAATTTATTTTTTGTCTCTGGTCTGGACTTGTACTTCCCCAGTTCGAAATAATTACATTTTCGCTCTCCCTTTCGGCTAAAACTGAATATTTGACTTACGAAGTGGCTTCTGAATCGTCACACTAAATTTTGTGTCAATACAGTTATTATTACTCATGACCGGGCTTTAACTATTAGGTCATATCGCCTACTATGAGAGCGTTTTTTTGTCACTCTGGCGGGCATGAGCCCGACTCTACTCTGGGAGTTTTGCTTATTATAAATTTTTATTCACCTAGAGCAGGGGTCGTAAACGAGTACTTGACATCGTACGGGCAAGGGACCATCGCTTAATGTCCCATCCGAAGGACGGCATGCTTTAGTTTATTTTACTTCCCAGATAAAATAAACTAAGAGCCTCGGTCGGGTTTCGAACCCACGATCTTGAGCTCAAAAGGCAAGCACGTATACCACTGAGCTAACGGCGCCATCTTGTGTCAATACATACTTTTTACATCGGAAGTTATTAGAGTTTTTGTATAAAGGTCCTTAGAGGATTCTGCATATACAAATGAAATTTCGATGAGGAGATTGGAAAACATGAAATTTCACTGAAAACTCCGCTCTAATTTCTAACCGAATACTTAACTTCCCCTGTACGTCGTACAGCTGAGGAAGTAAATGAGCGCTTTAGTCGGGAAAGCGTTATATATAAAGAAGTGTTATTGTATATAAATATGTAGATACATGCGAAAAATAATCTATCGAACATTGTTCTTCCCTTGTGTTCTTTATTCAAATTTTCTTACTTAAAAAAAAAAATTCGATAAAATTTTTTAAAAAATAGAATTTTCTGAGAAAGCGGAAGCAGTAAAATGTGATGATGACCCCCTCCGTTCTAACGTTCCCTGATCCTGTACAAGATATCCTCCTGGCTGAATGGAGACCCAGACCCTGGCAGCAGGTTCTCTCTACTCTTGTCCCCTTCCTTATATAAAACTCGTCCTTGGACAGGAAATATAACGGACCAGCCGCCCCTGCCCTCTTCATCGCCCGCCTCTCTTCAAAAACACCATTTCCGGACACCCACACACACACAAACACAAAATTGGAACACCAGCAACACAATATTCTTTCTTTCCAATTTTCGACTCTAAACCAAAAATACAAAATACGTAAGTGAATCATCGACAATGACTTCTCCAGCACGAATTAATCGATCTGGATAAACATATAAAAATTCGTGTCGATATATTCATTCTATCGGGAGTTATCGTGTTCACAGATAGACTGACACGACACCATTTTTTCTCCATTATTAAAAACAAATCGTCTGTGAATCACCGTCGGTGTACGTCATCACCAAGAATTGATCAATATGTTGTTGCTTTCCCTCCACCAATCGACCGTTTGGGCTAAAACTCAATATTTGACTTACATAGTGCCGTCTGAATCCTCATACTAAATGTTGTGTCGATACATTCTATAAATCGGCAGTTATTATGGCATTTAAGTCGAGTCACACTTCTCTGATTCGACCGATTTCACGGAGAACTATAGGTGCCGTCCTTATGGGATTTTGAATTCAAATATATAATTTCATATCGATACATTCATTACTTCGGCAGTTATTGATATGTCTGAGTTGAATCACCTCTGATCCTCACTACCTTTCGACTGATTCGGCTGAAAATTAATAGGTGTCGTCCTTAGAGGGTTTTGGATTCAAATATAAAATTTCATATCGATACATTCATTACTTCGACAGTTATTGAGATATCTGAGTTGAAACACCCCTGATCCTCACTATCTTTCGGCTGAAATTTAATAGGTGTCATCCTTAGAGGGTTTTGGATACACATTTAAAATTTCATATCGACACATTCATTACTTCGGCAGTTATTGAGATGTTTGAGTTGAACCACCTCTGATCCTCACTACCTTTCGGCTGATTCGGCTGAAAATTAATAGGTGTCATCCTTAGAGGGTATTGGATTCAAATATGAAATTTCATATCGAAACACTCATTCTATTGGGAGTTATCGTGTTCACACAGAGGAAATTTGTGAATCAAAAGGTCGGAAAACATGAAATACCGTTGGAAAATTCCGCTTCGTATTTTTGACCGATTATATATTATACAACTTCATAATACTTCGTATTGGGAAGTAAAAAAAAAAATCTGTAAAGGTTAAATTTAGTTTAGTCAACAATTACAACTTAACAATAATGATGTATATTTAATTTATTAATGTTATAAAAATTACAGTAATGTTGAAGAACTAATGTTTTTGGTGCTTTCAATTCCCAAATGATCTGATTTTTACTGCCATGGCAATCGACATTTTTTTTTTTTCACCAAAAAGGTCTAACAAGAGGCAAGTTCTGACTGGAAAAATAAGTTTGAAAAAAAATAAATAAATAAAAAAAGTAGTGGGGAAGTTTTGAGAGTTTGTGGAAACGACTGAGTTCTAAGAAAACAAAGCGAAGTTTGTTTATATAAAAATTACGCAAAAATTCCCTCAATTATTCAATGTTTTATTTTTATTTTTTTTCTGTGGACTGGACTTTTAAAAAAAAGAGCGTAACGAAGCGTTTTATCGAGGAAAAATATACAGATACCATACAAAAGGATGATCGGATATGATAAAAAAACAAGTCGTCGGTGAATCATCGGTTATGTGCTTCCCCAGTTCGAAATAATCAATTACGTTTTCGCTCTCCCTCGTTTTCGGCTAAAACTGAATATTTGACTTACATAGTGGCTTCTGAATCGTCAGACTAAATTTTGTGTGAATACTCATGCCTGGGCTTTGACTACGAGGTCATATCGCTCGAGAGCGCTGCTTTTTTGTCACTCTGGTGGACATGAGCCCGACTCTACTCTGGGAGTACTAAAATTTACCAACTCTAAATTTTTATTCACAACAATTTTCCTATGCTAGAATTTCAAGCATACAATATAAGGAATTTATAAATTGCTACTGAAGCAAATTTTGTGACGGATCCAATAAGAGGTCGTGAGAATCGAATTGACGTAGATAGTTGATTCATTCATTTAAGACATTTATGAGGGAGCTCTTGTGGATGTTGAGGAGTCATCCCGCATTCATTCATCTACGTCTGTCTGTTAGTCTTTCTCTAGTTGTGAAAGGATACCCAACCTATCTCCATTCAACAATTCTATAGACATTTTTATTCAATAAATAATCCGTTTCATAAGAGTTGAGTCTAATTAATTGTAAAACTGACATGAAGTGATACAGTTTCTGTAGACTAATTTCATTAATGACTATCCAGAAGATTCTTCAGAGATGTAGGCAGTACAAAAATTCGAAGTTGAATTATCACTGGAATTTACAAATCAGATAAATTCAAGATGACTATTTCAAAACCTAATAAAATTTAAATATAGAGAGAAAATTTAATATTTATAATTTGCAGACAAATGAGCTTCAATACCTTTAATAATTTTTAAATGGGGAAGAGCAAAAACGTATTTCGTGAAACTTATAGAAGAATTAAAATCACAATTTAAAATATAATAAATAGAGGGCGCCGGTAGCTCAGTGGTATGCGTGCTTGACTTGAAATTTCTGATATGAAATTTCATATTTAAAGTACAAATCCAATGAGAACAGAACCTTTCAAATTTCAGCGATATGGGCTGAAAGAAAGAGGGGGGGGGGGGGGGGGTAGGGGAGGGGCTCAACTAAAAAACCTAACAACTGCGATGTAATGAATTTATTATGGACACAAAATTTAGGAGTCCCCATGCAAGTCAATAACACAGGCCTGCAAAATTCAAGTCATCAAAAACTTTTTTCGAAATGTCTTCTGTCTGTACTTATTTTTGGGGTGCTGAATCTTAAACAAATCTCAGTTTTTCTTCATCACATCAGATTTTTTCACAATCCTCTCCTATACTCTAAACCTGTTTTTTTGATTCCGCTAAGTGATTAGATTCCATAAAATTGAATAAAAATCCTTTGAAATCCAGTACTTTTATTAAATTTTTCTCATTTTTACTTTTACATATAAATGTTTACTCTTGAAGTCCCATTTACTCTTTGTCGTGAAGGACCTAGTGTAGCTTTTTACGCTTGTGTGTAACATTTCGGTTCTCTCGGTGTAGAGTCCAGCAGTAGTCGCCCATCATGTTAACGTTCCAGCGACTCTGGTAACGTTTTTCCATTTCCTTTATGTTTTGATGGAATCTTTCTCCCTGCTCTTCACTCACATCAACAAGGTTTTTCGGAAAAACAATCAAATGTGCGTTCAAAAAATGGAGCTTAAGGCTCATCGAGCATCCCAAGGTTTAGAATTATTGGATATTAGCACAAACGGTCCCACTGTGTTTTGGAGGGGGCGGGAAAACAAGTATTGCACGAGTTTCAGTTCATGTTCGTTACGGCGACATCATGGTCGACTAACCCTCTTGTGAAACACAACAACCATTATTTTTGGTCCAATTTCAAATAATCCAGGTCAAACCGAAAGTATCACGACAGAACAAATATATAAACATAATCTTCTACTTAATTCGCCATCTAAAAAACTATAGAGGATGGAACCGATGTAATCGTTCAAAAATTCGATGTTTTACATAAATTTCATGATTCCAAAAATTAAAATAAAAACATGTTTTTAAAATTACTCCCATTGATAGAAAATAATATATCGAAAAAAAATTGTATATATGTATCCGGAACACAATAACAAAATTATTAGTGATTTTCAGCGAAATCTATCCAACAACTGCCGATATAATAAATGTATCGATATGAAATCTTATTTAAGTTCAGTAACATGAAGTTCTGGTGGAATCTTAATATCGAATTTTTGGCCGATTATATAACTTCCCCATACTTTGTACAATTAGGAAAGGAAAAAAAGTTACAGTTGGAAAATATAATACATAAGGAAGAACTGTTATAGGCTTGTTTATGGCTTAAGTGCTAAAATGACTGGCAGTTTAATAAAAAATTCAAATGTTTAATCAAAATACAACTGCTAATGTCAATTCTAAGAAGTATGAATAAATAAAACTTCCCCAGCTGTACGAAGTATAGGGGAAGTTATGTAATCGGTCAGAAATTCGATGTTGAGTTTTCTTCGGAATTTCATGTTTTGCGATCTATCTGAACACGATAACTTCCGATAAATGACATTATCGGATCCATTAACACACAAAAACTCGTAATAACTGCCGTTGTAATGAATGTCTCGAAACAAAATTTAGTATGAAGATCTAAAAACCAGTATGTAAGTCAAATATTGATATTTAGCCCAAACGATGGATTGGTTTTTAAAGGGAGAGAGCAAACTTAGTTGATTAATTTGTTTTTAGGGAAGTACATTGTCCGGTGATTCATCTATTTTTTTTTTTTATTGCTAAAACTGTAAATTGTTTTTTATCTATATTATTGTGGCTATGTCTGTGGGCATATATGACCTATTTACATGTCAAATTTTAGATTTCTAGGTTGTACGGTTCAAAAGTTATAAATCTGTGATAGCCGGAAGGACAGACCTCTCCAAATAAGGATGGGGGGGGGGGGGGGGGGGACTTCCATTTGTGGTACGGAACTCTTCAAAAAAATCCATATACTAAACAAATCTTCACATTTTTTTTTTTTATCAGTATATGATGCGGGAGAGCTGAATTCAAAACCTTATTACTGCAGATGTAATGAACTTATCGACACAAAATTTAGTATAAGGATTCAGGAGCCCCAATGTAAGTCAACTGTTGAATATTAACGCAAACGGTCGACTGGTTTTGGAGGGGGAGCGAAAATTTAATTGATTATGTCGTTCTGGGGAAGTACATTCACTCAATACTTTTTCTTTTGCATCAGGGTGGTCGGAAAACATGAAATTCCGGTAAAAACTTAACATCGAATTTCTGACATTAAATAAGTATACTTAGGTTTAGATTTTATGACTCATGCCCGGGCTTTAACTGGTCATATATACTTCCCCAGGTTTCGGAAGTATAGGGGAAGTTATGAAATTGATCATAAATTCATTGTTGAGTTTTCCCTGGAATTTCATGTTTTGCGACCCCTTAACTCCACAAATGACCCGTCCATCTGGGATTTATATATTCAAAATTTCAAAACTACTTAAAGACGACACCAATTGATTTTCAGTCAAATCGTCCACGGGGAAGGGGAGGAACTAGGAGTGAGGGGGCGTAACTAATGAATCTATCGACATGAAATTTTATATTTATATTTAAAATCACATTAGGACGACACCCATTAATTTTCCGAATGTGGAGAGGAGGGGATCAACTCAGAAACGCTAATAACTTCCGATGTAATGATTATATCGGCACGAAATTCGGTATAGGAATGTCTCGGTATAGGTCAATCATTGTTTAATACCTAAACATACTTATTAAAGAGAGAGAGAAAGTTTAGTTAAATAATTCGTGTGGGGAAGTACGTTGCTGTTAGATTTTATAGATTAGCCTATTATTTATTTTTTATTTTTTTAAGAAGTTCTCATCAACTTTCGACCAGTCAATAGGGTCTGATTCGACTTCAAGCAGAAAGCTCTCATATAATTCAGAGCTTAAAAGTCAGCAAGGCTTTATGCATTATTCTTCGAATTTGTCTATTCTTCTGCCTTGGAGGTCATATCGCCTACTTCCAGAGCGCACTTTCGTCACTCTGGTGGACATGAGCCCGACTCTACTATGGGAGTCCTAAATTTTGCTTACCCTAAATTTTTATTCACCTAAGGTCTTTAACGAGTACCTGACATCGTACAGGCTCGAGATCATCGCTTAACGTCCCATCCGAAGGACGGTGTGCTTAAGTTTATTTTAGCTCCCAGATATAATGAACTAAGGGCTTCGGTCGGGTTTCGAACCCACGTTCTTGAGCTCAGAAGGCAAGCACGCATACCACTGAGCTACCGGCGCCCTCTAAAGTATACTTAGTATAGTCGGGGAAGTAAGAGAGACGCCATTTCTTGTACTTTTGACAGACACACAGACAACTTGTTGTTGATCTTTGAAGGTAATCACGCAAACACACGTGGCCATGTAAAAAATCGATCACTCAATTCATCAAAATATCAAATCTGATTTTTCGTTAAAATCACAAGATCATTAGATTATTATCAAATGATGAATTATTCCGTATTGAAATAGGGTATTATTACGTCTTTAAAACTACTTCGAAATTTTCCAATTCTATTTTTCGCAATATGTCTCCCCCCCACGGTTCCACTCTACCGAGACGTACACAATGAAAGAAAGAAGAGAAACCTCATGTAACCAACACGAAATGACGCCGTCTCTGACACGACTATTGTATTGTAGAAGTGTGATTTAAATGACGTCACAGCAGAACCCCACGTGCAATAGACAGAGGGTGGGGGAAACCAAGGCCGTTCACCTCGAGAGGGGGACAAAAAAATAAGAGGGGAAGTGGCTTTAAATGAGGAGGGGGTTTAAATATGACAATCGCATATAAAACTTGCATCTATTTAAATGTGTTTTTTTTATATAATGTAATGTAATTTTATAGAAAAATATAGTAAAAGTTGATAAAATGTTAACAAAATGGAGGAGAGATGTCTCCCCTCTCTTCGCCACCCCCCTCCACCCTTCAGCCATGCTCTGAACCAACAACGCAGACTTCAGTCGATACCCACTGGTTCATACGAGGGGGGAAGCCAATACCGAACTGTAATTCCGTACAGAGTATCTCGTGAGTCATCTCCCGCTCTAGCACAAATTTCACACTACTTCGGAAATGAATGTACCCATATGGTTGAAACTCAATATTGTGTCAGAATACATTTCTGCCATCTGTTTCCATATATAGTGGAAAAATAATAAATAAATAAATAAAAATAAAATTGCACAAAAATACTATCAAGTTTACTAGTTTCAGCTTACGACATCGTCAGTTCACAACTTCCTTACATTCTTCTGTTTAATGAAAACAGAAGAAATTCTACCTCTTTGTTGGGATCGAATGTTGAAGGCTCGAACTTTTGAACATTGTGCTGACAATGGCGTAAGCTGAAACCGATACTCTTTATGTATATATTTTTTAGTAGAATTCGACAATATAAGAGTTAAACAAGTTTTTTGTATTTATTTATAAAACTTAATACTTAGAAGAGACTTCTGAATTGGAGCATAACCTCTCTTGTCTAATCCCCCACATTTCCCTTTGGCAGAAAATTGATACGTATCGATTCTACAATTTTGAGGGATTTACTTATAAAATTTCGTGTTGATAACATTCATTTCTTCGGACAGTTATTAGAGTTTTTGAGATGAGCCGCCCTCGTAATCCCGCACCTCCCATTGGCTGGAAATCAAGAAGGTATATCCTTAAAGGATTCTAGGAACACATATAAAGCTCGGTGTCAATACATTCATTTTATCAGATTTTTTAAATAATGTTTTTTAAAAACCATATCGAGGGAACTACAGTAGGAAAAGAATGTTTCCCAGGCAGGGCTGCAAGCCAAAACTCAAAATAAAATGAAATAGACTGCATCGAAAATAAACAATTAGCCCCATTGCATTTTAAAAGTGAATCTGACACAGCAAGAGCGTCAACTTACATTTTACAAAATTGGGACAAAAGAAATTTCGCATTTAGCAGTCCGCTTGTTACAATTATTGGAAAGTTGAAAAATTGCACGCTGCTCCATGAGAGAATAACAAAAATATTTTGAAATAGGTAAAATCAATACAAAATATTCTGTATAGTATATACTTCTCTATATAGCTCCCTGAACTCAAGATCGCGGATTCGAAACAGTTTTTAGGGGGTAAAAAAAAAAAAATTGAGTATCCCGTCCTTCAGGTGAAAAGTTACGCGATGAACCCGAGCCTGTATGATGTCAGGTAGCCGTTGAAGACCCTTGGTGACTAAACGTGGGTACTCAGGTCAGGCTCATGTCCATGAAAGCTATGAAAGAGCGCTATGGTAGTAGGCGATATGACCTCGAAGTTAAAGCACGAGCATGAATCACAATAATTAATTAACTACACAAAATACAGTAGAAATATGTACGAAAGATGAACAAACAGAACAAAACATTAACCTTCTTCTTTTTTAATTTTTAAATAATCGTAAAGGACTTCTGCGGGAAATTTAATGGAAATAAAGAGATCAAATTTTCTGAAGAATCACGAAGCAATAGCTTTGTTGTTCAAAAGTATATATATATTTTTATTATTTTTTTTTTTTTTTTTGGTAATGGCCTTATGTACAATGCATATTAGCCATGTCATTTCATTATCTGATTTATCAACGACATCCATGGCCCCGGGATGGAGTTTTATCTACGAAATAAAACTCACTCCCGGACGGGATTCGAACCCGCAAACCATGGTTAGACCATTCGACCAAAGCCCTATGCTCTAGCCCGCATGGCCACCATATATATAATGAGATAGCATGAGACACTGTACAAAAATTAACATTTTTTTAGATTTTGGTCCTTGAATGAAAACTATGAGAAAATTGAACATTTATACGTTTTTGCACGAAATTCATTTTACGTGATGAACCTACAGCAAAACGTCCCTATTGTAAATTGATATATGCAAAAATTTATTGAATTGTTTTTTTAAAGAAACATATAAATAGGAGAATATGCCAGAAGAAACCTACTTTTGAAGACAATTTAATATGCGCAATATTTTTTCTGATATAGTCAACAGATTATAATGAAATTTTATACTTAGGTTATCAGGAGAAAAACTTGTCCGGTGAATCACGGGCAGAGTACTTCACCAGAACGAATTTGAATTAAGTGTTTGCTCCTGTTCCAAAACCAATACAACGTTTGCGCTAATATTCAATAGTTGACTTAAAAAGTGGCTCCTAAATCTTCATACTAAATTTTGTATCGATACATTCATTACAATGGCAGTCATTAAGTTTTTTTTTAAATTGAGTCCCCTTCCTTCAGACGATATCGTTGAAATTTCGACAGGTTTTCATTGGATTTTGAGTTTAAATATGAAATTTCACGTCGATGCATTCATTACATCATCAGTTTTTCTGGTTTTTGAGTTGTGCCCCCTCTCATCCCCCCTTCCCTTCTGCCAATTCCACTGAAAAAAGTATCGTCCTTTTTGTGTCGATACATTCATCACAACAAGAGTTTTTAAGTTAAACCTCTCCTCTTCCCTTTAGTCGATTTGCCTGAAAAACAATAGGTGTCGTCTTTAGAGGGTTCTGGATTTATATATAAAATTTCGTGTAGATACATTCATTCTATCGGGAGTTATCGTGTTCACACACACACATATTTTTCATATCTGGAATCCAAAGGTCGGAAAACATGAAATTCCGTTAAAAACTCCCATTGTTGGCCGACTACATAACCTCTTATATACTTCGTATAGCTAAGTGAAATTATTTTAAAAATTATGCAATTTCATATAAGCATTTGGCCCTATTGTAAATATATCTTTTTGATTTATTATTTCTTCTAATTTATGAACTTTGAATAAAATTAGCATAATAGAAATACTAGTACATACACAATTTATTTGAAGATGTACACAGTTTTTGTGGGGATTCATTGATGGTTTATCAATACAAACAAGGTCAGAGACCGTCTGTCATTATTAATTTCAAAATTGTGCAAGTCATTTCTGAGAGCAGACCTACTCAATTTTGCAAATCCCAATTATCCAAACTAAAATATATAAATAAAACTCTTCGCAGTTTTTTTTTTATAATGAAAAATAATGTGATTAATATTTTACAAGTTTTGCCTCCTGTCTAGAAAAATTCACTGCAACAAGATATGGTAAATGGTAAATACGTAAGATTAGCCTCAAAGGGACGATCATAGTTGAAATTTACGAAAAATTGACTTATTTTTATTGATACTAAAATACATTTCATTACGGAAAAAAATTTACTATAAGAAGGTAAGAGTAATTATTTTTTACATGGAAATACACTCTATATAACTAGAAACGTGGGCGTCAGTGGTGTGCGTGCTTGCTTACTGAACTAAAAAGCTTATTTTATCACATCTGGGAGGTAAAATAGACTTAAGCACTCCATCCTTCCCCTAAAAATTTAGGGTAGGCAAAATTTAGGACTCCAATAGTAGAGTTGGGTTCATGTCAATACAGCTCTGGTAGTAGGCGATATGACCTTGTAGTTAAAGCCCGGGCATGAATCATAATAACTAACAATAACTAGAAACATTTTTACACGGAACGTGTTAGGAATAGAAAAACATTGTTTGTTTTCGACTAATTATGTAACAAAAGCAAGAAAGAAAAAAAAACTAGAAACAAATAAAATAAATTGATGGTTAAGAACAATGAAAAAAATAAAAAATTGATACATATTAACATTTTTCAAATATCTCTGTAGCAACAATATAAAACATCGAAATCAAGAATAATTTTAGACTTTTTTCTTGCCTTATGTACAATGCATATTAGCTATGTCTCATATAACGGTGTTACAAAGTTATTTACGATATCCAATGCTCCGCGAGGGAGTTCTATCTACGAAATGAAACTCTCTTCCCGGACGGAATTCAAACCCGCAAACCATGGTGAGACCATGCGACCAAAGCCCTACGCTCTAGCCCGCACGGCCACAAATTTCAGACGTTGATACAAAATAATAAATAAGATGGCAACGTAAATTATTTTTTTTTTTGCTCAACATTAAATTCCGTTGAAAACTCTTTTCAAAAATTTTAGAGCGATTACATAAATTTCTCACTGCGGAAGAGTAAAATATCCAATACAACTTGCAAATAATAACAGGTCAATCGACGATTAATAATAATCTAAGTTAAATATTTAAGTACTTACATAGGTAATTAGGCTTGTGGCAGATTGAACTGTGAAGGATATAAAAAATTCTGCATCCTTCACTAAACCGCCGTCACAGGCTCATCTTGAAACAAATCTACAACAGGAGAAAAAATAAATAAAAATAAAGAAGAAAATGGAATCCAGCAATAAACCAAAATCAATTTATAAATAAAAAGTGTGAAACACAAGTACCTACAAATGTAATATGCAACACCATTTTAAAGTTTAATGTGCACAAAATTTGCTATACCAATTAGGTATCAGTCTTATCTAAAGACGTATGGAATGGAATACCTGAATCATATTTTTCCATAAAATTTACATAGCCAAGTGTAAAAAAAGCAAATGAAAATAAAATTTGGAACTGTAGAAACTGAATGAAAAGAGTGTATTAAAAAAGTATTTGAGTTTTAAATAAAATCCACTGAAGAATAAATGTTAAGTATAATGGTCACCATGGGGTAATAAATTAACACTAATAAAAAAAATTCCTTTCAATTGACAACATATTGTTACATAAGCAACAATGAATAAATATATTCATCAATACATTTTCCAGATTTATTTTTAAATGATAAAACTAATAAGAAACTTCTTCCTAAAGGTAAAACTCGCAAATATGGTGTGCACATGAAAGGAATTCACCCCACTGAACAAGTAGCAAATAAGACCTTAAAATGTGTTGAGAACAAAGAAAAGTGTAGATAATAGTGATAGAAAAAACATAACCTGTTTTTAAGCAATAAGAAGATAACGAGAGCTGGGTTCTAACAACAAATATAAGTTAAATCGTCTCGGTTAAAACAAATTACGACATTCTCAATAAAACTACGAAGAAAATGGCGACTCACCATAACCCTGGAAATTATTTTTAACAAAGCAGCTAAACCAAGAGATAAATACCTCAATCTAGGTGTCTAATGTGAAGATAATAAATAATAAAAATAATTAAATTTACTTACAATTAAAAATATCCTAGTGTAAAACAAAAAATATAACCACAAACATTCACTGGTGACAGGGCATTCCCACACACAACTAGATGAGACAAAATTGGGAAGAGAGGGGAGACCACGTGACTAAAGCCGAGCATCCGATTGGTTGAAAAGGTCGGACATGCTTCTTAGATGGCAGCACCTTTCACTTATTTCTCATTGTTTATTGGGTTTTTTATATGGCTTTTATTTTTAAATAAAAAATTGCATTTTATTTCGATTTGTTCTTAATAAATTTAAAATTGTATTCAATAGTGCAATCCTTTCGCCATTCTTCCTAGTTCTGATTTATCCATTAATTATCTCTGTCTGGTTACGTGTTTTTGTTTATATGTATATTGCTCTTCTATTTATCAGAAAAGAAATCCAAATATTTTGTAAGTGATAATTGTCACTGAAAAAACTATTTCATATACATTACGTAATTAGATTTACATTTCTGTTAAATATTTACTACGATATATCACTTTTCTAAATTAAATTAGGGTTAATTTTTTTTTAACATATTTTTTTTCTGTTATAAAAATAACCTTAAGTATCTTATTAATAAATATCTTATTGTGTTACTTACCAATAAAGAACATACTAAATTGATGCACTACTTTTTCCCTCAGGACTTGAAAATAATATTACAAAAAATTAATACAAATAGTACAACGTAAGTCACTAAACACTGTTTCTTATTAGTGCAAAATTTGTGACATTAATTTGACTGATCAGAAAAACTTTTTATTATAGAATGAGATTAAAATGTAAAACTAATTCATTTAGTGTGACATCTTAATAAATATGATAAACCATACGTATTTTATTCCTGCCATTACCTTGGATGTTTCATGGCTTCCAAAAAAAAATGAGCTAATGATATCAGTATACAGAATATTAATTCTCAAGGAATCTGTAAGCCCAACAATAAGAAATATTTAGTAGACATATAACTTGGAATGTGAAAGTTTCTTTTTTTTTTTTTTAATGATTCAGTTTTAAAAACAAATCAGGTTTGTATAACCATAATAATGGATTTGTTCCCTTGAAAAAGATTATAATTTAAATAATACTTGGCTTCCATCGTCCTTGGACCTACAAAATCTTACTTCTTTTAATGTTTTACTATAAGTGTTCAAAAATTGAAAGTCACACAATGTGGGTAAAGTAGGTATTAATTTTTATTAATAGAATTCAGTCCTATACAAGAAAAATCGTATCCTTAATACAATAATTAAGAAAGACAATTGAAGAAAAAAAGGTTACTTTTTTTTTTATATTTGTTTTATAGGCTTTTTACATGTTTTATGAAAAATATAGGTATCATAATTATTAAGATACACTAAATTAATTAATAGTGTATTTTAATCCCTTTCTATAATAAAAGTTTTTCTGATCAGTCAAATTAATGTCATCAATTTTGCATTATTAAGAAACAGTGTTTAGTGACATAGTCTACTCCTGGTGTATCCGGATATGAAATTGTTGGTAGGTCTGGTCCGCGTTGCCATGCAGGAAAGTCAGTTTTTAAACGTATAAATTATTAATTTTTTCATAAGTTGAAAGAAGTAGGTAACTTGTAAGTTGAATCAAGTGGAGAGGCAAACTAAGTACATAAAAAGTCGTCGCTGATTCATCGACAGTGTAATTTTTCAGCTTGAATTATTTGTAATCAACTAATATTTCATACTCTGTTTAAACTATCCTTCTTTTTCACAAATGTGGCTGAAAATCCCCTTAGGGATTTCTCATTAAAATTTCGATCAATTCATTGCAATTGCAGTTTTTGTGGCGAATCCCATTCCCCTTTCCTCCCAAAGATGCCCCCCCTCCCTTTAAAATTTGAAAATTCGGCTGAAAACTAGTAGGAGTCATACTCATGGGGTTTTAAAACAACATAAAATATCAACTTAGAACGTGGTCATAATGTGGAAACTTATAATCGATTAATAAAAAAAAAAACAGTTTTTTAATTTTTTTTTTTTTTGTTTTTGGCCTTATCAACAATGCATAATATTAGCCATGTCTCTTATAAATGTGTTATCTAGTTATTTACGACATCCATGGCCCCGGGAGGGAGTTCTATCTACGAAATAAAACTCACTCCCGAACGGGATTCGAACCTGCAAACCATGGTGAGACCTTGCGAGCTCGCAAAACAAATTTCATCAAGTTTTGACTCTCCCTCCAAAACTTCGATCTCTTTATTCGGTGGACCTTTATCTTCTATTTTCGCTCTTCTGAGATACCTTCGATCTCCAAATTTGAATCTACATCCCGACCCAGACATTAGTTTCCGCGTTCTCTTTAAATCTTCGTTCACTTTATTTGGTGTATCTCCGAATTGCAAGCTGCATCCCGATCTAGCATCATAATTCCCAGCTATCGGTGCCCTTTATAGTCACAATATAAATAAAAATAAAAAATATATTCTGATCGGTCCTAACTAAAATTGCCGAAGAAGAAATACAAAAAATAAACTAACCATGTTGCATCAATCCCTTATATTTTTTGAAAAAAAAAAACGGTAATACAGCAATATTTATAGTAGGCTTCAACCAGACACCATGATAAAAAAAAACATCGGTAAAGATAAAAAATAAATTCTGTTTTGTTCTAACTAAAATAACCGAAGAAGAAATATAGAATATACGTTGTCCTTGTGGCACCGATTCCTTATATTTTCTGCAAAAAACATTGATACAGTAATGTCGGTAGATTTTCACAAGCTTCCCCATAAGTTTTTTCCCACTCACAATTAAGTTTCCGTTCTCCCTCTAAATCTTTGAACTCTTTATTTGATTGACTCTCACATTATGTTTTTCCCTTTGAGAGTCCTTCGATTTCTGAATTTGAGGCTACTCCGCAATTCACACATAAGTTTCCGCTTCCCTACTGACTCTTTGATCTCTTTATTTAAAGGACACTTTATATTGTTTTTACTGTTTTGAGTGTCCTTCGATCTCTAAATTTTAGGCGACATTTTGACTCACACATAAGTTTCCATGTTTTCTTTATGTGGTGGACTCTTCCATCAATTTTTTTTCTTAGAGTGTCCTTTGATCTTAGAATTTGAGGCCACATCACATGTAAGTTTCAGCTTTACCGCCAAACCTAGATCTAGAGCCAGAGTCGGGTCGACGGATCCACACGGGAATCCGAGCCCATAGTCAAAGAACCAAACTCAGATTCACGATTCCTGAAACATAACAACCCGAGGGCTATAGCCACAAATTTAGAGACCGAAGGTCCCTCAAAAAAGCAAAAACTGTAGGTAAGGGTCCAAACTTATATAGAGTTCCAAGGTTTAGAATGAGGGCACTCGGGTCATCGGTTTCAATGCCGCACTCGGGTCTAATATTCCAGTCCCGGAACCAAATATTTCGGTGAAAGGTTCCTGAAAAAACTGTCGGTTCTCAACGATCAAGGCATCAATTATCCTATCTAAAAAGCTGAAGAAGAGATATAGAATATACGCTGCTCTTTTGGGTCCGATTCCTGGCGGGTATACAAGGGAGGGGTGGAGGGTCCTAGGGGTGACCCCCCCCCCCCATGAATTGAAAGTCACTGTCAGAATCACGCTGTACCATGAAATAAAGAAAATAGCTGACGCCAACTCATTAATTGCATATACCCAGTAATGACAGTGAGAAATGATTCTGAGAGAGGTGATTTGAAAAAACGTGGTTAGTGTAAGTCCTATTATAGCCAAACAACACATATTTTAATTTAAAAAACACAAAAATAGGAGACATTTTTTCGGTTCAAAATGACTTTTAACTTCCTCAGGTAAACGAAATATAGGATAAGTTGTGTAATCGGTCAGAAATTCGATGGAGTTTTTAACGGAATTTCAAATTTTCAGATATCTAGATTTCAAATTAGAAAACAAAAATTAAAAAATCTGTCAGTCCGTGAACACGATAACTCCCGATAGAATGTATGTCTCAACACGAAATTTTATGTCGTGAATGAGGACAAACCTGTCAAATTTCGGGGATATTTGTTGAAGGAAAGGGGGGAGAAGGTTCAATTGAAAACCTATTGCTATTGCTTATAAACATTTATAAGAAATGTTTATAAGCAATCGTTTCTGATGATAATGGCTCATAAGAGGTCGAAACGTAAATAAAAATAAATATTGCTTGGACCTAACTGGCCACTTTTTCACCTATACCACCCCTTATAAAATTTATCGGCACAAAATTTAGTTTTTATTCAAAACTATTGAAAATTAGCGCAAACGGTCGACTTATTTTCGAGGCTAATTGAATAATTCGTTCTGGGGAAGTACATAGCCAGTGAGTCAATTTATTCTCTAATAAACCTTGTATATGGGGGCTATGGTGGCCATGCGGGCTAGAGCGTAGGGCGTTGGTCGCATGGTCTCTCCATGGTTTGCGGGTTTGAATCCCGTCCGGGAGTGAGTTTTATTTTCGTAGATAGTACTCCCTCCCGGGGCCATGCATGTTGTAAAATAACTAGAACACAGGGACATGGCTAATATGCATCGTATGTAAGGCCAAAAAAACAAAAAAAAACTTGTATATCCTGGGCCATTCTCCCAAACTTGATATTTTTATTTAAAAAACACATGTGTCACTTGAAGAATAAAAAACTGTTATTAATTCATAGGAAAAAAAATTAAATAAATAAACACTCAATTGTTTTAAATATATTTTATGTACAATACAAGGTTACATTATTTACAAATATAGAATACAAAGACGGTACAGCATGAGGGGGCTACATGTAAAATTGTAAGGTTTACCTGTAAGAAAGGACTTGTCCAAAAAAAGTAGTTCTACCTACTTACTAACATCACCAAAATGTACATTTGATGATAACTATAAATTATGTATAATTTGTAATAATTAAAATATAATAATATCCCCCCATAAAAAGAAAAAAAAAAGACAATAAGAAATTATATTATTTGATTACAAATACACTATTGGACAATCTTTCATTTGGATAGATAAACAATGCAATTATTTATTTAAAAAAAATTATTCTGTACAATCTTTTTTTAAGATTGACAATATACAAAGGTATTAGTAGTTTGTATAACATAAATATGGCCCTTCCATGACCAGTGGGCCTCCTAAAAAAAATATATATTTTTCAATTTGACTTAAACTTGGGCTCATAACTTCAGATCGGACAACATCCAAACTTTTTCATATCAATTATATACGTTCGAATATAATCGTTGAGCACGCCGTCCTTTGTATGGTAACGAGCCTATACACTCGTTAAAGACTCCTCTACTCTAGGTAACAAAATCTGAGTAGGCAAAATTTTGGTCTCTCACTGTAGATCAGGCTCATGCCCATGAACTCATAGTTAAAGCCCGGACTAAATATATGAAAATTAAAGAGGTTTTCAAACAATATCAAAAATGTTTTCAATGATCGCAATTAATTGAACGTTCATCAAATTACCTATAGTAATGATAACTATAGCAATTTTTCAAATATTCAATCCCCAATATTTCAATATATAATGATCAGAACTAATCAAATCTTTGCGCCCAACAAGTGAGTCAAATTAAAAAAAAAAACTGTTTAGGTGGCTTACTTGACGTGGAATGACATATAAAAAGCATTCAAAATTTGTTTGTTTTTTTTGTATATAAATACACATATAAAGAAACTTATATAATCGCTGCCGCAATGAAGTCTCGTATGAACAAAAAATACTTTTTTTTTTTTTTTACAATTTACCAGCACTGAATGCAGAATTTAGTGCTATATAAGTGTGTGAAATAACAAAATTTAAAACCAAGTTTTAATACAAAATTATCGATTCAATTAAAATGTGACATCTTCAGCTCTTAATGAATGACACCGACTAAATAAATAAGTTATTCTTGTTTACACTCGGTTCGCTGGGAAGTTGATCTATCTCGTGGCAACATGAAGGACGGAGTTTATTTAGACTCCATTATTATATGAACAGAGTGTAACTCATCGGTGGGACAATACGTGGAGTAACATTTTTCTCGAAAACAAGGAGGTTTTTTGAAGGAAAAATACTGAATAAAAAAAGTTGCAGGGAATCAGATTGCTTAATGAATAATGTGTACGCTTGGTGAGATTTTCCAATAATTCATTAAACAAAATAACAAAATACAATATTTATTTAAATTCTAGTAAATTGTTTTAAATAAATTGTTTAGTTTTAAAGAAGTCTAAAATCAAGCGGTGTAGAGAAGAGCCAAAGCCGTCAGATACGAATTATGTCGTAAATATGTACAAGACCAAGAATATGCGAAAGATTTTAAAAAAATAATTATTTATTTGCAGAAGAGATATAATGTTTTCATGAGTTAATTTAGTTATTATTGTATTATGTTAATTAATTTGTTTCATTATTAATATTTGTAAGTGATATACTTCTGATGTCATTCATGTTTCACCTAAAAATAGGATTTGAGTTTTGTGTGGGCTAGGGAGCTATGTTAATTATAATAATGTGTGGGATCCGAACACATATGTCTGAATACATTTCTGCAAACTGTATCGATATAGTGGAAAGTTAATAAAAATAAAGAATTCTTTCAAGGGACGCCGCGCCCTTTTCAACTTATTTAGATATTTTGACAACTCCTACTTATATTAGAACAAATACAATTTTAAAAATAATTTTGAATAATGACTAATTATTGCAAGACAATTGCTTTAAAAACTTCAAAATTAACTAATTATTTTTCTCAAGTGAGATGAGAGAAATAAAAGACGTTGGTTACATACGGTTCAATCACTGATGAAGACGAAGTTGCGTTGAATGCCGTTTCTGAACGGAAATAAAACAGACGTATTTTATTTCTATGAGTAATTATTTATCGACTTTTGTTATTTTACTCGACGAATTATTGACAAGATCCTCCAGCCTTGCACAATAAGAAATCTAATTCTCTGTAACTTTAATTTTAATATTTTCCCACAAAAATCTCTTGTTTTCAGGAAAAAAACGTTAAAAATAAACTGCGATGATCCCATGGACTTTTTTTTTGTCTTTTACTCTAAAAGAATGAGTTTCAAGTAAATGGTTCCACAGCTATTACATATTACACCCTACAATGGAGTACTTACAATGAACAATAACTTAAAAAAATGTTTTTTTAAAAACATTTCTTTTATTTTCATAATTTTCAAAAGCAATAATTCTGAGAATAGAGCCGAACTGTCATTAAATTATAAAATAAAATATGGTGGCGTTGTTTGACTGAACCTATGCTGAGCGACGTCTCATATCTCAGGACATCACCACGAACCGAGTATAGTATCTTTTTTTTTTCTGTCTCTGTAAAGCTGGGGACTCACTTGAGCATTCGCCCAGAATGAGCATGCGGTTCGGGGGTGTGGAGGCGAACGGTCCGTACAATTAGACGCCACGAATGAGCGCTGAGCCACCCATTCGGGGCAACTTGTCCGCCACAGTCATGGTACGGAACAAACTAGCTATTGCTAGCTTTAGTTTTATATTATCTAACACTTTAAAAGGTTTTAGGTGAAAACATTTATTTGGAAAGGAGCAAACCGAGTTTAAAAAAAAAAAAAGTTTTAGAAACGGACGAAACTTTACTAGGATGTCGCCACAGGATATTGATTTTTTATTGAATAGTACGAGGCTAAAAATTGTATCTATAATTAGAAAATACATTTCCGCTAAATATTTCTTGAGTCTCAAAGTAACTTTCAAAATTCTCCAAAAGAGTTAAGGCTTCGTCCTGCGACCACTCCATTTTTGAAACTGAGATGGGAGAGAAGGGGGAATAAAAAGAAAGGGGAGGGTTTGTTCATTCGGTTCGAAGTTGAGTCAAAAATCCCTGTCCACAGCAGGCGTGCTCACTTTGATGTACCGACATATCTCGGATCGGGCTGAGCGCATTCGGATCCGAATGCTGACCCAATACACACCTTAGCAATTGAGCGGTGAACGTACGCTCATACGGGGCGAATCTCAAATGAGTACTCAGCTTAAGAGTTGTTTTGTCGTGCATATTGTAGTTTTCATCACGGCAACAACTATATACAATTGTATACGGCTCCACCAAATAGAATGCGAAAGTATACCGATTTCATAGAAAACTAAATCCCAAACTTCATCTTAAAAGCTAGCCACTGAAATGCTAGCCATTTGTAGAATACTTTAAAAAAAAAAATCGAAGTTTTTGAAACTCATCCAACAATTGAATAATCTCACCAAACCAGAGAAAATCGTGCACTTATGAACTCAAAAACTGAGCATTTGCAGACAGGAGTATTCGAAGATTTTTTCGTAAAATTTCCAATTAAATCATAAAATATCCGCATTCTACTCGGTACCACCCCATACGTTACGTACGTGTAGAACATGGGACATTTCTCATAATTATTTTGTATATTATTTCCTTGTTCCTTATTATAATAAATTTTACTTATAACAATATACATTCCATTAATCAAGGTATTACTTTGTATATGTATATATAATTATTTATTTATAAAAACACACATATTGTATATGATAAAACTTTCAGTTAGTTTCATTTTTTTTTTATTTTATATAATTTTTTTTTTTACATTTTTATATATATTTTTTTTAACACTAAAGCAAAATACGATGAAAGCTTTCAAAAAACCTGTACAACTCCCATCTTAGAACGTTAAAAATAAAATAAATTAAAAAATAAAACAAGTGAATACAATAAAATAACATTTTTATTTACTTCAGAGACAATACATTTTTATAACTTAATGTTTAAAAGGGCACTACTCTTTGAATATAAAATTTGTTATTATTTCTCTTAAACATTGATAGTTCTCTGTGCCCTTAGATACTATATAAGTTCTATGAATTTTTTTAAAAACAAGTGATCCGGATCAATGATCCTTATAAACTGATCCAAGATGGCGATATCTCAGCCTCTTATGTTAGTATGTAAGATTCGTTTTTACAACATATATAACAGCAGTAAAACGAAAATGTATGCCTCACAAAACAGCCAGTGGTGTACTTAATATTGGGGGAAAAAAATAGTTTACATGCTTTTTAATCGCTATATGTTGGAGTTCCTCCTACTACCATTTTGAATAACATTTCCTAAATACAAAATCACTAAAAGTGACCCGATATAAGCTATAATATACAGTAGGAGAACTGTGTGCCAAAAAATTCAAATTTATATAAAAATAATAAAAACAATTTTAATATTATTTCTCCTCTGTTATTTAATTTATTTTTATTTTAATTTTAGATTGAATTTTGGGTGAGCGAGTGTCTTTAAGACTTGGAAAACTAAATTTTATACAGAATATGTATTTAAAATATACAACAGAGGGCATGCACTTCATTCTTTACGTGAGTTTGGAAATTCAGGTGCTAAATTTTAGTTCCATTTTGAATTCATTTATAAATTTTATACGACAAAAAATTTCGTTTTGATTAAGCAATAATTGTGATTAGCTCAAATTAAATTTTCTTCTAATAAAAAAAAAAAAAAGAAAATCTGATGAAAATAAAAAAAAAAATTTAGCTATCAAATTGGTGTTATTTTTTGTTATTTTAAAAACAATAGGACAAATGAACACAATTAAAATTATAAATTAAAATATCCCCAATGAAAATACCCGGGGATTATTTCCATAATATCAGAATACTTATCTATATATTTAAATCTATAGGCTAAAATTGAGTAAATATTGGTATTACAAGAAAAAAAAACAAAAAAGTTAATAATTACAAAATTATATAGCATACCTAGGTTTCAAAGTGTAATTGGAGATTGTAACAGAAATGACGACATTAAAATTTGGTGGATGAGCAAATAAAAGGGATATAAGGTCCATTCAAGATCAATAATGTGCAACTTCTGTGTAATATCAACTTATTTGCATCTTGATTGTGTTGCACATAGTTGCACAAAAGGACCTGACATTCCAAGTGTGCAGTGTTTATGGAAGATGACAACAGTTTTGTTCTGATTTCATTCAAATATACAAGAGTTATCGCTAATATGGAATGTAAAATAGAGATTCTTCTACGACCCGACATTAAAAAAATGTGTGGTTATATGAAAACGTACCAAGGGCGGGCGCTATTAGTACAGAAGTAGCGTGCTTGTCTACTGTACTCAAAATTGTGGATTTGAACCCAATCTTAAGTACAGAGGAGACATTGAATGGCAGTTCCGAAACTCGCGATAAGCGACAAAAAGAAACGCTTTAGTAGTAGGCAATATGGCCTCGTGATGCCCAGTCACATATTAATAAAATAAATACTTATTGAAAAAGAGGGCGTCAGTAGCTCAGAAGTAGCGTGCTATTCTACTGAGCTCAAAATCGCGAAGATATATTAATGCTCTGCGCATAAAAAATTAAGGGCGGAGGACTTTATAGTAAATTATTTTTTGAGAGGGAAACTACAACTGTATATTCTACTCAAGATGATGAGGGCAAAAGGAATGAAATACATTTTGCGCTTAAAATGTCAGTGTTTATGAAATTTTACTTTGCGCAACATTATGTTGCACAAAGAAATATGATCGAACCTGTACTTCTACTTTGCACGTCTCTCAGGAGAGGTTTTACACTAGTTGCGAGAGACGAATCACAGTTAAGATTAAACAAATGTCCCCGTCTCTTCACCAATTCAAAGTCAACGAAAAGATGATATAATAGGTCTCGCCCATCTGCACCATTCTCTCGACGACTATAGTTTTTAAAGTTGTCTCTTCACATATACAACAAAACACTAACTTAACCCCTTTTATCCGCACATCAATCAAATAATTTTTGAAAATAAGTAGTAACCACCATAGGTAGAATAAAATTTACAAAATCAAGGCCATTAATTTATTTACTTAAAAAATAACAAATATGAGCAATAAATAAAAAAAACAGGGAATGTATTAAAACAATAATTTCAATGTGTTATCAAACAATCGGATAATTTATTTAAATTGAACTTTTGAAATAAACTGTCTTTTTAATTGAAGAAATAAAACAATGCACAGAATACTTTTATTTCCAAAAATTAATGTTCTGCAATTCGAGTAGAGTACCGAGTAATAATTTACTGCCTAAGATATTTCTGGTATAGGAACAATTGGTCAAAAATTCTATATTGAGTAATTACCGAAATGTGAGAGTAATAAATTTAGTTTATTACAAATATTCATGTAGGGGAAGTATACTGCGAGTGATTATGCGGTAACTTTTTTTTCTGTTCCATTCCTGTTCGTTAGAATACATTCATTGTTTATTTTATTATAATTGAAGTGAAAAGTAAATGAAACTTCTGTTTTTTTTTATTTTTTAATTGAAGGATTCTTTGAATAAGGGCTAAACTCAATTTTTTTGAAAATTGAGAATACAATTTTATCAGAGGCTTAACTGACTTCATATGACCTAAAGTAAGGTACTTAAGAATTGGCGCTAAATTTTGGAATAAGCCGTCAGAGCACAAATTTTGTAAAAATTAGGTAAGCCATAATCCAAATGAACCCTTCACTCAGACAAGCAACACTCTCATTGATGAAGATTAACGAGAAAATAAATAAATAAAAGTGGTTTCCCTTAATGTCTCTAAGCGTTGAGTACATTTAACACAATACTAAAGGCGATGAATTGAGAGGTGGAGCCGCGGTATCGAGCCCACCTCCACGCGGCGGCTGTGATCAGAGCCCCTGCTAGAGGTTGTCCAAGCTCGCTCAACTCATGGTCTCTACTTTAGGACATGGATCCAACTAACTGACTCATGGTCTACTGGCCTGGCTTTACGGCCGTCTTGAGCAGTGACTCCAGATAGGAGACCCGATCAAGAAGACGTGCCCTCGGACTGTACTCCGTATGATGTACATGAACCACTCGCCAACCGGCCATGGTGGACAGTTGGGTGTAGAGTGACATGGGGCCGGCCAGAGAGATCCGTCCTCGGGTACAGTCGTGATAGTCAACCACCATGATCGCCAATCTGAACAAACAATAATTCTTCGTAAGTATTTTATTATTACTAAAATAAACAATGAACAAGGACGCAAATAGGCGGAGTGATTTCGTTATCATTACAGAAAAGTCTTAGATGTACTTAAACATTTAATATTGGGATGGATTCACCAACGATATAATACGAAGGAGGAGAGATGAGGCTTGTGGTCGATAAAACAAACTTGTAGAATTTCTGCCAAGCTTTCAGCACTGAGTGTGCCTTCTTCAGGGCCTGTATTGACATGTATACATCATCAGTGACTTTACTTATGCTGAAATTGTGTAAAGATATGAGACTAAAACCAAATGTGACTAAACCAACAAAATAACTTTTAAATACAGTAGAATTTCGCTAATCCGGACTAGATGGGACCGGACCCCATCCGAATCGCGAAAGTCCGGATTAAACGGAATTTGCTGTAAAATGCACAAGATAAATATTTTTTTAAATATTAGCGTAAATATTTAGCGCGTCGTCTTCTTTGTCGGCACTTTTTCATCGTAGCCAATTGAGTAAGTCAAGTCAAACCCTCTCTTTGAATTATTTTCGTACTTACCGCTCGCTAAACTAAATTTTTAGTTTATTAAATTTTAATTCGTTTTTTTAAAATCTCGTCCGGATTAACCGGATGTCCAGATAATCGGTGTCCGGATTAGCGGAACTTACTGTATTTACATCAAAACAAACTAAAATATTATATCTGAATTATAAATAACAATTATAAATAAAAAATTTGAGAGCACTTGAGGGCGACGGTAGCTCAGGGGTATGCATGCTTGCTTCCTGAACTCAAGATCGTGGGTTCAAAACCCGGCAGAGGCCCTTAGTTTACTTTATCTGAGAGCTAAAATTAAGTTAAGCACGCCGTCCTCCGGATGGGACGCTAAGCGATGGTCCCGAGCCTGTACATCAGATATTCGCTGAAGACCCCTATCCTAGGTGAATAACAATTTAGGATAGGCAAAATTAGTAGTCTGGCTCATGTCCCCCACGATGACAGAATATCGCTCTGGTAGTAGGCGATATGACCTAGTACTTAAAGCCCGGGCATGAGTGAACAAAACAATTTAAAACTAAACAAAAACAAATAATATAGATATATTTTTAAAATGTTTTTTTCACTCATACATTTAAATTATTTATAATTAATTGTGTTCAGACATAATATTTTAGTTTGTTTTGATGTAAATATTTAAAAGTTATTTTGTTGGTTTAGTCACATTTAGGTTTATTGTCATATCTTTACTTAATTTTAGCAAACATAAACTCACTAATAATGTATAATGTCAATATAAGCCCTGAAGAAGGCACACCCAGTGCTTAAGTTTGGCAGAAATTCTACAAGTCTGTTTTTATCGACCACAAGCCTCATCTCTTCCCCTTCTTTAAACATTTTAAGAAAAATAATTTAATAAGGAGAAGTCAGAAGATTTATTTATATCTGTTTTATTTATAACAAAGAACTTGTTTAATTTTTAATGTCTAATCTAAATCTAAATATCAGAAATATTTAAATATGCAAGGAATAGGCGCAAAATAGAGTCTTTTCAGTTGAAGTTGATACTGTGAATCAGCTACGAATTGTGGGTTCTGACAACACTTCTCTTTATTTTTATTGTTATTTTTGTAAATAACTATTAGAAATAATGAAAACAAAAAAATGAAAGATCTAAGAACCAGTAAGGCATCTAGGGAAATCTTTGGAAACCTGCACATAATAATATGAAGATGGCTGATGTAGTGAGAAGTGATTATTTCACAGGATGTCAAATATAAGATAGTCTGACCTCTCACAGATTTTTACTGGTAGTGATAGCTAGCCGGCTTTCGAGGTTTCCCTCATCATCAGGCAGTCTGATAAAAAATTAAAAATTTTGAAAGTACTAAATAATATAATAAACATAAATAAATAACAATCTAAAACATTAACAATTTAAAATATCATGGATGGGGACAGACGAGTTATCCCTGTCCACCATCTGAGTCACAACGGAGAGTTCTGTGAGAGGTCAGACTATCTTATATTTGACATCCTGTGAAATGCACATAATAATATATAGATACATAATATATATACTATTCAATATTAAATTTCTATACAAGTAAATCTAATCTATATTTAATATTAAAATTGACAACTATGAAGACTAGAAAAATTTACCTGTCTCCTTTTTTTGATTTTCTGCGAGGAAAATAAATATATTAAAAACTATGCTTCAAACGTAAAATGATTATGTAAATAAAGAGAAATCTGATTACTATAAATGTACAAAAAAAAAAAAAAAAAAAATTACGAGTAAAACCAGTGCAGATGTAATAAAGTGTTCAATTAAATATATTTGTTCAGGAGTGTAGAACGTTTCTGGAACTTTGAAAATATGTTTAGTTTTACTTCTACGAAATATAGGGGAAGTTATGTAATCGGTCAACAATTCGATGGGGGTGTTTTCAACTTAAAATCATGATTTCCGACCACTAGATTACAAATATGAAGAAAAAAAACAATTCTGTCTGTGTCTGTGAACAGTTCCTGAATGGGAGTATTTAAAATAACATTGACATCTAGAGCACTTTAAGGAACTCACCTGTTTCCTTTTCCATTCTTTATTGCCGGAACAGGAAGTCCCGTTTTTTTATCCAAAACGGCAGAAGGTGTCATCTTAGTATCTAACTGACACTCTCCATCTGTAAAAAAAAAAATAAATATATTCGGAATTAGTGATGAGAACCTTATGAGGGAGGGAGGAGGCTACAAAACTTGAATAACTTCAACTACTTATCCATAAGTAAAATAAAAAAAGGGGGGGGGGGGGAAGCAGATTTTGAGAGCTGCAACTCCATGCGAATAAAAAAAACCAAAAACCCACAAGTATGTTTTCTTCGCCCACAAGCCTGATCTCTCCTCCTTTTTAGAAAGAATCAACACGAAATTTTATATTTCAATCCAGAACCGTCTAACGACGATACCTTATTAATTTCCAGCCATATCGACCAAATGGAAGGTAGGAATTAGGGGGGGCTCAACTTGAAAACCCACTATTGCATTTGAAATTAATGCATCGACATAAAATTTCAAATGTAAATTCAAAACCTCATAAGGAAGACACATTAATTTTCAGCGGAATCAGCAGCTGGGAAGGGGATCAACTCAAAAAAAGCCAATAACTGCCCATGTATTTTCCTTTCTTCTTTTCTTTTTGCAAGTGCTCAATGACCATTTTACTTAATTCGTTATCTCTGTAAAACACACATGACAAGTGAGCCGTACTGATAAGGAGATACTACAAACAAGCTACTATTGTCTTCCGGTAATAAATTATGTTTAGTCATAATGAGAATATTTCAATGAATAACCTGAATTCCATTCAGCATTCTATTCGTTATTATTATCTCCAGGTAAAGAGCGAGTTATCTCCATAGAAATACCTTTTCAGGAAATGTGAAAACATGATTCATTTCTGCTTTAGCCCTCTACTAGTTCATTCAAAATATTCAAATATTTTTGTTTCCGATCAAAGTTGATTAACATGGGTTGAAAAATTACGCAATTGTTTTAAAAATGAAACACTGGCAATGTTTTCCCCCAGAAGGAATTAATATATTAACTTCCCCCCCCCCCCCCCCCCCCCCCTCCCCCTCAAAACCAGTCGATCGTTATTCAATAGTTGACATACAAAGGGGCTCCTAAATCCTTATATAAATTTTGTGTCGATACATTCATTACATCGGCAGTTATAGGGTTTTTTGAATTGTGCCTCCTCCCCTGAACCCTCTTTCCTTTCGGCCGATATCGGTGAAATTTGACATATTATGTCCTCATTTGGGTTTTGACTTCAAATATGAAATTTCATGTCGATCGTTACATGGAAAGTTAATCCCCTTCTTCCCTTCAGCTGAAAATCGTAGGATGATGTTCTGATGAGATTCAGATCACACATATAAAATTTTGTGTCGATACATTCATTCTAACGGCAATTATTCGAGTTTATGTGTTAAGCCCTCCCCTTTGGTCCATTTGACTGAAAATCGATAGGTGTCGTCGTTAGAGGTTTCTGAATTCACATTAAAAAAAAAAAAACTGTTTACACAAAGATTGAAAAAACCCGCGCATGAGTCACAATATATTTGCCTGGTTGTAAAATCCAAAAAATATAGCTGGGCACTCGCTGGCTGTAGTACAGCGTGCCTGCGGTCGTCCCCGGCACACTTCTTTCTCCGCCAGGAGGTGACAAATCGGCTGAACACTGGGTAGCCGGTTTCCGTCACAAGCTGCCGTAGGTCGAGTTCCAGGTACGATCCTGTCCCGCATAAAAACTCCAGGACCACATGCTCTGCAGTCTCTCTACTTGAAGAAGAATAGCTTGGAGTTGAAATCTCCCTGACCTCATTCTATCTGGGACATCCAGTAGTCAGGCAGTACCCACGTAGAGTCCAGATGTACCCGAATTTCCGGAAAATTAATAGACATCCTCCTAAACAACAGTACTTTAGACTAAGGATGATGATAGTGACTTACCTATAAGAAAGCCCATGCCGGTGTCTATAGACTGCCTGAGGTAGGCAGCAGAAGGAAACAGGTTGGACAGGGTGTCGAAGACAGAGCCGACCAGTACTTGCTTGTCCTTGGATCTGCTCAGAGGCACCTTCATATCCTCCTCCTTCAGAAGAGGACCTGCAACAAATAGAATAATAATATTATATAAATAGTTAAACATTCTTCATTTAAACAGTCGTCGGTGAATCACCGGTAATACACTTCCCCAGGACGAATTGATCAATTAACAGATCAAAACCAAAATCCTCATATTAAATTTTGTGTCGATAAATTCATTACATCGGCATTTATTGGGGTTTTTGAGTTAAGCCACCCCTCTGTACCCCCACTTCCCTTCTGCTTATTCTGCTGAAAATGAATGTGGTGTGTCTTATGTGATTTCGAATTCACATTAGAATTTTTGTGTCGAGACATTCATTACAACGGAATTTATTAGATTATTTGAGTTAAGACTCTCCCCTAATCCCCTCTCTTCTTTAATCGATTTGACTGAAAAACAATAGGTGCGTCGTTACAGGGTTCTGGGTTCACATATGAAATTTTATCATTCTATCGTGTTCACAGACACGCAGACATTTTTTTCTTCATATTTAGAATCTAGAGGCCGGAAAACAAATTTTGTTGAAAACTTTGCATCGAATTTTTGACCGATTACATAACTTCCCCTATACTTCATATATATATATACTCCCGATTTCGTTCAAAATCGATAGGTGTCGTCCAAATAGGGTTCTGGACACACATTAACAACATTTCGTGTCGATATATACATTCTATTGTACACGCAGACATCCTTCTTTAATTTTTGGAATTAAGGGTGTTGAAAAAAATGAAATTGTAGTGAAAACTGAACTATAAATTTCCGACTACATAACTTCCCCTATACTTCTTATAACTGGGGAAGTAAAAATACAGATATTTGAAAAATGCGGACAACCAACAAAGACACAATCGTTTTTTCTTTTATTATTTTCTAGACAACTCGCAGGTTTTGTCTAGTCAGAATCAGATATATCTTGTAACGGTTACTCATGTAGGACTCATGAAGACCGCTCACTAAAAAGACCGACTGTCATTATTATATATTTTCGGGTCTTTAGGTCTTTTGACTAGCAAAGAACACCCCGAACTGTTCGAGCCTGCAGACCATGTGGTCCTCGAATGTCCGCTGTACCACAAAACTAGAGTGGAGTTGATTCATAAGAAAATATCGTATTTGGGACTGGATCTACGGCAGATGATGACGGGATGAAAATACCCGGTGTTCTGGCGATTCATAGGCTCCTGGCGGGAGCAGAAACAGTCAATATAAGATGGGCTGGGGACGATCGGCGCAATTTTTCCACCGATGGCCAATCCCAGTCCCTCAGTAACCCCTTGATCCCCACGTTCGACAGGGTAATATTGCATCAATGCAAGGCGCACCCTCCTTTAAAATTGAATAAAGGGTATCAACAACTGCTCCGAAAAGAATCTTCAGATATACAAATCATAAAATGTATCCATGTATCCAAAAACCCTCCAGAAGTACGATTTTTCTCTAAAAGTCTACATATTTTCAATATTTGACAAACCGCAATCTGTTTACGAATCTCAGTAACTTACATATATATTCTTGAAATCCTGATATCTTTTCAACGATGATCTCAAATAATTAAAAAATAAGGTACTGGCCATCGGCGTTGACCTGGAAAGTCAATATCGTTCATATGATTCCCAATCTTCTGGAATCACGCATGTAAACTCATGGCAATGTAAATAAAGATTAATGTTTAACATGATAATTTGACAGTTGCGGTTATTATATGTGAATTAATATTGAAGATAATGACTTTCCCGAACAACATCTGCAACCACAGCTAGTCATTAATATACACACCTTTATAACCTTTGGTCCACTTGGCAACTCCATTAATATTGAGAAGTTTTTTTTTCAACGATATGGTATTTTCACCTGAAACATATCAACATTTTCATTATTATTATATCAGTTCGTCCAAAATAAAGTGAACAATGGACCAGAATTTAAAAAAAAGTTGTCGGTGAATCACCGGCAATGTACTTCCCCAGAACGAATTAATCAATTAACTTTTCGCCCCCCCTCCAAAACCAGTCGACCGTTTGAGCTAATATTCAACATTTGACTTACATAGGGGCTCCTGAATCCTTATACTAAATTTTGAATTGATAAATTCATAAAATCGGCAGTTATTAGGGTTTTTGAATTGAGCCCCCTCCCCTTCAGCCGATATCACTGAAGTTTGACAGGTAATGTCCTCATTGGGTTTTGACTTTAAATATGAAATTTCATGTCGATACATTCATTAAATCGGCAGTTATTGGGGTTTATGCGTAAAGACCCCATCCCCTTTGATCGATTTGGCTGAAAAACATTAGGTGTCTTCGTTAGAGGGTTGTCAATACACAAATAAAATTTCGTGTAGATACATACGTTCTATCGGGAGCTATCGTGTTCACAGTCACACAGACAGACAAGCACATAGACAGCATTTTTTTTTTTTTTTTTCATTTTTGGAATCTAGAGAGGTTGGAAAACATGAGAATTCCGCTGAAAACTTCACATAGAATTTTTGATCGATTACATAACTTCCCCTATACATCGTAAAGCTGGGGAAGTTAAAAAAGTGTCAAGCTTACATACGAATCGGGTCATCATTGATTCCACGTAAACTGTTTACGACACTACAGGACAGATGAAATACGAGTAGACCATTTTAAAATAAAGTTTGATCTAGTTCCATGTAGTACTGCACTATACTAAAACGGATCGAATTATTACTGAAATGCTTCGTTATTACAAAAAGAGAAAATGAAAATCCGTCAGTGAATCACCAGCCATGTACTTCCCCAACACGAATTAAATACATTTTCGCTTTCCCTCTAAAGCCAATCGACCGTTTGAGCTAAAACTCAATATTTGACTAACACTGGTGGCTCCTGAACCCGCATACTAAATTATGTATCGATACATTCATTACAACAGCAGTTATTGGGGTATTGGAGTTGATCTCCCCTTCCCTTTCATCGATTTGGCTGAAAATCAATCGGTGTCGTTCTTATGATGTTCTGGATACTCTTATTCAATTTCGTGTCAATACAATCATTTTATCGCATATCGTGTTCACAGACACACACTTTTTTTACCTTTCCTCTTTGGTACAGGAGGCCGAAAAACATGAAATTCGGGTGAAAACGCAACATCGAATTTCTTACCAATAACTCAAGGACCCCGGTGGCGGGGAAAGAACTCACGATTTTTTGATATTACTTTTTATTATATCTTGAAATAGCCCAAAAAATTGATAGAAAACAAGTTTGAAATGTAAAATTGATGGCTATATTCAAGGGCGGATCCAGGAGTTCATCAAGGTGGGGGGTAAAATTTCATTGATTCAACATTTGGATGTTATACCCTATTCACAAGATTTCAAAGGATGAAGGACAAGGAGGCTAATATTTTGGCTGGTTTTACGAAGTGCATGAATTAATAATCAACTGAAATATTATTATAATAGTAACAGGTTAAGTAACAGTCTGAGCCTGTAAACGAATGACGTCAATAAAGTCTATCCCCCCCCCCCCCCCCCCCCCCCCCAATGTATCCGCCACTGGCTATATTGAGAATTTCCATGTTGAAAATAAGAGTTGAAACATTGTCTGGTAGGCTCGAAATAGGGTCCAATGTGGTTATTAGGTTTCACTTTTAACCATTTTACAGAATTACTGACATCATAAAAGAGTTAGCTTAATACTCTAGTTGATTTTATTATGGAACTTCTCTTCTGAACAAGAACACCGATCACTAAATACCACCTGCAGAAAAAGATAGTTCTACAAGGGGAATATGACGAGACAGAAGTTCGTCCGCCCAGAAGCTAAAGTCAGCGAATTTCCATATTGTCATATTGGCTTAATATTCTAGGTCGAATACATTTTTTGCGTTTTGTTTTGATATAGTGGAAATACTAATAAATAAAATTAAAAAGATGATAAAGCACTTTTTTATTGAACACTTTTATTGTCTAATTCCACAAACATATACATAAATAAATAAAACAAATTTATTTTTGAAATTTTATCTATTCCATCAGTGTATGTAGAGTGCACTCTGTCATAACTAGACCTGACGATGGTGTAAGGCCGAAACCGGTAGTTTTGTAAATATCTTTGGTGTAATAGACAATATTTCAAAAATAAGTTTGTTTTATTTATTTATTACAAGTTTCACAATATGTCCGCGTTCCTCAACTTTTACCGATTTCAGCTTACGCCTTCGTGAACACAACGTTCAACAATAATGGAGATATGAGCTAGGCAGACATATTTATATTAACTTAAGAGTACCTGGGGTAGGAGGGGTCCTCCTCCCTAGGGACGAGAAAATAACAAGAAACCATAAAATAATATATAAAAGTTCTACGATATCAATATAACATAACATGAGGGCGCCGGTAGCTCAGTGGTATGCGTGCTTGACTTCTGAGCTCAAGGTCGTGGGTTCGTAGCCCGACCGAGGCCCTTAGTTTATTTTATCTAGGAGGTAAAATAAACTTAAGCATGCCGTCCTTCGGATGGGACGTTAAGCGATGGTCCCGAGCCTGTACGATGTCAGGTACTCGTTAAAGACTCCTACCCTAGATGAATAAAAATTTAGGGTAGGCAAAATTTAGGACTCCCACAGTAGAGTCGGAGTCGGGCTCATGTCCACCAGAGTGACGAAAGAGCGCTCTAGTAGTAGGCGATATGACCTCGTAGTTAAAGCCCGGGCATGAGTCATAAAACCTAACCTATAACATGAATGCGCAGTATATAGTTACTGTATGTCTGAGTAGAAGAATAATTGATCTACGTTAATATTGATGTTAATAAAATTTACAAGAATTGATCTCAATATTAACCTAGATAAAATATTCTTCTACTCAGACATATAGTAACTATATACTGCACATTCATGTTATGTTATATTGATTACATAGAACTTTTTATATTTTATTTTGGTTTCTTGTTATTTTCTCGTTTTCAAATATATTGACAGTTGGTCAATACCGTTAGAATAGGGATTTCTACCCCCTAGGGAGAAGGACCCCTCCTACCCCAGGTGCTCTTAAGTTAATATAAATATGTCTGCCTAGCTCATATCTCCATTATTGCTGAACCTAATACTGACGAAGGCGTAAGCCGAAACCGGTACACATTTATGTATATGTATGTGGAATTACAATATAAGTGTTCAATAAAAAGGTCCTTTATTTATCATATTTTTAATTTTATTTAATATTCTAGGTTGAGAAACGAATATATTCTGGAAAAAGTTTTTTTTAATACTAATGAATAAAAAACTTAAAAACAAGTCAAAAAATCCCACTTTATTTATATGAACACAATATATTTCACTCGTTAGAGCATTCTCAAGTGTACAGACAGATACGGACAGAGTCTGTATCTGTCTGTACACTTGAGAATGCTCTAACGAGTGAAATATATTGTGTTCATATAAATAAAGTGGGATTTTTTGACTTGTTTTTAAGTTTTTTATTCATTAGTATTCACAATGAACTTCCACAAAATCTCTGGCGAAAACATCTCTAGTTTTTTTTAATGTCTTTTCCACAAGAGATTTATACTTAAACTAGGTTTAGTTATAAATACTAATTTTATTAGTTCAGCATACTACATACTATGCTAGTAGATCCTTCCTCAAGGATCAATCTTAAGGCCTTTGCTGTTCCTCATATACATTAATGATTTACCAAGCTATATGAAACTCTTAACGTCGGTCCTTTTTGCGGATGATATTAATATTCTCGTGACTGTAAAAAACACAGTCTCTTTGACATAATCCATATCTAAAGCTCTTGAATCATTACACAAATAGCTTCTCCCTAATGAGTTAAACGCGTCTAAAACATCTATTTTAAACTTCAAAACTACAAATAAAATATTAAAAGAAGAACAACCGTTATATAAAATTAGTTCTTATGACTCATGCTCGGGCTTTAACTACGCGACCATATCGCCTACTACCAGAGCACTCTTTGGTGGTCATCGGCGCCCTCTTATTTTAAATATAAATTTGTATCTACTGTATTTATTAGTATTATTATTTTTGTACTCATATTTTTAAGTATTTATTTATTCATTTCATTTTTTAATCAAATTGTTATTACTAATCACATGTGTCAGACTCTAAGAGATAATATCTATTTATGTATCTAATTTATAAGTTATCTTAACGTATACATTTTTATGACGTATCCTATTTATCTTGTTACAATGCAATAATTTATTTTTAATTTTAGTTTTACCAATTATTGAAAAAAAAAGGGAAAAAATATTTTAGAATAAACAAATTCCTTAATTCCTAGTTGAAAGTCTAACCTCTTCCTTGCCTATCTGGTATATAAGAATGGTTCGCACTCAACAAACTTGTCTTAGTTTATAACTAAGCATGACGATGTTGTGGTACCGAAAACGGTAGTTAATGTATAAAATTCTTGTAAAATAGACAATTTTTCAAAAAATTTAATTTGTTTTATTTATTTGATTAATATGACAGAAGAGAAATGAAAATTTACTAATTAAGGAGAAGCTGTTCGTTTAGTGGAAAGAAACTAGTATTCTGAATCTCTAAACTTTATTATATAATCTTTTTGCAAATTTGAGAATTTAATGTGAAATTATGAAATTTCATTTTAAATTGGCTCTTTCTTTTTTCTGTCAAGAAACTTGATTTTTCTTTTGTACAAACACCATTTCTATGCAGTTTGAAAAAAATAAAATAATAATAATTCAGATTCTAATGACACTTAATGGATCAAATTAAAGAAAACTCTATATGATATATTTTTGTTTGTAAATTCTCGAAGGCGTAGCGTGATAATATTTCGCCCATTTATTTCCACCCTTCTCGATGGTCCGAAAATTTGTAAGAAATAAATCAGAATAAAATTCAAAATTCTTAGTTTTAAATTCAAAAGCCGGTGTCCTTAGTCTATACGATGTTAGGTACTCGTTAAAGACCCCTACTCTAGATGAATAAAAATTAAGGGTAGGCAAAATTTAGGACTCCCATAGTAGAGACGGAGTAATGTTCACCATAGTGACGAACAAGCGCTCTGGTAGTGAGCGATATGACGTTATAATAACTAACTATATTTTTAATATTATGTATGTTTTTGTCGTTATTGTATTCTCTATAATGAATATTACTTAAATAGTTTCCAATAGTTTGGCCAAATTTCTGAATTTACATCCTAATCAATCGACTTCCCTCAACGGAGTTTATCGTGCGTAAACGACACCCTTCTCCCAAGCTGATGAGCGCTTAGGTTAATATGTTATAGAATTCCGCTATAATATATAGAGAATGAAGTTGTATGAAGTATATGTACCATAAAGAGCACCGGTCGTTCAGAGGTAGCGTGCTAGCCTACTGAGCTCATGATCGCGGGTACAAAAACCGGCCGAGCATGCCCTCCTTTGGATGGGGCATTAAGCGATGATCTCGAGCCTGTGCAAGGTACTCGTTATAGACCCCCTAATCTTAAGTAACTAAACCTGGGTAGACAAAATTTAGGACTCTCACAGTAGATCCGTAGGTGTACACACCAGGGCTCTTTATAGTTAATTAGTTATTATGATTCATGCCCAGGCTTTAACAACGAGGTCATATCACCTACTACCAGAGCGCTCTTTCGACTCTACTGTGGGAGTCTTTATTTAACCTCCCAGATAAAATAAACTAAGGGCCTCGGACGGGTTTTAAATCCGCGACCTTGAGCTCAGTAAGCAAGCACTCATACCACTGAGCTACCAGCGCCCTCCGGTCTCCTAATATATCTATATATGTACCATTGTTGGAGAGTATCCTCTCCATGAACTTGGTGGTAAGGACGGAAGCCAGATGAGGCGGGGTGACAACTCCCAGAACACAGAGGGACCAGACCACGTCCAGCCAGGTCTGTGGGTAGGGCATATCATCCTCATTCAACTGACCAACTATCACCTAGAACCACAGTTAAAATAACAATTACATTTAATTGATAATTAATATATTTAATTGCAATTAACTTTTCGTAAATGCAATTAATGAATTATTTGTCAAATTCTAAACTACACCACTTAAATCAATGAGGAAGTAACAAAATGGAAAATTAGATAATAAATACGATGTGAAAGTTACAAAAATATTATTTTATTGAACTAAAAACAGTGTACTTCCCCATACCAATACTAATTGATCAACTAAATTTTCAATCTCTAACCAAAACCAATACAATTCAATATTTGACTTACATAGCAACTTCTAATTTTCTTAATAAATTTGGTGTCGATACATTCATTATATCGGCACTTTTGACTCAAGTCAAGCTGGGAAGTAATAACATTTGTTTAAAAACGTTTGAATATAAAAATTACCATGACTCCCACAGAAACAAAAGTTTAATTCATAAAATTATGTAGGTAGAAGTGGATTAACATTTATATAATCAAGAGTTATAAAGTATAAATACATAAATACTTTTGTTGTATCTATGGGAAAGTGCCTTTGGGAACAGCTTCTATAGTCTAAACAATAGATTTATTATGAGAAGTTCATACATTGACTAATTACGTTAATGATTCAATCATTTTTTTGTGGTGCATATTGTGTGCAACTGACCACTAAAATATTTACCAATGAAAAATAATTCAAAATTGATACATAAAACTAAAACTAAATGATAAACAACTTTTTGTGTTACAGTGATATACAAATTACATAATTTTGACCTAGTTGGTCCAAATGAGTAGTAGGTTAAGGTCAAAAGATCATAAGTGTCAAATGGAAGATGGAGAAAGGGTGGGGGAGGGTGTTATTTTGTGTTTTATTTTAGCGAGTGAGAGAAATGGAAGCTCAAAAAAATGTATCTTATTCTAAAAACTGTAGTCTTTAAACTTTATTTTTGAGTTATTCTGGTTCAAAAGACATATAATTTTTAGTTCCCAGCTACACGAGGTATAGGCGAAGTTATATAATGCGTCTGAAATTAGATGAAGTTTACAAAATAATTTCAAATTTTCCGACGTCCTCATATGAAAAATGTCTGTCTATCTGTGAACAAGATAACTCACAATGATTGCATCTACACGAAATTGTATATGTGTATTTAGAACCACATAAGAACGATACCCATTGATTTTCAACTAAATCGGCCAAAAGGGAGAGAGGATTCGGGAGAGACTTCACACAAAAAGTCCAATAACTGCCGTTGTAATGAATGTATCGACACGAAATTTTATATGTAAATTCAAAGTCCTATAAGGATTCAGAAGCCACTTTTTAAGTCAAATATACAGTTATTAGCAGGTCGATTGGATATGGAGGGAAAAATAAAACGTAATTGATTAATTTCTAAAATATAAAAAATTATTTTCCTCTCTTAGTTCCCACAATAATCCCCTCTAGTCGTGCCCTCCATTCTGCCATACTTAAGAATCAATGGCCTAGAGACCTCCCTTACCAGTGACAGTGACTAGTTACAAATGAGAGGAAATCAGTGACTAGTCACCACTGGGTGATTTCTCCCCTCTTGACATTGCCATTATCTTTTTATTAGCACATTTGCTTGTTGTATTTATTTTTATACAGTTGTAAATATCTGTTTGTAAGAAAAAACATGTGTGCAGTTCACACGCGGTAGAAGTGAAATCTTCAGAAAACGAAATTGAGAGAGAATGAGACGAATGCAGTATGAGGAGTGGGATAATTATAGGGTTTATTTATTATAATATTGGTACCAAGTTTAAAAATTATTTTATATTTTATTATTCAAACTCCATGTTTTTAATTTCAACAAATGACACGAGTGGCTTATGGTAACTAAAGTATGAAATAAATATTTCCTTAATAAGTTCTTAAAAGTCTAAAAAAATTCACAATTCCATACTTTTTGGAGGGAGAGGAGGAGGCGATGGAATTTTTCATGGTTATCTTTTTTGTGTCGCAAGACTAGAGAAGAAGCATTATATATATATAGTGAAAGTTATGTAATCGGTAAAAAAATGATGGGGATTTTTCTCATTATCCAGTATTCAATGTTTTCCTATATCCAGATCCCAAATATGAAATGAAAAGTGTGTGTCTGTGAACTCGATAATTCCCAATAGAATAAATGTATCGACATGAAATTTTATATGAGTATCCATAATCCTCTTACATCACCTATAGATTTTCAGACAAATCGACCAAAGGAAGGAGGGGATTAGGGGTAAGGCCTAATACAAAAAATTCTAATCACTGCCGTTGTACTGATTGTGTCGACACAGTCGAGTTGAGTGAATTCAAAACCCCGTAAGAATGTCATTAATTTTCAGCGAAATCTATCTAAAATGTTGTATTTATTTATATACAGTTGTAAATATCTGTTTGTACAAAAAAAAAAAAAAAAAAAAGATTAATTTCTGCTGGGAAAATAATAGCTGGCGATTCAACAACTGTTTTTGTCTTCATTTTTGTAATTTAGGGGTCGAAAAACAATAAATTCTAGTGAAAAAACAACATCGAATTTCCGACTAATTACACAATTTTCCTTTTACTTCGTATAGGATACAAATCTTGTTTAGTTTAAAACATCTGTTTATTTTCAAGAAAATAAGTCAAAAGTGATAAGAGGGAGAGTGATAACTTCCAGCCCTTCCGCCCAACAACAATTCTGCCGCAAATAGCTTTCAAGCTGGGGAAGTAATACATGATCAGGTAACTATGATATGCTGTTGTGTTACCAAACCGATTCTTTTAGGTTAGTTAGTATTCTTATCATAGAGACAAATAGTAGCCTCCCATCTTCTCATTAACATATTTGAAATAAACCAATGTTACTTTTCAATCAGAAAGTCAAACGGCACTCAGTCAATGCATCTGCATTCCTACCATGTACACAGATAGGATAAGCAGATGCACAACTGCACTTTGTGTACTAATAATCCACCTTAGGAAAATATTCTGTTAATCATTTTATACTTCCCCAAAATATACGAAGTATAGGGGAAGTTATGCAATAAGTCAGTAATTCGTAGTTCATCAACAATGTACTTCCCCAGCACGAATGAAACAATAACGTTTACGCTCTCCCTCCAAAACCAATTGACAGTTGGACTAAAAATCAATAGTTTTACTTAGTATCCTCATACTAAATTTTGGGTCAATATTTTCATCACATCGGCAGTTATTAGAGTTTTTGTGTTAAGCCCTCTCTCTCTCTCTCTCTCATCCCCAGCTTTCCTACAACGGATTTGGCTAAAAATTAATAGGTGTGGTTCCGACTGGGTTTTGAATTTAAATATGAAATTTTGTGTCGATACATTCATTACAACGGCAGTTATTAGAGTTTGTATTAAGCCTTACCCTAACCGTATTATTGTGTAGTTATTATATTTGAGTCGACCCCTCCTCTTCTGCTGATTCCGCTGAAAATTAATAGGTGTCATCCTTAGAGGCCTTTGAATTTACATATGAAATTTCGTAACAATACATTAATTACAACGGCAGTTATTTAAGTCCTTGTATTAGGTCTCCCTCCTAATCCCCCCCCCCCCCCCCCCCCCCCCTTCCATTTTGAATGAAAATCAATAGGTGTCGTTTTTTTGGGGTTCTGGATACACATATAAAATTTCGTGTCGATATATTCATTATATCGGGAGTTATCTTGTATATTAGGCAAACAATTTATTTTTTGGAATCAGGGTGTTGGACATGAAATTCCGGTGAAAACTCCGCATCGAATTTCTGACCGATTACGTAACTTCCCCTATACTTCGTATAGCTGTGGAAGTAAATCGGTTCGTAATTTTAATGTTAATTTTATACTAAAAACCCAAAATTAAAAACTCTTGTTCAATGCTATTTGTTATAGATAGGTATATGTTATGTTGCCGCAAACGTTTTTGTAAAATGTTTCATTGCCTACAATTTCTCAGAACATCATCTTCAACGGTTTAGGCAGCGTATACAATAAATGTGGCCCGGACGGCCGTTTCTCATTCGACTTGCTTCACTTTTACCATTACTGCTCAGCACCCTTCTGATAAAGCGTAAAGATGTATAGCCTACATCCAACAGAAAGAAATAAGTTTCCCAACGATGAAAGAATTATCCAAATCGGTTTATTATTAAAGAATTATCAACTACACAAACTTTATCTCTTTATATATTAGTATATATGTCAGACGCGAGTAATATCAATCAATATTATATACATTATCGAAGAAAATGAATATACTATAAAAATTACCTCAAATGCACGAACTTTATCTCTTTATTTATTAGTATATATATGTCAGACGCGAGTAATATCAATCAATATTACATACATTATCGAAGAAAATGAAAATACTATAAAAATTACCTCAAATACACACTTTATCTTTTTATATATTAGTATATACGTCAGACGCGAGTAATATCAATCAATATTATATACATTATCGATGAAAATGAAAATACTATAAAAATTCCCTCAAATATACGAACTTTATCTCTTTATATATTAGTATATACGTCAGACGCGAGTAATATCAATCAATATTATATACATTATCGAAGAAAATGAAAATACTATAAAAATTCCCTCAAATACACAAACTTTATCTCTTTATATATTAGTATATACGTCAGAAGCGAATAATATCAATCAATATTATATACATTATCGAAGAAAATGAATATACTATAAAAATTACCTCAAATGCACGAACTTTATCTCTTTATTTATTAGTATATATATGTCAGACGCGAGTAATATCAATCAATATTACATACATTATCGAAGAAAATGAAAATACTATAAAAATTACCTCAAATACACACTTTATCTTTTTATATATTAGTATATACGTCAGACGCGAGTAATATCAATCAATATTATATACATTATCGATGAAAATGAAAATACTATAAAAATTCCCTCAAATATACGAACTTTATCTCTTTATATATTAGTATATACGTCAGACGCGAGTAATATCAATCAATATTATATACATTATCGAAGAAAATGAAAATACTATAAAAATTCCCTCAAATACACAAACTTTATCTCTTTATATATTAGTATATACGTCAGAAGCGAATAATATCAATCAATATTATATACATTATCGAAGAAAATGAAAATACTATAAAAATTCGCCATAGCTAACTAAGGAAGGCCAAGAGAAGAAAATAATACACATAAACTAGAAATAATAATGAAATTTAAAAAAAAAAAAAAGGAATACAATTTTATGCCAAGAATGGAGTATATTTACATAGATAAATAGAAATAAATGAAGCAGACTGAGAAGAAACAAGAAGCAGTGATCCTAAACTGTTCCCATAACAACGGGGAATCAATACAAAAAATATAAACTATTTGTTCACTTTCGCGAAGGGAAAACAGTGAATCAACGACAAAGTACTTCCCCCAACACGAATTAATTACTTTTTCGCCCTCCTTACAAAGCCAATTGACCATTTGGTTTAAAACTCAATATTTGATTTTCATAGTGGCTTCTATCTAATCATCATACTAAATTTTGTGTCGATATATTCATTATATTGACAGTTATTAGGATTTTTGAGTTGAGCCCCATCTGATCTCCCCCTCTCATTATAATTCAGCTGAAAATTAATATGTGTTGTCCTTATGGAGCTACGAATTTACAAATGAAATTTCATATTATATTTATTATAACGGCAGTTATTATGAGTTTTTGGGTGAAGACATCCACCCTCCCCTTCTACCCTTTGGCTCACATGACTGAAAACCAATAGGTGATGTTCTTGGAGGGTTCTGGATACACATATAAAATTTTGTGTCGCCACACTCATTCTAGGGAGTTATTGTGTTCACAGGCATATACATTTTCATTTTTGGAATTTCAAATTGTTTGAAAACATGAAATTTATGAAAGCTGAACATTAAAAGTGTGACCGATGACACAACTTCCTCTGTACTTCGTATAGCTGAGGAAGTAAAACAGGGGATTTTGTCATCCCAAAACTCGACATCAAATTTATGAAAAATTACATAATTTTCCCTATGGGAAAGTTGCGTGCTACAATGACCCTGTTCATATTTTATTTTTAAAAACACTAAATAAATAATTATTATTTCAAATATACAAAACATTTTAGTTATTCTCTATTTTTAATTTTTTTTGGCCGTGAATGAAAATTTTGTTGAAAAAAGTTTATAAAATAAATTTAAATGAATTCACCACGCCTCAGCCATTTTGAACAAAGGAATGTAGCAATTTTGGCAACTAGGTTCAGTTGTGAAGTGCTCATATAAACATTTGGAAACTTGACAACATTAAGTGGTACAGACATACCAATGACGGGTAAAATATCTATAGTCTATTCCAACTAATTAACAAACTAACGGACGTCCCCACTTCAAGTCTCTGGACCGACATTGGTACCTCAAGTCATATACAATATCTACAGTCCATTTGCCTAACTTATCCCATGGAATTCCCCACTCCGAGTCCCTAGACCGACCATGCTACTGCTAGTGACGCAAAATATCTACAGTCGGTTTCAATGAACTTAACCCATGGATGTCCCCACTTCCAAGCCTCTGGACCGACCTTGCTACCTCAAGCCATATAAAATATCTACAGTCCATTTCAACTAATTTGACCCCACCTCTTCGTATGTGGCCAAAGGTCATTTCCTGTAGCATGATCAGTCAAGAGTCTTTAGGAAGGACGGTCAAACCGTCTATGTTTATAAATTAATTCTAAAAGCAACGCGGATATAAAGTATCCCAAAGCGTTCTATCATAACTTAGGAGACAATAAAATATAAAGATAAATGTAATAAGTGCATAAGATATATGATAATAAATAGAAAACTTTATACGCTTAGTATTAACGAAGAAAAAGAACAATTTTTATCATGAATCAAGATCATGATTTCCAGGAGATAATAAAAAACCTAGAGCATGCCGTCCTTCTATAGGGACAATCCTGTGCAATGTCAAATACTCATTAAAAAACTCCCTAAACTAATTAAAACTGAGACGAAAGAGCGCTCTGGTAGTAGGCGATTTGGAGGACTTCATTTTAGCTTTTCATAAAATATAATTTAGGTAAGGATGTTATAATATAAAGGGAATTTAAATTTTCAATGAAGGGGGAAAAAAAGTCTTTCATAGAATACTATGGAGGGCCCACTTACTTCATTCATCTCCTAAATGTAATTAAAATTAAAACGGAAAAGAGTCTGATAAGCGTGCAGAGGCATTTTGTAATAGTGTTGGACCATTTGACAATCAACAGAACAGAGGATTGGTTCTAAAAGACAGAAACAATAAATGTCCATCTGACTGAAAAAATATTATTATTTTATTTTACTTCCCCAAATATACAAAGTATAGAGGAAGTTATGTAATCTGTTAGAAATTCGATGTTCAATTTTCACTGGAATTTTATCCGACCCTCATGATGTCTGTGAACACGATAACTTCCGATAGAATGAATACTAACGACTTGATTTTTTGAAGTGAAAACTTCTTTAGCACCGTTGTGATTTGAAACTCGATGAAACGAAAAAGCGACACTATATATATAACAGTTGTTTTATTTAGTCATCTGTTTGAACTTCTAACATAAGGACTTCTTGTAACTGAAAGTAAAGAGAAAAAAAGTTGCCGATAATGCTTCTTCTCTAGTCTTGCGACACAAAAAAGATGAAAAATTCCATCGCCTCCACCTCTCCCTCCAAAACGTTTGGAATTGTGAATTTTTTTAGACTTATAACTTATTAAGGAAACATTTTTTTTTTTTTTTTGCCATATGTACGGTGCATATTAGCCATGTCAATGAGTTATTTAGTTATATTTACGACATCCATGGCCCCGGGAGGGAGTTCTATCTACGAAATAAAACTCACTCCCGGACGGGATTCGAACCCGCAAACCATGGTGAGACCATGCGACCAAAGCCCAAGGAAACATTTATTTCATACTTTAGTTACCATAAGCCACTCATGTCATTTGTTGAAATTAAAAACATGGAGTTTGAATAATAAAATATAAAATAATTTTTAAACTTGGTACCTATATCATAATAAAATAAACCCTATAATTATCTATTATATTACTGTTACTGCATTTGTCTCATTCTCTCGCAATTTCGTTTTCTGAAGGTTTCACTTCTACCGCGTGTGAACTGCACACATGTTTTTTTTATTTCATGTATTCCAACCTCCTGCTTCCAAAAATGAAAAAAAAAAAAAAAAAACATTAAGGCGGTAGTCAAGGTCCACGCCGTAGATTTTCCGTGAAAACGTCGAGATGAAATCATTTTTCATTTTCTATTCGATGCTGCCGCAGCTCTTGCATTTGCTCGGCACTAGACTTTTTAAATTCCTTTTGATGCGAGCTTTCCTCTGATTTGTGTCACGAAATTTTATATGTGAATTTAGAACCATCTAAGAACGACACCCATTGATTTTCAGCCATATCGGCCAAAGGAAAACGGGGAAGTAACCCAAAAACTGTGATAACAGTCGATGTAATGAATGTATCGACACAAAATTAAGTATAAGGATTCAGATAAGTCAACAATTCATTTTTAGCCCAATCAGTCAATTGTTTTTTTTTGTTTTTTTTGCAAAAATCTATTTATTAGAAAAAAATGGATATATACAGTCTAAATGAACTGATCAAATATATAACATTTTTTTGGTATTTTAAACATGGCTTAAAGGTTTATGAGTTTCCCGAACAACGCCAGGCGCCAAAGCTACTCAGGCCCTAGCATCCATTACAGTACTATTAATCATCTGTTCAGCGTCCCCCACCCCTTCTCAGTTCTATTTCAGTAAAACATTCCTATCACATCTGTTATCATAATAGTTCTTTCCTGTCTTCTAAACCTATTTATACATTTACACTTTTTTTTTATATAAGGAAGTATATATAATACATTCTTATAATAACATTTATGGAATTATAATTATTTTGTTTGTTTGTTTTTCTGATGCTTGGACTTTAAATCTCTCGTCGCCCTGGTTGACATGAGCCCGACAACTAATGAGACTCCTAAATTTTGCCTACCCATGTTTTGTAGGGAATCTTTAACGAGTACCTAACATCGCACAAGATATTATCACTTATCATTCCATCCGAAGGACAGCGTATTAAGTCGCCGTCCCTTTGGGCAGATTCTGCTGAAAATTAATAAAATTAATTCCTTTTTCAATTTCGTGTCGATACATTCATTCTATCGGGAGCTATCGTGTTCACAGACAGACAGGAAATTGTTTTTTTTTTTTTCATTTTTGAAATCGGGGAGTCGAAAAACATGAAATTCCGTTGAAAACTTAGCATCAAATTTTTGACTGATTCTATGACTTGCTGTGGTAACAGTAGGTAATTTGTATCCAATTTAGTTCATTTATTTATTTTTCTCTTGTTTTTTTTTAGAATTTAAGAGAAAAGCAAATATTTTTTTTATTAAAATAAATTGACAAACATATTAGTATAATACATAAAGGGAATTAGTCAATGAAGGGGTGGGGAGGAAGCGTTTTTTTTTTTACTGTTTTATCGATTTGGGGGAATTATAATTGTCATATTTAAAATATGAAATTGTGAACCAGTGTATATGTGTAGGGGACCTCTTTTTAAAATCCTAAAGGCCTCAGGTCTTGGGAAAATTTGGCAAAAGTTCGACAAGAAAAGCCTAGAGCTTTCGAAAGATCAAATTTCAACTTAGAAGAGCAAGCGATGAGTCATTCGAAGGCCATTATAGGAGTATAGTAAGTAAATACGTTTTCTGGAGTAGTAATAAGTTTTTTGGAGTATAGTAAGTTAATAAGTTTTTTGGAGAACGAGTGGATAATGACCAGATGGCAACGGCACTGGACGGATTCTTCGGATGGCCGAGCGACCCACTCCTTCTTCCCGGATGTGTGGGCACGACTTGCCTCGACTTGGGTCCAGCCAGACCATTGGATGTCCCAGATACTATCCGGTCACCCGGAGAAATGCCTCCTAACCTCGAGCCTCGGCGGACCGCCGGTCTCAATAACTTTTTTTTTTAATAGACAATATATCAAAAATAAATCGATTTTATACATTTATGATTGCACATTAATTTGTATTAATATTATTCTATACAGATGGAATTATAGAAACAGTACAGCTCCCACAGTAGAGCTAACAGGGAAGGGGTAAGAGCATTGGATGCTTAGGTCTCTAGGTGTGCACATTAGCCCTCCCAAGATATCTATAATCATATTCTTGTCTTAACGTTAATTAGTTAATTGTTCTTCATATTTTCAAGTGTAATAAGCCGGTAAACTTTCCTAAAAATTATACAGTAAAACTCCTCTTTATGGACACTTCTCCTTACGGACAATTCTGCGATGTCCCCCCTCGCAACGGACACCCCTCAAGTGGATGCGGACAACCAATTTTTCGACATCAAGCGACAAATCTCTCCTAAGCGGACACTTACACAACTCATTTGAGAAATGTAATTTTGAATGTTTCTTATTATTCGTAGAATTCGCTGTTTGTGAAACAGGCAACATACCTACTAAAAAATATATAGAAAAACTAATGTTTTTTTTAGAAATATTGTCTATTTCACAATATATATAAAATATATGGGAGTACTTTCGGTATTACTACCATCTTCAGCCACGAATACTGTATTTGATAATTCGTGGCTGAAGAGCAATATCGAAAGTATTCCCATATTATAAATATTTTGTGAAATATTTAAATATTTATATAAAGTATTTAAAAAAAAAATATTAGTTTTTCTTTATATTTTTTATTAAATGTTTCACAATATCTCTGTGAAAATGTTAAGTATCGTACATCCCATCCCTACTGTTTATTGAATTGAGTGTTTGGTTTATTAGCTTAAAATCCATAATAACTATTATTATGTGTGTTTAACCTAATTATCTACTGTTCGATATCTATATATGTAGCATTAAACATACAAGAACATTAAACGTTTTGTATAGTACCTACATAATGTAATGACTTTTTTTTTTTTTTTAACTTTCCTTAACGGATACCCCTCTGCAATGGACAATTGTCTTGGTCCCGTGACTGTCGGTTGCAGAAGAGTTTTACTGTATATAAAAATCCTACTATCAGATGATTTTTTTTTTCCTGGCGTTCGGTTATATTTTTGAATATTTCATAAAAAAGAGAAAAACAACAGCAAATTGTTTTTAGCTCAAATTGTTTTGTTTCTAGAGATGGACAGACAGCACACAATAACGTTCCATTTTCAGGTTTTCGTCCTGAAACCCTAAAACTAAATAAGCCACTACAAAGCTCAAGCTAATTCAGGAACTGACCAAGGCTAACAAATAAATTTCAGTCTGAAAAGGGAATTGATTGATATGTGAATATTTTTATGAATAGCTTTAGAACTGCAAACATTAGTTTACGATAAGGTAACATTTTAATACTTTCAATACTACAGTTACTGTTTTTTTTTTGTGTTAACCCCCTCTCCGCCTCTGACCGATCTGACTGAAAATCATTAGGTGTCATCCTTATGCATTTCTGATACAGAATTTTCGTGCGAATATTTTCATTCTATCGTGAATTTTTTTAAATAGAAGACATTTTTGGAAATAGAAGGTCGAAAAAGATGAAATTCCGGTGAAAAGATAACATCGAATTTCTGACAGATTACATAACTTCCCCTATACTTTTTATATTTGGTGAATTAAAAGAGAGACGGGCCGTTGTCACCATACGGCCTTCTAGAGGCTCCCACTGTGTACTACTATTGATTCAACTTCAATGGAAATTTCAGTTTAATTTAAATTATAATTGAGATTGTCCCGCTGTTTCGGGAATTGAATCCGCATCTTCTACATAACAAAGCAGGCACCGTGACCACTCCCTTACATGGTACGTGCATTGTAATAAATTTTTAATTAATTATTTTATTAACGCCCACCATTATGGTAATTTCTTCTTTTGAGCTGTTGGGGTTATCATTTTTTTTACTTTGGCACCACAAGGGCTGGCTATGTTACTGAGGTTTTTTACAAACATCCATGGCCCCAGACGTTTTATCTATGAAATTAAACTCTCCACCGGACGGGATTTGAACCCGTGAGTCCATGCAACTCAGGACCTATGCTCTAGCCAAAATGACCACCAATTAATCAGTTGGTCGGGTACTGTGAATAAACAGAAGTAAATAGGTTAGGTGACTACTGTGGGAGTCCTAAATGTTTCATTTACCTAGGGCAGGGGTCTTTAACGAGTATCTGACATTGTACAGGCTCGGGACCATTGCTTAACGTCCCATCCGAAGGACGGCGTGCTTAAGTTTATTATACCTCCCAGATAAAATAAACTAAGGGCCTCGGTCGGGTTTAGGAGAAGGTAAGCACGCATACCACTGAGCTACCGGCGCCCTCTCAGAAGTAAATATGTGTGAGCGTTACGAACAGATCGTACAGATGACATACTAATAGAGCATATAACTCAGTATAGTTAGTTATTATGACTCATGCCCGGGCTTTAACTACAAGGTCATATCGTCTACTAACAGAGCGCTCTTTACGCTGATGGACATAAGCCCAACTCTAGTATGAGTGTCCTAAATCTTGCCCACTTAGGGTAAGGGGTCTTTAACGAATACCTGACATACGTACAGGCTCGGGCTTCACGTTCCATCCGAAGGACAGCGTGCTTAGGTTTTTTTTACCCCCCAGATGACATAAACTAATAAGCGCGCCCTCTACAGTTATTGGGAATTTTGAGTTGACCTCCCCTCCCCTTCGGCTGATTCCGCTGAAAATTAATAAGTGTCGTCCTTAGATAGCTTTTAATTCAGATATAAAATTTTGTGTCAATACATTCATTACAATGGCTGTTATTAGAGTTCTTTTGTTAAACCTCCCCCAATCTTCCTCTGTTGATTTGGCTGAAAATCGAAAGATGTCGTCCTTATCGGGTCCCGGGGACACATATAAAATGTCGTGTCGATAGATTCATTCAATCGGGACTTATCGTGTACACAGACATAGATACATTCTTTTTGAAAATATGAAATTCCGTTAGCTGGGAAAGCAAAAACTAAACCTATTTTACTTATTTTTCAAGTAAAATTACGGTTGAGTTTGTAGGGAGAAAAAAATAACTTTATGGACCAATAAAAATAATCAACCAACAGAAACTATCAAATAAAACATTTTTATGACATAACATGAATGAAAAGAAAATAGTTTAAAATGCAAACGAAATCAGACAATCAAGAGACAAAAATTAAGGAAAATCTAATTCCAGAAATTAATATAAAACATTATTTGTGTAAATAATGGCATTAGCGCTACCTGCCGGCATGTATCGTTACCATTCTTCTCAAAACTCAAAAGACCAGAAAAGTTGTATTATTTTTAAAAAATACTAGTATGGTTGAAATTATACGTCAGATACACTTGCAAATTATTAATAAAAAAAACAAAAAAAAGAAATTCATCGGAATTACTTTAACAATGAGTTCGAAAGTAACTTACGAAAACACTTGTTATATCTATTTCCCTTAATTTATATAAGATATATACTATCCTTCTTGATTGTGTAATTTCCAAAAATCTTCACTTAAATCATGACATGTAAGCAAAAAAAAAAAAAAAAAATGCAGCATAGATTTTTTTTTTTTTTCTATGTTAAAATTTCACAAAAAAATATTCATTTTGATATTGACGGTAGAGAAATTTCTCAAATTGAGAGAACAACTATTTTGTTTGAATATAGTTAATAAATATCTGTTATCCTGAAAAAGTCAACATTTGACATATACGTTCGTCACGGTTTAAGCGACGATGTTATATTTTAAAAATTATTATAATAAAAATAAAAATCACTTTACCTCAGAGAGTTGGTCGGAAAATGGATGACTAACGCTGGCGAGACATAAGAGAAGGGAGACAACATCTTGATTTCGGCAAATATTTCTGTTCTTCAAAACCCAATCAGACAAAGTATCAAGGAGTTCTGTGACAATTAACAAACTTTACAATAAAAGTTATTTCCATTCAGATATAATATAAATTGTATGAGTTACAGATTTTTATTTATATATTTTTTTCTTCCAAGTAAAAGTTACACTTAAATATAATTCCAACTAATGTGATTTTAATTTTTTTAAATTACATTTTTCAATAAAATTGTAAACCGCCTACTTAAATATACATGATATGGGTTGAACATTTTGAAACCAGAGGAGGCAATCTAGAACTAACTATACAACTTAACCCTAAACTCTACACTTTTGTAAATATTTATATGTATATAATTTCAATCTAAAAACTAATATAGACTTATTTTTTGCCTTATACAATAATAATTATTACTTTTTTTATATGTATATTTTTATTATTTGAAGAATTAACTAACATTCAAACATATACTAACGAACATAGGTTATTTTACTTAGTAAAACACGAACATACTTTTTTTTTTTTTTTTTAACGCTATATATATATTTTCAACTATTTTCGTTGAACTTATTAAATACCTCAATGCATATGCCAATATTTAACGCAAAAGAAAGAAAAAAAAATCATGAATTAAATATGTATTATTAAATAATTAATATTTCAAAACGTGAACAAACTTATTGAGAAAATATAACAACAAATTAATAAATCTTTAAGTCTCTAAATCCCCGAAAAATGTTAATTACTATCACTTAAACATTTCCTTCTTCTTACTGCTTATTTCTAACTCCATAAGTTTCTTCCAGAGTTCGTCTCGTTCTTTTTCCCTCTTTTTCTCTTTCTGTCGATCTGCCTTATAGGACGAAGTTAATTCGTCGAACAGCTTGCTGTTCATATCCATGAATGTCTTGAGGACATTGTAGACAAGGCCAACTATAGTTTGATTCCAATGCTCCTTACTGATTCGATAGAGTGCAGGAAACATAATCGGCATAATAACATGATTATTTTCTTCCATTAATGACATAATATACTCATTGTTCCAAAAATAGAGAGCCCTCTCGGCCACCTGAAAGTGAGGACTAGAAACACATTTTGATATTTGTCTAAATAAGACTTCTTGAATTTTGACAAATTCTGATGGTTCAATTACATCAAGTATTTCCTCAATTTCGCCCAAAAACATCACTTCTTTCTGACTACAAGTTTTCGGCCAGTATTTCAACAAACCGCGTACAACAGGTTCAGTCAGTGTAGCATCTTTTTCTAAAAACTGAACAACACAATACGCAAGCTGTGCATGGTACAGTGACAAACATTTGACTTTATGAAGCGGTATTAACACTTTAATAAGAAACTGCTTATGTTCAGCCTTGAGCGGAAGGGCAAATCCATTGATAATACTCCCTAAAATTTCTAATAACTCACTCACCCCATTGAAGTGCTCTGTTTCATAGATAAATCTAAGAAAAATGTTGTTTATCTGTTTCCGAATGAAGGCTCTCAGACCTAAAAATTTCCCATAAATGCGATGTAACACCGTTTTCAAAAAATCTCTTTCTCGAGGATCCTCACTGTCAAATAGTTCCAATAATTGTAATACAAATTTTTGATCTATAACCTTTTTCCCAATTGAGGGTTGAAAGTCTGACGATTCGAGGAATCGAAGAAATATTTCATAGACGAGTGTGAGATGAGGCCAGGATGCTTCCAGGGTTGGGTCGTCTTCTTCAGGATCAAAATCTGGATTCTCACTGGGCGGCAATGTTCGAAAGAGATTTGCAGAAATCATTTTTAAAATTTCTGGATAGACGGCTTCAGTGAGAACACCTTTCCCAGTTGAAATATACTCAACCAATTCATTCAGTGTAGCCCTTTTTGTTTCTTTGCCCTTCAAGTCTGCCAAAGGATCCATAAAATCAAAAGCGATACAACACTGTCGAAGTTTCCTAATAAACAATTCTTCTTGTTCGGATGATGAAACATCAGAGAGAAGTGGAAGTGTCTGCATTTCAATGTCAGCATTATTTCTGTATCTTGACGAACCTTGAGACTTTTTCTTCTTCTTAAGAGACCTTTTCGCAAATGGGTCAATTCGATCCACAAATGCTGCTGAAGACATTTTCTTATTTTCCGTTTTGACTTGATATAAATTACTTGTTTTTCTTTTTTGAAATTGGCACTTAACACTTACACCTTACTACGAATAATTACCTTAGACGATAAGATTAATAAATTAACTTGATCTAACTGATATAATCGTACAGTGAGCCTATCTTTTCCCATTCCTAAAATTTACATAAATGATAAGCTCACAGATTATAATTATGTACGAAAAGTAACTTTAAACGCAAACTTTCATCAAAGAACACTACTTTTGTACAATAATAGCTACTATTACATTATAATAAGGTTGAAAATGAATAAATTTTCAAAATACGTTAATCAACTTCTCATGAGATATTTTCTTTCTAAAATGCATTCTTAAAAGAAATTTATACGAAAAAACGATTACAGAAGTTACCAGTAAAAATTTAGTCACAAAAAAAAAGCAGGATGTAACAAAAATTTTACAATCGTGATAATATTACATATTATCACAAGCTTCATCCACTCACTCGTCGTAATCATTCGTAAGGTGCATGTTCAAAAAAAGAAAAAAAAAGTCACAAAGAATGTAATTAATAACAAAAACTGAAGAATAACTGAATTTTTAATAAATTGATTAAAAAAAAGTTCAAATGCTAAGTTCCTCCTGTTTGCAGAGTATACAAAAACTGTAAAAGAACTATGCCGAAGATACTATAATGTCTTCCCTGTTATTCTAAAAGTTTAAACACACTTCTTGAAGTAAAATAATCACAGTTACACATAACTTTTGAATTAAAAAAAACAAAACAAAAAAAACTTAGACAGCCAGGGCGCACAAATATAAATAAAACGTCTCCTAAGGTGGAGCAAGAAAAGAATTTAAGAAGGTTAGAAAGGTTATGCCGTTTACTAGGACAGAGTAGGTTACAACCACTAGCGCTTCGAGACACAGAACTCACAACTGTTCCCATCAATACACATGCGCGCTTTTCTACATATTTTTTACGTATTTAGACGCTTTCATTTAGCTCCATTAATAGAATCACTAAAAAAAATGTATACTCTTCAACTTAACAAATTAGTAAGTAAAAAAAAATGTATAAAAAAAATTCAAAGATCCTAAGAAAAATATCGCCATTGAATCAAAACTTGGAACATAAAATCATATACCCCATGAATATTGATCATTTGATTTCTACTGTAATTGAACGAAATCAATACAATTTTATAATATTATTTCAAATAAAATACAAATTGTTAAATTAAAATTGTAGTTAAAAATAGAAATGTGTTTAAAATGTTATAAAAGAATACAGCTAAAAAAAAAAAAATTATCTGTCTACATATGGATGTACTTCTAACATGCGCCGAAAAGGAAAGGTTATAAATTAAGGTCTATAAATGTACACCGCCCATTAATACTCCATTTGTCGTTCCAATTAGATGTCTTGTACAAACTGTGCTGAAAATAGTTTTTATACATATAAAATAACAAAACTATTTTAGATTAAAATATATATAATCAATGCTCATAATGGAAGACAATATAGTAAAAATCAATTGAAAAATTGTTTTGGTTACATTCTCATTAAGAACACAGATTAAAAAATATATACATATAAATAAAGAGAGAAAAGTAGTTCTCAGAAAATAGATAAATTCTAGTTTCGTTGGTTTTTTGTACTCTATTGATAATGGTGGATACGATCGCCTCCCCCAGTTTTGACATTGTGTATTTTTTAAATTTATTTAAAACATAAGTATACAATTATATTTACCTAAATCCTTGTATTTAAGGAGTCCTATACTCGTACAAATTGATCCTACGACTGCTGACTTCTGACATTTGGGTATGACTTCAACAAGGTCGGAACAAACTTTTTCCAAAAGAACCTAACAAAAAAATGTATAAAATAATATTTTATTTTAAATTATTTCTGATAATCTATAAAGGCAGATGGAGCACTCGCAGGATGGGCAAACCGGAAGTAAGTAACCGTTATGAACCGGAAGTTGAACAAGATCTTACGTTTTAATTCAAGTTTTTACCAACTTACCTAAAGTGATATGTACAAAATAATATATAAAACAATTCAAAATGTATTCGGTTTATTAATTTTCAAAATTTCGAAAGACATTGAACGTCACTTATATTCAGAGTGAAAGAGACGACGGTCTTCATTCATATTCTAAATGTCTAAATGATATAATGGAATATTATATTATAAGGGAAGCCTTATGATGGAGGAAAGTGAAGTGATTAATAAGGCCTTGTCCTTCTTAAGTCAATTTTAACTTGTCTACATCTAAAGTAAATTTGTAGACACCAAAGGAAATTCTTTTTGACACAACAGTGGCACACCCAAAAACATGAAAAGTTTTTTATTAAAGAACGAGGAAATTTTTAAATAATAATTAAAAAAAATTAAATTATCTATGAGAAAATAAAAAAATTGCTTCTTCTAGAGCAGTATTTCTTAACTTTTTGCCTAATAAAGGTTTGTTAAGGTGCCGCTAAATTGAGAAAAGATCAAATTTTGAAAATTTACATATAAAACCAATGTTAAGTGTAGTGGGCGCCGGTAGCTCAGTGGTATGCGTGCTTGCTTTCTGAGCTCAAGATCGCGGGTTCTGTACGAGCCTGTACGATTAAAAACCTCCTACCCTAGGTGTATAAAAATTTAGGGTTGGCAACTCCCATAGTAGAGTCGGGCTCATGTCCACCAGAGTGACGAAAGAGCGCTCTGGTAGTAGGCGATATGACCGTAGTTAGAGCCCGTAAAGATCAGAGCTGGTAATGGTGGAACATGAACTGAGAGTTGCATTGTCCTTTTTACCACAAATGAGATAATCCAAAAACAGACACATATTTCCTATTAATATAAGAAATAATTATTTTTTGATTAATTATCTACTTGTTGATTTGTTCCAGCCAGAAGAAGAGACATGGAATTGTCCGGAAATATTGTCAAAAAAAAAAAATAAAATAAGACCTCTGGAAAAAAATCAACACAGTAACATCTTCATCAACGATACTTAACATTTTTTGCAGAGATGTTAAACAATAAAAAATAAAGAAAAAATCTATGTTTAAAAAAAATAATATTGTCTATTTTACAAAGTATATATAATATTGGAGTACTTTCGGTATTGCTACCATCTTCAGTCACGACTTTACAAATACTAAAGAGACTACTTATTATATTTGTTAAGTCGTCGCTGAAGATGGTAGCAATACCCAAAGTACTATTATATATACAATCAGTAACAAAAATTTTCGGACAATTTATAATTTTGTTTTTCTTTTGCAGTTACACATATGGCAAAATATTTAATTCAAGCAAAGTTTTAAATTTCGAGATCATCAATCATTTCAAAACGCCGTAAAACAATTAATTAAACATTTACAGCTAATAGGAAATTTTGCATTAATAATTGAAGACAAGAAATTCACGTAACAAAATTTTCTGGACACCTGTTGTTTGTTTTGTAAACAAATGCGACTCTGATCATGATCTTTAATCCCTTCTCAACCAACCGCTAATACCGAACAAATGAAATGTGTTTATATACTTCTATTACTGCATTCAGTAGTTATTTGTATTTCCTGCTGTCAAGATGGGTCGAACATCTTTTGAAGTTCAACAGATAATAATTTTTAATTATGAAAAAGGATTAAGTGTCCGCAAAATCGGTGGTATGGTAGGCCGGAGTAAAAGCACCGTAGCCGATGTAATTCGAAGGTATAAGCACGAGGATCGGATAGATTTGAAATCTTCCTCTGGCCGTCCAAGAGTATTAAACGACCGAGAAAGGTGTAGCGTTGTCCGGAAAATTAACAACAAGCCCTCGAGGACTGCACCTCAGATCGTCGCCGAGGTATACAGAGAAACGGGAAAGAAAGTTCACCCACAAAATGTTCGAAGAATTCTAAAAGAGGCAGGATATAATGGGAGAGTACCAAAAACCGTTTGTGAGTGAAAAAAATATAAAAAAAAGATTGAGCTTCGCAAAAGAGTTCCAGAATCATTCAGAAATTTTTTGGAGTAATGTCATTCATCTGCGAGGTAAAATAAACTTAAGCACTCCGTCCTTCGGATGGGATGTTAAGCGATGGTCATGAGCCTGTACGATGTCAGGTCAAAGCGTTTGAGCTCTCACATAAACACACGCATGCAATTGATCTCTGATGTTCACACGATTACAAAATTTTTAGTACATATTATTATGTATACATATATTATATGTATAGGGAAGTAAACAAAAGTAAAGTAATAGTATATGTATACATATATTACATGGAAGTAAACGGACATGATCTGGAAACATTTATTTGTCGAAATATCGGAGAAAAAACGTTTAAATTAGAAAAATTGGGTACTTAGTTTCTTTAGAGGGAAGGTGGAGGGGATAGAGTAGGGGGAAGGGACGGTTTCTGCCGAGGGTCAGCGCTGCTGTCGCTCTCTTCCAACGTCATATCACAAAAATCTAGTTTTCTGACATTACATGACCTGAGATTTCTTTTTATGTTGTGAAGAGTTACAAGATACAAGAATATTTTATTATTGCGGTTTGTTCTATTGCAAGCAAATACTTTTGAATGTAAGTTTAATATATTTACTCCCGACAGTCGCGACAAAATTTGGAGAAGGCGTAATGAGGAGCTGAATCCAAAAAATTTAAAACCAATAGTAAAACATGGGGGTGGCTCAGTGATGGTGTGGGGGTGTATGGCGTCTAGTGGAATTGGTGAACTGGTTTTCATTGAAACCACCATGACTGGAAAAGTTAATGCCGAATTACTAAGGAGCAATTTGAAAAAGAGTGCTGAAAAACTTGGGATTTTACGGACTTTTCATTTTTACCAAGACAACAATCCGAAACACACCTGTGAATTGGTACGTACTTGGCTTTTGTATAACTGCCCTAAAGTTATGAAACCCCCCCCAATCGCCCGATCTCAACCCAATTGAACACGTATGGGGTGAGCTCGACAGGAAAATTCGATTAACACCCATTGCTTCAAAAAACGAATTGAAACAAAAGTTATTAGAAGAGTGGGGTAAAATATCTCCAAATTTCACCAAAAAATTAGTTTCATCATCAATGCCGAATCGAATGAAAGATGTTATTACACAAAAAGGGTACCCAACCAAATATTAATTAACATTATGGTTTTTGAATTTGTGAAATCGTAAAAAAAACATTGAATTTATTTATAGTTGTTTACATTTTTGTCCGAAAATTTTTGTTACCTACATTACTTGTTATAAAATTTATTAAATTAAAATATTTATTTGTTCTAATCAAAGCTGTTTTTTCTTTATCCTAACCCACTTTTGAATTCTTATTCTTGATTGAAAAATGGCTTTAATTATTTTTTTAAATTATTTTTTATTACTTTTGCATTTAATTATTATAATTTTTTATTGAAAAATCAAACCGTCCGAACATTTTTGTTACTGGCTGTATTTTGTGAAATAGACAATATTTTTTTTTAAACATACGTTTTTTCTTTATTTTGATCTTCATCAACGTTATTTACTTACAATATAACCATCATAGCTCTACATTCCTCCATTTATTTTTTATTTTTACAACCTATGAATTATAAAAGTTTCGTGAAGTACTCCCAACATCAGTATCTATAATTTATTTGCTGTTCTTTATTGTCAACAATTTTTCTCTCATATTAATATTTTATTTTTATTTTTTCAGAACATATTTATTGAGTCGACCTCTGTGATGGCGCCTTTCGAAACCACGTAAGAGCTAGTAATGACTTGTCAAAATTAAAAAAAAAAACAATCAAAAATAACCTTATTTTTTAAAACATTGTTTTTTCTGTTTTTTGTATTTTGTTTACCTACATATATATTTTTCTGATTTAAATGTGTGTTTATAACATAATGTCTATGTGAATTTGAGGATTTCTGTAGAGCGGACACTAATATTTCATCCTCACATATATTCGTTATAGACAAGTTTCACTGTACACGGTTTAGCATCTACGTCGTGAGGAGTTTCTAGTGCGATATTTGAAAATAAACGATGTTATTAATACAGTATATATATAACAAGTGCACTATAATCTTGCCAGGAAGCTGCATAACAGTATGTCGCAGTTATCTAATTTTTCTTAATTTATTTATTATTCCACAGAACTGTAGAAATTGTCATTTGTGGATCTTCTTGTTCGAAAAGGACGAAGCCCCATGACTTGTACTTCCCATCTCGACAAAGGATGATCCAAGTTCATCTAAGGGAGATCTTCTTTCTGTCTACAGAACTATGGAGGACCCTGAATTCATAAGTAAAACAAGTAATGACTAGTTACTTATTATGACTAATACCCGGGTTTTAACTACAAGGTCATATCGCCTTCTACCGTAGTGCTCTTTCGTCGTTATAGTGGACATGAGCCTGACTCAAGTGTGGAAGTCCTAAATTTTGCCTACCCAGGTTATTCTCCTAGGATAGGGGCCTTTAATGAGTACCTGAAATCGCACTCTCGGGACCATACCACTGAGCTACCGGCGCCCTCCATCTTTTGTCGTTTGGTTACAAAGGGGCGAATGAAAACATAATTAATACAAAAAATTATAAACTTATATTTAATTATTTATTCCAACTCTCCTCTTTGTTTAACTTTTTAGTACAGTTCTGTTTACCTGTTGTTCCTATATGTATGGTTCGCACTCACCAAACTTATCTTAGTATATTTTTATTTTTGTGGAATAGACAATATTCAATAAAGAAGTTAGTTTTATCTATATGTTAAAATGTAACTAAATTAATTAACTTTATATGTTAAAATGTAACTAAACTAATTAACTTTATATGATAAAATGTAACTAAACTAATCAACTTTATATGTCAAAATGTAACTAAACAAATTAATTTTATATGTTAAAATGTAACTAAATTAATTAACTTTATATGTTAAAATTAACTAAACTAATTAACTTTATATGATGAAATGTAACTAAACTAATTAACTTTATATGTAATTAAAGTAATTAACTTTATATGTTAAAATGAAACTAAATTAATTAACTTTATATGTTAAAATGTAACTAAACTAACTAGCTTCAAATGTTAAAATGTGTTTATAGTAGTGCCTCTAATGACAATTAGCCTGGCTGTTTCAGTTGATGAGCGTCTGTGAATAAACTGGCTGCGACTGTTACGCCCCAAGCGGCTCCTTTGTTTAATTGCTATAATAATATAAAACTTCTCCCTGCAGAGATATTGTGAAACACTTAATAAAAAAAACGTATGTTTTTAAAAAATATTGTCTATTTCACAAAATATATATAATATGGGAGTATATAATCTAAGGGGTTAGTTCCGCCAGTAAATAAATTACCGTTGTCATACCTTTCGGTGGAAACCGTCGTCACTGGCTGCTGGTCGAGAGCTTTCATTTCAGACAGATGTGAAGATATCTTTAAGCCACTGTTAATGTTGTACTGAGTGTGGCATCGAAAGCGCTCGCCCAAAATAGTCGACCAACAGCCAGTGACGACGGTTTCCACCAAAAGGTACGACAACAGTAATATGGGACTACTTTCTGTATTTTTATTTTTTTTTATATAGGATTTGTTATATTTGTCGTATACCTACAAATTCAGTATTTGTTATAGTCACGATATAACAAATACTGAAGACAGTATTTGTTGTATCGTGACTGAAGATGGTATCAATACCATAATTATTCCCATATTTTTTGTGAAATAGACAATATTTTTTTTAAACATAAGTTTTTTCTTTACCCTTCTCCCTACCTCCATCTCTCTTTCATTTTAAGACTTCTTTCTTCAAAACACTTATCTCTCTTTCTCTTTAAGACAACTTCTTTCTCAAGATACTTCATACAGCATAGTGTTTCCCTTTAAGATGAGCACAGTCAGTCTGTCCACAAACCCTCGTTCTCAGCTGTTCTTCCATAGAGTGCCTTCATGGAAGGACGTTAGAAAATGAAAGGAACCTTTACCAAGGCAATCTACTCCTCCTCCCCCTAGAGATAATTCTAGTGTAGAGACTCAAATCTAAATTATATTAATTACAAAATATTTTTTGTGAACATAAAGTCCAAAAATATCGTGTTGTGATACTTTCTTATTTTATACATTGTATTTGGCGCTCTCTACTGTCTGACAATTGTAAGTCCAATAAAGCCAACTCTTCCATCAAAATAAGTACACCAGAACCAGCAAAAATGTTGATTCTTTGGCATCAATTACAGTGAAATACTGTTATAATATGGACTTATTTTATTTTAAAATATTATTTAACTCTTACGTGAATGATCTATTATAATAAATATATAAATCTTACAGAGACGAGTGCAAAACAATCTTAACTTGACCTTAAGATACTTCTGCAATAATTACTTAACATTTGCACTATACTCAAATTCTTAATTTACTGAAAAAATGGTGTTTTCACAAGAAAAAAACACAAAATGATAAAACATACAGCGGAACTTATAAACCAAATAATTTAGTTAGTTATTGTGAGTTATCTGCGGGCTTTAACTATGAGGTAATATCACCCACCAGAGCATTCTTTCGTCGAGCCCAACTCTACAGTGGGAGTCCTAAATTTTGCAATTTTGCCTACCTATGTTTATTCACCTAGGATAGAGGTCTTTAACGAGTACCTAACATCGTACAGGCTCGTACCATCCGAAGTATAGCGTGCTAAACGTTTTTTTTAACCTCCCAGATGAAAAAAAACCTAAGTGTCTCGACCTGGTTTCGAACCCACGATCTTGAACTCAGTAGGATAGCATGTTACCTCTGAGCTACTGGTGGCCTCTAAACCACTTGATATAAATACGATTTGTAAAACCCAATTCGTGAACAACCATTTCTCACATTATTTTTGTATTTAAAAATATTTAGATAAATAGTAGGTAACTTCATAAAGGAAATACAGAAAGAAAAATTTAAATTTAGCAAAACATCTACTTTTTTCTTTCCTTTAATTCTTTTCTCTGCAAATGTATCTACTTTTTTCCCTCAGTAGATATCCACGAGAAGGTTTTTATTCATTTTTACGTGGGAGAGCTTATGCCTTATCGCCTAATACCAGAGCGCTCTGGTGGACATGAGCCCCACACTTCTATGGGAGTTCTACATTTACCTAGCCAGGTTTATTTAGGATAGGAGATTTTTTAATGAATATTTCGTATGGCACAGGATCGTAATCACCATTTATTGTCCACTCCGAAGGACGGCGTACTGAAGATACTTATTCATGATATTGAGTTATTTTGATATAATTTGTTTATTTTTAGGATAAAACAGACGTAACAAAACTATAATCAAGTAAATAATAATAATAATAATAATAAAATAAGTCAGTCGCCCATTTGCAAAAGGAGATAAGTGCAACAAAAATTTTGTTTTTGAGATACTGGTGATGTTCTCCATATTCAATCTTAGCAGAAAGTACATAGAAATGGTGACAAAATGGGGTAAAAAACCTTTCAAATTTTATTGAAAACTTGACAACCCTTTCAAAACAGGATAAGTGCATAATTATTCATTATATTATTTAAAAATTAATAATTACAACATTTTTTTTTATAGGTGAATAAACCTAGGAAGGCAAACTTTCAGACTCCCATAGTAGTAGAGTCGGGCTCAAGTTCACCAGAGCGACGAAAGAGGGCTCTAATAGTAGGCGATATGGTCTCGTAGTTAAAGCCCGGGCATGAGTTACAAAACTCCATACTAACATTAAATGTTCCATTCAAGATGCTTATATCCGAACATTATAAGACGGAGAGTAATTATTTCACCGGAAAAGAGAAAGGATATAATTAAGTTACTTAAGGTATAGACTTAATGTACAGACATTAAGTAACTTAATTACAACCTCCCCAAAATGGTGGAATGGATCTACCAGAACTTAATTACTATAAACTAGTAGCACAAGAAGCCAGTAATGACTATGACAATAATTAATTGCTATTGGGTGTTCATGAAATGACACAGAAGAAACTGTTGAGGATCATAATAAGTTTGTTTAAAATTTTGTTTCTAAAAATAAATATGCTTAGTTTCAACGTCACCCAAATTTTTCTTCATAGTCTTATCCAGTAAAAATGCAAAAAGAGAGAAGAACTTCTAACGGTTGTAAAATAGGATAAGTCCAATGTAAATTTATGATTCTCAAGAAAACTATTGATCGTCAATTTCCAATAGTTTGAACTAATAATGTTTCCCGATATTGTTAAATTGAAGTTTTTTTTTTTTTTTGTTTTGAAAACGTTTGTTTAATGGTCATTACCCATTTTGCGAATGGGCGACAGAAACAAAATAAGACATCAACATTTAAAAGTCTTTGTTTATTAGAACTTATGTTCATGTGTTCAGTCATTTCCAAGACTGGCCTTGGTCGGTTTTTATTAGGAACATGACCAGCCTGAAGAACAGTTCTTCAGTTATTTATGGATAAGGATTGTCAGCTTCAAGAATGGAAAGGTTTAAGGAAGGAGAACGGGAACGGAGGTAAACAAACACGCAACCTAGGATAGTCTTATAGATCGTTGTGATGTATACAATTAGACACATTGTAATTATTAAAATATTACAAAATTAATTATATTTATTTGTATAAAAACTAAATTAGTGAAAAAATATAAGTTGCATTTTGTTTTAAAACGAACCAATGAGTGAAGGCCAAAAGACGACCATCAGCTGTTCTAATAAGGTGGACCAGTCGCAAAGGTACTTTTATTTATTTATATGTTTTATATGCCCTAAATAACTTTGATTTGAAGAATGGCCAATATTTAAAAAAGAAAAGAGATTAAATAGATGTAAAAATTAGGTTGTAAGATTTCTTTTTGTAAAAAACTTGAATTTTTTTTATATTTAAATCTCTTAGTTAATCAATTTATAACGTAGGTTTAAGTAAATACACCCTATATTTGTTCTCTTATTCTATGCTATTCATTTTCCCTGTTAACCCAGTAAGATAATTTATACCTTTGGATTAGATTTAACATTTTTGCAAAAATTTGGAAATGTCATTTTTAATTGAATTTTTTTTAAAAAATATGTGCACTTTCTTTAAAATTGCACGTCATGAACTTTCAATAATTTCTTTAGACCCTCCGCATAGGTCTCAACGCACCGTGGTTCGTGAGAGGGAGTATAATTCATAAAGAACTGGACATAGCTCCCACACCGTTCTGCGATCTCTGACTGAGACGTTCCTTCAGAACCTGCCCCTCAGCCCTGGAGCTGTCCACTTCAATATTGGACAGCCCACCGCACATCGCCAACTACATCCAGACTCCCACAGGACATTTTAGCTTGGATTTTAGTTTAATTTATCATTATTAATTTTTTTTTTTTTTTTCTATTTTATTTTGTCATTTTTGTGAAAGGCACTTTAATGCCGGCTCAAATAAAGTACTTTCTTTCTTTAGAAATCAAAATTTAGTAGAATACCAGCTAAAATTTCTACAGAAAATTTGGTAATTTTATTATTTAATTTCATTTAATCATTTATTTATTATTAATTTTGTTTTATTTTATTATTAATTCAATTATTTATTTAACAAAACATTTTTTTAAATTATCACACCGTATATATAGTATATATATACTGTTTTTTTTTTCATTACCTCGCTTCTCTCTTCTACCATGATTGAAACTTAAGAGCGTACGTTATTGAGAACAATTCAGACAAGCTTTACTCCTACAAGAGGTAAGGGCAAACGTTTTAAATTGCGGATCAAATAGGAAGATTCAAACGTTATGCGGATCAAACTAAATAGAGAATAACATCGTTAACTTTTTCCGGATTAAAATATAATGAATACTGTCATTAACAAGATCAACGATCATGAAGCACATGTTGTATATTTGTTTACATACACTGCAATGTAATTGGCACTCACTCTGTCTATTCATACAGGATGCTACCAAATACATGAAATTTCTTGTTGAACAATTTAACTATTAAATAATATATTTTAAAAACCCTTTACAGTTACATCCATGTTGCTCTCTGTTTTTCTTATTTCAGTACCTATAGTTAATTGTTTAATTTTATTACAATTGTTATTGCTATGTCTTTTTTTTTGCCTATTTGTCTTATTATTAATATTATTTTTCTGTTTACTTTCTGTATTTTATTTATATACATATGTCTTAGTGGTACTATTGAATTTCCTTTATTTTATTAAGGATGCTGTGCGGGCTTACTGAATTTTTCGCTGATACATCATATCTGTTATTAAATGAATAAAACAAACTTATTTTTGAAATATTGTCTATTCCACTAAAGATATATATATATATACAACTACCGGTTTCGGCTTTATACCATCGTCAGGTCTAGTTGTGAACTAAGTCAGTTTGCAGAGAGCGACCCTTCAAATACATCTCAGGTCAAAGGGTGCTATTAAAACTTGGGAGTCCCCTGGCTGTACCGTTAGCTAACTCATTAAATATTTCTTAACAAAACCTAGTTCTAAATTTACATAAAACAATATTACTAGACTAATCATGGCAAAACAACAAATAAATAAGTACAAATACAAATAAATAATAAAAATAGAAATAAAATTAATAATATTAAGATTTAGATAACATTAAATATAATATAAAACAATAAATAAAATTGAAAAGAAGGTCAAAAATCATAATTTTAGGAACAAACTGACCAAATTAGAAACACAAAATAAAGGTTATAATAAATGGGTCAGCTTAACTTACCACGGAAAAATTTCAGAAAAAATAGGTAAAGAGTTGAAAAAAGAAGGTTTCAATATCGGGTTTAAAACTATCAATCCCATAAGCCAGTGCCTAGAGAGAGGTAGGGACAAAACAAATATTGAAAATAAAAGCGGTGTTTATAGTCTAGAGTGTGCGACGTGCAGTCAATTATACATTGGACAGACAGGACGTCGTTTTAAGGAAAGAATTAAAGAACACACGGCCGAAATAAAGAACCGAGGAAACCGTTCTACATTCGCGACCCACATAATTGACAATAGCCACACTTTCGACCCATCTACAGGCATCAAATATCTCCACTATTGCTCAAAAAGCAGGCTACTTAATAGCTTAGAGCAATTAGAAATAAATAAAGCTAACAAAAGGAACATTTGTATGAATGACCAAATTTATTTCAACTATTCCCCTTTGTTAACACCCTGATCCAGTTCTGTTTCCACATATATATTTGTATTATCTGTTATTAATATTTGGTTCCACATATATATTTAATGTTATCTAAATCTTAATATTATTATTAATTTTATTTCTATTTTTATTATTTATTTGTATTTGTACTTATTTATTTGTTGTTTTGCCACGATTAGTCTAGTAATATTGTTTTATGTAAATTTAGAACTAGGTTTTGTTAAGAAATATTTCATGAGTTAGCTAACGGTACAGCCGGGGGACTCCCAAGTTTTAATAGCACCCTTTGACCTGAGATGTATTTGAAGGGTCGCTCTCTGCAAACTGACTTAGTTCATAACTAGACCTGACGATGGTATAAAGCCGAAACCGGTAGTTGTATATATATATATCTTTAGTGGAATAGACAATATTTCAAAAATAAGTTTGTTTTATTCATTTATTACAAGTTTCCACAATATGTCCGCGTTCCTCAACTTAGAAGTTATCTGTTATTATTTATACTGTTAATAAAATATCAAATAATAATATTGATAGAAAACTTGTTTATCGTAAATTATTATTACTTTTCATCATTACCATGGAATTTAAATTCTTGGTGAATGACACAAAATATTATAGATAGGAATTATACTCGTACTACAGATGACGCTATATTATTTTTATATTCTATTTTTTCACCTTCTTTATTTTATGAAACTCACTGAATTCATTAATGAAAAATCCTACCTATCTATAAAAATTATTTTTTTGATGATATTGTACTTTGTACCTGGCAGTTAAAACTGAAATTATACTAACAACTAGCTGTTCTACTCGGAATTTCTGGGAGAACTAAATTACAATAGTCGCCGGGTGAATATGCTAGTAGAATAATCCGAATTCGTAGCAAAGTATACATGTAATCGAGGATAAAAATACGTGAGAAAGTCATTAGACTAGTAGAATAAAAACAGAGTGATTCCTTTTTCTGAAATTAGAAAAAAATAAATAAATGGGACTATGATATATGGCTCCAGCGAAAAAGTGGGTAAGTAAAATTTTTGTGAAAAAATAAGGTAAATGACAATATGATTCAAACTAATATGTATATATATATATATATATATATTAGTTTGAATCATGCGATTTTGAATAAATCTTCAAACTTTTAAATTCCTATCCTGCAAAAATGTGTTTGTCGAGTTACATTTATTCCCTGTGACTATCGATATATAGTTGCCACTGAGACAAATACATTCTGAGTATCATATGGCTATGTTCTTTGGACATTGACCTAAAAAACCCTTAAAAATTCAACTTACCCATGCTGCGAGTCTAATTATAATTGTAGAACTTTTTTTGAGCCCGAAAGATCTGCACACTATTCTCATATAGTGTGACAATGGCACATTGTTACTATTAAAAGTATGTCGTTAACTCGCCATTGAAAACCTTTTTACTAACTTAAAACTTATAAAATAGTAAAATTTTTTTTTTTTTAATACAATCTAGGCTTGATTGAGGGAGCCACAGGCTAGATGAGATGATGGACCACTCCGGAGACTGAAGCAAGTTTCATGTAGACTGCAAAATCATGACCAACCCACACTCTCTTCTCACCATCAGTCATTTTTTTCATTTTCTTTGGTGTCTGTCTCCACCAGGAGAGACATTCAATCATAAGTAGGCATTTTAAAAGAAATGAAATAAATCGTGATAACAAAAAACTTAATTCTTACGAAAAGTAGAAACATAATAATAGGGAATTACCTATTATAAATATATAGATAATAAAAATTATAATATTTTAGTACATTTTCTTTTATAAATGTAAGAATCTGTAAGTTTTTCGACGATAAACTAGTGAATTCACGTATATTGCTAATGAAGGTTCAATAAACTTCAAAGTCCGATACATTTCTGCGATATGTGTCGATAAAGTGGATATAATAAAATAAATAAAAACAAAGAATTTGTTTAATTTTCATATTTTCTAATTACAACAAAAATAAATACATAAAGTGTAAATGTTTTGACTTACGTCATCGCCAGCGAAAAGTTATAGAACAGGTATTATTTATGTATATAATTTTGTGGAATTAGACAATATAAAAGTTGAACAAGTTCTTTGTATTTATTTATTCAAAGTGCTAAAAACACATTATTATATTCATTATATTGAGCGCAAGTTCTATAATATATTATATTCATTATATTGAGCGCAAGCTCTATAATATATTATATTCATTATATTGAGCGCAAGCTCTATAATATATTGTATTCATTATATTGAGCGCAAGCTCTATAATATATTATATTCATTATATTGAGTGCAAGCTCTATAATATATTATATTCATTATATTGGGCGCAAGCTCTATAATATATTATATTCATTATATTGAGCGCAAGCTCTATAATATATTATATTCATTATATTGAGCGCAAGCTCTATAATATTAAGTGTTATGTTTTTGAACTCACACATGAGCTCGACTAAATTTCGTTTCATCCCTGACAAAACATTCTCAAATTCATTTCCACCTTTTAATACATGTAAACTTTTAATTAAAATTTCATTTGAAAAAATGAATGACGTTGTTCGATTAGTAACTTTGGGCAGGTTACTAACCTTATCTGGCCGGTCAGTAACTTCGGGCACGTTGTCAGGACAATATTGCTGTCCTAAATTTTATTTATTCTCCTCTCCGCCCTAATATAGTATATATGTATACTAATATATATCATGTATTATATACTGTACATCGCTTCGTTTCGCTTTGTTCTTCCATGATGTGCGTAGTGTCATCTTGAATATTTTTTAAATATACAATGATACAACCTCATATAACCTATGATCTTATACCAGCTAGGTTTCACTAAAATTTTGTTGCATCTTATGAGAGAAAACCATCACTAACCTCATCAGGGAAATTGAGAGAAGACAGTGCGTAGAGTATGTCTGCAGCCTGTTTTACATCCAGTTTGCTGTTGGTTCGAGAGATGTTAAAAGAGAGCGACCTCAACAGGACAATAGAACGACGTTTCTTCACAGATAGAGAAGTCAATACCTGGAACATTTATGACAAACGATTTTTAAGAAATAAAATTCTAATAAAAATTATCAAACTATAGTCTAAAAATACCATTGAGAAACTGGGTGTGAGAACGGTCCAACCCCAAAAACATGGTTTTGAGAAAAACAACACATTATTTTAACTCTACTTTTCGAAATATGGTATATATTGTTTTTGATTTAGCGTAATTTAATTGATTGTTAGCAGTATTTATTTTAAGATAAATTTAATTAGTTACTTTAACTACGAAGATATCGTCTATTACCTCAACTTTACTATAGGAGTCCTACATTTTTCTTCAACTAGGGTAAGGGTCTTTAACGAGCACCTAACATGTGCTCGGGACCACCGGATATTCTTCCACAAACTCAAAAATATTTTGGTTAAAAACTAAATAAATAAAAATAAAATATATATTTCAATCATTCTACTTTTTTTTTTTTTTTTTTTTTGCAAAAAAATGTATTATGATTGATAACTTCTAAGTTGAGGAACGCGTACATTCTGTGAAACTTGTAATAAATAAATAAAACAAACTTATTTTTTTAAACATTACTTTTTATGTAATCTTGAACTAGCCAAATGTTAGCTTCCAATCGTCGAAGCTTTCTACGAATGAAAATATATCAGTTAAAAAAAAAAAAAATTGTATTTTGTCAATAATTAATATCTTTAATTGCAACGCGTTTGTAGTATATCATATATAGATACTTATAAATCAGGAGTAACATTATCATGATCGTCTGGACATACTAACATAGAATACGGGAAATAATGTAAAACTAGGATTTTTCAAATTTTATTAATATTCTCATGTCATCAGTAATCATTTTGTTAAATATAATAACACCAGAGAGCGCCAGTAGCTCAGTGGTATGCGTGCTTGCCTTCTGAGCTCAAGGTCGTGGGTTCGAAACCCGGCCGAGACCCATAATTTATTTATCTTATCTGGGAGGTAAATAATCCCGAGCCTGTATGGTGTCAGGTACTCGTTAAAGACCCCTGCCTTAGGTGAATAAAAATTTAGGGCAGGCAAAATTTAGGATTCCTACAGTAGTAAAGTCGGAATCATGTGCACCAGAGTGACGAAAGAGTGCTCTGGTAGTAGGCGATATGACCTCGTAGTATGAGCTCAGTATCCGACCCTTAAGAGTTAATAGTTATTTATGTATCTTTATTGTTTCGGGTGCACCTTGCTGTTGTACAACATCACCCGTCGTGTCTGTAGAGGGAGCTCGGGATCTGACTAGTGTTTAAAGTGTGGTGTGCCGGGGGCGAAACAACGCGCCAACGTGTGGCAATCGGTGGTAGCCCCAGTCCGTCACACCGCTTTTTTTTGCTCCCGCCAGGAGCCGACAAACCTCCGGTCCCGCGAATCAACTCCCCCTGGCCTGGTCATGACGTCTGGCACATCTCTAGAGATGCGCGACCCGTGGCAGTTTCCATCTGAAGCCCTTACCACCACGCATCCCATCCGAAAGGACACCCACTACTTCGCTCTGAGTTCAACATTTCGTTTAGCCAGCAACTGGCATTTAATGATGGCCCCAACAACCACTGCCAATCCAACCGTCATACAGCGGACAATCAAGGACTACGTATTCTATTACCACGTTACGGTTCAACGAAAGAAATTAACCAAATCTATGCGAAAGGTCAATTCCGCCATCTTACCCGACTACGGCCTTTGACATATGTTCACCTTTATCATCTGCGGTAGAGTAATAGTGTTGATAACTTTAGCTGCCTCGTCTTCACCAGTAACTCCAAGAACCACAGAGAGATCATTTTGGTTGGAGGCCACGCGAGAAGTAAGAGAGCTGTTCTTGCCAAGCATTTGACACAAAGCGATAAACCTCGGGTCTTCTTCCACTTTGTCTGCGTTCCCGGTCACCGACCATTCAGACAGTGTAGACACTATCTAAACAAATAAAGTAAATAAGTGAAATGTGCAGCTTAGTTTGATGTCTTTGCTAAGAAAAATATAATAATAGCAGAAGAAAAAGTTCGGCAACATTTCTCGAAAAAGCCCGATCAGTCTTTTTCAATGTTCTTCTCCCGTTCTCATTACGAAGTTATTATAAACTATAAAAAAGATAATATATAACATAATTAGGAAAAAAATTTGTCCTAGTAAATTATTTTTTTTCAGATCTGTGGCAATCGGTGGTCGTAACCAGTCCATCACACTGCTATCATTGGCTCCTACCAAGATCCGACAAATCGGCTAAACACAACATTGGGTAGTTCTTCTCCGTCACCAGCTGCCGCAGGTCTAGTCCCAGGTACGATTGGTTCCGCGGGCTCCATCCTGGTCGAATAGCGGCCATTCAAGGACTACTATTCTGCAGTCTTGATGCTCCTTGTTGTTCTTCCTCTTGAATAAAAAGAGTTTGAAATTAAAACGTCGTCCGTCATCCGAACTTCGTGTAAAACCTTGTTGCCATTTTTCTATTATACATTCCGGGACAATGTGCTAGCAACGCCCTGGTCTGGACCGTCCGTGTATCTCTTCTTCCTCAGCTAGACGTAAGGGCTCATCAATATCTGCTCCCAAAAGCATATTGCGTCTACTATAGAATCACTGAGAAGTGTACCAGTAGCGCAGTTGTTGAGACAGTTCGATAGGCCCTTGTGACTCTTAAAAGAGCTGCTCTCTGGGCTTACAACAAAATAGTGCGCAGCTCCTTTGTGGATAGCAGTAGCGTACCTTACTACAGCCATGAATACTCCGGTGTAGACTTGAACGCGAAGAAACCATTCAAAGTAGCTAGTCTTCTCCTGAATGGCAACTACGTGGGGCGTAATACGCGAGTATTACTAGGACAGTGTAATACCACAATGGCTTCTATATTGGTATAAGTTTCTACAGTGCTTTATATACACTGAAATGTATTATATATACACCATGGTGTAGTATTGACAGTGTATTACACCAAAGGCTTCTATAAATGAAGGTCTCTATGGAGTCTTTTAACATTAAGTATAGTATGGTTTCTATATAATAAGAATATACACAGAGATCAATTTTTCTAGAAAAATAAAATTAAGAAAGAGCGACCGAGCTTCTTCTAGGAAAGTATCAAAAATCGTCTTAATTAAGAAAGCAGAAAATCATAGTATATAGAGATCTTCCGCGAATAAGTAAAAAAGTAGATTTAAAAATAGTTACAGTACAATAGTAGTAGTAGAATAGTACATTAACTATCATGAAGTAATTACCTTTAGGATCTGATGTTTTGACATGGTAGAATTTTGCGACAATGATAATAATTCTTCAGATGTTTTCGCATTTTTTATAATCTCATCTAAAGACTTACTCCTTCTGCCCTCCGGCTGGTTGTGTTTTAGTGTTGCAAAAGCAGCTGTAACGATTTGTGAGTTATAGGATGGTTTCTTCTGTTCACTAATTTGAGTGTCTTTTGCCGATTCTTCAGCTTCATTTTTTTTAGGAGGGTCATCGGAGGGTTTTTCTGGAGAAATAGCAGGTGTAGTCAAGGAGGATGAACTTCTAGAACTTTTAAAACCTTGAAATTTCTGTAGAACACTAAAGGACATACGTACTGTACAAGAGCGAAGCATATTTGGATATGGTATATATAAGAATATTCACATTTATTTGAAATTTCCTAAAATATAACCTCTCAGCACTCCTGATATAAAGGAAGGTTATTCTGTAAAATGAAAACATAACCATGTTACCAATCCCTGATTAACTAAAGTAATTTAGGTCATTCCTATTTTTAACAGATTGTATTATAAATCAGCTACTTGAATTGTTATACTAATTTTAATATTTACTAGGAATATTTCTTTATTAAATGGCTAAAAGAAGTAGGTGCTAAAAACAAATTTGTTAGTTTGATGAATTAAATGGTACTTATTTTAATTTAGAATATAAAATGATTTTGTATTGTGTATATTTATTAACACTTTTTTCCTTGAATTCTACTTTTTGTATTCATTTTTTAATCTGTTTCATATTGGAAAATATTGATAATATAAGCTAACTCCGTAACCAAGGTCTGGAAACCTCCCTCTTATCAGTTACTTTTGTGTTTCCAATGTAAATAAATGATATACATTTATCTATACTACAGTATATTTATCTTATGGTGCTTCAATTTAACGCATATTTAGACGGTCGTTAAAATGAATTTACAGTCTATTACGGATTACATCGAAACCTACAGCGGACGAGATAGAATCATGCGAGTAATATTTTATTCTTCGCAGCTAATATCAGGTCTAACATCTTGTGAAAAGTTATCACTTAAACTTAATATTTTGAGTGATCAAATAGATTCATGTCGTACTGTTTTGAGACTGTTTGATGACATCCCAATGCTATGCTACACTGTTTTTTATGGCTTTGGAAAAGAGGTAAATTATGACTGTATATCTTGCGACAATGACAATAATTCTTCAGTCTTTTTTTTTTTGACACGGTCGTTAAAGGACGATCCCAAGCTTGTGCGACCTTAACTCCTAGTTCTAAATTGAACCTGGGTAGGCAAAATTTAGGACTCCCTCTGGAATTGGGCGATATGACATCGTAATTATAGCCCGGGCATAAGTCACAAAACAAAAGAGGTAAATTCATTAAAATATCCTGTGGGATTTTCCTTCTTTGTGCTTTTTTGTTAATTGGTTAAAGTCTTTTAATTATGAAAAATGTAACTTCCTTGTAATTTCAGAATTATAAGAAGAGGAAAAGACACATGAGTATAATGCCTCATATAATTATAGGATCCAGATAAATTTATGCGATTATGCGGCGTGGCAGTGAACGTTCTGGATCAGATATATTACCCATTGGAACACATCGCATGGGCAGCGGACTGTAAACTTGTCTCAGTAGCCAGCGAGCCCTGGTGGACTGCCAGTACTGTGTGTTGGGCCCTTTCCATGTATGTTATGATATTTAAGTAAGTATTGAAAGTTATTTGAATAACTGTTATCATAATATTTCAGTGTTAAAAAAAAAAAAATTGTGAGTGACGAGTTACTCACGAGAATTGATGTGTAAACATCTGCTTTAGTTTTAAGAATTTGCTGTCGTGCACTGATTTTGATTAAAATTTGTTTTATAATGTTACAATAAGGAAAGTGGTATGAGAAATTAAACTTTCAAATTTATTGTAATTCTATTTCTTTAATACATGAAGTTTTAGTTTTTTTTTGGCCTTATGTACGATTCATATTAGCCATGACTCTTACGACATCCATGGCCCCGGGAGGAAGTTTTATCTACGAAATAAAACTCACTCCCCGACGGGATTCGAGCCCGCAAACCATGGTGAGACCATGCGATCAAAGCCCTACGCTCTAGCCCGCACGGCCACCATGGCTCCCAAATTATAGGTTCGTGATAGCTAAAATAAGACATATACATCTGTGATTGTAGTGTCTATAAATACCTAGTAGGTGATGTGACCTCGAAGTTAAAGCCCGGTTTATTTTAAAACCGGTTTTCAACGCAACTGCATCATCACCAATGGCACATCTCACCCGTACTATGCAGAGTCTAATTAGACACACATTAGACTCCCTACTGTACCGGAGGGGACGTTAAGCGATGGTCCCGAGCCTGTAGAGTGTCCCACAGGACTCCTACAGTAGAGTCGGACTCATGTCCATCAGAGCGACGAAAGTGCGCTCTGTTAGTAGGCCAAGTTGACCTCATAGTTAGGCCTATGCCCTGGCTTTTAAGTACATAACCATCTACAGACATTCGACGCTCGGCTGTGAAAGTCTTTCATTTTCATTTCTCATTTCTACTTTTTTACCATTTACTTTCCCCCTGAAGCTTCACCCCGCTTGCTCTTCAATTCTTAATTCCATCTTCTCAAATTTTGGTTACGATTTTTTTTTTTTTTTTTTTTTTTTTTTTTTTAGATCTCTGCGATACTATATTCTGCTCAAGGATATAAAGAATATATTGAAACCTGGCCATATTCATTATACGTAAGTTAACTATTGTAAATATTTCTAGTTTCAATATTTCTATGAACAGTTAACTATGTGGGCCCAATTAGTACCCTCATCGTTATGTGTACACATCGTGTGATCTCTGGAAAAGAAGGAATAAAATATTATTAGGAAAAGTTTTTAATTTTTTCAATTCATTTTTTGGTAAAATTGATGCAATCAGTACTGAAACATTGTTGACATTACTGGAAATTCAAGAAATTGTCACCACTCGCTAGAATAGCAAATAACCTCATGTGGTATCAGTAACGTAACACGACAACGAAGTAAAGACGCCGTCAGAGATGGTTTTATCTGGTTGAAGCCTATTGCCGACATTTCTTTATTAAGTTTTTTCAGAAAATATGAATATTTGCTGCCATAAGGTCCATCTATATTCTATATTTCTTCTTTAGTTAAAACCAACTAGATAATATCCTGCTACAAGGGCCACCTATATTCTATATACTAGCAGTAATACCCGGCGTTGCCCGGGGAACTTAGACATTTCTCCTAATATCTCTCATTCGAATCCTATTCAATTCTGCAACAGTATATTCATGATGTTATAATTTTCAATTATTCATTTGGAATTCATGCTTAAAGTCCTTCAACGGCAGACAACCCAGCTAGTACGTAGTTAGGACCACTGGGCAACACCACCTTCAGGAATACTACAGGTGAAATTTCGTGACAATGCGACCAACCGTTAATGAGCTAGCTCTATATTTATACTTAGGTCCCCCCACAACCCCCCCTCCCGCACAAAATTTTGAGCCGTCACACACCCTATTTTTCTATTTGGCCTTTAAAAATACTACATGTGAAATTCCTTGACAATTCGATCATCTGTTAATGATCGATCACTATCTTTATATTTAGGCCGCACTATCACTATCTTTATAGTTTACCGAGCTCAGGATCGCCATTTCGAAATCTAGCCAAGTCAATTAGGTCAGATGTTTTAATCGAGAAGATAAAAATAAATTTGAGCACGTCGTCCTTCGGATTGGACTTTAAGCTATGATCGAGGGCCTTTTCGTATGTCAGGTACTCGATAATGAGTCGTATGTTATGTATCTAAACCTGGGTAGTTGAAATTTCATTTACGTTAAAAATAACTTGAGCACGTCGTCCTTCAAATTGGACTTCAAGCTATGATCGAGGGCCTTTTTGTATGTCAGGTACTGGATAATGAGTCGTATGTTATGTATCTAAACCTGGGTAGCTGAAATTTCACTTAGGTTAAAAAAACCTTGAGCACGTCGTCCTTCGGATGGGACTTTCCCGATATATCTGAATCTATCTATCAGTTTTAACTAATATTAAGCCTATAAACCGTTAAAAAGGAGGAAATTTGAAGAATGGTTTTTAGTCCGACTTTTTTCTAAAAACATTTGTATTTCAATTTTTGTGTAGGATTCAGATATCCCGGTTGTTCATCAGTTTTAACAAATATTAAATCTAAAAATCGTTTAAAAGCGAGAAATTTGAAGAATGTAGTTTACCGAGCTCAGGATCGCCATTTCGAAATCTAGCCAAGTCAATTAGGTCAGATGTTTTAATCGGGAAGATAAAAATAACTTTGAGCACGTCGTCCTTCGGATGGGACTTTCCCAATACATCTGAATCTTTCTTTGGTTGACCATCTTCGTTTCTGGATGCTGCCTATCTACCAACATAGTCGTATTAATTTGTTTTTCAGAAAATATGTCAAAATGGTACCTCAAAGCCCACTTATATTCCACACACTAGCAGTAATACCCGGCGTTGCCCGGGGAACTTTGAATTTTCTCCCAATATCTCCTATAAGTCTATTCAATCCTTCGACACCACATTCATGATGTTATAATTTTCGATTATTCATACGGAATAAGGCTTATAGTCCTTCAACTATAGTAACGCTAGTAAGTTTTTAAGACCCCTGGGCACCACAGCTAGTATGCGCCTTTCAACGGCGGAAACCCCAGCTAGTGAATACTTGGCATCGCTGGGCACCACAGTAGAAGTTAGGAACGCTGGGCATTACAGCTAGTATGTGCCTTGCGACGGCGGACCCCACATCTAGTACGTAGTTAGGAACGCTGGGCACCACAGCTAGTAAATGCCTTGCAACAGCGGACCCCACAGCGAATACATAGTTACTACTACTACATGTGAAATTCATAACAATCCGATTACCCTTTATTCAGTCAGCATTTTTTTATGCTTTGCCCCCCCCCCCTCCCCCCCCCCCTCCCCCCCCCTCCTGTTCAATTTTTGAAGATGTCACATAGTGTATTTTTCTATTTGGCCATCAAGAATACTAAATAAGAAATTCCATGACAATCCGATCATCCGTAAATGATCTATCACTATCTTCAAATTTACGCCTAGCCCACAACCCCCCTCCCGTTCAAAACTTTGGGACGCCACACACCTTTTTTTCCTTTTTGGCTTTTAAAAATACTACATGTGAAATTTCATGACAATTCGACCATTAGTTAATGAGTTAGCACTATTAATATACTTAGGCCCCCCTTACAACCCCCCCTCCCGATCAAAATTTTGGGACGCCACATAGCCTATTATTCAATCGGGCTCAAAAGAATGCTACATGGGAAGTTTCATAAAAATCTGTCCAGCCGTTTCGGCGTGATGCTGGAACAAACATACAAACAAACAAACAAACACACCCCGTTTCAGCTTTATTAATATAGACTAGCAACAATACCCGGCGTTGCCCGGGGAACTTTGACTTTTCTCCTAATATCTCTCGTTCGAATCTTATTCAATTCTTCAACTGTACATTCATGATGTTATAATTTTCAATTATTCATATGGAATAAGGCTTATAGTCCTTCAATGGCAGGCACCCCAGCTAGTATCTACTTTGCAGCGGCGGTCAGAAGAAGACAGAGCCACATGTGAAATACCTTCAGCATTCATGCACCCCCGCCCATCAGGTTCAAAAAGTTGATGCGTCTTATGTATCAACATAAAATTTCGTATTTAGAATTAACATCCACTGCGGACATGACCAGTCAAATTTCAGCGATATCGGCCGAGGGGCGGGGGGAGTTCCGGGGTGCGGGCTCAATTCACAAATCCCAATAACTGCCGATGTAATGAATGTATCGACATCAAATTTCGTATTTAAAACTAAAATCCACTTAGGACATAACCAGTCAAATTTCAGCGATATCGGCTGAGGGGAGGGGGGAGTTCCGGGGGGGGGGGCTCATTTCAAAAATCCATTTCCTCCCTCCCGTTCGCAATTTTGTGACGTCGCACACTTTTTTTTATCTATTCGGATCAAGAATACTACATATGAAATTTCATGACAATCCGACCGTTAATCAATGAGTTAGCACTATTTTTATGCTTAGCCCCCCTTACAACCCCCCTCCCGTTTGAAATTTTGGGGCGCCACATAGTCTATTATTTAATCGGTTTTGAAAGGATGCTACATGTGAAGTTTCATGAATATCCGTCCAGCCGTTTGGGTGTGATGCTGGAATAAACATACAAACAAACCCCGTTTCAGCATAGAAGTATAGAAGCCGGTGGAAGAGAATGGGTAGATAAGCGAATCTGAATTTTAAAATCCCAATAACTGGCGATGTAATGAATGTATCAACATGAAATTTCGTATTTAAATTTAACATTCACGGAGGACATAACCAGTCAAATTTCAGCGATATCGGCCGAGGGGCGGGGGGAGTTCCGGGGTGGGGGCTAAATTCACAAACCCCAATAACTGCCGATGTAATGAATGTATCGACATCAAATTTCATATTTAAAAGTAAAATCCACTTAGGACATAACCAGTCAAATTTCAGCGACATCGGCTGAGGGGAGGGGGGAGTTCAGGGGAGGGGGTTCAATGCTCAAATCCCAATAACTGCTGATGTTATGAATGTATCGACATCAAATTTCGTATTTAAAACTAAAATCCACTTAGGACATAACCAGTCAAATTTCAGCGATATCGACCAAGGGGCGGGGGGAGTTCCGGGGTGGGGGCTCAATTCAAAAATCCCAAAAAATGCCGATGTAATGAATGTATCGACATCAAATTTCGTATTTAATACTAAAATCCACTTAGGACATAACCAGTCAAATTTCAGCGATATCGGCTGAGGGGAGGGGGGAGTTCCGGGGGGGGCTCAGTTCAAAAATTCACTTCCTCCCTCCCGTTCGCAATTTTGTGACGTTGCACACTTTTTTTTATCTATTCGGCTTTCAAGAATACTACATATGAAATTTCATGACAATCCGACCGTTAATCAATGAGTTAGCACTATTTTTATGCTTAGCCCCCCCTTACAACCCCCCCTCCCGTTCGAAATTTTTGGGCGCCACATAGCCTATTATTTAATCGGTCTTGAAAGGATGCTACATGTGAAGTTTCAAGAATATCCGTCCAGCCCTTTGGGTGTGATGTTGGAATAAACATACAAACAAACCCCGTTTCAGCATAGAAGTATAGAAGCCGGTGGAAGAGAATGGGTAGATAAGCGAATCTGAATTTTAAAATCCCAATAACTGGCGATGTAATGAATGTATCAACATGAAATTTCGTATTTAAAATTAACATTCAAGGAGGACATAACCAGTCAAATTTCAGCGATATCGGCCGAGGGGCGGGGGGAGTTCCGGGGTGGAAGCTCAATTCACAAATCCCAATAACTGCCGATGTAATGAATGTATCGACATCAAATTTCATATTTAAAACTAAAATCCACTTAGGACATAACCAGTCAAATTTCAGCGACATCAGCTAAGGGGAGGGGGGAGTTCAGGGGTGGGGGTTCAATGCTCAAATCCCAATAACTGCTGATGTAATGAATGTATCGACATCAAATTTCGTATTTAAAACTAAAATCCACTTAGGACATAACCAGTCAACTTTCAGCGATATCGGTTGAGGGGAGGGGGGAGTTCCGGGGTGGGGGCCCTTTTCAAAAATCCCAATAACTGCCGATGTAATGAATGTATCAACATCAAATTTTGTATTTAAAATTAAAATCCACTGCGGACATGACCAGTCAAATTACAGCGATATCGGTTGTGGGGATGAGGGAGTTCCGGGGAGGGGTCGATATTCATTTATACTTAGGCCCCCCGCAACCCTCCCTCCCGTTCAAACTTTATGGACGCCACATAGCCTATTTTTCAACTTGGCTTTTGAGAATATTACATGTTAACTTTCATGATAATCCGTCCATCCGTTAATGCGCTAGAGTAATTTTTATGCTTAGGCCCCTCTTACAACCCCCCTCCCCTTCAAAATGTTGGGACGCCACATAGCCTATTTTCAACTTGGCTTCTAAGAATATTACATGTGAACTTTCATGATAATCCGTCCATCCATCAATGCGCTAGAGCAATTTTTATGCTTAGGCCCCCCCTTACAACCCCTCTCCCCCTCCTGTTCAAAATTTTGGGACGCCACATAGCTTATCATTCAATCGGGGTCTAAAGGATGCTACATGTGGAGTATCATGAAGATCCGTCCAGCGGTTTGGGCGTGATACTGGAGCAAACCCTGTTTCAGCTTTATTAATTTAGATTATATTTCTTCTTCGGCTATTTTCGTTAGAACCATAACAATTTTTCATTTTTACTATTATCGTAGCTGATTGAAGTCTCTCTACGGACATTTTTATCAGGTAAAGACTCTGCTTTCCTAAACCTTGCAAATGTTTATTTAGTTGTACTTACCTTCAGTTTAGCACATTTGTGAATCCTTCGATCTCTGAATTTATGACTACACCCCGAGTCACATATAAGTTTCCGCTTCCCCTCTAAACTAAAGTCATGATCACTTTGGAGAAAGTCAGCTGATTTGGAAAATTGAAACCTGAGCGAGCCTGGAATATTTTGTTTATTTGCCTTCTGAGCTCAAGAACGTGGGTTCGAAACCCGACCGAAGCCATTAGTTTATTTTATCTGAGAGGTAAAATAAACTTAAGCACGCCGTCCTTCGGATGGGACGTTAAGCGATGGTCCCGAGCCTATACGTTGTCAGGGACTCGTTAAAGACGCCTGCCCTAGATGAATAAAAATTTAGGACTCTCAGAGTAGAGTCGGGCTCATGTCCACCAGAGTGACGAAAGAGCGCTCTGGTAGTAGGCGATATGACCTCGTAGTTAAAGCCCGGGCGTGAATCATAAAACCCAACCTAACCTAGTATATAGAGATAGTTTTAGAACGAAGAGTTCATTATTTTTCCTATTGCGAGCAGTGGTTAAAATAAGGTGATATATATAAAAAAAAAAGTCAAATAAGTCTTTGGAATTAAACATTTATTGCAGAAATTCATCTTTATAACAGTATTTCTGTTTTTTAAAGTGCTTGATTTAGTAAGATTGTTTACTGAACTCTTCATAAACAAGCACATGCTGTTTGTTGTAATAATTATTTTTATAAAATAACTGCATATAAAAAAAAAATTAGAAAAAAGCCTGAAAATATATATATATTTTTTTTCTTTTAGATCGAATTTACTGAAAGTTGAAGAGACACTAAGGCTTGAATTGCTCACAGCTGCTCGATGTCTACTCGACTGTCTTCAAGCTGTACACTTCCTTCCGTCAGGATGGCTTTGGGCAGGCAAGTTGCGACAGTGGCACATTGGATGTCTGGGCGTCATCTCATCACTTATCAGCATTTATCAGTCAACATGAACTGCTGTACTTGCATTCGCAATGTGAAGTGTTGTATTTGTCATTCTACAAGAACTGTATCTAATTGCTCGACATTGAAATAATAAAAAAATAAGGAAAAGAGCTTTCTTTCTCGACAAACTTTTCCAATACTTTATTAGTGTATCTGAATAGTGGATGGTCAAAGAACGAAACGGGAAGTCCCTATCTACATTTATCAGTCAATTTATCAGAATGAACTGTTCATACATTTGTCAGTCTTTATTAATTATTTCTATCGGAAAACTTCCTATCTGTGCTTCCTACTAGAAACAAATGACAAAACAATTTTCTTTGGATTTTCAGGCTTTTCTCCCCTTTTTTTTTTAATATTTTATAATTGTTTTTCTTTAAAACGTATTTTCTTACTATAATTTTTTTTTTTCAAAATGATAAAATACAAATCAATTAAGTTCAATAGTTATCAATTTTATGAATATTTAAGTTACTATAATATTTTATTGTTCCAATTTTAAACAAATAAATATGTTTTTGTTACATACCTTCATAACAAATATATATATTATATTGTTAAATAAATAATTTTTTATAATAAACTATGAATGCTAGACATTCAATAAAACCCTTTTTTTGTTTTTTAAATATGATATGATGTCACATAATATATAAATAACTTAAACATTTTGATCAAATATTAACAATCCTTTAATTTACTTATTTAAAATAATATAATTTTAACATAAACGCAATTTATTTCAATCAAATTTCAAAATGTTCCAAGTGCATGTATTAAAATTATTGATACATACACGAGAAACAAAATGTTTGAGAGAAACAAAATACTTGGATTGTAACAAATAACATAATACAAAATTTTAAAATAGTAAGTACGAACACATCAACTCCACAAAATAAACAAATAAATAAATATATAATTTTTATTTTTTGAACATTCTAAGATGAAATAACAAAAATATTTCTTTCTCTTTTTTTTTTTTTTTGATAAATCAAAAAAATTACAAAATACATTCAAAAAAGTAACACCTATTATTGATGTTTTTTGTTATTAAGGCTGATATTTTAAAAATAAAACCCCCTTTTTTTTTTTTTTTGTTGTTGAATTAAATACAAGTTTTAAGTCAAATAAAAATATAAAAACACACGAGCTCAAAAAAAAAAAATAATAATAAAAAAAAAAATAATATAGAAATAAAATACAAAAAACCGTTGTACAATTTCGTTTCCTCGCGTATTCATTATAAATAAATTAGGAACTTAAAGTTTAAAATTCATAACATCATAAATTTATAAATTTCAATAAGTTAAAGAAAACAAACTTTTTAAAAAAGTCAAGTTTCATATTTTTCCCTCCATCACACTATACATACATATATATAAATAAATATATATATTTTTTTTTCAAAAATTGATTATCAATAAATATAAACTATACATAAATAGTATAACACGTAATAAATAGTTTACAAACTGAAAAAAAAGAAGTGTAATACTTTAAAAATATTTAAAAGTGAAAAAAAAAAAAAAAAAAAAAATAGAATTTGTGAATATTTAAGAACAAGTAAGAAATATAAGAACAAGAAAAGAAGAAGTCGAAAAAGTTTTTTTTTTTTGTTTTTTTTGGTGGATCAGTCTTGACCAGCTGCAGTTTTATTTTTTTTTATATATAGCATGCACCAAGACGACGCCTAAGGAAAAAAGAAAAAAGAAAAATATTTTATAGATTGTAAAGAGAAGGTTATAATAACAAAAGAAGACAAGAGGAGGCAGTGAAAATGTTCTTCAGTTGGGTAACCACATCCAGACCCCAGCTAGTTAAGTAATCGGTTAGAAATTAGATGCCGAGTTTTCAACAGAATTTCATGTTTTCCGATCTGATACCAAAAAGGAAAAAAAAAAAAAAAAATGTCTGTCTGTGAACAGGATAACTACAGATGTGTCGTCCTTTTGGGGTTTCGGATACACATATACAATTTTGTCTCGATACATTCATTCTACTGGAAGTTATTGTATTCACTGACACAGATACACAGGCAGACAAAAGTTTTCGAATCTCTGACGGATTACATAAATTCTATATACAAAAATAATGTATAGGTATTTTTCAAATCTAAAATCAGGTTTACTTTGAAAAATGTGGCACAAGAACCTACCTTTTGCCCCCAATGCCTTCTATATTACTTTTTGAGCCATTTTTCCAAAATAAACACAATTATGAAAAATATCTATACCTCATTTTTTTATTTTTTTTATCAAACTTATTTTAATAGATAAGTGATCAGTATAATGTATCTTAATTGTTTTATTGTACTCAGAAAAATAACAAATAGCACACGTCTATCCTTGAGTTCGTCATATAAAGCGTAATAATACAAATATTATAGCAAAAAGATAGTATAATAGTTCAGATGACAATAAATAGCTAGAGAAACAGTAGAAAAGATCTGAAATTTAAAAATGTTGACGAAAACCGTATGGAAACCACACATTTTTGTCTTTGTTGAGATCTCTAAACACTAGTTTTCGAAAATAACTAGCTATTTCATACTAAAAATAATTTAATTTTGTTTAATTTATTAATAATGTTGCGGGGATCTTTTTTATGGGATAGACTAGCTGAAAATTACTAATTAATTAATGCGTTGTGTGGCTCGCGTTTGACAATGTAATACCGTTGTGCGGCTCGCGTTTGACAATGTAATACCGTTGTGCGGCTCGCGTTTGACAATGTAATACCGTTGTGCGGCTCGCGTTTGACAATGTAATACCGTTGTGCGGCGAGCACTTGCAAGATTGGGGCTTGATGCGGGCCACAATTCCAAAAAGGTTGCTCCTCTTATGACAGAAACTTTACCTTATTCGTGTGCAATTTGTGTCATATTCTTTAAAATTAACGAATCCAAAGAGAAAACAATTTTTAGGTTTACAAATCCTTCCGCAGGCCGTAGCTTTAACTCTCTATGACATAAATGCGATTATTCATACGGTCAAGGAACGAATTGCTTCGTAGCAGTTTCCATCCAATTTTAAAAAATGAACTGAACACGAGAAGGTAAAAACAGATGTTTTTTAATTTAATAAAAATTAAGATATCCTGGCTTTTTCTCACCTGTAAAAGATATTATCTTATACGATACATTGTTTGGTATTACCTTAAAAATATTCGCAGACACTTGACCGCTCCAGGGTTAAGTAAAAAAAAATAATAAAAAAGAGTATAACAAGAACTGTAAGAGTACATAGTAAATGTATCTGTGTATGCACTCATGTAATTCATGTCAGACATGTCGAATATCATGGCCATCAGTACGTAGAAGGAATAAAAAAAATACCTTCTCTCCCACGTAAAGGAGACAAGTTTCGTCTGCAAACTAGGAGCAGATACATACGAAAATAGTTTCTTCAGAAAATGAAAATGTTCGAAAGTTTTAATGTTTGATAGAGTTGACAGTATCTTTTCAATGTCGAGGATAGTCGAGGTTCTGTTGCGTAAATAACAAACTCAGTATTTGACCAACTTTTTCATATCCTTGTTCAGGGCTTTATTTATAATGACTTGAGTTGATGAATATTTGTGAACACACAACCACCTTCACTACACACATCCACTCGAGTCATTATAACGCCCTGAAGAAGGAAATAAATAGTTTCCAAAACGTTGACCAAATACTAAGTTTGTAATTTTCACAATAGAAACTCGACTTCCTTCAACATTGGGTTTTAAATAAGAAAAAAATAAAATATAAAAAAATTAATAAAATCTTTATTGAGTTTGTTAACGAAACACTAAAAGAAAGATATTTGTATATAAAAATAATAAATTAATTCCTATCCATCTGGGATTTACCTACTGGATAAATAATTGAAATATTTTCGTTATAAAAATAAAACAGAAACAATAATGGAATTGTACATTCTGCGTTTAAAGTTTTAAAATTAAACAATTAGTTATTTTTTTAAAAATTATATAACCATTAACACATTCGCGGACAGAAATTATGGGATAATCAATGTACACAACAGTACCTTCTCTAAAATGTCCCAACATTCGTTTTCGATATTTCTATCATTCATGAAAAGGTTTCTGAAGTGTTTTCATGTGTCAGCGAACGTGTTAAAAAAAAGTCCAAATACTTGGAAATAAAATAGAAAAAAAAAAAGCCTACTTAAAATATATAAAAATAAATTCCATTAGTAAATAAAATAATGTGATAATCATTAATTTTTCTCTAATTACTTTAGAGAAGTTTAGTAATAGATTAAATAAATTATAGAGCTTTATTATTATCTCTAAAACTAAAATCCTCATATTTTGTTGTTTATACAATTTTTTTTATGGATGTAAATTGTTTAAACAAAAACAATATTCAATATCTTCAAATTTGCTGATATAAAAATTGAAATAGTTAAAATTCTATAATTTCAATAATTATTTTAAAAGTAATATATATCTTATATTAAGTATTGTTTAAAATTCATTATAATATTATAAGCATAAAATATTTAAAAATTATTTAAAGATAAAAATAGAATAATTTACTTCCAAATTAATATTGTTTTATCTTAAAAATTTTATTCTCGATGAAATAACACTTGAGTATCAACTATTATCTTCAAAATTAATATTGTTTATATTATGCTATGTGCATAATTCCTAATATTATAAGCATAAAATGTTAAAAAATTATTTAAAGATAAAAATAGAATAATTTACTTCCAAATTAATAAGCCTTATATTGTTTTGTTATTTAAAAAATTTTATTCTGGATGAAATAACACTTATTAAGGGAGTATTAACTATTATCATTAAAATTAATATTTTTCATATTAGACTGTGTTCATAATTCATAATATTGTAAGCATAAAATGTTAAAAAATTATTTAAGATAAAAATAGGTAGTATAATTTACTACCAAATTAATAAGCCTTATATTGTTTTGTTTGTTATTTTAACAATTTAATAATTATTGTCTTTAAAATTATTATTGTTTTATGTTATAAGTTATGTTAAAAATTCATATATTCTAAACATACAATTTTTGAACATTCAGAATTAATTAATGTATCGTAAAAATAATAAAAACAAAAAAATAATATGGATAAATTAGAATTTCTAACTTGAATGATTATTTTTGTGATTAATATTATTAATTAATTAATCTTGAATAATTCTAAATAAAATGAATAACTCTAGTATTGTTTTATTTTTAAAATGTATACATTCTGAACATTAAAAATGTATTAATATTTTTAAAATTCATAATAATATAAGCATAACAATTTTTTAAACTAATATCAATGAAATAAGTAATAGAGCAAGGATAATTATTTCTTCATATTTTGCTTTTTTAAAATATTCATGTGTAAGAATAAAAAATAACGAATAAAAAAAAATTTTACTTCTTAAAAATAACTGTTAAAACTTTAAAATATACACTTTTTAAAAATTAACATTTAGTAATAATAATAGAATAAAATGAGTATATACTCTTAAAAATTAGTTATTAAAAAGGACTAAAATATAAAACAACTTTTAATTGAACAAATAAACAAAGAAAAAAAACATGCTTTAAAAATGTATTTTTTCTTGAAGTAAAAATAATATACATAAAAGACCTTACAAATAAATGAAGTAAGAAATATTTTATTTTATAAAATCAAGAATGATGTAACAATTTTAAAGAGCAAACCACATTTTAAAGTTTTAGATGATTTTAAAAAGTGAATTAATATAAAATGTCTTAAATGTAAGCAAAAAATAATAAACTAACTTTTTTTTTTTTTTTTAATAACCTTTAATGTATTCTTCAAGCTGTAAGTAAGTAGAATAATGGCCGAAATGTTGTTTGTTTTATTGTATTTTTAAATATTTTAAAATTGGAGAAAATAATTAATTGATATTGGAATGAAAACAAAACAATCAACTCTCAGTGTTGCAGTTTTTACAGTTTTTTTTAGGGAATTGTTTTTTATTTTTTTAATTTCCTCTCTTGTGGTAGGTTTTTCTTGCTGTACAGAGCAGATGAAAAGTAGGGAGAAAGTAGGTATTTCTATTTCTTGAAGACTAGTATTTTGGAGAGGTTTTTTTATTTTATTATTATTATTATTATTCATTTAATTTTTTGTTTGAGGGGGTTTTCTCACCTCTGATTATATAGGATGGCCGCCCTGGGGGGCACCTCCTGGAGGTGGTGGGAGAGGCGGTGAGACGCCAGAATTCTTCGAGTTCCTCGTCAATGGTTTGTGACTCCGCATTTGGTCTGGAGAGTGGTGAAGTGCCCAACAGCCCCTGCAGTAGTATCGAAAACAGACCATCTCTCGACAGAAGTAGGGTCCCTGTTGGACGGAGCACGCCGAACAGGGTGAGTCCTCAAGGTAGGGATCCACTTGAACCTTCAAACAACGTTTTGGATAATTAAAAAAAAAAAAAATTGGTGAATCATCGATAATGTTGTGTTCTTATTCCTTCTAAACACTTCTCTTCGGTCATTTTGGTTGGAAATTTACAGATATATGAGAAGTGTATTCAGAATCCCTTGAGGATGATATGTATATATGAGGTAATCAACTAAATGGGCCCAGGTGAGGGAACGATTATGGGTGAGGGCTTAACTAAAAATCCTAAAAACTTATGTCAATGAATGTATCGTCATTTTGTGGACCAGAAGGACGACACCTACTGATTTGCAGCCGAAACGGTCGAAAGGAAGGGAGAGTTCAGAGAAAAAGGAAGAAATAAGATCCATCTGAAAATGAAAACATGTTTTCCAAAAAAAAGTGAGCCCTGGCAACCCATATAGGGAAGGTCAAATTTTTAACTTTCGGATACAAAAGAGTAAAACATGCAGGCGTGGAGAATTTACATGAAACGTTCACAAAACATCTCAATAGGTCCTGAAAACACCATGCATAAAGTAAATTTGTAAACGAACATCTGTGAATCACCGTCAATGTACTTCCCCAGAACGAATTAATTAACTTTTCGCTCCTTCTCCAAAACCAGTCGACCGTTTGCGTCAATATTCAATAGAGACCCTAAATCCTCGTACTGAATTGTGTGTCGATAAATTCATTAAATCGGCATTTATTAAGGTTTTTGAATTGAACCGGGGCGGGAAGGGGCTTCCATTCAGCCGAAATCGATGGAATTTTACAGGTTATGTCCTCATTGGGTTTTGACTTTAAATTTGAAATTTCATTTTGATACATTCATTACATCGGCAGTTATTTGGGTTTTTGAGTAAGCCCAAGCTCCCTCTCTTTCCCTTCAGCCGATTATGCTGAAAATATTGGCTGTCAGTTTGTGACGTCAATTAGCATTGGAAGTTGATCAACCATGGATGGAGGTAGAAAATATTGTTCATACCGCTCTTTCATCATAACCTTATTGATGTATAACCTATCTTCATACCAACAACCAAATTTCAATTGTTTACGTCACACTTCGACGAAAATGGTCAAAACCTGTTCAGAGGACCTTGAAACGTGAAATTCCATGAAAAACTCAACATCGAATTTTTGCACGACACTTCCCTTCCTCATACCAAAAGGTATAAAAAAGTATAAAGGCTTGCGAAGAGCAAATATTATATTATAGAATTTCATTTTATTAGAAACATATAACTGTACTGCAAGGGAAATCAAGTTTTTTTGCTCTACACTGGTAATTTGCTAAGTTCAACAGTTTCTGTGAATATATGACGAATATTTTGAGTATTACTTACACGGTCTTTTTTTTAAATATTATACGCCAATGGCGACATCTTTAAACTATATATTTGAAACCACATCACCGAGGCTTAGCTTCAATAAAGATTTCTAAAAAATTATTTTTCTGACATAAGGTGTATACCACACAGTCAGAAAAAATAATTGAAAACTAATGTATAATATAAAAATTTACCTTTTTTGTAAATTGTGAAGTTTTAATTTCAATAAAAGCAGCTACAACGGCCTTCATATAGGACCTGTGATTGTTAAAAGTGACTCTGGCGGAACCAATAGGATACTTGTACTTGTCTGTGTCTAGTCCTGAAAGTGATACATCAAAGTTAATGACGGACCATAGGATCAATATCAAATTTACTCTATAATATGTAGTAGGCGACATGAAAGAGCCAAAGCCCTGGCATAAGTCTATAACTATATTATTTCAATGTCATTCACCTAGACTGCTTTCTCATCATCAATAAATCAGTCAGCAATTCAGTAAGCCCACCAGTTATCTACTGATATCGGTTGAGATTATTTTCAATTATTTTACTCTTAGCAATTTTTTACTCTACGAATGAGCACTTAATTTTTATTTTTCCCGAGACTCACAATGTGAAATGAACATATAGGCCAACATCGAGACACAGGCTATACGAGGAAGTTGGTACCTCAATCATATATTACCCCTTTGATACCATTTCCGAAAAGCGAGGTTGGCCTTCTTCGGTCTGTTCAAAAAACATCTGCTGCTTTCTCATAACAAAGAAACCAGATCGTTTATAGTTTTATGATCAATGCTTTCTGAAAGATTAGTAAACCTCTTGCTGTCCTACCATAACGACGAACCTTCCCGTTACATTTACTTAATATGTTTTATTGTCATTGATAGTTGCAATTCACCTGCATATATGACTCCTCCGAAAAGGTCATTCATAATTTTCGCTAGTGCACGTGCATGAATCATTCCATGAAGAGCACCGACGAAAACAGTCTTCTGTGGGTCAAGTTTCTGTGAAACTTGGGCGAAGTTTGAGTCGCTCACTGCCCATGGTATCACTTGTACCTGCATTTTAATTTTAAAATAATTCATAATTAATTATCATTTCAGAATTATGGAAATAAAAAATAAAAATAAATATCTACACCTTTATTCCACAATATTTTAAACAGATGATAAATATCATTGTTTGATACAAAGCTTTCATTTTTATATTTTGGCAGAGTTCCTCCACACCTTAAAAGTCAGTCCAATGTACGTTATTTTTTTATTTATACATTTTTATACATTCATTTTAGTTAATATATTATTTTTCATATATTGTTATAGTTACATTGTTTTCTTTCTTTTCTATATCTCGCCACATTGGGACCTGATGATGGGATGTAAGAACGTCCCGTAACATCGTTGGGGGATAAAGACACTTCCGAAGTTTTTTTTTGAAAAATAGTTATCTTAATTTGTATTAAATTGAAAAATGTGTCTACTTTTTATGAACGTATCTTGTATTGTTATTATTATTTTATATATACTCATATATTTTTAAGTATTTATTTGTACAGTTTTTATTAATTTAATTTTACTTTTTTAATGGTTTTTATGTTACTACTAATCATAGGTGTGTTAGACTCAAGTAGTTATATATCTAATTTATAAGCTATCTTAATGTATAAATTCATTTGACATATCCTATTACCATGTATTGGTTTAACGGAAATAAATTATTATTATTATTATCGACCGCTTAAAAAACCAATAAAAAGTCAGTGAATCACCGGCAATCTACTTCCCCAGAACAATATGTAAATAATTAACTCTTCGCACCACCTCAAAAACCAGTCGACCGTTTGTGCTAATATTGGATACTGGCTTTACATAGGGACTCCTAAATCCTCATACTAAATTTTGTGTCGATAAATGTATTTGGGCTCATGTTCCGAGTGACGAAAGAGCGTTAAAACTTGGGCATGAGTCATAATAACTAACTGAAGAACAAGAAAATCGGGGGAGCCGGTAGCACAAAAGTCTCAATGTTCGTCTTGTTTTGAGCCAAAATCTAATCCAATCCTAAGTTAAGACATGTGACATCTTCATTTTAAACTTTAAGTTCATTGCTACAATAATTTTGCTCACAACTTTCTCGCACAGACATCATCGCGAAAATGGTCAAAAACAGGGGGCCTTAAAACCTGAAAATCCGTTGAAACTTCAATCTCATTTTTGCACGATTACAATACTTTCTTATACTATACGTATAATAAAGTAAATATCTAAGCTAATGGTATCCGTAACTCTCTGAATTCTGTTCACGTGGGAGTGGTACAATAAATTTTAGTTTGTTTTGATGTAAATAATTCTAATGTTATTTTGTTGGTTTAGTCACATTTAGTTTTATTGTCATATCTTTACTCAAATCTAGCATACATAAACTCACTAATAATGTATGTCAATACAGGCCCTGAAGAAGGTACACTCAGTGCTTAAATTTGACAGATATTCTACAGTTTTTTTTCATCGACCACAAGCTTCATCTCCACTCTTTCCTATCATGATTTTGTACAAAAATATGACAAAAACTTGGAACGACGAGCCTCTGAATAAGTTCCCAAAGACACATTTTGGTTTTGGAAATAGTTAAAATTCTTACAAAATATTTGTTTTCCTACTTACTTCTTTAGACTTCATTTTTCGAGATGAAATCTTGTAGTACCAATTTCCCCCTTTTGAAAAGTCGTGCGTACAACAATCCAACAGAGCTTTTACCTGAAATTAAATATTTTAAACGTATATATATATATATATTTTATATGTATAATATATATAATTAATAAATAAAATAAAATTTACTTTCTACATTATATATATAATATGTAAGTCGGTTTTTTAGAATATTTATAAATTAACCTTTTTTTCAGCTTCAAATATAATGTAGACATATCCTTTGGGTTGGTTGGCGGCCAGGTCTTTGCCAGGCCATTCTATTTTAATTGGTCCAAACTTACTGAAAGCCTGCACCAAAGTCGTTTCTGTTATATCCCATGGCACTCCCCCGAGAAACACCTATAAATTATAATGAAATTATGGAAACATGAAATAAATAAAACTTCCTTGTTTTAATATAATATACCTATTTATCACAAGCATCACTACTCACATTTTTTGACTTAAAAAAAAATAGCACTCCCAAGTATCTATAAATTATATGTTAACTATTCCTTCTGTCAATCAGAATCTTCCATTTATAGGACATATTTATTGAGCCGACATCTACATATCGCACCCCCAGTTCAAGACTCGTAACTCAAAAAAATTCATTTTTGAGTTATATACATGTTAAGATTCTTCATTGTAAACTCAATACGGCGCTATAGTATTGCAACTCAAAATGTAATATTTCACTATTATTATTCACAAAAAATAGTATTACATTAATAAATTTCTCTTAAATTGTTTAGTGCAATAGTAACGGATTTTGACTTACGCTAGTCTTGAATTTATGTATCACATGAATGAAGAGCAAGACTATCGGTGACATCACCGAGAAGGTGATGTCACGTGAAAAGAAAAAGGGAGAAGAAATAAAAATCTTAAATCTTGTTTTCCCACAAACTAGCTTTTTTGAGTTACGACTGGGGGTGCGATATACACAAACACCAAGTCAAAACTTGACAAAAATATTGTCGACTCAATAATAATGGTCTATCAAAGGAAGATTCTGATTGACAGAAGGAATAGTTAACATGAAGTATAAATAAATTATATATACTGATGATGGGATGTAGGAATGGAAGGGGTTGCACTTTCAACTGGAATATCTCCGTATAGATAATACCCTAATGATTATCGTCATTTCACTATTTTTGAACAATAAGAAAATAATTCCTTTTCCGAAAAGAACCTTAAGCATGCCCTCCTTCGGATGGGGCCGAACCTGCACGATGTCAGATATTCGTTAATGACCCCTAAACCTAATTGAATAAAAATTTACAGTAGGCAAAATTTAGGACTTCTTTAATAGAGTCGGGCTCATGTCCACCATAGCTAAAGAGCAATCTGGTAGTAGCCGATATGACCTCGTAGTTTAAAGCGCGGATATGAGTCACAATAACTAACTATAATGGATTCGAATTTATTAATAAAATAATAATTTATCTTTACAATATGAAGAATGGAAACCCAAGGTATCCTGAATTTAGCTTATAGATATAGGACATATCAACACTGAAATGATATTTTTTCAAAACATTGTATGTTTATGTTATCATGGTTTACCCAGGTTTAGTTATCAAAAATGATAATGAAATGAAAAGAAATTTTATTATTTTGGGACCGAGGTCCCCTAAGAATAAATACATATAGAGTAAAGAAAAAGAAACAATGGAATATAGTATCAGTATGACGTACAAAGACATAAATACATTAGGGCTACATTGCAGAACTAGAAATAAAAAATATATAAATATACAAATGGTTAAAATGAAATAACATAAAATTAACGGCTTAAATATGAAGAAAAAAATAAAACAAAGTATCTACTATGTAAATAATATATAAAGAATATGTCAAAAAATAATAAAAAGAGTATTTAAATAATAAAAAAATTAATAGATTAATAAAATCGACAGAGCATAATACTGTGATGGTATTGATAGGTGCAAATAACAAGAGATTCGGGCTCATGTCCATCAGAGAGATTGAAGAGCGCTCTGGTAGTAACAACATTAACTACAAATGTTTACTATTTTTAACTTACTTTGCAGGAGTACGTGGGGTTGGAGTGTACCCTGGGTGGAAGCTGCCCCGTCCAGGTACATGTCGCTTCTCTTGTGCTCACTAGACAATAAATAAATAATGTTATTAAAATACAATGAAACAACACATAGATTTTGTATATACACTACACTATTAAAATGCACATTTCCTGAGGAGAGAGGGAGAGAAGCTACGGGAAGAATATCCACGTCCAGAAACGCGGACATACTGTGAGAAGTTCAGATAAATAAAACATTATTTTTGATATATTGTCTATTCCAAAAAAATGTTTTATACATAAACTACCGGTTTTGGCATTAGATTATAGTCAGGTTTAGTTATCAACTAAGAAAAGTTTACTGAGTGTGAACCAATCTTATATATCAGTTAGCTCAGTGGTACCTACCCAAGGTGAGACCCTTGAAATAGGTCCCCACAAATTTGAGAAGGTCGCAGAGTTTACCTACTTGGGCTCCATAGTTACACAAGACAATGCTAACGAAACTGAGATAAGGAAGAGAATCTTTGCGGCAAACAAGTGCTACTTTGGTCTCAGCAAGCACTTCAGAAGCAACCACATATCCAGGCAGGCTAAATTCGTTCTATATAAGACCCTTATCCGCCCAGTTCTTCTGTATGGCTCAGAAACCTGGACAACTTCAAAAATGAGCGAACAGAGTCTATTGGTGTTCGAAAGGAAGGTTCTGTGCAGAATATTTGGAGGAGTGCAAGTAGGCCATGAATAGCGCAGACGCAACAACCAGGAGCTCTACGAACTATATAAAGAACCAGATGTCCTGAAGATTGGGCGGTTAAGATGGGCAGGACATGTCGCCAGGATGGAAGCTGAGGAAATGCCGAAGAAGCTGCTAATGGAGCCCATTCATGGAGTAAGACGACGAGGGAGACCTAAGCTGAGATGGGCAGATGACGTGGCAGAAGATGCCCGAAACATATTTCGCATCAGGAACTAGATGGCAAGGATCGAGACAATTGGCGGCTGTTGGTGGAGGAGGCCAGGACCCGTCACCGGGTTGTAGCTCCATGATTGATTGATTGCTCAATGGTATGCGTGCTTGCCTTCTCTGCTCAAGGACATGGGTTCGAAACCCGGCCCTAAGTTTATTTTATCTGGGAGGCAAAATAAACTTAAACACGTCGTCCGTCGGATGGAGCCGGGCCTGTACGATGTCAGGTACTAGTTAAAGACCCCTGCCCTAGGTGAAAAAAAAATTAGGGTAGGCAAAATTGAGGACTCCCACAGTAGAGTCGGGCTCATGTCCATCAGAGTGACGAAAGAGCTCCTCTAGTAATAGGCGATATGACCTCGTAGTTAAAGCCCGGGCATGAGTTATAATAACTAAATATATCCAGATAGGGAAGGGATAATGATTTCAAAAAATGAATTCCCGTGGCTTTACAGTTACTAATTTGTTTGTTCTATAACATTTTTCAGTAACATTGGTAAAACTAAAATTATTTATAAATTTTTAACAAAATTATTTCTGTCATCATTTCACGTACCTATATCACATATAAATTCGTTAATTTATTTAGAATTTAATAATTCTATCTATCTAAACAAAAAAAGCATTCCAACCCCTTCCTTACCTGATATATAAGAATGGTTCGCACTCGGCAAACTTGTCTTGAAAAATATAAAGAAAACCTAATGTTTATTGTATATTGTCCATTTCACAAAATATATAGAAGTACTTTCGGTATTGATACCATCTTCAGTCACGACTTAACAAATACTAAATTACAAGTTATAAACTTGTCTTAGTTTATAACTAAACCTGACGATAGTCTAATGCTAAATCCGATAGTTTATGTATAAAACATTTTTTGGAATAGGCAATATTTCAAAAATAAGTTTGGTTTTATTTTTATTTACTGATACCAATCCAATTAATAATTTTTAATTATTATTGAATAAGTAATAAGTTTTGTTTTGAATTGTAAGTTGTAAGTATAATTTATAAATGAAGACAAGTGGCCAGGAAATAATAGAATAGTGAGGATATTAGGCAACAGGGCCACACAACACACAAATATCCCATCCGTCTGATTTTGTGGCACCGCATCTAGATACTGTTTGAGTTACCCGAGATGGTCCTCTGGTAGCGAGGGATTTTGTCGATTGGGGCCGGAGAGGCACCGCCAGGGAAGACAGGCTCCTCTGTCTTCACGTCGGGCGTGTTGACGGCAGCCAGCAGCAGTCGGGAGGTATGCTCGATGATCTTGTGCATCAGGTCCGACTCCCGCCGCAGCTGGAACAGATTCTGTATATTGGCCATCTCTTGCTCTGTCGATGGGCAAAACATACCCAGCGGTCCCTGAAAAACACAATATTTAATAACTTCTAAGTTGAGAAACGCGGACAATTGTCGAAACTTATAATAAATAAATAAATAAAACGAACTTCTTTTTGAAATGGTATGATAAATAGTAGCAAAACGTTTCAAATTATAAATTAAAACAGTTTGTTGAGTGCGAACCTGTCTAAGTTATTAAATTGTAAGATAAACTGATGAAATTAATAACACTCAAGGTATCATTTCAATGTACATCTTTATTATTATTCTTTTAGTTATTTTAAAGACAGAAAAAATAAGTTTTAGATTTTAATCTTATAATTTTTAAATGTTCTGATAATTTTTTTTTTTGGTCTTTGTTATTGATTTTTTACACAACATCGATGGTTCCGGGAGGGAGTTCTACCTATGAAATAAAGTAACCGTGGTAAGACCATGCGACCATTACCATTTATTAATTTTAGTTTTATCACTGTTATTAAAAAAAAGTGGAAGAAAATATTTCAGAACGTGATTTCCTAGTTGAAAGTCCAACCCCTTCCTTACTTGATATATAAGAATTGTGCGCACTCATTATACTCACTATAAAACTCAGTTTATAACTAAACCTGACCATGGTGTAATATCGAAACCGATAGCTTATGTATAAAACGTTTGTGAAATATATAATATTTAAACAAGTTTGTTTTCTTTAATCACACTTTTATCAGTTATTTCGAAAACTAAAAAATATAAGTTTTTGTGGTAAGTAATGTTTCTTGATGTTTAAAGTCAACTAATGATGACTGCGACTTTTCCTTATCATGAAACACAGGTGAGCCACCAACATCATCCGCCCCTTAGACGAGTGTTCTTAGAGTTTCCAGGATTCTGGTGCAGATTCCTTTCATAGTGTTTCGGATCTGTTAAGATAGATCCGAATCAGTAAAACCTCTTGCTTCCTAGAGTTTTTCATTGGTCTAGAATTTAAACCGGAATTCCATTTTCCTCGCCACATTCCTGCGTAGCCACATTGTGCGAATGTTCCCCAATAAGAAGTTTTGAATGTGTTTCCTTAGGGACTATAAGAGACTCTATCGGGAGTTATCGTGTTCACAGACACACAGACCTTTTTTTTATATTTGGAATCTAGAGGTCGGGAAACATGAAATTCCACTTGGAATGTTTTGACCGATTACATAACTTCCCCTATACTTCGTATACCTGGGAAAGTAAAACGAAATAACTTGTGCAACTTTTATATTGTCTAATTCCACATAAATATATATATAAAATGTATCGGTTTCGACTTATGCCATCGTCAGTACAATGTTCAAAAATGACATTTAAGTTTGCTATTTTATCATATTTATACAATATAACATTTACAAATATGTGAGTTGTCGATAGTATGGTAAAATAAAGAAAATACAATTATAAAAGAAAGGAAAAATAATGAATAATTCAGAATAATTATAATAATCCAGAACTGGATGTATTTTCTTAATTGTTACTTTTCTCCTGTGAGGAATGATGGATTAATATAATTTTTTTTGTTGGGGCTCTAGCAGTCAGTGGCCTTAAACAAAACCCTAATAACGAGGGCATAACGTATTTTTCCCACTTTTTGAAAGCAATAGGCACAATAGAAAAAAGTCGTCTGTAAATGGCCAACCAGCATCAATAGGTTTTTGGACACTGATGAGTCACTGTGTAAGAACATTTTTACATACATTATATATTCTTAGAAAATTAAACCAAATAAAAATAAACAATACTTACAGATATATTCGAATTCTGCTCACTGTTTTTCGTCGAATCCGCTGTTAAACTTGAATGGTACAGACTACTTTCTTCAGGAGTACTCCGGCTACTGCAAAATGACAGTAAATCATTATTTTTAAATTGAAAAAAATATAAAGTATACGATGAAAGAGAAATATCGGGTACAATATGCCAAAAACTAAGTTAAATAAAATTATGTGGCCATAACTTTCTTATACCAATTACACTTTTACAGATCACTCTCTCTCTTCCATTCCCTCTCCAGTTATTATGGTTCTTCTCGGGCTTTAACTATGAGGTCATGTTGCCTGTTGCCAGAGCGAGTACCTGATATCGCAGATCGCAGACGCTGGAGACCATCGCTTAACGTCCCATACGAAGGGCGGTGTGCTCAGGATTTTTTAACTTCCAGATAAAAAAACCAAGTTCGTCGGCAGGGTTTCGAACCCGGGATCTTGAGCTCAGCAAGCTAGCACACTACCTCTGACCTACCAGCGCCCTCTCATACATGTATTTCATATTTTCATGTGTACGTGCATATTATGTGATATTAGTGCATGTTTTATTAACATTAGCGTTTGATACTATTTCAGACGAATCTAGTGCCCTACCCTAGGATCCACAATAACATTTCACACGGGCCTTACTAGATATATAGAAAGTAAGAAGTTGGCGTCAGCTGTATTTTTTTTGGTTTCATTTTACAACGTATTTTTAATTCTGAGCGTGACTTTCTTATACCCAGTAACGCCCATATGAAATAATTTTGTGAAGGGGAGGGGGGGGGGGGGGGGGGAGAGTGATCTGTAAAAGTGTGGTTGTTATAAGAAAGTTCTGTAATGGCCACATTATAGATATTTTATTTTTTTCTTTATTTTTATAATTTTTCATAAGAACAATTATGAGTCGTGCCCGGGCTTTAACTATAAGGTGATCTCTTTCATCACTCTGGTAAACATGTGCCCGAATCTACAGCGTCCTGAGTTTTCCCTATCCAGGTACAATTAAGGGGTTTATTTTGTTGTATACAGTAAATTTTGGTTAGCCTGTCCTTAGGGACGTGGGCGTAACCAAATCTCATCGAGACTACATTTATCTTGAACCGATACGAGATATCTGAAACTGTTCACAGATGTATCTATCACTGCCCTGTCACGGGCTTGTAACTGACGTTGATATTTTACAGATACAAGAAAGACTTCTTTCGACTAAAATTATTTATTTTCACTGTTTGTTTAGTTGATTTACACTGTTTGTTTTGTTGTAATATTTCTAATATTGTATAGTTGCAATCATAATAATTAAGTATATTGTAGAGAGCGGTGACAATGTATCAGTCCTTCATGCTCAATAGATGGAAAATAAATAAATCTGTCAATTGAATATCATGTATCATGTTGTTTATATATCTGTACCTCGGAGGTAAACTGCACTGTCATTTTTTTTCCAAAATCTGTTTCTTGCACTAAGTTGTACATCTGTTTGAGCTCTATTTAGTGGTAAACTGCATCATGTCCTATTTAAAATAATTACAAAATAACAGGTTGGTAAACATTTTTGTTATTAGTTTGGGAGACTCGGACCTCTAGAAGCCATTGACTGTAATACTTTAGCTGACTTTACATGAGCAGCAAAAATGCAATGCGCAGCAGCAGCAAATGAACGCTGTGGTTTCTGTGCTTTTAGAATTAAATGACTCACTGCCAATAGCGTGCATTTGCAAGCTGCTGCGCTTTACATTTTTACTGCGCATGTAAAATCAGCTTTAAGAGTATAAAGTATAACATAAATGACGATTTTGAGTGAGGAAATGAAATGATGGAATTCATATATATATATATATATATATATATATATATTTAAATAAATGTAATATGACTTGTTTTGTACAAGTACGTTTATGTAACAGCTGATTGCTGATTTAGGAATCAGACGCATGGGAAATTTGAAGATCCTATTCGTAGCACGCGCCACCCCCCTGCCCCCCCCCTGGCTACGCCCCTGTTTATACGTAAGATATTTGAAGAGAAATGTTTGTCTGTGGATTCTCAAAGAAGGACAATGGAACAAATAGTGTGCAGCTTGCATGTCCTGAAAAAGTACCCAATTATAAAAATATTCCTGAAAATTAGTTACCTGTTAAAAGCTGAGGGTGGGGAGGAGAGTCCTGGAGGGCAGATGGGTGAGACTTGTCCAAAGGGCGACGTAGGAGTCAAATCAAGAGCCCTGGGCACTTTGCGAGGAGTTGACATTGTGGGAGGCTCGTAGCGGCCTCCTGAGTATCCTAGCCTTAGGCTAGTCTGAAACAGACACAAGCTCCTGTCAGCTCTTATATGCAATTCCAAAAAAATCGATGCAACTTCTCGAAAATGAAAAAAAAAGTAGTCGGTAAATCACCGGCAATCTACTTCCCCAAAAGAAACTCCTTACTTAACGTTTCGCTCCCCCTCCAAAATCATTCGGCCATTTGAGCTAATATTCAATAGTTTTTGGAAGGAGAGTGAACACTTAATTGAATAATTTGTGTGGGGGAAGTACATACACAAGTAATTCACCGACGACATTATATATATACATATATAATAACTATGAACATGAGTGTCCATTTTGAGTTGAGAAAAAATTTATAATACTTAGGTAGATGAAAAGTAAATTAAAACTAAAATGACGACCACTGCTCACATACGCTTGCCCTGTCTGGCTGGGGGCCAGCAAAACAAACATTAACAAATTAAGGAAGTTTGAGAACAAGGTTCTCTGACTTGCAGTAAAGGCCCCTTAGTTCATCCGAAACAGTCAAATCCGGCACGATTGGGAGTGCCGCAAGTTGCAGACCATATCACCCAGTTCCACGATGGTCTTGTCGTGCCGGCCGCTACCTTCTTCACCCTCAGTCGGACCAATCCCAACAGGTGACTCAAACCTCGGCTATACATTACAATATAATAGGGGTTATATTATAACCCGTGGTATTTAATATCATTTATGTTTCTCTTTTAATGTGTAGAGCACTAAGTGTGTTGAGCCAATAAAAATATTTTTTTTGGTTTTTTTTAAAATGAAATTTCATAAAAATATTATTAACGTTAAAAAGCTAGAATTAATTTTATATTCTTCCCCCCTTTTATCTTCTTCTTCTTGTGGCCTTCCTTGAAAGAGAATAGTTAATTCTGCACAATATAAAAACGGAATAAAGTTCAAACAATAGTAAATCATTTTTCTTCCGGCCTTATCATGCGAGTGTGGGCCATGAGATGAACAAAACTGCATCACATCTCAACAGATTTATGTCCTTCCAGTTGACACTCTGCCAACACAGAGCTATAAAGCTCCTATATCTTACAGCTCTCTCATAGAGACGTGGATTCAGATAATATTTTTCTTTGAAGATTTACTCCCACTATGCAATAAAAAGCCGACCATTCATTCAGCTATTGTGCAATTTTAACTTTCTTTAACTCATTCTAAGTTAAAATATTTATTAAATTAAAAATATATGTGATATGTCCATTACAAAACATTCTTATACCAACCACCTTTTTGCATATCAACCCCCCCCCCCCCCCCCCCCTCCCACTCCCACCCCTCAAATTAATTTCATACTGGCTTTACTGAGTATATGAAAGTAATGTGTTGGCGTCAGCGGTTTTCTTTCTTTCATTTTATAGCGTATTTCTTAGACTTTCATATACTCTTTGCCAATATGAAATGAATTTGAGAGATATCATCGTTCGTTCTTTGAGACGCTATAACCTTATAGTCTTAGAACTCTAGAGCACTTAAGTAGTTGGACATTTAATAAGGAATATTTTTGATACGAATACCTTTTTCAATAGGACAACCGTTTTCGCTTAAATGAAGCAAACGTCTAAAAAAATATGTTTCGAAACAAAATTAGGACGGTTTTCGGTATGTATTTTGCAAACCCGACGGTCAGAAAAAAATTCTTTTTATAATATTTATCTAATAGATTTTTTGATTACTGGTACCATGCCAACATGGTTCAAATTGTTACTTTATTGATGATTTTCTGTTAACTATTGTATTATATTGGATACACGCTCTACGCAGTGTAAAGGAATGGAAGTATATTTTTTTCTTTGTTTTATAATTCAAATTTCAAGAGCTTTCCACCGGTGTGCTGTATGGCACATTTTGAATGAGATTTAAGGTCCAGAAAATATATATTTGAACAAACTGGCAGACAGGTTACAACCGGCCTTCGAAACTCCCTTATAGATGGTCATATAGCTCATCGTTTTTAAACTCTTGAAATGTGAATTAAGCCCTACATTTTTATTCATCAAGGGTAAGGGTCTTTAACGAGTACCTGACATCGTACAGGCTGGGCCACCATCGTCTCATGCGAAGGATGGGGTGCTCAAGGTTTTTTCACCTCCCAGATAAATAACCGAAGGGCCTCGGGCGGGTTTCGAACCCGCGATCTTGACCTCAGTAAGCAAGTACGCAACCTCTTATTTATCGGCGCACAGTGTGAAATTTATGAGTTTTGATTTTCAAAATTCGAGCCCCCGCTCAATTTTTGATCAATTTGGAAGAAACTACGTGTAAAATATTTGTGAAAGCATTTATTTTAGCCAAAAGTGGTTGTCATTTTGGCGTAAATTGGTCCAAATTCAATACATTGGCTATTTTTGCCACTGGCATATAATACCTTGATTGTGAAACCCGCACTTACCTGATAAAAAGCCAGCTTTCACAAATATTTTGCACCTAATTTCATCCAAATTGATCAAAAATTGAGCGGGGGCTCGAATTTTGAAAATCAAAACTCATAAATTTCACACTGTGCTGCGCCCTCTTCTGTTTGTGTATGTGAATCCGTGAACATGATGACTCCCGATAGAATGAAGGTATCTACATGAAATTTTATATGTGAATCCAGAATACTCTAAGGAAGACGCTTATCAATTTTCAGCCAAATCCGCCAAAGGAAAATGGGGGATCAGAGGGGGGCTCAACTCAAAACCGTCAATAACTCCCGATGTATTAAATGTATCGACACAATATTTAGTAAGTGGATGTAGGAGCCCCTAGTAAGTAAACTATCGATTATTAGCACAAACAGTCGACTGGTTTTAGAGGGGGAGCGAAAATTTAAATAATGCGTTCGGGGGAAGAACATTAACGTTGATTCACTGACGCTTCATTTTTTTTTTCTCCTATTTGTATATCCTATAGTAAATAGAAATGAACTCAAGGTTTTACTATATTTGCCAGTAGGCATACGATTTTCACAAGTAAAATTGTATGGATTTTGTCGGAATCGAATCCATATCCATTAGTAATCTGACTCGTTACCATAGAGACTCTAAATACTGTAATTATTATTAAATTAAAATAATCATAAACAAATAAACTACTACCTGATAAGTAGAATTGTCGATAGTATTGTGCGATATCCCGTAGCTTGGAGCTAGTGGACTTGTATTACCCAAAAGTGATCCACGGGGCATATTTAAACTTAATAGATCCGATATCGAATCTAGCGAGTCTCCTGAAAAAAAATGTATATAAACAAGTTATAATTAAATATTTAATAATTTTACAAAATATAAATAGACAATTTTTGTAGTGAATCTTGTTGTGTACCAACCTTGCGGTGGAGGAGTATTGTCAAAAGGAGTAGAGTTCTGGTGGGTCCAAGGAAAAAAATCTTGGTTTTGGCGAGCCTATAACATATATTTTTATAAATACCACAAATGAGATATTCTACACAAAATAAATATTATTTAAAATCTTTATTCTACTCTAATGTTGGGAAACCTTGACAGTGGACAAAGCAAAATTGTAAGACAATTAAATAATACACCTCCTATATTCTACAGAATAATTAATAGTATTATTGTATTAAAAATGTATTTACCAAGAGTTTTTGATCTTTTAAAAAACATGAATACATGGCTAAAACTTATTTCAGTAATATATTTAAAAACCTGTTAAAACTAAAAACCGTTTTCATGTATTGAGCTAAAATGATAGTTGAATGTTAATAACAGCTGACATTAAAAAAATATGTCTTTTTTTGTTTTAATTTTTTTCATTGTTTTGTTTTTTAACTGATTATTATTTGTATTATATATTTATAATAAAAATTAATTCTTGTTATTTTATATTACTGATTATTTATATGAATTATTGAAATATAGTGATCATAATAAAACAAATAATATTTAACTTCTAAAAACATACATACATATATGATACATTGAATGTATATTAAAAGAAAACGTATGACTGTATGAACACAAGATCTGAGAAATTCACCAGAGATTGTATATTACAAACAGTTTAATCTCTCTTGAACCCCTGAATTTAACATTAATATTTTGTGAGTATTTTAAATAATATTTTTTCGCCAATAAAGTATACATTCAGAAAATATATAGTTAAGTTCAGCTACAATGCGCAGAAAACTTTTAAACCTAAATATGGAGTTTTTGAGCTCCTTTATACATAATATATTATTTGATTTAAAATTCAATAATTTTATTAATAGTTTTTATCTATTTTTTAACTGAATGCTGTTTTCTATTAAATTATTCAGAATAATTTACAGTTGTTTGATATGTATAAGGAAGACATCTTCATGAAAATCAGTGTTGCCACAAAATGTTACTCTGCTAGTTCGAAACTACAAAATAGTAAGTTGTTACAATTGCTCTGTTGAAAACTCTTGCTTTCGAAATGGGTACTATAAATATTTTATGAGATAGCTTTATTTATTTTATAGTTTACCTTCGTTTTTGAAGAAATCAATTGCATTAATTAATTTAGGGTCAATTCTAGAGTTAATCTAAGTTCCGTTTACCCAAAAAAAATATGTAAAATGCGTGAGTGTTAATTGTTTTCTTCTTTTTGTTCTTCTCTTGGCCCTGATGTTCCGTGGATGAAGTGTTAAATTACTTTTATATTTTTTTGGAAAGGGGGCGCGGTATCAAAATTTTTTTTTGTATAAAACAATATATTTTGTTAGGATATTTTCCCCTCCAATATTTGATCCTATCTTCAACTTCTATTGTCATCCCAACATCTCCAGACAAACACATGGCCACATACGCCAACGAAACACTTCTTACGACACAGTAGAAAAATCTACCCACCACTCAAGACACCATTCCTCACTCACTTGACTAAATTTCATTATTGATTAAAAACATATAAGTATAGTTTAAATCCCACAAAAAACACGCATATTATAATTCACATAACTGTTTTCCACTCTTAAACAATATCAACAATCCCCCTCTCACATGGCACAAGTATAGAATCATAGAACCTTGGGAGAAAGTCTGCGAGATGGCTGAGAGCAACACTTATCTAAGATATTTTATAAGTTGAATATAATAAAAACTTTTTTTTTATTATACATAGTTTATTTTTGTGTAAGGCACAACTGTGTTGGTACAATATATATATAAGTAAGTATTTTTTTTGCCAAGATATTCTGTGATCACTTCGTGAGAAGTAATAAGCCTAACGAAAGTGTTTTAAATAGAGGTAGTATCTAGTTAACGTTCGTTTTTTTTTCTGCATACTACATAGTATAATAAATAGTATATTACATAGAGCATATAAGGAGTTGAGTTGTAGGTATTTTATAGAAATGATTCACACCTGGAAGTGATAAGGAAATCGTGAGAAATTTGTATTTTCACCAGGTCTAGAGGACGCTATTGGCATGTTCAAGTTAAGAAGTTCGGATATTGACTCAACAGAATCACCTGGAAAGATCAAGAAAAATAAATTAAGAAGTAAATAAATAATATAATTTTTTATGTTAGTTTTAAATGGCTTCCAATAAAAGATTTAAGGAAGCTAAAAATGATAGAAAACTCTTGAATAGCTATTGACGTTGAAAAAGAGTAGTCAAAACATCTTCAAAATTAGTATGAAAATAAAAACATTTTGTAAGGTTGGTTGCTTTCTTTATTTTGTAGTTTGCCTCCGTTTTATGAAGAAAAACCAATTATATTAATTTATTTAGGATCAATTCCAGAATTAATCAGTAGGTCCGTCGGTTAAACCAACAAATGTGAATTGCAGGAGTCTTGAATTCCTTTTATTATGTTTTAATTTTTTGGAGAGCGCGGCGCTTTGAATTATCAAACTGATTTTAATATCCAACGATATATTTTGTTAGGGTATTTTCCTTAATGTTCGTATTACTAACTTTTCTGTATTTTGGAGAATAAAGTTCCGATTAAATTAATAAGAGAGTTTACTAAGCTCAAGATCGCGGGTTCGAAAACCGGCCAAGTCCTTTACGTTTTCTATCTGGGAGGTGAAAAAACTTTTAACATTCTGTCCTTCGGATGGGACGTTAGGCGATGGTCCCGAGCCTGTGCGGGGTCAAGTAATCGATAAATACCCCTAACCTAGATGAATAAAATATAGGTAAATAAAATTTAAGATTCTCACTGTAGAGTTGGGCTCATGTCTACCAGAACGAGCGATTGGGATTAGCGATTAACGAGTAGACGATATGGCCTCATAGTTAAAGCCCGGGCATGAATCATAATAACTATTGAGAAATTATGATCTAGTTTAGACAAGGAAGGTGTTAGTTTGATGAAATTCGAGATATAAACAACATTTCCCGGATTGATGACAAAAAATGTCTTCCAAATTCTTTTGAAATGTACCTTACAGCATATGTAGGCCTCATACTTCAATTAACAATGAGATATTATATTATTTAATGTTTCTCAGTAATAAAAACTATTAAAATTTATAGATCTAAGAAGTAGAATATTATTAGTAATAAATAAATATGAAATATTAACCTCTAGGAGGTGGCGTATTGAAGAGCGATGGACCTTGGAGCCAAGAAGCGGTGCTGTCATCCCTTCCAACTCGACCTGAGTTCTGGCATATTAACTTTGTTAATAAATAATAATAAAAATTTTTAAAATAAATATAAAAATAAATGAATATATTTTTTTATCCGCCATTGACCGGGTAAACTAGGCAATCTTCGCTCTATGCCTATTGATTGCCTAGACAAGACTGGCTCGAGATAGAGAGATCTCCAACCTCCAGATGTCTGCACATTAACGCCCACTTTTTCGTTTTTTTTTTTTAATATTGAATACTCACACTTTCAAAAATTTTGCATTATTAAAAAAAAAAATTCGTAGCTATTAGAATGAATAATTTATTCAATTATACATTACGTTTATTTATAAAAAATTTTGAAAAGTAGAAAATATATTTGGAGCATTTCTTTATTATTTTTTCACTTATACGAAGTATAAGGGAAGTAGTGTAATCCTGTGTCTATTATCACGATAATTTCCGATAGAATGAATTTATCGCCGACGGAAAATTTTATATGTTTTCAGAACTCATTAAGGACAATATCTACTGATTTTCCTCAAATTTGTGACCTATTACAAAACTTCCTAGGCGCGAAAGTTAAATGTAAAGCTGTCTTTTTATAAATGTGTTCACAACAATTGCACGCTAATTCCTAGTCAATCAACATATTTAAGAACCAAAATAAACCTTCATCTTTCTGATATTTCCTTAGCAATATCATTATATAGTTAGTCCTCTTCCTGAATATTAGCTGAAAATGTATAAAACGAATAATCAGTGATTATTAATCATGTGAATTATTATTCACACATTGCCTTCTACCAATATAAAAAAAAAATGTTGGTGAATAACCGGCAATCACCCCAGAAGAAATTAATCAATTAACTTTTCGCTCTCCCTCCAGAACCAGTCGACCGTTTGCGCTAATATTCAACAGTTGACTTACATAGGGGCTTCTAAATCCTCATACTAAATTTTGTGTCAATCAAGTCATTACATCGCCAGTTATTACAATTTTTAATGCTGCGCCTTCCCCTGAACCGCTCCTTCTCTTCAGCTGATATCGTTGAAATTTAACAGGTTATGTCCACATAGGGTTTTAACTTTAAATATGAAATTTCATGTCGATACATTCATTAGATAGGCAGTTATTGTGGTTTATGACTTCAGCCCCCCTTCTCTTCTGACGATTCCGCTGATAATTGATGTATCGTATTTATGGGGTTTTGAATTCACATATAAAATTTTGTGTCGATACATTCATTAGAATGAGTTTTAAGTTAAGCCTCCCCTGATCCCCCCTCCCCTTTGTTCGATTTGACTGAAAAACAATAGGTATATTCGATAGAGGGTCATATATATACATATGTATATGTATATATGAGTCGGGCTCATGTCCACCAGAGTGACGAAATAGCTCTGGTAGTAGGCGATATGACCTCGAAGTTAAACCCAGGCATGAAATGAAATGAAAAGAAGTTTTATTATTCTGGGACCGAGGTCCCCTAAGAATAAATACATACAGAGTAAAGAACAGGAAACAATGAAATATAGTATCAGTACAAAGAAATAAAAAGATAGGTAAATAAAATTAGTGCTACATTGGAGAAAAACTATAATATTAAAAAAATGGATAAACAAAAGATTAACAGGAAAAAACATAAAATTAACAACTTCATTATGATGAAAAAAAAAATAAATAAAAGTATCTACATAAATAAAAGAGAATAAGTAAAAAAGAAAATCTATATAACTAAAAAAATATAATAAAATTGATGACAAAAATCGACCGAGCATAACACTATTATGGTTGATTATAAAAGAGAAGGAAGGACGCCCAGACAAGGTTTGAAATAAAATTAATTTTAGACAGTAGGGGCTAGATAGAACAGTGTGAGGAGAGAGAAGAAAAATAAAAATAGACAAAATAAAGTAAGATAAAATAAAAAATAAATAAATGCTTGTATATATAATATATATGTAAATGTATAAAATGAACCAAAGGTATGAGTCACAAATGGGGCAGGATATTCGTTTAAAAATATATTATGATATTAGAATTTTTTTCTACCCCACCCACCCATCTCATGAAATTTTCTGATCTAATTTAACTAGTGTACTCAACACTGTTATAAAAATCATTTTAGTCCATGAGATTATATTGAATTTAAATTTTTCAATTTGTTTTCAATAATTATATTTTGGATGCACATACAATTTTCTATAAATATAAACTATAAACATAAATTCAACATACCTGTGGTAGTGACGGCATTTTAAATTTTCCAGAGTCGTCTTCTTGCAATAATAGTATTTTGAGTTATTTATATATTCAGTATAAATACTTTATGAGTGTTTAATAAATTAAAAATGTCCAAATTAATTTAGTATTTTATATTAAAATATAGAATAAAGCTTAGAACTTTAAGACGCAAGGAACTCAACAACTAAAATACGTTTAATTGTGAAAAAAATAAATTGTAAAAATAAATGAAAAACAAACAAGAAAAAACCGCGATTGAATTAAGAATAATAAAGTTATATGTATATAATTTATAATAAATATATAGGGGGTTATTTAAATTATGGAGTTACATTATGTACGAGAGTTCGCTACCTACTAAGTGAAAAGGTTTTGTAATTTGGTCAAATTCTGTTCGAGGGCGAAGTCCAACTTCTGATCCTTGTGTCTAAACAGACCTCTAAACCTGTATTTATTGAACTTAGATTATCAACAAAAAATAAAACACTATACATAATTTTCATAGAAAAATAAGATTTAAGTGGATTCGAGTTGTTGTAAATTGACAACAGATAAATAAAATGAGAAGAGAGTGCGCCGCACAGTGTGAAATTTATGAGTTTTGATTTTCAAAATTCGAGCCCCCGCTCAATTTTTGATCAATTTGGATGAAACTAGGTGCAAAATATTTGTGAAAGCTGGCTTTTTATCAGGTAACTCGGGTTTCACCATCAAGATATTATATGCCAATTGACACCTGCCAAAACCCCGCGAAAATTTTAATTTTTTTTATCTAAATTTTTGTCAACGGATTTTTTCAATTTAAATGAATGTTTTTTGGGTCGCTGATTATGAATTCAATATTTATTTTAGCTAAAAGTGGTTCTAATGTTGTCATTTTGGCCTAAAGTGGTCCAAATTCAATATATTGGCTATTTTTGCCACTGGCATATAATACCTTGATTGTGAAACCCGCAGTTATCTGATAAAAAGCCAGCTTCCACAAATATTTTGCATCTAGTTTCACCCAAATAGATCAAAAATTGAGCGGGGGCTTGAATTTTGAAAATCAAAATTCATAACTTTCACACTGTGCGCCGGTAGCTCAGTGGTATGCATGCTTGCTGACTGAGAGGGGGGGGGGGGGGGGGGGGGGGGGGGTGAAAACACGCCGTCCTTCGGATGGGACGTTAAGCGATGGGCCTGAGCCAGTGCGATGTCAGGTACTCGTTACAGACCTATCCTAGATGAATAAACCTAGGTAGGCAAAATTTAGGACTCCCACAATAGAGTCGAACTCTGGTAGGGGTTCTGGTAATAGACGATATGAAGGCCGGGCATGAGTCATATAAACTAACTAATAAATAAATAATATATATAAAATTAGATGATGTTTTTTTGTGAATCTTTCTTGAAAGATGATTGGTCCCGCAAAGCTGGGATCATTCGATTTGTAGACGCCAACAGAAATATAAGCCTCCGTTTGTTACGATTTTCTGTCTATGTATGGGATAATTTCAGAAAAAAATGTTTTTCTAGGCGTTTGTATAACGAATCGTTGTCGGAAACTCAAATTTTAGGGGAAAGAAAAAACATGTTTATTTCATTTGGGTTAGACCCATAAATTAGTTAATGTGACTTAGGCCCGCGGCTTAACTATGAGAACGCATCCAAGGGGGCTAGGGGAGGGGGGCTTAACACGAAAAAAACAATAACTGATACAGAAAGGGATGTGTTAACATGAACTTAGATATGTAAATCCGAATCTCTATTGGAAGCCACCTTTGAACATCTTGCTTACTGAGCTCAAGATCAAGGGTTCGAAACACGGCCGAAGCTTTTAGTTTATTTTATCAATGAGGTGAAATAAACTGAAGCACGACGTCCTTCGGATGGGACGTTAAGCGATGGTCCCGAGCCTGTACGATGTCAGATACTCGTTAAAGACTCCTACTCTTGTGGATAAAAATTTAAGGTAGACAAAATTTAGGACTTGCATAGTAGAGTCGGACTCATGTCCACCAGAGTGATGAAGGAGCGCTTTGGTAGTAGGCGATATGACCTTATAGTTAAAGCGTGGGCATGAGTCATAATAACTAACTACAAAATCTCATGATTTGATGTAATAAATTATTTATTTTGTATTTACTGGCTATCATCGTTCCAATAATCGGGTGGGGTCGTGTTCTTCGCCATGGGGAGGTGCTCTTCGCTGCCAAGGAAGCGGCCATTTTCTTTGTTCGAGTAAACAACAGGTTTTGAGTAAATATTCTCTGAAAAGTGTACTCTATGATGTCCAGGTTTGCTTTTCTCAGGACTCACATTTATTAAATATTTCAACATTTTTTTAACATTCGCATTATTATTTTCATCATTTTGATTCTCACCGTCTGACATTATGTCATACAAATTTTGTATTTTATTTTTTTTTGTATTATCCTTGATAGTAAGATAAACAGTTTTTATATCAAATGGTATCAAAGTTGTTTTTTTCTGACTCAAGTTTATTCCTTCTAAATTAATATAGTTTATGTCTAATTTTTTGTTTATTTCAGCTACTGGACGGGTGACTAGGCGATCATTTAGTATTATTTTGCCCATTGTTGAAGTTTCTGAGTTTTGAAAATTGTCTTCACCGTTTCTGTTATCTTTATCGTTTATGCTAGTTGTACCAAAATATTTGACTAAAAATTTATTTTTAAAAGCAATCGGAATGCCGATATCGTATGTTTTCATCGGAGCGAGTGAAGTGATCACTTTATTTTTTCGCTTTTTATCTGCTCGATTTGCCATTTGGTAACTTGGTTTTTTGCTTGTGGACAAACTTATTAATGTCTTATGTATTGGCTCGTATTGATTAAATCTTCTCGGATATGGTGGGATTTCTTTCTGCCATGGACAAGTGGTAGGCTTGGTGGTTGGACATGTAGTGGTTGGGCACTCAGTCGGGCAAGTGGTTGAACAGGTGGTCGGGCAAGTGGTTGAGCAGGTGGTCGGACAAGTGGTTGAACAGGTTGCTGTACCGGCGGCTTTACGACAGACAATACCGCAAGTGGTGGGGCATGGCTTAGGACAAACAGGGGGGCAAGTTGTCGGACAGGTTGTAGTAGTGCAAGTTGTAGTGCATGTAGTGCTGCAAGTTGTACTGCAGGTTGTAGGGCAGGTAGTGCTGCAGGTTGTAGGGCATATTTTGGGAGCGCAAGGGTCAGGACAGGTTATCGTTGTCCATCGGACGGTTAGACACTCGGGACATCTCGACGCCAGTCTTGGGTGTCCACGAACTATCGAATCACTTGAAGGATGTAATTTATGGGTCAACATGGAAGTGGATCTTGCAGTAGTTTTTCTTAGACATATTGTACACTTGGGTGGACAGGAGGGGATCTCCTTCATCCAACAAGGAAGTGTGGAGATGCAGCAGGGAGCTGGGGGGCAGATTGTGGGACACGGGCAGGTTGTGGGACAAGGACAAGGAGTGACGCAGGTTGTGGGACAAGGACAAGCAGTAGAGCAGGTTGGATAACCTGCTTTCGGAGCCGAATTTGGACAGCTAAGAGCATAGCTCAGCATATCCAAAATTTGACAGGGCTCGAATTCCATTTTTACAGGATCCCGCACACAGTTCTGAGGTATATTTACAATACTATTCTTACTGTCACTTATAACTTCCGGTTGATCTAAAACAACCTGTGATGTCTCAGTATCTTCTTCATCTTTCACAGTTTTCTTAAATTTATCCTTTATATATGATTTTAAATTTGCTCTTCCTTGTTCAAATGGTACAAATAAGATCATCTTATTTTTAATTTTTTTCAGGAGATTCTTTGTCGTCGGTTTGGCCAAATCTGAGTCGAGATCCTCTGTGATTTGATCCAACAATCCTCTTCTACGAGTTCCCATCCCAAAACTGTCATAGACTGATGTGACATCTTCATTGACTGAATCTGTAGAGGGGGTCGCGTCTTCTATATATGTGAAATCACCGTTCGCCTCTGCATCTTTGTAATCAAAATAGTCTAAGGATTCTTCCAAGTTTTCCGGTACAAGTTGTGCATCGCGAAAATCAACATTGTTCACGATTGTACCATCTTTTTGTGGTCCAATTAAATCGCCTTCTGACCGAATGTCTCCTGTAGAATTTTTACTCCAAAAATTGTTTATGACAGTTTTGACGAAATGTTCCGCATCGTCAAGAACATTGTTGAAAGCTCTTTTAAGGTGAGTGTCGTCTTTAAGAGAACTGGAGTAGCGAGAATCTTTTGGAGCTTCTTCGTTCTCTTCTGCCTCAGTCTCCGGCCGTCGGTAAGACAAATTTACAATATCTTGCCTGCGATATTGTTTCGAATTTGGCACCACTTTGGAAGGAGCCTCCTCAGAATGTTCACTAAAACATCACAAAACAGTAAATCAGTTAAATCTATACTAAGTTAAGTACTAATATATTTGTATGTTCTTTCCAGCATGGCGCCCACCCTTTAGACCTACGTTCATGAAATTTTAAGGTGAATCGAGACAAAGGATATAATACTTTACGTAGGTACTCAAATTGGTGGGGGGGGGGCTTTTTCCAAATTAATTATTGAGTAGGATTTCGTTTCGAAGGACTTTACATGGGTAGTTCAATTTCTTTATTGGCCCTTAAGAAATACATCTTATGTATATCTTATACCCAAGGAGTTCGGCCTGATATTTACAATCGAAAATTTAAAAAAAAATTGAATAATAAAAGAAAATAATAATAATAAAATATAAGAAAATAAAACAGTGGTACTAATAAACAAATAAATATAATTAATTATATTTAATGTCCTTTAGGGATGCACTAAAATGGAGAACATGACACTTTTGAGTTTATTATAATGATAAATAAATAAATTAAATAAAATAATTTATGTCTATGGACATTATAACTCCCGATGGCGCCGGGAGCTCGGGGGTATGCGTCCTTGCCCGCAAAGCCCTTAGTTTATTTTATCTGGGAGGTGAAAAAACCTTGAGCACGTCATCCTTCGGATAGGAAGTTAAGCGATAGTCCCGAATCTGTGCAATGTCAGGTACTCAAGAGCCTTATCCTAGGTGAATAAACCTAATAGGTAGGCAAAATTTAAGGTTCCGATAGTAGAGTCGGGCTCATGTCCACCAGTGACGAAATAGCGCTCTGGCAGTAGGCGATATCACCTCGCAGTTAGGTAATGCCCGGGCATGAGTCATAATAACTAACGATAACTCCCTTATATATCGATCCTTCTATAGAGTACAGAGTGACTACCTACTGATTTCATCAGAGATTGATTCTCCAAATGAATATATACATCAAGTCGAAATTTAACATTTTATTTCAAAAGGAACTTATTTCTTTCAACCAAATCAGAAGAGGGAGAGCGGCAACATTAGTTATCAACAAATAATTCGATCTGTGAAGGACATTGAAGGGGATTAAAATATTTCTCATCCAATGTTCATCACAATATTTCACCAAATTTCAAGACAATCAATAAACAAAAAAAAAAACTTACCATATTAGTAGAAAAAATAATATTTTTATCATAAATAGTAGAAGCAGTACCATAATTTAAATAATTTTAAGTAAATCATTGAAACTTGATAAATAACTAAAAAAAATCAGTCAAACTAATAAAAACGACTATAAACACAAACAGGTTAAAAACATATTTTCTTCTCGTGTTTAAAAAGTATTGTTAAAAATTAAATGATTTTTTTAAAAATAAATCGATAGGAACTAATGGTATTACAAATAACCTAATGATTTCCTAATAAATTTAAAGTTCATTTCTGCATAACTGATATATGTATTCACATTAAACGTGAAGTACATTATATGTATATTTTTTTTAGTCAATGTTTTTAATTTAGTAATAAATTTAACATGTATTTAATAGTATTAATTTAATAAAATAAATATTATTTATAAACCACATGTACATTTTTAGTAGGTTGATAGATTACAGTAAGACATATGCCTGAAAATTGAAGGACTTATTGGCTAAACAAAGGAGAAATCTATTTCGACTACAGAATTAAGGAAAGAAAAATAATTTATTCTTGGTTACAATAAATTCTATTTTTAATATCTTTCTTGGCACTTAATACGATTTAAAGAAAATTGTGATGTAGCCATTAATAAGACTTTCTTATACCTAACACCCTTACAAATCACTCTATTTGCCCCTTCTCAACATTATTTCATACTGGCATTACTGGATATAAGAATTTACTCTCAAAATAACGCTGTACAAAGAGACAAAATGAAATGATTTTGAGAAGGATAGGAGGAGAGAGTGATTTGTAAGCGTTATTGGTATAAGAAAGTGTTGTAATTGCCATGTCACATATTTTTCTTAATTTTTATATTTTTTCAAGAAAAACTAACCAATACATAAATCATAATTCAAAGTTCGTTGCTATGAGTTACAAATAAATAAAACAAACTTATTTTTTGAAATATTGTCTATTCCACTAAAGATATATCTTTAGTGGAATAGACAATATTTCAAAAAATAAGTTTGTTTTATTATTTCCTTATAGACATTTATTCGGGCCGCTATAACCAGAAGGGGCGTTAGCAGCCACCCACCGAAGTCATGACAGGCCGTCAGCCCCGCAGAAGGGAACATGAGGATCGTCGAAGGAGGGGGTTTTAGTGGGTATGGGGCCACGGCTCGAGTCCCACACTTATTCAGAGTTATCTTCCCTGGGTATGCTTAAAGGTCATTTCCCCCTCCTGCCAAAAAAGGAAAAAAAGAACTCTAGGGTGAATACAAATTTAGGGTAGGTAAAGTTTAGGACTCCCGTAGTGATGAAAGAGTGCTCTGATAGTAGGCGATATGACCTTGTAGTCCGGGTATGAGTCAGAAAAAAACAAGAGTAGAATAGGTATAGACTTGAATTTAAATCTAATTTATAAGCTATCTTATTTATAATTTTTTATTTATTTAGACTTTTTTATACATTCATTTATAATTGATTTATATATATATTATTTTTCAAATATTGTTATAGTTCCATTGTTGTTTTCTTTCTTTTCTATAACTCGCACATTGGGACCTGATGATAGGACATAAGAACGTCCCGAAACATCGTTGAGATAAAAACACTTCCGAAGAGTTTTCTTTGAAAAATAGTTATCTTAATTTTTATTAAATTGAAAAATGTGTCTACTTATTGTAATAAGTATACGTATCTTGTATATACGTATATAATATATAAACGTATCTTGTATTAATTTTTTTTATATACTCATATATTTTTAAGTATTTATTCGTTCAGTTTTTATTAATTTCATTTTACTTTTTTTAATAGTTTTATTATTACTACTAATCATATTGTGTTAGACTCAAGTAGATATAAATCTAATCTATAAGCTATCTTAATGTATAAATTCTTTTGGCGTACCAATCCTATTACCATGTATTGGTTTAACGGAAACAAATTTATATTATTATTATTCTAATATCCTTTGAGAAAGAGCATATTTATAATTAATTCTGTTTTACTTTAGAAAACAGGCGCTAATAACCTCAGATGTTATGCGCCTATAAACATCAGTCTCTCTTTTCCTTCAACTTGCCGTTCAAAACTCAAAGGGGCGCATATATCTCTGGATTTAGCCGAAACTTTTCTTCTTCCCCGATTTATGATTTTTTTTTAAATTCCTCAGCTATACCAAGTATAAAGGAAGTTATGTAATCGGTCAGAAATTCGAAATTGAGTATTTACCGAAATTTTATTTTTCCCGACCTCCTGGTTCCCAAAAAAAAAAAAACGATCTGACGGGGCATCAACTCAAAAATCCCAATAACTGCCGATGTAATGAATGAACCGAAACAAATTTTAGTATGAGGATTCAGAAGCCATTATGTAAGTTAAATATGAGGGGCCATGGTTGCCGGGTAGAGCGTAGGACTTTGGTCGCATGGTTTCCATGGTTTGCGGGTTCGAATCTCATCCGGGAAAGTTTTACTTTATACCTCTCGGGGCCATGGATGTTGTAAATAACTATATATAACACCGTTATAGAGACATGACTAATATGCATCGTACATAATGCCAATAAAAATGAAAAATGTCAAATTTGGAGGCCTAAACAATGCTTTGACTTTGAGGGAGAGAAAACGTAATAGATTAATTCTTACTGGGGAAGTACATAGCCGGTGATTTATCGATTTTTTCCATAGATAATTAAGGCACGAGTTAATTAAGTTTTCGCTCTCCCTCCAAAGCCAATCGACCGTTCGAGCTAAAACTCAATATTTGACTTACATAGTGGCTCCTAAATCAACATACTAAATTTTGTGTCGAAACATTCATTACATCGGCAATTATTAGCCCATTTAAGTCGAGCCCCACTTCTCTGGTCCCTCTTAGGTGTCGTCCTTAGAAGGTTCTGGGTTCACATATAAAATTTCTTGTCGATACATTCATTCTATCGGAAGTTATCGTGTTCACAAAAAGACAGATTTTTTTTTTAATTTTTGGAATCTGAAGGAAAATTCCAACCGATTATAAAGTTTCCCCTACACTTCGTATAACTGGAAAAATGTAAAAATAAATAATTAAAGAATAGGAGAATAAAGAAAATTCTTTATCAGTTTAATAATATATTTTTTTTTATAATTATTATAATACATGATGGTAACAGATATAGTTACGTATTCTAAAATTATTAAAAACTCTAGATCAGTCTAGAACAATTTTAAAGATGAATAGAAAAAAACAAATATGACTTCTACATATCAGTTAAGATCCTATTAAATATAAAATCGTTGTGTAATTCTAAACTGTTATCTAAACGTTCATATATTATATTTATGTTCATTTGTACAAAAAAATTCTTTGGGTATTACATCAAAAACTATAGCACCTTTACTAAGAAAAAAAAAAAACAGAAAACCAGATCTGTAAGCGTTAAATTTTTTCACATTATATACAAAATAATGAAACACTTAAATCTACAATAAAATTCTGGTGTTTTAAATTATTTTATAAAAATAATAATTATAATAAATAAGAAAATGAAAACTTAATATTAATTACAATGTTAAAAGTTTATCATTTCTTTTTATTTACTATTCTCATTATTTTTAATAACCTAAAATATGTCTAGAATACACATTAAATAATCATATAAAAAAATCCATCGACTATAATATAATTTGATTTTAATTATAGATACATATAATTAAAATCAAATGGTAATGACACAAAGTCCTCACTTTCCACAATAATGGTCAATATATTTATCGGTCAATATTTAATTTTACACTGGAGAGTACCGTTTGGCATTTTAGCATTCGAAATTGAATATTTGATGATGAGATCAGCAGGCTAGCTAGAATTTATGTTAGAGACTTAGGACAGAAAAATAAGATCACTTGCTTCAGAGCTGAAATAGAAAGAATGTGAGAAAAAAATTCCATTTAAATCGAGCTAATATTAAAAATTATTACCAGTTTTTTTTCATAAAATTTAAAATATTATCTTTTCATAAAATAAATAAATAAAGCCAAATTATTAAAAAAAAAAAAGTGTTCTCTTTACTTAATAAATAAATTAAAAGGCGCTCGTAGCTCAGAGGTAGTATGCTTGCCGACTGAGCTCAACATCCCGAATTCGAAACCCTGCCAAAGTCCTTAAGTTTTTGATCACGCCGTCCATCGGATGGGACATTATGCGATAGTCCCGAGCCTTTTCGATGTCAGGTACTCATTAAAGACTCCTACTACCCTTCATATCCAAACCAGAGTAGGCAAAATTTAGAACTCCCGCAATTGTCAGGCTCATGTTCACCAGAGCGAGGAGAGAGCGCTCTGGTAGTAGGCGATATGACCATATATGGTCACAAAAAACAAAAATGGGTACGTAAAATTAATATTGAACTGTTACCAGCAAATATTCGGAGACACAAAATAGCTTATGTGCTATAAAAAATAAAAAAATACATACATCAAATTTGTTTTATATAAATGAAATATTAAATCATGAACTTAAAACTCACTATACACGATGTCATAGTCAATAAATAACACCGAAATATAAATAAACAAAGTAAATACACATACATACAGTAACATTTTTAAATATTTATGTGATAAACATAAATATTTTCATTATTTAAATACTGTTTGTTACTATTATTAATGGATATTTAATGACACAAAACGTACATATATACCTAAACAATTTCAACTAAATTAGCTCAATATATATATATATGTATTTTTTTCTCTTTTTAAAAATAACAAGATTCAAGATTACAATATATTAGTTTAGTATCTCTGTCCATGTTTTTTTATTAAGTCGACTTATAGATTGTAAATATTTTTAAAAAAATCATGAATTTTATGGTACATTCGACTATTTATTTATTTTTTTTTATCTGTAACTAAGACCAAATATCAGACCTTTCAATTAATAGCCAAACAAATCAAGTCCCGAAAACGCCATTCTTAATTTTATTATTAAAATGGACGATACCCTTGCAGTAGTTTGTTTTGAAAGTGAAAATAAATTATAATATTTTTAAAAAAACATAATTTTGATTTTATGGAGTATAGTTCCATGAAATTTTTATAATAAGTTGACTATTGGGGACTCAGCTGGAACAATCTTACAATTGATCAAGTACAATGATTACAGGTATTTACATGATGATAATAGTGATTTTCTAATGTTAAGTATAATTTTTAATTATACAGGTTGGCAAATGAGGATATCATGTTTGTATAATTTTCATAATGGTTCTACAGAGAACAAGAAGAGAAAGTGGGGGAGGTATTCAGGCCTGCTTGTCTCACCTGCCAACTCAAAATGAACCAGTTATTTGTAGTTATTATTATTATTAATTTTTATTTGAAGTGAAACAAAAGACAATAATAAATAATAATGATAAATTTCCATACTTCCATTGAAGAGATTATAAATGTTTAATGAAACGTTAATTCGAATTAATAATATTTAGTATATTTTGATAGACATAAATTATTTGTTATACACTTAGTAAATAATATAAATATATATGTTATCTAGAACTTAGTGTAGCTGTTATTAATTGTACCAATGTTTTAGACTAGACTATGTTACTAAAAATTAAACTATTATACATATGAACACATGTTAAAATATTATTTATAAAGTTTTCTGATCAGAGGCGCAGAGAGCTAAAGCGCAACTCAATTCGCTATCTAAAAAAGCCGCAGCGCCTGGATAAATATCTCAAAAAAATGAAGAAGAGAAGCAACCATTTTTTTTTTATGTACAATCATAAGAGGGAATTTCTGCTCGTTTTTATGCCAAAATAGCTACAAAGGTTTTAGAGTTTCTGAAACTTGGGTCACGCAAAATAATAATAATAATAAAAAAAATAATGTTGTGTGTCGTCTATCCTTGCGGGTTATATAAATAGAAAACTTTTTTTTTTTTTTTCTTATTTATTATTAATACAAGTGTTAAAATGTAGCGTACAAAATTGAAAGAAAAAATAAATAAATAACAACAAAATTATGTGAGTTAGTTACAAGTACAAATTAAACTACTCCTATATATATATATATTTATTGATACAAAACGTTTAACTACAAAGTCATATCGCGTACTGGCAGAAAGCTCTTTTGTCGCTCTGTTAGACATGAGCCCGACTACTATGGGAGTTTAAATTTTTTTTAAGGGGTCTCTTTAACCTGACAACGTACAGGCTCGGGACCATTGCTTAACGTCCCATCTGAAGGATGGCGTGCAAGCAAGAAATCGGTTCGACCATAAAATTAATGATATTTTTAAAAAGTGAAAAAAAATATATATATGTACATACATATATTTTTTTTTTTCAATTTTTAAAAATATCATTAATTTTATGGTCTAATCGATTTGTTGCTTGCTTAATGAGCTCAAGAACGCGGATTCGAAACCCAGCCGAGGCCCTTAGTTTATTTTATCTGAGGTAAAAGAAACTTTCCCATCCTTCAGATGGGACGTTAAGCAATAGTCCCGAGCCTGTACGTTGTCAGGTTAAAGAGCCCTAAAGAAAAATTTAGAACTCCCTGGAGGGGAGAGCGCCCTGGTAGTACGCGATATGACTTTGTAGTTAAACGTTTCGCATCATTAAATATCTATATATATCAAGGGATTATATTATATTGTTTTAATAACTAATTCACATAATATTTCTGATACTTATCTATTTTACCTTTTAACAATTAGGGAGGGATTGACCAACGATGTAGTACGAAGGAAGGGAGATGAGGCTTGTGGTCGAATAAAACAAACTTGTGAAATTTCTGCCAACCTTTCGCCACTGAGTGTACCTTCTTCAGAGCTTCATAGCCAGGATGCTACTTATTCATCCGTAAAAGAAGAAAAAGGGAACGGGGTAAGCAGATTTTGAGATGTGCAACTCCATGCGAACGTCATTGCTAAGTGATCCCTGATATAAACACCACCCACCTTCAAACATAACGAACCCTCCATTAAACATATATTAATGACATACACGTTTATATCATGGATCACTTAGCAATGACGTTCGCATGGAGTTACAGATCTCTAACTCTGCTCACTCCGTCCTCCTTTCTTTTACGGATGACTAAGTAGCATCCTGGCAGAAGGAAGCCCTGAAGAAGGGACACTCAGTGCCAAAAGCTTGGCAGAAATTCCGCAAGTTTGTTTTCTGCGACCACAAGCCTCATCTCCTCCTTATTACCTTTTTATTTTATACGCTACATTTCAAGTCTTCCATTAAATAGGAATAAATAAGAAAAAAAAGTATTTTTTTTATTTATATAAAATGCAAGGATAGACACGCAACATTATTTTAATTATATATATAATAAAAAAAAACATTATCTGTGTTTGATTTGTTATTTTGTAAGATTTATAAAATCGTTTAAATGTTCCTTAAGAAATAATTATTTTTTAAAGTGAATTTTGAGAATGGTGTATAGTTTTTTTAGGAACTTTAAAGACAGATTTGATATATCTCCTTTTAACGTACAGAAATTTTATATTAAAGCAAAAAAATACAAAATACAAAACAAAAAATTAAAGAAAAAACAGAAAAAAAATTCACATATTTATTATGTATAGTATTTTATACAAGAATAGAACTAAATAAAGATATTCACACAATCTATTTATATTTTCACTATCCGTCAAATTTTTTAACTGCTAAATTGCCTTCAATACAATTTGAGATACAAAATGAAAATATGAAAAAAACACGAATCCTCTTTTTGGAAATTCTTTTTTTTTTTTCATTTTAACGCCAGACTATAGACATATTTATTAGTTCATCTTTTGTTTTCCCTAATAAGAGGAAACTATAATCTGTTTTTTTTTTGGACTTTATAGGGAAATTTACAGTTTGGAACATGAAGGAGTACCACTGGATCTGGTGGTATCAACTACGAACTATCCGTCTTACGATATGAGATAGGGTTGTATCTGAGAGCAGCACCTTTAATACAGCGAATGCAGACCAGGCCAAATAGTTTTGAGGTGAAAAACTTTTGACGTTACATGTATAAAACAAAATAAAAACATTTTCTCTTCTAATTTAGAAAAAAAATATATTTAGATTAATATTTATTAAAATAAAACTTTAAAAGTTGCAGAGCATTAAAATTATTAAGAAAAAAAGAGCATTCTGGCAAATACTAAACGCATTAAGGGCGAAATCTTGGCGACGTTTTAAAGACAGGAGATTGAAGGTCAGAATGGACACAAAACATCTTTTAACTCCTCACATTCGTCCGAATTATACAAAAATTTGGTCTAAAAACTTAATATACTAATTGTTTTCATTATTTAATGTTCTACAACTTTACAAGAAAATAGAGAAAAAAATGGTTTTGAATAAATATTAATAAAAATATTTCTTAAGGCATCTCAAAAAAAAAAAAAAAACGTTTAAAAGATTTATGTTTATAAAACGTTTTTTTTTACATTATTGCGCCTACTGCATCCGCTGTGTTAGGCTGTTCGCGAGTTTTACAAATCCTAATGTTTCCTTTTGTTTAAGAGAAAATGTGAGAAAAGAAGGAAGGATTCACTCATATATAGGACTATCACTGTCGGGGTAGTCTTCGGAGTCATTATAGTCATCGTATGCGGTGACGGTGACATTGGGCTGATAACAGAACATTTTACTGTTGTTGTTCATATAGGAGCCACCGTTCAACATCTCGTCCAAATTTGGAGAGAGAATATCTTCATCAGAACTGTATCGGTAGATTCTGAAAAAAAAACAAAAAAAAAACATATATATATTTTTTAAAAATCAGAAAATAAATTAATACATACAGGGGCATTCCCAACCAAACAATTGTTCGCGTCGATTCTCCGATTTCGCTCAAACTAGCACAAACATATGAATTTTCCCAAAATTTGTAGTCATTATCTCAGAAATTGCACTTTCTAGACACGATTTTATGAAATTGGCCATTTATAAATATTAAAATTAAAAAAAAAAAGTTTTTGCTTGTAAAAAATGTTTTTTTAATTAGAGCAAAATTTTAAAAGACACTACTAATCGATGAGAAATTTTTCGAGGAATCAATGCCGCCAAACTTTTTTGCCATGTTGCGATGAATGCGCAGTAGATTCAAAAACTGTATTTTTTTTTTTTTTTCAAAAAATTCGTAGCGTCAAAACACCTATCTAAATTTCCACCAAATTTTCACTGAAGACAGCTGAAACCTCATACTTTGAAATAGTCATATCAAAAATATGGGTATTTTGAATTTTCCACTGAATTCTAGCCGAAAATGAAGGTTAATTCAAGTTTTTTCGACAATTCGTTTTCATTAGTCGCGCTTTTGTTAGCATGCGCAACAACAGAGAAAAAATCTGAGCTCAGATTAGAATTCCTCGGAAAACTTCCGATCGATTATGTACTTTGATACTTTATTTTAATGCATTCTCAATCATTTTTATCAGAAAAAAAGATATACAGTCATAATCAAATGTATTAAAAATATGACAATTTTGAGGAAAAAAAATTGATGGAAAAAAACTTTCCTTCAAACAAAATTATTCATTTATAAAAAAAAGAAGAATAATAAATACAAAAACTAACATGAATTTTTTTCCCGACGTGGAATAGCTGCGTCAAAAATTCGAGAGGAAATATTACTGTTATTATGATCTGTATCAATATAGTATAGGACGGCGTGCTTAAGTTTTCTTTTACCTCCAAGATAAAATAAACTAAGAGCCTCGACCGGGTTTCGAACCCGCGATCTTGAGCTCAGTAAGGAAGCACGCATACCACTGAGCTACTGGTGCTCTCGTTTATAATATATATGTAATAAATACATGAAATAATATCGTTGAAATTAGTGAAAAAATTATAAGAAAATAAATGTGTATAAATATTATTATATTGAAAAAAAAATCTTGTAAGAACTGAAAAATGTGAGCGTTCCGGAAACCATTACCGGTCAGACATTAAAGGCGCGTTCTCCTAGCTGCAGGTTTTTGCGCTGCATAGTGCGCAATACGTCCAACGTACTGCGCAGTGGACCACAAAGAAAGTAATGGGTTTGTTTTCCTACAGAGAGCATTGCGTTGTACGTCAGCGTTTCACGTCCGGCGTGACAGATGGACTGGCTCTGGTTGGGTCTATAACTCAGTATGCAGCCCAACAAAGGCCAGGTCATTTTTTTTTTAAATGCCTGCGAAGTTGGCCAGGTGTTAGTGGTTTTCTGACTGGGTTGCAAGGGACTGTTCTGCGATGCAAACTGTTGTCAGGTAAATCTGAGATATGCTTTGAACCTCTCTTCGTCGTCCATTAAGTGGTTGTTAATCAATAATTTAGGCAGACCTTCGTCCTCTCAATCCAAAAACATATTACTGATTGATTTCCTTCTGTTAGCATAATTCAGAAGAAATCTTCTTGTTCATCATCCATCAAGTGTTTAGCTATCAGCAATCCAAGCAGTTTCCTTTTCTTTTCTCCTAGGCGATTCATTATTGAGATAAAATGATGAACGAACACGAAAATTGCTTGAACAAAGCTCTTTCTAGAAAGCACTAAATAGTTTATGTGCCCGCGTATTCAGTTTGGAGGAAAACACAAATCCGCAGCGTGTTTCAGTTGCGCGTTCCTGCCGACGCAAGAGGCTTATCCGGTTCTAAACAGCGCAAGAAAACTGCAGCTAGGAAAACGCCGCTTAAGGCTACCCGACCAATTCTCTGCGCAGTGCGGTTATAAACTTCATCTTCAGGTAGCCCTGTGAGTGCTTCAGTAAGGTGTGAGGTAAGTCAGAACCGCTATTTTTCCAAGTAGTACATTTGAGCCATTAATTAAATAATTTATTTGAAGCAAAATTAAAGGCTTAGCGTATGTAAATAATATACTTTAGATATAATAATTTCAAGCTTACTTCTTAGCTATAACACAACAAATAACCTAACGTATGGCTGGCAAAATAGCAAAGTATTACTCAATAGTAGGCCTTTATTTAAACTAAAGATACAAAATATACTAAGGGAGTGATAATAACACTGGTAATATCTAATGGAAAAAACATGCAATACAACAAGCAATAAAAACCGTGCTTCAAAATGAAAAAAACTTTTGGTGTAAAATAATCTTCGATGTTTGAGGTTTCAGGAAAACAGCAATTTCAGGTACACAAGTTACAAAGCGACAGACAATATTATGAATAATATTCCTTTCGGGCGCAAAACATACAAATCTTACAATAATTATCCTTACCTACCTGGAATAAATAACAATAAAAAAAATTAAATTAAATATTAATAAAATAAATCTCAAAAAAAAAAATGTTTTTTGGTTCATTTTTTTTTTACTGAAACCTTGGTGGGGAGGGTTAATTTGGAGGGGAGGGAAGTTAAAGGGCTTAGGGGGAAGAAGCTTGGTCTTACAAACATTTGAGCTCAAACTCCAAGTCTCTAGCCGTAATAGAGGCCGAGATCCATACACAGGCTCTGATGAAACCAGAAGATCTTGAAACGGCATACCCGATTTCCACTAAACATGACTAAGAACCATCTCGTAAAGACCAGCTTTTGAAACAAAAAAAACGGTTTGAAATCGGTTCAGCCGTCTTGGAGCTACGATGCCACAGACAGACACACACACAGACAAAGGCTTCAAACTTATAACACAATTCCTTTTGTGTCGGGGTTAAAAACATAAAACTTCTAACAAATTTGCAATTCAAAGCTAGCTAAAGTTGCACTTTTTTTTAACAACAGAAGCGGAATCAAATAATCATAAAATGGAAAATACTTTAGAAACAAAATCACTCTTTAAGAAGCTCACGAAATACTAGAAAAAAAAATAAAAATAACAACATGCTTCTACATGATCATGCGTAACAAAAAATAGAATAAAAAGGAAAAAAACAAACTGCATTTTGGATTCAAACAGCAAAATCTTCAGGTACTTACAAAACAAGAACCTAGGTCAGAAGGGCTATATATCTTCATCGCCCTCTCTGTAATAATTAATGATATTACCATAAAATATCACAACATAAACAATAATTAACAATTTTATATTTATTTTGGATTATTTTTAGAAAATAAATATTAAAAAATGAAACAAAAGAAAACAAATTAAGAAAAATATATAAATGTTTATATATCATTCATACATGCATTATACAACATCAAAGCATTCATTAATCTTTGAATACATAATACTCCATTATATTTGTAGTTTGATATGTTTATTGGTTCAACATGATCCACTTATAAACTAAAAAATCAATATAATAACATACACAATGAAAAAAATGTTAGGGAAATTTCAAACAGAAAGAAATAACATGAAAGTTATGGAATGTTAGGCTTTATATGTGCTATAGCTAAGCAATTAATGTCTTGTGATGACCGTCTGCTTAGAGACAGAGTAACGCTATACTCCATCTGCTTAGAGACAGAGTAACCCTATACTCCATCTGCTTAGAGACAGAGTAACGCTATACTCCGTCTGCTTAGAGACAGAGTAACGCTAAACTCCATCTGCTTAGGGGCAGAGTAACGCTATACTCCGTCTACTTAGAGAGAGAGAGTAATGCTGTACTCCGTCTTCTTATAGACAGAGTAACGCTATACTCCGTCTTCTTAGAGACAGAGTAACGCTATACTCCGTCTGATTAGAGACAGAGTAACGCTATACTCCATCTGCTTAGAGACAGATTAACGCTATACTCTGTATGTTGGTAGATAGCAGTTGAGGCCTTAAACCGCCTCAATTACCTTGTTAACATACAATAGAATTAATTGTAACACCTCCTAACAAACAACAAAGAATTTGTTTGAATGGGAGATAAGCAAGCCTCTACCTACCAACAGAGATTATCAAATGAATGATTATTTTGAAATATGTATGTAGTTATTTTTATATAGCTATATTATTTCCTAATATATTTCAACGTAATTTAGTTGCTTCAAGATCCTGTCGATACATCCATTACATCGGTAGTTATTAAAGTATTTAAGTCGAGCCCCTCTTCTCTGGTTCCCCCTTCCCTCCGACCGATTTTGCGGAAAATTAAAAGGTGCCATCTTCATGGGGTTTTGACTTTAAATATATAATTTCATGTCGATACATTCATTAAAACGGCAGTTATTGGAATTATTGGATTGAGCCCCCCTTTGGTAGGGGAAGTAGACGGTGCAAAGTTATGTAAGTCACTTACATACAAAAATACATTCAATTTGAATACATTTATACCACCTTTTGGAAATTTAGAGGATTGGTATTATACCATAAATAAGCAATTTTGGGAAGAAATCTTCAAAATTTAAGGTTGTGCTTCATTGAAAATGTGTTTTATCGAGTTACCAACTTATTCCCAGTGACTGTCGATAAAAACATCCACAATGGGACTTGTTTTCGATATAGCCGCTCTCCCCATGTCACCCCTTACCCCCAGTGGGGGGAAAGACATAGTCCTACGTCAAGTAGGAGGGGGCGGGGGAAGTAGTCCAGCCCTGAGATTCTCAAAAGATGGCAACACTACATCGAATCCATATTGAGTAGAGTCTTGTATAAGGTGAGATTGACATTCAATTTTTGTTCATTTATTTTAAATATGTACAAATCGTTGTTATTTATATTACTATAGAAACAATAGACAAAAATAAACTTACAAATGCTCCTGTCCATCGTTGCCGCCTTCTTCAGCCACTAGAAGTTCGTATTCCTCGGCAGCGTACCGATCCCAGTCGGACATCTATAAAATACAACAAAAAAAATAAAATATATATAAACACATTTTGGAGCTTTGATATATCAGATGTTCAACTGAAAGAACGCTGTATGTTACTTTCGATAAATATAGTAGAATAAATGTCCTGGCGAGTAGGAATTATGTGCAAAATTTCAGCTGTAAAGCACTTAGCAAATCAAAATGTTCACCCTTCTTAACTTATCAAAACAAGTTTTGTTTTGTTTTTGACTCATATCCGACATTAACTATTAAGTCATATCGCCTACTACCAAATCGCTCGTCGCACTGGTGAACATGAACCCGACTCTACATTTTCGTCCTAAATTTTGCCTACTTATGTTTAATTAGTTATCTAGAGTAGGGTCTTAACGACCAACTGACATCATACAGGCTCGGGACCATCAATTAACGTCCCATCCGAAGGACGGCTTTGTCAATGTTTTTCTTTTACCTCCCAGATTAAAAAAAACCGAAGGGCGTCGGGCGGTTTCCGAACCCACAATTTTGAGCACAGTAAGCAAAAACGCTACCGCGCGCCCTTTGAAAACCAACTTTAAAAAAAAAGGTTAAAATCATCTATATATTACCTGTTCAGTTTCCATTGAAGCCTGATATAAAAAACAGAGAGAAAAAAATATCATATTTCTAACGGATAGATTTTTTTTTTTAATTAAAAAGAGAAAAACTTAATAAATAGTTCCCTTTAAGCCAAAATCACTCTACGTGGTGGCATTTCACTATGAGATGTGGTCGTTTGGGTGCTAAATATAATCTTGTACTATTTACAATATTTATATATTGTAATATATATGTGATATATTTAAATAAATTAAATTAACCATCTTTTTGTACAAAGTTGATTATGGCATGAAGGGTACATACATTATGTAAATATCTATCAGTAATATACCTCATTATCGTGATCCCTCTGAGAAGCGAAAGGATCCCTTTGTTCATGATCCAAATATTTTTCCAAATTGAAGAATGTATCAAAAAATATGGGTGTCATTTTGCACTTTTTCAAGTCAGTTAATGATATTTTTCCTGGAGTCTCTGGCCTGATCATATCCAGCATCTAATTAATAACACAAGAGACAAGACAATTTAGAGATAATACTACACATGTTCATTTGTAAAATAATAATGATTTATTCATTTTTATTGGTCATATTTACTTTCGGTAAAAACCATAAGAAAATTTGATGATAATAGTTTAAATAAAATGGTAAGAGACAAGATATACAATAATAAGTAAATAAGAGAAAAAAAATAAATATAAAAATAACATAAGGTGGGTTTCACACCGGAGCGACATGCGACGCAACACCTGTTGGACACACTTGTTCCCCAAGAATGAAACCGAGAAATCAATGGGAGCCTTCACCCTGAAGACACAAATGTATCCCACACAAATCATGTGTCCAACACTTGTCGCATGGAACCGACCAGCCCGTTCTTTTGGCGATGTTTCATTGTGTTGCAGGTTATTGCCTCATATTTATAATAAATAAATACACAATAATGAAAAATAAAGACAAAAAAAATAAAAATATTAATGTATAAAATTATAATTATTATTTAACGGTGGCGTTAACAGAGGTGATAATTTAAAATGAATTATGAATAACTTAAAGCACGCTGTTATTCGGATGGGAAGTTAAGCGATGAAACCCGAAGTCTGTTCGATGGCAGGTACTCGTTAAAGACCTCTATCCGAAGTGAATAAAAAATTTAGGGTAGGCAAATTTAGGATTCCCACAGAAAAGTCGGGCTCCACCAGAGTGACGAAAGAGCGCTCTGGTAGTAGGCGGTATGACTTCGAATTTAAAGCCCGGGCATGAGTCATAATAACTAACTACATTTTAATAATAAATAAAATAAAATCAATTTTTATAACATATATGTACAAATAAATAAAATGACATACAAAAGTCAACAAATTAAATCCGTTTAATAATGTTTTTTATAAAATATATAAGGTTTTTTTTTTGAAGAGTGACACAACAGAAAACTCCTCTAAATCGTCAAGAACCAACATAAGAAATGAAAGATCTTAAGAAATGTTGGAAGAGCACTTCTCTTAGAAAAATATTTCAATGTTCTTCGTTTTTTTTTAAACTGGCCCAAAACGTAAGTCGAAGTTCACAAAATTTTAATAATTTACTTTTCCAACTGTTATAATAAAAATGAAACTTACTTGGCAGAGACAGTCCTCGAAAGGTAAACATTCTATTCCAATGGCTTCCATTCGTTGGAGTTGTTCATCGTAAAAATATTCCAGTTCGTACATTGACAGATATCCATCCCCATCCAGATCCATACATCTGTAAGTAAATGATAACTATAAGGTAGAAAAAAACTATTTGAATATTAATAGGTTGCCATGGGGACGGGGAGAAACGGGGGAGCATAAAAAAAAATTCTAATTGACATATTATGTCGTTTATATTGATAAATAGATTTTTTTTTTGAACTAGATATTTTTGTTATGCTCTCCCATGGGGTTTCTCTATATCAGGAGAACCTGGACTTTTCACTGAAAGGACCGACGGGAGGGTCAACATTTTATTTCTTCGGATACATCAACTGGATTTTTTAAATTCTTACTGTGGTTTACAGTTTTATGCTCTAATCCTAGATTATTTCATTCAATATTAACTAAAATATGAAGAATAGTTGACATATTATATCGTTTATATTGAGAAATAAATTTTTTTTGTGAACCAGATATATATATATTTTTTTTTCCCCCTTCCCCAGACTAAATATTAATGTTTTCATGTTGATGTTAGTTATGCGAATTACTAAAAAAAAATTGGGCGCGATTTGGGTTGAGGCTCGATTCGGAATAATTAATTACCAAACATGAAACCAAAATATCTTTCAAAAATACTCAATGTACGATTATAGACCCTCTTCTCTTTACAGTTCTATTTATATAGATATATCAACATAACATAGCAAATAATAAAGCCAATAGATAGCACTGGTGTTTACCAGTCTTCTTTACCTGAACCAGTACTCGATGGCTCTTGGATGTGACTTGTCCTCTTCGGCCAGGAGGAACCATACGAACTCTGTGTAGGACATTTTGTTCTCCTTGTCTGGGTCCTTGGAAGGTTTACCTCGAGTCACAGCACCAGAGAAGATCCTGTCTATAAGTCGCGTTGACAGAGCTAAAAAAAAACATTAATGATTATATTAAGTGCAGAACACATTGTTTATTTGTAGTAGTTGTCTCTACTCATATTTTAATGTAGCGGGCCCCTGGGCTTTGCCTTGCGTAGGTGAAATGGGCGAAATCGAATTGCGCCAATGGGATACCTGTTATTTTAAATTATAATATTTAAGCGCCACACATCCTTTCACACACTATATTTCAAAAATAAGTTTGTTTTATTTATTTATTACAAATTTCCACAATATTTCCGCGTTCCTCAACTTGAAGTTTTTCAATTTACACCTATTTTCAAATGAACGCAGTTCATTACAAGGATTATGTGGAGTTATACGATTTTGCGCAATTCAATACCGGCCGGTTAAATAACTTCATATAATGTCACTTTTTGCCCATTTCCTTGAACTATTTTCAAGATGTCAAAAAAAGTAATTTCAGATTTGTGTTGAGAATATTAATACCTATCATTTGGTATACATTTGACTTGAGCAGACTCTATAAAAAAGAGACAGCTGTATTGAACTGAGACAGTCGGTATTTCTACCATCCTCAGCCAAAAGCATAAGAGATAAGTTTTATTTCTGTGTTTCTTAAGCTTCTCTGAGATGTATTGTTGGTTGTTTCCGGCATTTTTTTTTCGTTCATAGTGACCAGAAGAAGGGACGTGTAAGTGTCCCGAAATATCGTCCAATTAAACAAGAAGACACCTCTGGAAAAAAAATGCCGGAAACAACCAACAAGTTTTATTTATTTCAAGTTCACTCGTAGTTAAAGCCCGGGCATGAGTCACAGTAACTAACTAAAATGTTTTTAGTTTTATCAAAATATCTGAAAATCGGTGAGTCCTAGCGGAAAATGTTGATTTTCAATACCCCCTTTAGAAAAATATCTAATTTTTTATTCTTTAATTTATATCGTATGACTCCAATATCGGCCATCCACCAGGGAAAGGCATCATGGATTAATGTAACTCGAATTTGTAATAAGGAAAGTCTGAAGTAAATGAGGATTTTTCTATACTCATCAAGCAACATTAGCAAAAATCATCCCACATAATGGCGACGGATGGACAGAACACAGTAAATTACATTTTGTTTAAATGAAAATGTGGACACCAGAAGAAATATGAAATACCGACACATCAATTATGTAAACAATAAAATAATAAACAAAATAAAATAGTTGACTTACCATGATCGCTATGTCGAGCCAAATCATGCTTGTCAATAAATAGATCGTGGTCTCGGTCCAGTTCCCAAAATTTACAATAAATAACGTAAAAATGTTCATAACTAAAATATTGTGTCACTTGATTGATATCTTCTTCTTTCTCTAAAAGCTGTATAACAGGCAGCAGGTTGCTGCGTCGAACTTCTTGTAGGGTTATTCGGCCTGTCCAAGAACTATTGACGCAGTAATAGATACGGGAAATTACCTGAAAAAAATAAATAAAATAAAAAATTTTCTCATATAAAGATATATTAAGCATTCAAGGCTCTTCCTTCAATGGGAGCTCTACCCGCCATTCAACATCCCCTCCGAAGGACGACGTACAGAAACCTTAGGAGAGAGGGCAGAAGATTATTGAAAAATGGCAGAAATGACATTTTACGGTAAAAGAAAATAAATGAACCATAATTCTCACTAGAAGAACAAATTTTAGCTTCCCTACGGGAAAAATGAATATTTCAGTCTCAAAAAATACCCAAGTTAGAAAATTTTGTGTTCCCCAAACACGCAAGTGGTATTTAGCAAAATGACCTCTATTTATCAGTATTAGAGTAGAACGGGAAATGTTTTCCCTCTGGCCTTGGATAATTAATGGCTTAGTGATGTTTAACGAGAGGTACAGTAAGCGGCACTAAACTGCAAGGCTTCACATTCAGGCCTTGCTCGGTGAGGTCAGCTTCGACTACGTACGTATATCACTTGTCTGTGGTACTGTAGTTCGGCTGTCACTTTTGGTCGAGGAGTTATACACACTGCTGCCATCTATTTTAACTGGAACGAACCTGTAGGATGTTTAAGTAGGGAGCTCCATTTCGCGCCGCAAGAGAGCAGACATATACAATCATTTCTACTTAGAATACAGGGGTCCAAGGACGTGATGTAATTTCAAGTAATTAATTATTGTTCTTCTCTTTTTGAGAAAGAAAGGAATCTACTTCTTCAATGCCCTTCCCAACTTATTGAAAGCAATAAAAAAATTAAATTCAACTGAAAATATATATGTTAGAATTGTTAGTCCTCTATTCGGAAAATGAATTGTTGACGTGAAACGTCTTTCATTTGGGTCAATAGGGGGTCGCTTGCTAAAACCGCATGTAACGAAAACATGTAACACTAATATCGCTTATATCTTTGCAACCGTACTACCCGCGCGTCTTACTTTGGTATCGTCGTGTAGAGGAAAGAAGCCATTACTCGATCACGCATGTGTCGCGTCCGCAGATGGCACCGTTGTTAAATGTGTAATTTGTTGCAGAAATTTGACGGTTGCTCGGCTACGGCGCCCCCGGCGTTACGTCATTTCTTTACCCTAGTGTCCATACACCCTCTGCATAACGTACAAGACGTTTCACGTAATTACTGCGGCTGCGTCCCCGATACAACCTGTGTATGATCTGCAGACTGTGTGAACCCTGGCACTGGGCCTATGCATTCCCGCTCCAGCCGGTCCCAGTTTATCTGGGAGATGAAAAAAATCATGAGCACGCCGTCCTTCGGATATGACTTTTCCGAGTCTGTTTTTTAACATTTGTATGATTATCATTAACTTTAATAGTTACTTTCTATTTACTTTATTGTTATTTGTTAATTTATTTATATTTATTTTTTTCTGTATCTCGCTTTTTGTGGCCTGGAGGAAGGGGCTCTTCAAAAAATGTATATGTATAAACCGGGCGAGCTAAACTGCTAAAATAAAAAGAAAGAGACTTACAGTATGTACATATCTGGAGTGAAATTCGACGGCCTCTTTGAGAAAGGTTAGTCCAGGGTGGGTGTCCACCACGTCCTGAACAAGAGGCATGAAGTCTTCAGGGAGGAGGTAGTTCCGGGTCTGACCTCGGCTCAGGATCCGAAGGAACCTGGACGATGGATCATGATGGGCACCACTCAATCTGGAAACACAACATTCACAATGAGTAATGAAACAATATAGTGAAAATCTCATCTTAATAGTTCCAAAAGGATATAGTCCTCAAACAAGTCGGCTTTCAAAGAACATATAACTTACATCTATTTAGTGCTGACCCGCAAGCAGCTTTGGTTTTTCGTAACAGGCAACAAGACAGTTAATTAAGAAAAAAAAGCCTCATCCTGTCGAATTCACTATTGAAACCTCTGTCGCGGTAAGATATGAGACAACAATGATATAGTTTGATTTAACCTGGTCTCTCAACAGTCTGATAACAAATGTTCCAATTTAAGTCCTCCGTCCACCAAAGACCTCCGACAAACAGGATCTCATCCTTCGGACCTCTTCATCCTCTCACGTCGCTCCACCTTCCCAAAACTAGTTCCATGTCCTAGCCTCCTTCCTTCTTTCTCTCCAACTCACTTCGCCACCTCTCATTTATCATTTCACAACTTATATTGGCTTTGTTATCACAAGAGCCCAGATTTCGTGCAATAAAAAATTAAAAACATGAAATAAAAAGGCCAAAACTTGCAAAAATTTACAACAAAAAATGAAATCCTGCCATTAACTGTTTTTCTGCGAAAAAAAAAAAAAAAATTGGATCTAATTTGTAAATTAAACGACTCTTGTTTTTTTTTTTTTTTAGAATTTGACCACTTAAATTTATGTATATTTTTTATATAAGCATTTGATGCGTTAAAATTTACTACTAAATATATTTCAAAATTCTTGTCAGGAAAACTGTGGTGCCTGTCGCTAATAGATGTGTGTTTTAGCTGGGAAAACGATCTCTCGACGCTGACGCTTGTGATGGGGCATTTTTTGTGGCTGCTTATAATGTCAGGTTGTAGATCCAATTCAATATCTTCACCATTTATGGCCGCATTGTATTTGTTGAGTTGGTCATATCCGGAATTTTTTTCTCAAAACTGTTGTTTTGTCGATTAACAGATGTATGCATTTTCAAACTAACTTACAAATAAGTTTTCTAATTACCACAAAATATGCCAAAAAAGTTAAAAACTTGCAATTTTGTGCAAAATAAAATGTATGTATATTAATCAGGATGCCTTAAGTTCGTAGAAATAAATTGTTATTTAATTATTTCAAGCAAACGAAAAAAAACATGTAATTACACGGGAATCCGGGCTCTAGTTATCATAAATCACATGTATGTCCAACCCTAAGAATTAATAACTCTTTATGTATCTAATTTATGAGCTATCTTGTTACCTATTAAACCGAGTAACGAAAATAAATATTATTATTAATAGTTTTTTCGTTATTGTGACTCATGCCCGGGCTTTAGCTACTATCATATCGCCTACTATCAGAGCGCTCTTTCGTCACTCTGGTGGACATGAGACCTATTATAGTCCCAAATTTTGCCTACCCAGATTTAGTTATATCCGAAGATTTTTAACTTTCCAGACAATGAACCGAAGGGCCTCGGCCGAGTTTCGAGTAGGCACGTTAACTCGGAGCTACCAACTATTAATAAATGGAATAAATATGAAGAGGATCCGACTATTTTTACTAACGCAGGACAAACACGAGTGTCTACCGGCTCGTCTACAGCCCATCTCAAAGAATAGACGTCGCTTCGCTTGGCAAAAAATAAGAAAAAAAAAATAGTGAACTAAGAATAAACTATGGTCGGGTTGACAATGTGAATCCCATTACAGGAGGGGTGACTGACCCAAGGTGGAGGTGGCATGTGTCTACCTTCCTGGCTAGTCTACTGGTATTTATATCTAGGAAAGAGGGCTTCAGCCACTGGAGTCTGTGACGATCCATCCCAGATCAAATGGTGTTTTGGGTTAGTCTGGTGTCAACTCCGGGGTCTATTTCTAGATTCTGGACCCTTTGAAGGGACGATAAAGGTTCAGGGCTCTCTCCCCTCAACTGTCCTCTCTATACATTTCTTTAGGTCTGGTTACCAATCGGTGAGAGTATGAACTTTAAATAACCCAACTCAAATGACGTCTTTAAAAGTGCATACCAACCAAAAAAATATTTTCCCCAAATGTTTGTGAATGTTCGCAATTGAATGTTTACATTTTATCTTCACCAATCAAATGTTTGCAAACGTTTGTTATCGATCCGACAAGAAAACAGTTGTCAAAATGACACCGAGAAGAAAACTTATTGCTAGTGCCGCATTTATAGCTATCTCTGCTTTAATAGAAAAAGATAATATTAAAAAAAAAAAAAAAAGAGAGAAAACTTCCCCCATTTCTTAAAAACTAGAAATTTAATGCAACTACTAAGTGACATAAGAACAAGTGGTAGTTGTTTATTCAAAACTTTTTACCATACGTCACCAGAAGATTTTGAATTCTTAACTTTAATCGGCCCAATAATTTGTAAGCAGGATACAAATTACAGAGACTGTATTCCTTTATTGGCTTTAGTTTGTAAAACTCAATTAATTCCAAACTTTTTTTCGTTGTCCCACAACAATAATTATGTTGACTCCTAAATAAACCTAAAAACTTCCTGGAATGAGATTTAACTTAGCTGAGTATACCTCTGTTAAGAGCTCAAAAAAACAACATGTGAAACTCTCATTTTCAAGAAAAATTAGCTCATATAAACTAAAATTAAAGTACACAAATAAAACTAAATTTTAATAACACAAAACCTACATCATAACATGATAATTTTAAAATTAAATAAAAATAAATAATACAAAATATTGTATTACAATAATAATATTATAATATGGTTAAAATTGTACACTCACTTCATTCTGTCAGGAAGTTACTTATCACTAACAAGAATAAATAATATTACTCAAAGAATAAGCTGCAGAGAAGTATTTAATTAACTTAAAATCCTGCCTTGCTCTGTTTATATTATTTTATTATTTGAAACATTAATGGTTTAAATAAAAATATTTCCCCTCTTAACAATTCTAATCATTATTACGATACCAAAAAGAAACTAAACATTGCTCCTCTCTTTTTGAAAAAAAGTATAACTCATAAAGGAATTAATTTCTTTAATGCCCTTCCCCACTTCTTGAAAGCAATAGACATAATAACAAAATTTAAATTTCAACTAAAAATGTTTATGTTAGAGGTAAACCCTTTACTCGGAAACGGAATTAATAAAAAAATCGTGTTATCCCATATCCCAAAACATTATTTGATACATAGCTTCCATTTTTTAAAATGCTTTTAGCAGAGTTCGGTTTAACGGAAATGAATAATATTATTATTATCCATCAGTATAATAGGGTGGGGGGTGGGGGGGGGGGGGGGGGGGGGGGGGGTTAGATCTCGTAATCTATAGTTTAAGTTATAAATGAATAACGGAACACAGAATATATGAATCCCAATTGTATCGTTATTCGCGAAAATTTATTATGTACTCAAACCTTGCTGATCAATCAAGAAATACGAGAATACATGAAGCAACAAGGAAATATGAAGAATACAATAATGGTAACAAATGATAAATGGATACTTAATAAAGTAAGAGAACCAACACTCACAAAATATTTTAAATATTTAAATAAATATATTAAAGAACTTAATTATATTTTTTATACTAAAACTTACTCCCTCCAGTAGTCGAGGACCATATTCAGCTCAACATAGCCTAGCTTCTCTCCACCGCAGGCTAGGAACAGAGGCGCTTTCCAGTAGAGAGGACACCCACAAGCCTGGGAAAAATGAACAAATTTAAGTATAAATATATAATAATATACTAAATATTATTGGAATAGCTAAAGTGGAAAAATTATTTACTCAGTTTATAAAATTAATCGATTAACTTTTCGCTCCCCCTTAAAAACCAGTCGACTGGTTGCGCTGATAAACTAATACTAAATTTTGTGTCGATGAATTCATTACATTGGCAGTTATTGGGGTTTTGAGTTGAGCACCCAATTCATTCTACCTAGAGTTATCCTGTTCACAGACACACACACACAGATTTTCATTTATGGGATCTAGTGGTCGAAAAACATGAAATTCCGTTGAAAACTCAGCATCGAATTTTTGACCTATTGTATAACTTCTATACCTACTTCATATAGCTGGGAAGAAAAAAAAAAAAATTACAAGAACTACATGATTTAGAGAAATATTAATATACAGAATAGATTATTTTAAATATATACAATAAATACTGTATTGACGGTATTTACGAAATAAATATTTTGATTATTTTTATGCTTTAAAACACCAATTAATTTTAGACTAGTTAGTTATTAAGACTCATGCCCGGGCTTTAACTACGAGGTCATACCACCTACAAGCAGAGCGCTCTCTCGTCACTCTGGTGGGCAAGAGCCCGACTATGCTATGGGAGTCCTAGATTTCGCCTATCTAGATTTACTCACCTAGAGTAGGAGTCTTTAACGAGTATCTGACCTCGCACAGACTGGGGACGATTGCTTAACGTCCCATCCGAAGGACGGCGTGTTCAAGGTTTTTTTCACCTCTCAGATAAAAAACCTAAGAACCTCGACCGGGTTTCGAACCCGCGATTTTGAGCAATGGATGGTCCCATTTCGCAAAATCTGGTACTAATAATTCTAAAATGAATTTTGAAAGTACTCAAAAAAATCCTAATAAATGATCAAATTTAATTCGTTTTGGGAAATACATAGCCGATGAGTAACCGACGACTTTTTTATAACTCAAAACCTTACAACCCGAAATTCAATAAAAAAATAGGTTTACCTGCGGACTTTTTTTTTTTTTTTTTTTGACATTTGTTTGATTTATGTAAAGGTCATACTGTTGAAAAAAAATGTATATTAGCAAAAATGACCTCTAAAAAATTTTATATATTTCCTGATAATTTTGCATCCGGAGAATTTGGCACCTTCGCCAAAACCAATATATCTGTGTTAAAAAAAGGATGTCTAAGGATAACTTAGTAATAGTTAGTTATTGTAACTCATGCCCGGGCTTTAACTACTAGGTCATATCGCCTACTACCAGAGTGCTCTCGTCGTTCTGGTACTCCTAAATTTTGTCTACCCAGGTTTAGTTATCTAGGATAGGCGGGATCTTAAACGAGTAGCTGACATCATACAGCCCATCGGTTAACATCCAATCCGAAGGGCGACCTTATTAAAGAGCATGTCCATATTTACTATTTCAATATTATTGGTATCTTTTTATTTAGTTGCTACATTGCTTATATACAATTCTTCATATAGGTATTTTTTCTTTTATTTTATTTTATATACTTAATTATAAGTATATGTATTTTGTGAGAAAAAAAAAAACACTCATTGCCATAAAGGTTGTAATCTTTAGTGCAATAAAAGTTTATCTATCTATGTACTTATTCCCCTTTCATCCTCCATAACATAGAATAATTTATATTAGGTAGATGTACATGAGACAATAAATATAAAATAATCATATTGTAATATAATATTGGAATTGGAAAGTATTTTGCATGAAAAGCGGCGACATATTGAATTATCGACACTACCGGTAATATCAGACTATCGACAATGTCAGGTACATCTGGGCTAGTTGTAAATATTTCTATAGTTGGTCTTACCTTGGTCACCAGTCCAAACTTGTCCAGAGTGGCCTGTTGGTTGGGTAAGGTGAGAAAGACCGCACGGATGGCCTCCTGTACAAGATGTCGTTCCGCCTGGTTCGTCACCTTCCCATGAGGAAAATGAAACCTACAATACCAAAAGTACATCATTTTAGACAAAGATACATACAATAAATAGTCAATTAAAAAAAAAAAAAAAGTTGTGATCCTCATGATTCAAGTAGGTACTTTATTATTGTAGCAGTGATTTCATTGCACCGGAGAAGAGTGACCTCTTGTGAATTTTCGAAAATACCTAAATCCAATTTATGGACAGTCCCTATACAGTATTGAAAAAAACTGACCTTTGGAAATCCAGATAGAAATGGATTAAACATCCTGTGTCTCTATTTCAACAAAAAAGGTATTTCACTCTGACACGATAGAAATAAATAACAATATATATAATACATATTATGTATTAATATATAATACAAACTTTGTGTCTGTAACCTAATAGCGACTCAACAGACAGGGTCCGCCTAGGGCGGTAAATTTCGGAGGTGATCAAAACGGAATTTTATTTTTTATTTAAAAAAATATATAATTATTTCAAAATATGTTCCTACTTTTTTTATAATATATCACTATTTATTAATAAAAACAACATTTTTGATAATACTGAGAACACTTTTTTCTTATAATTTTCCCATATCAATCACAAATTTTTATCTATTCTTACTGGACCAAGAAATAGAGGATGAAGTCATTTTTATGGTTTGCCTAGGGCGGCAGAAAGGCGCGGACAGTCCCTGTAAACCGATATTCATAAAATGTTCACTTATTCATATATCAATAAACACCTAATATGAAATATAAGTTATGTGGCGTTCAACAATTTTGAGTATACATTTTTTTTTTCGCAGATTTTGAATGATGAAAGGCGATTTTTGTTGCGCAAAGTTGCGCTTTGCATTTTTACTGCATGTAAAATCAGCTTTAATAGTATAAAGTATAACATAAATGAAGATATTGAGAGAGGAAATGAAATGATCGAATTAATGTATATTTTAAAAAATGTTATATGACTTGTTTTGTACATTTACGTTTTTTGCTCGTGCCCCCCCCCCCCCTTCCTGGCTACGCCCTTGTGCGAGGTATATATTAATATAATTATTCAGAAAGGAGCCTTGGTGGCTTAATGGTTAAAGTGACTGGCTATCATTTTGGAATACAGATTTTAATTAATGACCAATTTAATTACTAAACCTAAAGTTACTTCTAGACAAGCTGCTAGTGAATTTATAAACTCATTATTTACCCAATAAAATTATAATTGAAGATTTGAAAATATGAATTTAAAGAAGACGTCTTTACTTTAATGGACAACATTAAATTTGAAAAATAAATACAAATTCAAATTTGATATAAATCCGGAACATCTTACGGTACATGGGATGGATGCTGTCACAAGAACAGCCGACCTTAAGCCACTCTACACTGAGGTCGTCCTCTCTACTATCCAAATAATTAGAGATAAGATAAAATGTTACATAATGTATAATAAAATAATTATTTATCAAATTAACATTGCCAAATTAATTGTATTCAAGAGAGAGCCTTTGTCACGCGAATTAACATTAAAATGCTCATACAACGAATTAATGCATACGCTCAAAACCCGATGCGCATTAGGATGTCCGTTATTTTGAAAAAGTTTAAATTTTGATGATTTCCAAACGGATTCTGGTTTAGAATCACGAAAAAATAAATCTCTCAAAATTTGGAATTTTTTAAAATGGAAAAACCCATGCCACCGATCATTTGAATTTCAAATTGAGTTCAACATTCGTTTTCGACACTTCAAGACATTTTAAAGCGCAGTTGGTTTAATTTCTAATGTTTCGGCTTCAAAATTCGTATTCTTAGGTTTTGATGCATGCTGATCACAAATCCGGTGTTTGAACTGAGGTTTTTCAGTTGACGTTTAAACAGCAGATTTTATAATTTTTTCAAAAGTTGACAGCATTTTTGACAGTTGTCAACTGAAAAACTGCAATTCTAACACCGGATTCGTGATCAGCACCCACCAAAACCTAAGAATACCAATTTTGAAACCGAGACATTAGAAATTAAACGAACCGCGCTGTAAAATGTCTTGAAGTGTCGAAAACAAATGTTAAACTCCATTTGAAATTCAAATGATCGGTGGTATGGGTTTTTCCATTTCAAAAAATTCCAATTTTTGAGAGATTTATTTTTTCGTGATTCTAAACCAGAATCCGTTTGGTAATCATCAAAATTTAAACTTTTTCAAAATAACGGACACAATCACAAATCTTCCGGATATTTGCCTTATCTCAAAACCCGGTTGAAGATGATTGGTCTAAATCTATAGTTGACTTACAAAGGGACTTCCGAACCTTCATACTGAATTTCGTGTCGATACATCATTCATTACATTAGCTTAGAGTTCTTGTGTTAAGCCCCACAGCCCTAATCCTCCCTTCCCTCTGTCCAATTTGGATGAAAATGAATAGGTGTCATCTTTATAGGTTTCTGGATACACATATAAAATTTTGTGTCGACACTTCATTCTATCCGTAGTTATCGCGTTCACAGACAGACAAGAATGTTTTTTTTTTTCATTTTTGGAATTAGGGGTGTCGAAAAACATCAAATTTTGGTGAAATATTGAATTTCTGCCCGATTACATAACCTCTAAACTGTGTATAGCTCGGAAAGTGGAAAGTATGGAACCTAGAATAGATCCCTGTGAGACACCTGCCACAACAAGATGAACGATAAACATCAATGTCAGCTGACTTCTGTTTGACCTCAAAGGAAGGATCTTGAAGGAAAAAAGAGAACTAAGGACAGTATCCTCCGGGAGAATGCAAGGTTTCTCTTACGACACAGCTTCTACCACCCAGATCCCCACCTGGGGGGAACTCTTCTTCACAGGGATTTCAAATTTCATATCCATTCTTGGAATAGCTAAGCATTTCAGGTTGGAGCCAACTTTTTGGAATGTACCATCATCTATATTCATACAGTTTACAGGGGCGTAACTTCACAACTTTGACCGGCAAGCAGCAATGTACAGTAAGTTTAAGCATCAGTAGTAGAACAGAAAATTAAGAATTTATATATATTTTAAAGGATGCAAACTGTAGAAGCCTGCGGTAAACATCAGCTCTTCTTCTTCACAAGATCTGGAAAGATGAAGAGCAAGGGGACTAATATTTTGGCTGGTATTACGAAGCGCATTAATTAATAATCAAGACTGAAATATTATTATAATAGTAACAGATTGAGTAACACTGAGTCTGTAAACGAATGACGTCATTAAAGTCAGTGGGCAAGACCGCAAGAGGTCCTTCGCGCATCACTAAGACGTCTTTCCCAATTTAACGTGCATATTTCTTTATCCTTGACGAAACTGACTTAGGAGCCTCTGCGCTAGGGGCGGAGGGGGGGGGGGGGGGGGGGGTGATTCTGCTTTACCCCCCCCCCCCCCCCCCCCCTTGTATCCGCGTTTCCATGGTTGCAGAGTCTGGCTTTGGTCAACCTACACCCATATCAGTGTTTTCTCTCAACCTCCTTTATCTTCTGACCTAGATTTTTATAATAAACATCAAAAGCAATAGCAATATATATATATACATTTTGAGTTATTTTGATTTTATTTATTTATTGTTATTTTTTTTTTGTGGAGGTTACACCTTATCAGGACTATTATTTCGACTTCTTCAATAGCCTGACATAGAATATTATGCAGAAGTCAACAATACAACATTCCCATCACTTCATATTTTGTCCTTCACAGCTATTGCGGAGATCAAAAAAAAAAATTGTTCAAAAAGTTTGTTTACAATTAATGAAAAGTAGGTCATTAGCATACCAAAATATTTCAAAATTTTAATTTTCGCATAATTTTTATATTCATTGTACAACTGATAGAAGTGTATCGGTGTATAAAAGTTTTTCAATATTACTAGTCCTTAAAAAATAGTTATTCCAACAAATCGGACTAAGACTAAGAAATATATAAAAAATAAATTATAAAAGTAAAGAGAATGAATAAATAATAAATCAGTAATTGAAACTTTTTTTTGTTACAGATATTATTTTCACCTTTAACAGCGATTATAGTGCGGCACTCATTTTTTATGGAATAAAAAAATGACCAACTATGAATAAAAAAAAATAAAAGTGGTCGGCTGCCCTTCCTCCGATCCGCCCTGTCTTTATGGGATATTGAATTCACAAATAAAATTTTGTGTCGATACATTCATTACAATGCCAGTTATTAGAATTTTTGTGTTGTCTTCCCCTTAATCCTTTTGGCCAATTTGGCTGAAAAACGATACGAGTTGTTCTATGGGGTTTTGTTTACAAATATAAAATTTCGTGCCGATCGATACATCAATTCTATTAGAAATCGTGTTTACAGAAAGATTTTTTTTTTTTTTTTTTTTTTTCATATTTGGAATCTGGAGGTTGGAAAACATGAAATTTCATTGTAAACTCCGCATCGCCGAGAGCTGAGGAAGTAAAAATTGTCCATGGTGTCAATGTGTTTTGTCAGATAGTATAATTGTTTATATGCAAAAAAAATAAAATAAAAATAAATGCCTATAGTTATATGTAATAGTTTTTGAGTTATTAATTTTAGAAAAAAAAGTACTTTTTTCGCGAAACATGTGAAATTACATATTTCGATATTTGTAAATACTTCTAATAGTAGTAGATACAACTTATCAAAATTATATGAAAATCAACATTTTTAAGTCATTTTGGGAAGTAATGACCAAGTGCAGTATATATATAGTTTGACTAGTGTAAATGAAGGGACATTTAAATAATTAAACTATTTATTAAAACATGTATGTATATTAAAAAAAAAATCAGACATGATTTTTTGTGATAAGTAATTAGTTATGATTTCTCAAAATGATTTGATGGAATGAACTTTAAATGTGTGCGAAATGAAAGAAACAAAAAAAAAAAAAAATTGTGAATTTTCGGACTTGCCTGGTTTTGAAATTACATAATTCAAATAAAGATATGGGTCTAAATACTCCTGGAATAGAGAGGGATCCATGTCCAACACGAACCTCAGAAGTACTGCCAACGTTAGCATCAACACTCCATTGACTAATATCAAACAATAATTGTATTTGTAAAAAAAAAAATAAAATATACAGGGTGTCTGAGAAATTTTCGGATAGCAGAATACAGCGGCTCTCGGGGGTCAAATTGAGCGAAAATGTATCAATGTAGCCCAGAATGCATCTTTAAAAAGTTACTCAAAATGTATCCATTAATAATTATTCAAAATACAACTGTGATGAAATAGAAGCTGTAGATTATTAAAAATAGAGTCAAATATTACTAAAAATAATAGAAATCATAGAAATTTGACGACAAAAGATAAACCTACAGAATATAATGGAAGTAAATTAAATATATAATGAAAAGTGGAGGATGTAATATAATGTATGTAATACATATATTATCCTCCTATGACCTAGAGTCATATATATGTAACTCTCTCAATACATATAATGTTCTATCATAATAAATATTATTCCTATTGTGTTCATGAGGGAGCTAGTAGCTCATTGGTATGCGTGCTTACCTTCTGAGCTCAAGTTCGTGGGTTCGAAACCCAGCAGAGGCCCTTAGTTTATTTTATCTGGGAGGTAAAAAAAAAAAAACTTAAGCACGCCAACCTTCGGATGGGACGTTAAGCGATGGTCCCAAGCTTGTAAGATGTCAGGTACTCGTTATAGATCCTGCCCTAGGTGAATAAAAATTTAGGGTAGGCTAAATTTAGGATAGTAGAGTCGGGCTCATGTCCACCAGAGTGACGAAAGAGCTCTCTGGTAGCAGGCGATATGACCTAGTTAAAGCCCGGGCATGAGTCATAATAACTAACTATTTTGATTCATTTTACGTATTTATATATTGTAACGTTCTATATTGTCCATTACATGTAATATTTAAGAAATGGAAAATAAAATAAGTAAATACAATCTGTTTAGTAGACCTAAGGAAGGTTACTGGGGGTTATCAAATCGATTTGTACCAGGGTCGATATAGTTTCAAAATATATCAAATCATTTATTTCAATTATGTCATAAAATGAAATGTTAGGCTAATAATTAGTTAACTATAAATGTAAGCAACTAGGATTGTATACGGGAATATGAAAGTGATATAAAAAAACCCAGATGTTTAGTGCTAAAGGCTGTAAAAATTGTGGGCCAATGACGGAGCTGAATCCAAAACAAGAGAGAAGTGGTCTGTCCCCTCGTGGAAAGAGTCGTTGTTCAGAGTGAGATGTGAGAGGGTGTCTGTGGAGGGATCTGTGGAAAGATGTGCAGTGGAGTAAGTTTGATTGTCTGAGGACATAGAAGAAAAAGTGTGTGTGTATCCCGTAATAATGAAGATCAACTGGTAAAGACATCCAGAGGCGAATAATTAGGAAATGAGGAATGGCTGTTTCATGATGGAATGACTAACAAAAATCAGGAGAGGACGTCAGAGGTCTACCAACAATCCCATCTCATCAGTGGTACAAAACGAAATCATCGATCATCAACTCAATACAGCATGCAAGCCCCGCAGGTTTAGTTGAATGTGTGTTTAAAAAAAAAAATCTCTATGTCTGTAATTTTTATGTGATACTAACCCATGAAAAAATGTGTCATGATGAAATTTAAAATAAAAGAAAAATGTAACAAATTATTTTAAAGTAATTATTTTATTTATAAGTCATACATAACCCGGTCCTCTAATAATCGTTATTGTATATAACTATTATTAATATAATTTAAATTAGAATAGCAAGTAGCACTAAGAACAAGCGTTACAATATCTTTATTATTCATTTATTTATTTTTTATTTTATTATTATTATTATTTTTCTTCTTCTTTCTCTTCACACTTTTTCTATCTAGTTCTAGTTATTAATAAATGTATTTCCGTTAAACCAATACATGGTAATAGGATACGTCGAACGAATTTATACATCAAGATAGCTTATAAATTAGATTTATAACTACTTGAGTCCTATGATTGGTAGTAATAACAAAACTATTAAAAAATAGTAAAATGAAATTAATAAAAACTGAATAAATAAATACTTACATACAGATACTTTTATAATAACTAGACACATTTTTCAATTTAATAAAAAATAAGATAACTATTTTTCAAAAATCTCTTCGGAAGTTCTTTATCACGATGTTTCGGAACGTTCTGTGTGTCTATGTATATGATATCGGATTTTTATTTTTTAGTTTACACGTTACATTACGATTACATAACTGGAGAAGTTAATCCTTGAAAGAGTTTGCCAGACGAGAGGTCACAGCTGAGATGCTCCCTCCATCAATATTTGTTGCTACCTACAATAATTTAATGCTCTACAACCTATATTCATGAAAATTTTGTGAGTGAATAATGTTTAAGACATGATGGTAACTTTTAAAGGAAACTTTTCTGAAGGATGATAGAAACTTTTTTACTTCAACTGACCCTCCTGTATCCATTGTACTAAGCTTTCCACGATTTTCACAGATATAAATAAATACCATGAAAAAACCAACATATATATTATAGCCAATAATGACAGATAGTTTATATAACTCACCTGGGTAGAAGCAAACTTCTGTTGGCTTTGGTATGCCTCTGGAGCGTGGTGTGTGGAGGCGGACACGGCTTCTGACTGAGAATAGATTCTTTCGAATAATTCTGGAAAAAGAAGAAAAAAAACAAGAATTAGATAAAATTAAGTATATTAGCAGCTCTGGGAAACTTCCTTTTGGAAGCTAACATGGACAAATTTAAAAAAATTGTGTTCTAAATTCACTAAGAAAAGGCGTCGGTAAATTTTCGCTCCAAAACCAATCGACCGTTTGTGCTAATATTGAACAGTTGACTAATGTAGAGGCTCCTAAATTGCATCGGCAGTTATTACGATTTTCGTGTTTAATCCTCCTTCCCTTCACGACGATATCGCTGAAATTTTGCAGGTCATATCCTCATTGGGTTTTGACTTTAAATATGAAATTGTATGTCAACATTCATTACAACGGCAGTTATCAGAGTTTTTGAGTTAAACTTCTCCCCTAATCCCCCCTCTCATTTGCCCGATTTGACTAAAAATCAGTAGGTGATTTCCTTATGGCGTTTTCGTTTTGGCCAACGGGAGTTATGTTTACAGACACACACACTCAGAGAGACAGATTTTTCTTTCATATTTGGAATCTAAAGGTCGGAAAACATGAAATTCCGTTGAAAACTCCGCATCGAATTGTTGCCCGATTACATAACTTCTTCTATACTTCGCTTAGCTGGGGAAGAAGTAAACCAATAGAAAACCAATTTTTCTAGACACTACGAGTGTAATTCATTCATATTTAAGGAGATAGAGGAGGGGAATAAGAAGGAAGAGTACAAACCATCAATAGAATTTTTAAAGTTTAATTTTTTAAGAGAAATCACAATAAAATTTCATTTAAGGTGTTAGTTCACCGGCCTCTGGACTTAAAAACTAGGTCAATTATTTAAATATATAAAAAATTTATATTTACTTCCTCAGCTATACGAAGTATAGGGGAAGTTATGTAATCGGTCAGAAATTCGAAATTGAGTGGAATTTCATGTTTACAGATACCCTGATTCCAAAAATGAAAAAATAAATTAATGTCTGTCAGTGTGTTTGTGAACAGGATAGATAACTTTCGATAGAATTAATGCATAAACATGATATTTTAGATGTGTATCCACAACCCTTTTAGGATGGCATCTATCAATTTTCAGCAAATCGACCAAAGGAAAGGGGGGAATTAGGGGGGGACTTATGTAAATTCAAAACCCAGTACTTTTCAGCTGAATCGGCTGAAAGGAAAGGGGAGGGGGTTAGAGGACACAACAAGTTTAATACTGCCAATGAAAATAATGTATAGACATAAAATTTGAATATAAGGATCCAGAACCTTTATGTAAGTCAACTATTAATTTTTAACCTAAACGGTCGACTGGTTTTGGAGGGGGAAAGATAAGTTAATTGATTTATTTCATTCTGGGGAAGTACACCGCCACCGAAGACTTTTTTTCGGAGAAGTAACCACTTATAAAGGAACAATTTTCAATATATCTATAGTAGCGCCGGTATATCTTCGCCCTCGGGGGGGTGTGGCCAGTTCGCTTGGAGGGAGGAAACGGGATAGCCAATAGGTTAGGTTAGGTTTTATGACTCATGCCCGGGCTTTAACTACGAGGTCATATCGCCTATTACCAGAGAGCTCTTTCGTCACTCTGGTGGACATGAGCCCGATTCTACTCTGAGAGTCCTAAATTTTTATTCACCTAAGGTAGGGGTCTTTAACGAGTACCTGACATCGTAGAGGCTCGGGACCATCGCTTAACGTCACATCCGAAGGACGGCGTGTTTAAGTTTATTTTACCTCCCATATAAAATAAACTAAGGCCTCGGTCGGGTTACGAACCCACGTTCTTGAGCTGAGAAGTCAAGCACGCATACCAATGAGCTACCGGCGCCCTCAATATGTAGCCAATAGGAACCTATGAAAACGACGCGGTCGCCATGGGAACGTCGCCCTATTGGCTATCCCCTCGTATCCCCCCTACAAGCGCACTGGCCACCCCCCCCCCCCCCCCCCCCCCAAACGGCCAAGATATACCAGCGCTACTATAGTTACTATGTTAAAAAGGTTAGATTTATTATAAAGATAAGGATGTTTTTTCGAATTTTAATTACCGTACTTATAAATGGAAGAAGGTTAGTCTATGCAAATAATGTTATGAATGAGATGTGAGTCCTCTCCATTTCCTCCCCGGATCCAGAAGGCTACTTAGTAGTTGAGTTAGGAACATACTTCCGGATGGGTCAGCACTGCATCTAGATTAGGATCCAAGGATCTGCTGGCACCATTCTGGGAGATATGGAACCATATGACCAGTTACGTCGGGGTCGATGGCATCACAGATACCTTCCAGAGCCTTCTTCTTTTTTTTAACCCCCAGCTATACACGAAGTATAAGACAAGTTTTATTTTCGGCCAGAAATTCGATGCGGAGTTTTCCGAACTCCTGATTCAAAAATGAAAGAAGTGAACACGATAACTCTCGATAGAATGAATATATCGACACGAAATTTTATATGTGTAACCAGAACCCTCTAAGGACGACATCTATTGATTTTCAGCCAAATCGGCCGAAAGGAAAAGGGGGGATCAGAGGAGAACTCAACTCAAAAGTCCCAATATCTGCCGATGTAATGAATATATCGACATGAAATTTTACATTTAAATTCAAAACCCCTTAAATAAGGCACAAATTTTCCAGTAAATGTAAAAAATGTATCGACACAAAATTTAGAATGACGATTCAGAAGTCACTGTAAGTCAAATATTGAGTTTTAGCCCAAACGGTCGATTGCCTTTCGAGGGAGAGTAAAACTTAATTGATAAATTCATGCGGGGGAAGTACATAGGAGGTGATCCACCAATGACTTTTTTTTTTAGAGAAGGGGAGGGTAAAACTTTTGAACAGCCGAATCAGAAATTCTCAGTCTCTTAACTAAATGAGGGGGGAATACATTTTAAAGAGGGGGCGTTGTGCTGAAGAAAAAAAAAATAAAATAAAATTCAATAGGTAATTTGTAAGCACGAATTTGAAGGCCAAACGTTCGAAGATGTAGGTGTATTTTTCGTTCAGAATGGGGGATTTTATAAACTCAGTTAAATGGACATAATGGATTACCTAACGAAATTATTTTAAAAAATTACCCCCCTCCCCTATGGCTAACAAAAAATGTATAAATAAAATAATAATAATATTAAAAAATGTAACAGTAGCCATTTATATTGTAAAATTACTATTAAATTTATGAAAACAAAGTTTGTTTGCGCTAAATAACATTTCAAAATCCTCTTGCAATATTCGAACCCCTCCCCTCCAGAAACAAGTTACATTGATATAGTTTATTTTCAAAAAGAACATGCGTTCCTAAGCCAGCAAGAGCACTTCGGATGAAATGAGCGAAGCAGAATTGAGATCAACGATGGTACATGTGTTCAAGTTTCCTTCACTCTTCGAAGGCAAAACTGTCCAATGAACAATCCTCTAATTCTAAGCTCCAACAACCTTGGGTTCTATGTAGACAGCAGACTAACGTGGAACCCCCATACAAGACTCAAACGACAAGAGATCAACAGACAATATGGTCTTTTAACACCGACTACTTGGATCAAAGTTAAAACTATCTGTTGAGAACAAACTTAAAATTTATTAAACAATCATACGACCAATATGGACATAAGAACTAGAACTATGGGGCTCAGTCAAGAGTTCCAACATTAATAAAATACAATATGTTCAGTCAAAAGTCCTATGACAAATTGTCAATGCTCACTTTTATGTCACCAACAAAGTCCTACATAATACAGGAGGCCATGATTGCCGTGCTGGCTACAGCATAGGGCTTTAGTCACATGGTCTCACCATGGTTTGCGGGTTCGAATCCCGTCCGGGAGTGAGTTTTATTTCATAGATAGAATGTCCTCCAATGTAAAAATGTTGAATAAATAAATAAATAACATTTTTTTTTATTTTTGGCCTCGGCAGACACCACACTAGCCATCTATGTGTTATTATTTAGTTATTTTTACGATATCCATGGCCCCGGGAGGGAGTTCTATCTACGAAATAAATAGGGCTTTAGTCGCATGGTCTCACCATGGTTTGCGGGTTCGAATCCCGTCCGGGAGTGAGTTTTATTTCGTAGAAAGAACTCCCTCTCGGACGGGATTCGAACCCGCAAACCATGGTGAGACCATGCGACTAAAGCCCTACGCTCTAGCCCGCACGGCCACCATGGCTCCCAATAAATAACATAAAAGTTATTCTGATATAATGAGATCAGAGGTAGCGTGTTAGTCCTACTGAGCTCAAGATCGCGGGTTCGAAACCCAGCCAAAGCCCTTAGTTTATTTACTCTGGGAGGTAAAAAAAAATTTAAGCACGCCTTTCTTCGGATGGAACGTTAAGCGATGGTCCCGAGCTTGTGCGATGTCAGATACTCCTTAGGTCCTACCTTAGGACGGCTGAGAAGTCCAAAGGTAGGTAGAGATTTGAAGTGGGCTGTTATGTTTGCAGTTTGCTAACTCGTCTGAAGATAGGTAAATGCACTGAAGTTCAGAAATTTGTAGACCAGTGTACAGAAAATTTGAGTCCGGAGCCTCTCTCTGAACAATGTTGTTATTTCTAATCTTGAGAGGCGAAGTTGCCTTTGGATGATTAGGAAGGGTGGGTGGAGTTTGGAAACTGTGAATGAATATAACTCCATGAATGAATACATCGACAAGAAATTTTATGAATAAATCGACACGAAATTTTATATGTGGATCCAGATGTATGAATGAGTCATTTTCAGCCAAATCGGTACGAAATTTGACGTGTTGGCCTAGCTATACGCAGGTAAGACATCTATTTCAACCATATCTTGCCAACGGGTTCAAGGATTTAGATAGACCAAGGTGTAACTCGAAAATTTTAATAACTCCTAATGGAATGAATATATCGACGTGAACCCTCAGGGACATAAGTAGGAAAATTATATATTTTTAAGACACATCCACTAAGAGAGAGGGGGGTTTAGAGACAAAAGTGAAATTAGAAAATAGTTTGTAATAATTCTCAATGAAGTTAATATATCGACAAAAAACTTCAATGATCAACGTAGAAATTCATAAACAAGACACTAATATGATACTTAACATTTTCTGCACAGTTATTGTGAAACAATAAAAAAAAATCGGTCAAATGCAAACTATACTTGCACAATTAGTGTTCCGTGCCATCAGCCCCCCAGTTAAATTAAACGTGCAAGGACAAACGTTGTGGGAAATATTTTTGTCGAAAAACTTTTTCTCTAAAACCAATGGTTCAGCAATTTATAACAATTGATTGCGCTAGAATTTTTCAATCCTGATAATTTTGGCTTAATCTACACCTAATTCTCAATTTCCAAGATTTTTTTACAGCGATCCTTTTGATGATAAGTGGGGGACAGCAATTTTTAAGCGTTTTTCCCGGAAAATGTTTAAAAAAATACATCATATTTATTGTTGAATTCTTGCTTCAATAAGTTTTCATTTGACGCCCTCCTCTTACACAATGCTCTTGAAAAATGTTTTTTTTTTTTTTCATTTCCCTATTTACCCCCTGAAATTAACCTCCAGAATAAAAATTCAACTTAGTATACTTACGGACATACCGAAGTGATTACATAAATGTTCCATTTTGCTAATTTTGGCACGGAACACTAAAAATAATGAAATACGTATGTTTTTTTAAAAATATTGTCTTTTTTAAGAAATGTATATGAAAATTGAGAGTACTTTCAGTATTGCTACCATCTTCAACCATTTACTCCTCTTGCCTTTCACCAACTGTCCTGGGGAAGTGAACCCACGATTTTTATAACCATATAATGTTAATTTTGTTTATTAGAGTAATATAAAATAAATATATAAAGAGGAGCACCTTGATAAGTAGTACCTTGTTGTAAGATCTGGGTCGGGGTTGTTTCCATGGTTTGTAGGGGAATTTGGGTATGTTGGAAGAATCTTGGTCATACTGATGAGCTAGAATATACTGACAGGCCAAACACCATGGTCTCACAACCATAACCATCACATCTCCCGACAAGAGAGTTACACATAATCCAACACAGTCTCAATCGCAAGATGCACACTTTAGCTATTTATACACTCAAGAGGGGCACAACACATTCACAGTTCACTAAAACAGTTCAATAGAACGAGAAAACTGACCATAAGGCTGTGAGGTGAAGATGTCGTAATAACCTTCCTCTGTAATAACCTTCTTCCCCACTTTTTTTTTTATTTTATATATTTTTTTTTTCCCCCACTGGAAGACAAGTGATTACTTTCACTGGATGGAAGAGGGATATGAAGAGGAGAGGGAGGGGAAGGGGAAGGAGGGATAACCTCGAAGAGTGGGGATGTCCGGATGAACGGAAGTACGGAGGGGGGGTCCCCCAAAAAGGAGTTAGGCTCTAGCTGTATGTGTATCTGTAGGCTGATGGCCACACCTCACCGGGTTGCTACTCTCAAACCTACTCACTCTCATGACGTCCCCACCCGCTCTCAAATGTTGTCAAGGACAGCAACACCAACAACCATCTTTAATGCGGGCTCCACATCCACATAACACTCCCTATTGTAGCCTCAAACATACAACTTCCAAGTCATCACAACCAAAAAAACTTTGTCGGTGAATCGCACGATGAATCAATTACGTTTAAAACTCAAAATTTGACTTACATAGTGACATACTTATATCGGTAGTTATTAGGGAATTTGAGTTGACCCCTTCTATGCCCCCCCTCCCCCCACTTCGACCGATTTCGCGAAAAACTTCCTTAGAGGGGTTTTAACTTAAATATAAAATTTCATATCAATGCATTCAGTATAATGGCAGTTATTAGAGTTTTTGTGTTGAGTTCCCCTCTGATCCCCCCTTTTCTTTCGGCTGATTTAGCTGAAAATCAATAGCTGTCATCCTTAGAGGGTACTGGTTACACATATAAAATTTCATGTCGATATATTCATTACTTCGGCAGATATTGGGATTTTCGAGTTGAGTTCCCCTCTGATCCCCCCTTTTCTTTCGGCTGATTTAGCTGAAAATCAATAGCTGCCATCCCTAGAGGGTTCTAGATACAGGTATAAAATTATGTGTCGATATCTTCAATCTACCGGGAGTTATCGTGTTCACAGACAGACTTTTTTTTTTTAAATTTTGGAATCAGGAGGTCGAGAGAATGAAATTTCGTTGAAAACCTCCGCATCGAATTTCTGGCCGATTACATAACTTCCCCTATACTTCGTATAGATGATGGAAGTAAAAAATATATCAACTTTCACTCATGACAATGTTATCAGAAATTAATGTATATTTAATTGTTTAATCATACTTTTAACAATAGATATGCTGAGGAGCGACAGCAGTATATACAATGAATACTATATACATTATTTAACAATTGGAAAGCTTGTATATTCCAACCTTATGTAATTCCGTATATAATTATGTAATAAGTTACAGTACAAACATTCTACATTGTTTTTTCACCGAAATTTCAAATTTTCCGACACCCAGATTCCAAAAATTAAGACAAAAAATCTGTCTGTTTGTCTGGAAGACACCTATTGATTTTCAACCAAATGAGCCTAAGAGACGAAGTGATTAGAGGGATGCTTAACACAAAAATATTAATAACTGCCGTTGTAATGGATGTATAGACACGGAATTTCATATGTATATTCTAAGCTCTATAGGGACAATATACATTCATTTTCAACGGAAACAGCCGAAGGAGAGAGGGCTCATTTCAAAAATCCCAATAACTGCCGATGTAATGAATTTACTGACATAAAACTTTATATTTAAATTCAAAACCCAATAAGGTAGGCACCTATTAATTTTACGTGCAATCGTTCGAAGGGAAGGGGGCCAGAGATGCAAAATTTAATTGCTTTGGAGAGAGAGGAAAACTTAATTGATGAATTCAAGCTGGGGAAGTACATAGCCGTCGATTCACCGACAACTTTTTTGTTACAATGTTTTGGAACTTTATAAAGTCAATGGGAGCATCTTATTTTTCATAGACTAGTAATATACACTTGAGCGGATGAAACAGTTATTGTGACTCATATAGGGGCTTTAACTTGCCTACGATTTTGAGCTCAGTAAGCAAGCATGCATACCACTGAGCTACCGGCGCCCTCCACACATCAGACCCTTAGAAAATATACAGCAGTACCCAATAGATAAAGAGAAGGCCTTCAACAGAAGACGTAAGGAGAAGTGGATGTAATGTGGTGTGTTGATTGGTATTTTGTACAAGTACAAAATGTCCGCTAAATTACCTTGTTTCATTCATTAAAAAGACATAGACCGGAAGGTTGTAGTATGTCACAACAGGCCAACTTAGGGGATCAGTTCATTGAACAAACAAGAGGAAATAACTACATATAACTAACGTGCCAATAAATATCTGAATATTGGCTGAAATCGGACGAAATAAGACCGATAAAAATCTCTTCATATAACGTTAAGCGATGGTCCCGAGCCTGTACGATTTCAGGTACTCGTTAAAGACCCCTACCCTAGGTGAATAAAAATTTAGGGTAGGCAAAATTTAGGACTCCCACAGTAGAGTTGGGCTCATGTCCACCAGAGTGAAGAAAGAGCGCTCTGGTAGTAGGCGATATGACCTCGTAGTTAAAGCCCGGGCATGAGTCATAAAACCTAACCTAACCTCTCTTCATATAAAAGTTGTCGAGAATACTAAAAGGCACATTTTATAAACAATACATTTTTCTTGAAGCCTTGTCTCTCCTGTGAGAGTCCTAAATACTGCTTATATAGGTTTAGTTACTTAAGGTCTTTACCGAGTATCTGAAATCGCACGGACACGGTACCATCGCTTAACGTCCCAACCAAAGGAAGGCGTGCTCACCTCGGCAGGGTTTAGAAACCACAAATGAGCTCAGTAGACTAGGATACATGAGACGTCCCAAGAGGCTGTACCTATGTGGAGTCGAGGCATATCCGGAACCCAACCGAACTTCGTGACCAACGTTGTTGCAACTTTTCTATTATCCATTCCTGGACAATGTCCTTGCAACGCTCTGGTCTGCACTGTCCGCATATATTTTCTTCCAGGGCTCTGCGATAATATTCTACGCGCAGATTATTCATTAAAATCGAATATTCTAATGACATTCTAAATAAGCAGATTACGCACACTTCTGGGGCACACTTCTTGGGCATCTGCTTGGGATATGCGCGAACGAGATTCCGCATCTTTGGTGGAGATGTAATCGAGAGGAGGACTTTAGAAGATTGGACCACGGGAGCATTCTCAGGTTCATTATGGAAACTGGGAGACTGAGCACTTCATAAAGGGCTTGGTTTAGATAGTATAAGTATAAACATACAGGTAATATAATAAGGGGGAAGCCCAGCGCTTCCAGGGAAGGGATAAGAGCACTGGATGCTTAGGTCCCTAGGAGTTGAAACACCAGCCCACCACATATATATATATAAATAAGCAGATTACGTGTAAACCATATTGAATATTCTACATGTATATCCTATATAAGCAGAGTACATTAGCATACTTTATAGAAGCAAAGTACGAATACGGAAGCATACTTTATATAAGTAGAATACTGTAGCACACTTTATATAAGTAGAATACGGTAGCATAATTTATATAAGTAGAATACGGTAGCATACTTTACATAAGCAGAATACGGTAGCACATTTTATATAAGTAGAATACGTTAGCATAATTTATATAAGCAGAATTATCCGACACCTAATATATTACTGACTCAATCCTTCACACGAAACAAATATAACACCTCATATTTTCAAGTGACCATCTATACTTGAAGTACCTATTGTACAAAATTAGGCTTCCCAATTCAACGTTTCTAAAATGAACTGAAATGTTCAGATTGAACGATAAAAGGAGACATATAATGCCTTCTCTTCTTCATCGTAAATCGAATAACCTCTAGGGAGGACATTAATAGACTGATTTATGGAAAATGTCTGGTAAAACCGTAGGCAGTAGGGGCGCCAACATCAAACGTGGGCGAATATTTAATAGGCAATAACCGCTTCTCAACACCCACAACTAAATATTAGTTCATTAAAAATATATATAATGAATATTAACAACTATAAATTAATTATTGTAAATTATTTTAAAATAAGATAAATTTAGAGATAATATTGAAAATAGTTTTTTGTTATTATTTAACTTTAATGTTTCAGTAGTAATAAAGTCAATTTTTAACTGATTTTGGTTTGATTAAAAAATTTTCATGTAGGAGGCCTGTTTCGAATTAAGAGAGAGTGAGTGGGCAGCGCCAAATATGCCTACATATTTTGACATATTTGGTAACAATAGTTTTTTCCCTTCATTGTAGTCTAATGACGAATTTTGATTCAGGAAAAAATACATTTTTTGGATTTTATATGGGACTAGCTGTGTTACCAGTGGTTGACCGGGTAGATATAAATTTCGTAAAAATATGTAAATATTAATTGAATATTTCCGATAAGTATGATGAAAATGAACAGTCGACAGTGAGAGAGAACCTAATACATATGCAGGATAGGTTGAGGATAGTGAGGAATGAGGAGATTAGGCTGACCAGGTGAGTAAGAACCAATTCTGCTAACCCTCTGCTCATTAAATAACAACTCAAGGATACCAAATTTTTCAACAGTCCTTCTCAAGACCTTAGATACGATTTATATTAATATATATATATTACTGGGCCGAGCCAGTGGATTGACTACCTGGTGTATGCAAGGGCCCCAGATCTGTAGCCCCCCCCCCCCCCCCCCCCCCCATAAAAAAAAAATTTAGGTACACCAGATAGTCAATCCACTGGCTCGGCCCAGTTAGAAAATCCCCAAAATTTCATGAGAGTAGTTCAAACGGTGTGGTCTCTAAATTGTCTCCAATGCCGAATTGCATTTCTTGGAGACCCCCCCTTCCCCCTTAAAATAGCTTTACTAGTCAAGACCACTACATGCTTGGATAGCATTTGTCAATACTTTTAAAAATATGCGCTCTTCAATATTTTGATCAAAAATTGAAAATAAATGTCCCTGTAAATTCAGGTACACCAATTTGCCTATCCTTCACCCTGAACATTCTCTCAAACTTTCGTCAATATAGTTCAAACGGTATAGACGGCATGTTGGAACAAACATAAAGACCAACCCTTAACTTTATTTATATAGATGCCTTGGAAATTTGAATCCAGGATCTCCACATTATTAGGCGAATGTTTACCCACAAAACTATAAGATATCAAATAGATTTTTGACAAAAAAAAAAAAACTAAAAACCCAGAAATGACCTATAAATGTTGCTTAGAACTAGGAGTTGGCGGGTGGCCATATGACCGGCCATTAATAAAGAAAAAAAAACATACACTTTCTGACATCTGATCCAAGATCCGTTTTGTAAAAATAAATGAACACCCATATAACTTGTAGAGGCAAAAGGAAGCAATAATTATTATGGCTAAACTAGCAGTAGTACCTGGTGTTGCCCGGGAAATCACTATGTTTTATTTATGCAATTTCGTGGCTTTTGTTAGTTGTAATGATGCTGGAATTTTCAGTGATTAACATGAATATGAGACGTCGTTGTTCAAATTCACAAAAAAAAAAAAAAAAAATAGTTTTTTTTTAATATGAAAAACTATTTTTTGGGGTATTGAGAACCACCACCCGCCATCTTTTGACAAAGCTTTTTTGAACCTAAGAATACTATATCATTTCCCCAGCTATACGAAGTATAGGACAAGTTATGTAATCTGTCAGAAATTTCAAGTAAATTTTTTCTTTGGAAGTTCATGTTTTCCGACGCCCTCATTTCAAAAATGTCTTCCTGTGTGTGTGAACACAATAAATCCCGATAGAATGAATGTATTGACACGAAATTAATGTGTATCCAGAACTACATAAGTACGACATCTATTCATTTTCAGTCAAAAAGAAGGAGATGATGTTTTGTATAACATGTAGAATAGAATGATTTTTATTAAAAGAAGAAAAATAACATCATTCCAAGAAATATACAAAGAAAAAACACTGACTATAGCCATTTTGGCCGTCAGTCGGAATTGGCATTACAGATATTTGATAACGAAGAACAGAAAATATTAGTTTAAATAAATAAATTAACAGAATAAATAATCATCGTTAAATTCTTTAAAAAATATGTAAACATAAAACATAAAAAATAATAATGCGAATAATGAGAAAATGAAATAAAGACATGTATTAAGGCTGAAAGCGAAATAAGATAGATAAACATACGTGGATGGTAATATAATATAAAACTACAGATAATAATACAATCAAAAAATATAGAGTTTGGTGGCTAGAAACCAAATAAAACTAACTAAACAACAGGGTAAATGGTAATAATCAAAAATTACATGAAGGAAGGAGGTTTGTTTGGGTCCTAGGAATTGTTTCTATATTTGGATGCCGCCCTTGCATAGTTATATATCCGATTCCAGTTAGGCCCATTCATTAAAGCGGAGAGTTCCCCTCTCCTTAAGATAGGTTTGCCCAGCCATCTCTGTCTGGCCTCTCTATTAATTTCGTGTAGGGAAAATTTAGGACTTCCATAGTAGAGTCGGGCTCATGAAAGAGTGCTCTGGTAGTAGGCGATATGACCTTGTAGTTAAAGCACGGATATGAATCATAATAACTACCTCTACATTTTCTTATAAGATAAGATATACTCATCATCAATAGATCAAAATATAATATGGCTAGTTGTTTATAACTCAATAGATTTTTGTTTATTGTTTTGAAAATGGCCGAATAGTTGACCGATATATAAAATATAAATACATTTGGTAAACCATAAGACCAATTAAATGTATTTTATTAACCATCTTTTAGGTTAGGTTTTATGACTCATGCCTGGGCTTTAACTACGAGGTCATATCGTACTACCAGAGCGCTCTTTCGTCACTCTAGTGAAGATGAGCCCGACTACTGTGGAAGTCCTAAATTTTGCCTACCCTAGATTTTTTATTCACCTAGGGCTGGGGTCTTTATCGAGTACCTGTACAGGCTCGGGACAATCGCTCAACGACCCATTCGAAGGACGGCGTGCTTTTGTTTATTTTACGTCCCAGATAAAAGAAACTAAGGGCCTCGGTCGGGTTTCGAGCCCACGATCTTGAGCTCAGAAGGCAGGCACGCATACCACTGAGCTACCGGCGCCCTCAACCATCTTTTATCTATTGAAAATAGAAGAGATCTCAAATCCCTTCCTTCACCTTAGATATAACAATTTGTATTGCAAAAAATAATCAAATATTTCAAAAGCATAGTACCTCTTGGGAAATTAACCTGATTTTGAATACTAGCTTCAAAAATTTAAATTAAATACTAATTTTTGAGTTGCGTAATGAAGTTGTTAATTCATACATATTATATTATTACTCCATCAATCCCATAACAATTACAAACGATTCGGGAAGCATTCAGAAAACAGTTTTCACTAGGTGTTTAAATATAGGAATCAACTCTAGTAAATATGTTCTATGAAAGGAACATTCGGAGAAGTGATGCTGTAATAATATATAATTATATATATAATTAAAATAATAATATCCTGTAATAAAATTATAAATATTCTTCGAAACAGCTCTTTATAGTTTTATAGGATAGAACTATAATAATATTATAATTGACATTTTTATAAGGAATTATAGACAACAAAGAGGCCCGAGCCTTGCGTGTTAATACAAGAGAAGCTCACGAGATAGCACCACTATGCAATCTATCGTAGTTCCTACTCATTAGAGTTAATTCACACAATTAGTTAATAGGATAGGACCTTATTCACAATCATTTTTTTCTTACTTTTAATGGAGTCAGAATGAATGAAATTATTATACATGTGTAGGTAGAGAGAAATTGCCATTCATAGAGACATTTCTGATAGAATTCCGTGCACTATTACTTCCACAGCTATACGAAGTAGGTATAGGGGAAGTTATATAATCGGACAGAAATTCGATGTTGTGTTTTCATCGGAATTTCATGTTTTCCTAACCTTGATTCCGAAATTGTAAAAAAAAAACTTCTTATAGAATGAATGTATCGAAATAGAATTTCATATGTGTTCCAGAATCACCTAAAGACGACAGCTACTGATTTTCAGTCAAATCGGTCAAAGGAAAGAGTAGAGAGGGATTAGGGGAGGGAGGGGGGGGGGGGGGGGGCGCTAAACTCAAAAATTCTAATAACTGCAAATGTTATCAATGTATCGATAACAAATTTCATAATTAATTTTATAATCCCACAAGGATGAAACCTAATAATTTTCCGCGAAATCTCGCAGAAGGAAAGGGTGATCAGGGGAAGGACTCAACTCAAAAACTAATTACTGCCGTTATTATAATAATAATGTATGGATATGAAATTTATTATTAGGACGCATAAGTCCCTGTGTAATTGTAACTATTGATTTATAGTCAAAACCATCGATTGGTTATCGAGGGAGAGTGAAAACTTAATTGATTAATTCACGCTGGGGAAGTACATTGCTGGTGATTCAACGACTAACATTTGACGAAGTAAAATAACTAGTGAAATTTGTAGTATTTATTTAAACAAATTCAAAAATAAACTATCTATTATTGTGTGTTTCCTCAATAACAGGAAATTAATGATAAGATGTGAGCACTTATTCATAACAGAACGTAATAAGCAATGATTTAGAAGTTATTGATGAAAACACATAAGCTATAGTATAGAGTCTCCAAAGTAAATAATTCTAATCAAAGGAGATATATCAAAGAAAATAATATATTGAATTTTAAAATACCAGATTCCTGGAACACATTTTATGGAAATAAAGAATGTTTCATATCAACTTTTATATTAAAAATTGTGAATTTGACAATTTGTTTTTTCTGAAAATTAAAAGAAGCTGGATTAGGTTAACAGTACCCAAAAACTTACAGAAGAATTGTACGCTAATTGTGTTTTGTTGACCAAATCACGTTTTTTTTTTTTTTTTTGGCTTTGCAAAATTTCTGGGACTCGACCTACGGCAGCTGGTGACGGAAACCGGCTACCCAGTGTTCAGCCGATTTGTCGCCTCCTGGTGGAGAAAGAAGAAAGCACTATGACCCTGCACCGGGGACGACTGCAGGCACGCCGCCACATTGGGCTGTAAATGGTTTAAAAGCGCGCATGGTAAGAAAAGTCGAATTTCAACAATAATGACTTGTTACAGCTCAGGACCTAACTAAATCAGGGGGAAAAAATTGAACCATATACCTTGTAAGACGCAATGAGAAGTACTATTCAAAAAATGAAAAAAATTACCTTATTAAATAAACTCATTTAAAATACATTTGAAAAATAAACAATCTTTGGAGTTGTCGTACTTTTTTTGGCCGCCCGATGCCAACAAAAGGATTCGTGGGCTTGAAAGTGTACCTACCTCTCAAAGTAAATTTTGAGATGTATTTGAGCTGCTACAAGCTGCTACTAAGGAGGATATGATAATTTTAAACCGATAAGTTTTTATAGCCCTCATTTTTTAATTGAGATCAAATAACTTCTAAAAAATTCAAATTATACAGGAAAAACCTGAGATAAACTCGAATATCAAGAGAAATATTCAGTTTTTGGACTCTTAAATGTGCCAAAATCAATTTTAGTCCTTTAATTTGAAATCAGCGACCAAAAATCCTATATATATATATATATATATGGTTATAAAATATGTATGTATTGAATTTTTATTTTTTTCAACTGTGGCTCCATCTATAAATGAGCAAAACTTATTTTGGACCTCAAATTCGAATTCAGCGACCTGAAAAACCTATATTTGTATATAAAATACCTTAATCTCACTGATTTTCCAAATTTTTCGACAGTGGCGCCACCTACAAGATTCAAACATCATTTTCGACCTCAAATTTGAAATCAGAGACCCAAAAAACATTATTACACCTGCTTCTGTATACTCTGTCTAGGAACCTACAAATACAACATTACATGCGCGCTTTTTACCCCGTTTCCGCCCACTGTGCGCCGGCGGTCGCACCCGGTTCCCCAACGTACTGCTGCCAGCGAACGCCCTTCATTTATCCCAAGCTCTCTCGGCGCGCCAAGAAAAATAAGCTGGGCTGAAAGTGACCACTTACCGTCGCAGATGGTCGGCAGCGGTCGCTCCTAGCCTACCACAGCAACAAGAAATTAATTTTTTGAATGACAAATAAAATTGTTATGCCCTACTTCCCCGACGATTCGGCGAAGGTGTCATGGCCTCCACCGCAGGTCGGCCACCCAAAAAAAAAAAAAATGTAGCTTTGTAAGATGACACCTTCTGCCTTAAGAGGAGGAAACTGGATTAGAGAGAAACAGATATTATGTTATCTGATACCAGAAACAATATAACACAGTCTACACACATAGACAATATCCAAGTTACAAAAATTATCATTTACAATTTTTTGATACATATATAAACAGTCTAAACGCAATTTGTCCCATTAAAATTAGTTCCCAGATTGCGCTCATATTAAGTCTGACCCTCTGGGAATAAAAAACCGTATTTTTGGGTTGTCTAACGAGATTCTTAATTCATATATAATATATTATTTTATATCATCACTTCTCTCATTTATTTTTTGTATTTTCAAAAAATAGCTATTACAAACGTTTTGGGATCATCAGTAACTATAATACATGAGAATCTTCTTTTTATAGAACATATTTATTGAGTCGAGTTCTATATTTGAGTTTTGACTACTTTTGAAATATAGAATTCAACTCAATACATAAGTTTTTTTTTTTGCCCTTATGTACGATGCATATTAGCCATGTCAATGTGTTATCTAGTTTTATTTACGACATCCATGGCCCCAGGAGGGAGTTCTATCTACGAAATAAAACTCACTCCCGGACGGGATTCGAACCCGCAAACCAAGGTGAGACCATGCGACCAAAGCCCTACGCTCTAGCCCGCACGGCCACCATGGCCCCCTCAATACATAAGTTCTATAGAATGACATGTATTATAGATACTGATGATAGGAGGGCTTGCAGAAACGTTTGTAATTGTTATTTTTGAAAATGCAAAACATTAATCAGAGAAGTGATGCTGTAATAAATATATGATATATAAAATAATCGTCTAAGTACCAACCATTTAGCCCGTCGTTAACATATAGTTTCTCAATGATTTCTGTTGTTTTTCCATTTATTTTTGTGTGTTTTGTGTTTATTGCATAATTTATAACTCAAAAATGAGGCAATAAAGAGGGAGTGGATCAGAAGGAGCTAAAACGAAAAAGTTGAGAGTAATGTTATTTATATATATATATATATATAGCCCGGGCTTTAATTACGAGGTCATATCGCCTACCAATAGAGCCGTTCTTCCGTCGATCTGGTGGATATGAGCCCCCGTACTATGAGTACCTCGGGATCATCGCTTAATGTCCCATCCGAAGGACGCCTTGCTCATTGTTTTTTTTTTACGTCTCAGATAAAAAAAAAACCTAAGGGTCTCGGCCGGGTTCCGAACCCGCCACCTTGAGTACAGTAGGCTATCATGCATACCACTGAGCCAATGTTTGAGAAAAATAATAAAAAAATTAATTTTTCAAATATATTATCCGAAATGAATAAGAAAATTAAATATAAATATAAAAATTGATGAAATGTAGTCTATTTATATAAGAGATATTCTCTTTGTGGCTAGTGTTCCCCTTACCTTGAGACCGATTTTACTGGCCACTGAACTCAACCTAATGTGATATCGAGCCTTTCTGGATATACTAACATTGGCATGTTATACACTTTCAATTATATACACACAAATGTATAATATACAATCTAGTAGACGAAAACAAACTCGCTTCCCTTTGGCAGATACCTTATGGGGTTATCCTGTTCACAGACAGAAACATAAATATAGGCATTTAAAAAAAATATAAATTCCCAATATGTAATTCGTACAGCTGGTGAACTAAAAAAAGAGGTTAGGTTAGGTTTTATGACTCATGCCCGGGCTTTAACTACGAGGTCGTATCGCCTACTACCAGAGTGCTCTTTCGGTGGACATGAGCCCGACTCTACTGTGGGAGTCCTAAATTTTGCCTACCCTAAATTTTTATTCATCTAGGGTAGGGGTCTTTAACGAGTACCTGACATTGTACAGGCTCGGGACCATCGCTTAACGTCCCATCCGAAGGACGGCGTGCTTATTAAGTTTATTTTACCTCCCAGATAAAATAAACTAAGGGCCTCGGTCGGGTTACGAACCCACGAACTTGAGCTCAGAAGTCAAGCACGCATACCACCGAGCTACCGGCGCCCTCAGTTCGTAATATTAATATTTTATTTAAATTCACTACAACGGTAAATATGATCAATAATGTTGTAAAAATACAATAAAAATGCTGAAAAATAGCTGACTTCACAGATAAAAAAGTCCGACACACACGCATGTACATCAACGCTCTGACAGAGAGCTAACATGTTTACACATCAAAAGTCCGACACACACGCATGTACATCAACGCTCTGACAGAGAGCTAACATGTTTACACATCAAAAGTCCGACACACACGCATGTACATCAACGCTCTGACAGAGAGCTAACATGTTTACACATCAAAAGTCCGACACACACGCATGTACATCAACGCTCTGACAGAGAGCTAACATGTTTACACATCAAAAGTCCGACACACACGCATGTACATCAACGCTCTGACAGAGAGCTAACATGTTTACACATCAAAAATAACTTGTTTCACTTCTGTATTGTCTTATTTCACAAAAATATATACATCTTAGAGGGCCGGAAAGAATTATATTCCTGTAAAAACTGTACACCAAATTTCTGATCAATTACACAACCTTCCCTATACTATAACGGAGTAAAATGGGAAAAGAAACATTATTAATCCAGGTAAATGAGGTAGAATTTAATCAAAGGTCTTACATTCATCACTGATACACGTTTTGTTTATTTTAAATTGTTTTTCTAAACTCTATTTAAGCATCTGTCGCTAAGGAATAATATACAAATAAATATAATATATAATTATGTGTAGGTATATATTTATATGGCTCAATGTCACTTGATAAATAAAAAATAAAAACAGAAAAAAAATATATATAGGTATATAAAAAGAATCCCTTGTGGAAAAAATGAATAGTGAGAAAGTATCTTGAAATACGCCCTGATTTAAACTTTGTCTGACTTTTAAAGGTGAACGTATGATAAATTTCAAGCTTCAATGTCCTACATAAAAGTTAATTAGAGCACAAAAAAATATTTAAAATTCTCATTTTTTAGGGAACGCAAACATGCTTTACGTGTTCCTTATTTCATAATATAAATAATCTCATTCTTTAAAAAAAATATATATTTTTTTTAAAATAAAATAATAATAAAAATAGGAATTTAACCTCCATTCATGACGCCTACACTAGAACGGCTAGCCGTCTTCATTCACAGTTCTATACACCCCCCCTCCCATTCAAGGCTGTATTTCATTGATCCACATTTGAATGTCATATCAACAAGGTTAACAGACTAAATTTTTTATTAATTTTTTTTTTTTTTAACATATTTTGATGAAGATGAAAAAAACTGTTATTTGGATCAAATGAAAATAAAAGTATTGTCTGTCAGCTATTGGAATGCGCGGGATGAAGAGTAAGAAACATTGGATTTTGTTGGATGGGTGGGATTTTTACTATACATCCTAAAAGAATGGTTCTACCTACAGATTTTTAAAAGTTCACTTTTGACTGAAGCCACCTAAGTAACCAAATCTAGTTAGGCAACATTTAGGACTCCAATAGTAGAGTCCGCCACAAGTACACCAGAGCGATGAAAAAGTAGTAGGCAATATTAACAGATGAGTCAAAAAAATAAGTAAACATTTTCAGGCTAGATAGTACATCGCTAGATAGAATGTGAAATGTGTGTATAATAAAAAAATCGGTCAAGTGCAAACTATACTTGCACAATTCCATGCCATCAGCCCCATAGTTATAAGGAAATAAACAATTAAATTGCTTATAACAATTGATCGCGCTAGAATTTTTCAATCCTGATAATTTTGGCTCAATCTACACCTAATTCTCAATGTTCATGATTTTTTTTTTCAGAATTTTCTGAGTGATCCTTTTGATGATGAGGTTGGGAGACAGCAATTGTTAAACGGTTTTTCCCGAAAAATATTTTAAAAAATGGATACAAAAATACATTATATATATTGTTGAATTCGTGCTTCAATAAGCTTTTATTTGACACCCATTTCCCAATTTACCCCCTGAAATTATAATAATCCCCAGAATCAAAATTCAACTTTTTATGCTTCACGTCTATAATTGGACCACCACACTCTATCTCTGTGAACACTAAAAAATACCGAGAACTAGTTAGTTATTTTGACTCATCTCCAAGCTTTAATTACGAGGTCATATCGCCTACTACCAGAGCGCTCTTTCATAGATCTGGTGGATTTGAGCCCGACTCCATTGTGGGAGTCCTAAATGTTGTCTAACCAGGCTTAGTTATCTAGGGTAGGGGTCTTCAACGAGTACCTGACATCGTACAGCCTCGGAATCGTATGATCTTGAGCTTAGTAGGAAACCACGCTACCTTCGAGCTACCACCGCCCTCTAGCGACAATGTATTTGTTTTCCCACATCAAAAACTATTTATTATTTGTCGACTTTATGGTGCTAGGTAACATACAAATATATAAGTTATGTTAGGAGTATGTCTACATATGAGTCCTCCGGAATCAAAACTCACGATATCCAAAATTAACAAAATTGAGATGGCAGTGGTTATTTTTGCAATTTTTTGAGTTGAATTCAAATATGGCGTTGATTAGAATCAAAAGTTACAATATCCTAGGTTTAATGGGCCTAGAAGTTGAGGGTTGGAGTCAGAACTAGTGGATAATGTTAGTTCTACACTAAGCGTCTTTAACCAATCAGAAAGCAGTATTTGCAAGCATAACCTGCTCAAAGAGGTTATCGTTTATTTTTTTTATTTTGTGCTGAATTTTTTTGCAGTTTTTATTTTAAATAAAATTTTATTATTAACTATGCTTTATGTAAAATTATAATTATGTGTCAATTTTAATCATTTTTCATTTTTTTTTAAATTATTTTAAGTTGTAATAATTGTAACAATAAATTTACATTGCATTTGAAAATGTTGAATGGCTTTGATTTATTTGGTGGGAATCAAAACTCACAATATCCAAACATTGGTTTCAAAACTAACTTTATCCAAAATTGTACTGCTTTTATTTTTATAATGCTATATAAAAATTCGTTTTTTTTGTATGTATTTCATTTTAAAGTGCTAACAGGAAAAAAACCATTTGCAAGAACCGGCGAAGCAAATTGTAGTCGAGAGCGGTTTTTTTCAAATTCCCAAAATTTTGATTTTTGGATATTGTGAGTTTTGATTCTGGTGGACTCATATATTGGATAATCCGATGTTTCGTTTATCCGAAGTCTCCCTTTGAAGCAATGAACTCAGTGAGATCTGTTGGAGGGAAGGTAGATGTCCCCTTGAATATACAGAGAGGACAGCCACAGCCAGGAAGACCCAAATATAACAGGATGGCATCTGTCCAACAAGGAGCTTGTCTTGTTAACTATATCGGGAGGATCTAGACTCAACCTACACATCACTGGACAATCGAATCTAGACAGAATCGACTTGGAGCCAAATTTGGCAATGGAAGAAAGCGTCGAAACGCGCGACTCATATTGATCGTCGCAATGAAACATAGTCGGTCAAGAAGCAAGTTAATAAAGTTTACTGATATAATAAATACAAAGAGGGGGCCGGTAGCTCAGTGGTATGCGTGCTTGACTTCTGAGTTCAAGATCGTGGGTTCGAAACCCGACCGAGGCCCTTAGTTTATTTTATCTGGGAGGTAAATAAAATTAAGCACGCCGTCCTTCGGATGGGACGTTAAGCGATGGTCCCGAGCCTATACGATGTCAGGTACTCGTTAAAGACCCCTACCCTAGGTGAATAAAAATTTAGGGTAGGCAAAATTTAGGACTCCCACAGTAGAGTCGGGCTCATGTTCACTAGAGTGACGAATAGAAAGAGCGCTCTGGTAGTAGGCGATATGACCTCGTAGTTAAAGCCCGGGCATGAGTCATAAAACCTAACCTAACCCAAACCTATAATAAATACAAAGGTTATATGGTCATCTTTTTTTGTTGTACGCTCAACTGCATAAGGGAACGATTGCAATGCGCAACAATACGGACAAAGATATGTACAAAGGAAATCAAAACAGGAAGTTAGGTAACAGGAAATATTAGGAAAGTCCATGCATGCAAAACCTGCGTAAAGTTAACGAATTTCCATAGTTTAACTGTTATATTCGCAAATCACCGGTCATTGTACTTCCCTAGCGCGAATTAATGATCTAAATGCTCGCTCTCCCTTCCTTTTATCAATTTGATTGAAAATCTACAAGTGTATAGACAATAGTCAGGGGATGATGAATCACTATACTAAATTGTTGATACATGTACTTGGGCAGTAATTGGAGTATCTGTGTTAAGCCACTTCTAAATCCACCCTTCCCTTTGGACGATGTGGCTGAAAATGGTGTGTCGTCCTTTTGGGGTCCTAGGGGCGCCGGTAGCTCAGTGGTATGCGTGCTTGCCTACTGAGCTCAAAGTCGTGGGTTCGAAACTCGGCCGAGGCCCTTAGTTTATTTTATCTGGGAAGTAAAATAAACTTAAGCACGCCGTCCTTCGGATGGGACGTTAAGCGATGGTCCCGAGCCTGTACGATGTCAGGTACTCGTTAAAGACCCCTACCCTTGGTGAATTAACCTGGGTAGGCCAAACTTATGACTCCCATAATAGAGTCGGGCTCATGTCCACCAGAGTGACGAAAGAGCGCTCTGGTAGTAGGCGATATGACCTCGTAGTAAAATCCCGGGCATGAGTCATAATAACTAACTTTTGGGGTCCTGGATACACACCCCATAAGGACGACACACATTGATTTTCAGCCAAATTGGCCAAAGAGAAGAGATTGGGAGGGAGCTTAACACAAAAACTTGAATAACTGCCGTTGTAGCTTTGAGCCCAAACAGTCGATTGGTTTTGATAGAGAGCGCAAACTTAATGACTTAATTCGTTCTGGGGAAGTGCATTGTCGGTGATTCATCAACTTTTTTTCTTCATTTTTGGAATCATCGGGAAGCAAATTTCATTAAAAACTTAGCATCGAATTTCAAACTGATTACATAAATTCCCCTATACTTCGAATAGCTGGAGAAGTGGCAAGGGTTAAAATTGAACTGCCCAAAAAATTGAAACATTTTCGAAAATGGGAGTCGTTGCGTTGGAGGTGCGGAAGTATTTGTCCCTCTGATTGATTTTTGTTAAACTCAGAATGTAACTACTAGTACGTTCTGGACGGGGATGAAAACTATTTTCCAATTTGCATATCCTGTTATTCAAGAGGATTGATTCTAATTGCGCCAATTCCTGTATTCGGTTTTTTATGGTAGACATATTGACAAGTAGAGGTTGAAGTGGTCTCAAGGTCGAGAGTGTCATTTCGGCGGGAAGGAAGGGCATGATATGGCGGGACTGAGATACTGCGTCATTTGGGTTGGGGGGGGGGGGGGGGGGGGGGGGGGGCTCTCCGGGATTAGGACCAAGAAAACAAAACCAAATCCAGGGATTACTTGATCAGATTGAGGTGGATTAAATTAAAAGGGATTCTGAGAGATAAACATAGCATTGATAAATTGTTTTCAAAGGTTAGATCCTTTTAAAGTTTTAATTTTTTTTTTTCTGAGTTGTCCATAGCAACAGTGTTTCACACACAACACCAGCATGCCTTCCTATGTTAAGCTATCCCTAACCTGTATGAGGTCAGGTGTCGTTAAAGAATCCTACCTACCTTAGAGAACTAAACCTGGGTAGGCAACACTTATGTTGCGAGTCGAACGAGTAACACCGACGAAGTTAAATCTGACTTAAAGGGGAGTCGGAAGCTCACTGGTAGCCTATTGAGCTCAAAGATCGCGGGTTCGAAACCTGGTCGAGGCCTGTAGGTTTTTTATCTAAGAGGAGAAAAAACCTTGCCGTTCATCTGATGGGACGTTAAGTAGAGTCGGGCAAGTCAACCAGAGCGACAAAAGGGCGCTCTGGTAGTAGGAGATATGACCTCGTAGTTAAAGCCCGGACATGAGCGACAATAATTAATTTTCTTGTAACTTTTTCATTACATATTCATAAAAGGTCCCTTTTAAGAAAAATAAATAAAGTTAATAAATATGTTTAAAAAAATATTTAAAAGTTGTCGGTGTATCACAGGCAATGTACCCCAGAACGAGTTAATCAATTAAAGTTCCGCCCCTCCCCTCCAAAACCAGTCAACCGTTTCGGCTAACATTCAATAGTTCACTTACATAGGAGAAAAAACCTTGCCGTCCTTCGGATGGGACGTTAAGAGATGGTCCCGATGTGCGATGTCAGGTACTCGTTAAAAAGACGCCTAATACTAGGGTAATAACGCTAGTTAGGCAAAATGTAGGACTCCCACGGTTTAGTCGGGCAAGTCGACAAAAGAGCGCTCTGGTAGTAGGCGAAAAAAAAAAAATGTTGACTTACACAGGGCCTCCTAAATCCTGATACTAAATTTGTGACAATAAATCCATTACATTAAGGTTTTCGATTCTCACACTAAGGAAATCAAACTTTGCTCCATGTGTAATAACAAGCAGATGTGTTTCACTTTATTGCCGTATGCCCCATCGTCTTATCTATTTTAGTAAAGCAGAGTTAAGCTATGTTCAGTTTATTGAATATGTAAATGGACGAAATTACAAAAGTTGAATTAACTATTGCCAAGCCGCCTGGAATTATAGATTTGAGCTAGTTTCACAATTTAATTATTAATAATATATAAACAGCAAGATGTTTTTTATTCTTATTTTTTGTTAGTAGTTTTTAATGGATCATTTAAGTTAATTTTGTAAATTACTGCATTTGTATTTGAATTATTTTATTATTATCGAGTAGAAATAGAAGAGATGACCCGTCAGACGGTCAATTTGACCATGAGTATTGTCTGTCAATATTATTATTATTATTAATGTACATCTATAAACAGAAAAAGAAATAAAGACGTTTATTATTATTAATAATAATATTATTAAGGTTTTCGAACTGAGTGAGTCTTTTCCCTAATCCCCCCCTTCCCATGGACCAATTAGACTGAAAATCAATAGGTGTTGTTGTCCTTAGAATGTTCTGGATTCACATATAAAACGTTCATTCTATCGAGAGTTTTGTTCACAGACGCACAGGTAGAACATATTTTTAAATAAATAAAACAAACTTATTTTTGAAATATTGTCTATTCCACTAAAGATATATATACATATATAACTACCGGTTTCGGCTTTATACCATCGTCGGTATAAAGCCGAAACCGGTAGTTATATATGTATATATATCTTTAGTGGAATAGACAATATTTCAAAAATAAGTTTGTTTTATTTATTTATTACAAGTTTCCACAATATGTCCGCGTTTCTCAACTTAGAAGTTGAAATATTTTTTTCATATTTGGTATCTAGAGGTCGGAAAACATGAAATTGCGTTGACTGAAAAACATTGCAAATCCTATTGATAGTCGTCTTATGGTAAGGATCCGTACAGCTATGAACAGGTGTAGAGAAGCAAGCGGTATGACAACACAGAACAAAGAATAAACAAGGTGGGACACTGAGGTCGGGCGGTGCTTCTGTAGTTGGCTACCTTAAACAATAAAGAACAGGTAGTCGTCGTCAGATGGGAGCAGTCTCTAAATAATCACCTCCCTTACATGGAAAAGCCAAGGAAAATCTGTGCAAGGTCCTCTGTCCAGTCAGCTTCCCGTACTTGTGTACCAGAAGAACACGTCCTCATTTGGACATATTAATATTCATTAGATACCATATCTGGTGCATTTATTTATTTTTTAAATTATATTTCAGTGTTAAAAAGAAAGGCGTTTAAGTAACTTAAGATGTCTAAGTGTCACCAGGAAATACTTCTAACGACTTGCACTTAACAAGAATGCACCAAAGATGTTTTGAAGAGTTTCCTTGATAAATTGCATTATACAACCACAAGGACATAATGCATATTGGATCCAAGACCGTAAAATAAAACATTTACTATAAGTAAGTAATAAAGTGGTATCAGTCCATCAATATATTTTATAATTTAAACATATATAAAAATATTTATATATGTTATAAAAAATATTTTAAAAAGCACTAGAATTTACGAAATTTTACAGTTCAAATCAATAATTAACAATAGGGTCGCCAGTAGCTCAGTGGTATGCGTGCTTCCGGCTTCGAAACCTGGCCGAGGCCCTTAGTTTATTTTATCTGGGAGTTAAAATAAACTTAAGCACGACATCCTTCGGATGGGACGTTACGCGATGGTCAGGTACTCGTTAAAGACCCCTAACCTAGGTGAATAAAAATATATTATTGGAGTCCACTACAAACGCCTACAAACCAAGAAATAAACTTACGATAATGTATGGTTATTTATTGTGACTCATGCCCGGGCTTTGACTACGAGATCATATCGCCTACTACCAGAGCGCTCTTTTGTGGCCATAAGCCCGATTATGGGAGTCCTAAATTTTTACTCACCTACGGTAATGGGTCTTTAACAAGTATCTGACATCGTACAGGCTCAGGACCATCGCTTAACATCTCGTCCGAAGGACGGCCTGTACAAGGTTTTTTTTACCTCCCGGATAAAAAACCTAAGGGCCTCAACCGGTATCTATAAGTGCTTTCAATGTTCGTCCGATTTCGGCCAAAATCTAATCAGATCTGAATTAGCATATGTGACTCCAACATTCCAAATTCCAAGTAAATAGATACATTCGTTTTTGCGATAGAGCGCTCACAACATTCCAATCACATATTCAAGCACAATCATCGCGAAAACAGTTTAAACATATTCCGGGGGGGGGGGGGGGGGGGGTTGAAACGTATAAATCGTCGAAAACTCGATCTCGGATTTTCGCACGATTACAATACTTCCTTATACTATAGTATAACAAAGTAACTCTCCGAGGGAACAAAGCCGACTGGTAAATAAAACAATAACATTAATTCTTCTTCATCTTGAGCATTGAGCAAGTCAGGAGATAAATTTCGACAAAAAAAAAGTAAATGAACGTAAATATCCTAAAATAAATAAATAACTGACAATATGAATCTTTATAGAGATAGAATTAAAGAAAAATGTGGGTTGGTTCCGGCAGATGGTAGGACATCTAGCAGGCTCTGTTCGCAAGATGCCAGAGGTATCTAAAACTGTTATTTTTCGCTTTTTAAGTTCCCACGGCCCATACGAAGTAGAGGGGAAGTTATATAATCGGTCAAAAATCCGATACGGAGTTTTCGAGGGAATTTCATGGTTTCCGACCTCTAGATTCCAAATATGGAAAAACATCTGTCTGTGAATACGATAATTTCCGATAGAATGAATCAACATGAAATTTTATATGTGAATCCAGAACACTATGAGGACGACACATAAATTTACAGCAAAATCGGCAGATGGGAAGAGGGTTCAGGGGAGGGGGCTGAATTCAAAAAACCCTAATAACAGCCGATATAATCAATTTATCGACTATGTAAGTCAACTAACTGTTGAATATTAGCACAAACGATCGACTGATATTTGAGGGGAGAGAAAGTTTAATTTATTAATTCGTTCTGGATATATAATAGATACGCAATGTCCTCCTTACCGGTGATTTACCGACAATTTTTTTTTTTGGCCAGCTTTCGTGTTTTGGCGCTTGAAAATTTAGACGAACATGACCATTATTCCGAAGGATACTCTACATGCATAACGTAAGACTATCCTATCAAAAAAAGTAGCAACGCGTAAGAAGCTCAGAACGTTTTCAAGGACTGAAGAAACTAATCTAGTGCCAATAAGCATGCAAGTAAAGAGGAAAAGCATAGTTCTTAAGAAAAATGATTTGGCGATAACAAAACTTTTTTAAACTAACCACTTTTTCCCAGATCAATCTACCTTCATCATTTCAAACTGTTATACAGGGTATAAGAAGTAACTCTCAGAAATACGCTGAAGAAAGAAACAAAGAAAACAGCTGATGCCAACACATTACTTTAACATATAATGCCATTTAACAGTAATGTCAGTTTGAAATTAATTTGAGAGGGGAGAGTGATTGTAGTGATTGGTATATAAACGTCATCATATAAGTATATATATTGTTTTGCCTTCCATGGTAGCTTATTATAATAATGAAGAATATCCAGTTAAGGAAAGCTAACCCCCCTCCCCCCAAGACTCTCCAAGGTTCGAATTATTTCTTGGTCACGAACGCATCACACCATTAGTCTGATTAAAAGAGTAGGATTCCGAATTGCAGTAAAAAAAAACGTGAAAAGGTTAGACCATAATCAATATAGATGAATGCGAATTTCTTTAAAGGAGGGAAAAACACAAACCAACTAGAAATCGAAATGAGCGTTGTGAAGCTACCGCGCGAACGGACACATATATGTGATGTAAAATGAACGACCCCTAAATCGTGTTCAAGAAACATCTTGAGACATCTCCGTAGGTCTTACCAACTGAGCGAGCACATAGCTCATATTCAAATACGCTAAAAAACGGGAAAGATTATATGCGTATACATGAAGGTAAGAGAAAATTCATGCATGTCAAAATATATGTAATGTGGCCTTTAGAACAGGACTTTTTTATACCAACCTAAGCCTAGCTAAGCCGAAGCCCTTAATATATTTTATGAGGGGGTAGAAAAAAAGAAAGCACGCCGTCCTTCGGATTGGATGTTAAGCGATGGTCTCGAACTTGTGCGATGTCAGGTACTCGTTAAAGACCCCTATCCTAGATGAATAAAAATTTAGGGTAGGCAAAATTTAGCACTCAATTAGAGTCGGGCTCATGTCCACCAGAGTAACGAAAGCTCTGGTAGTAGGCGATATGACCTCGAAGTTAAAGCCCCGATATGAGTCACAATAACTATTTCATCCGCTCAAGTGTATATTACTAGTCTTTGAAAATTAAGCTCCCATTGACTTTATAAAGTTCCAAAACATTGTAACAAAAAAGTCGTCGGTGAATCGCCGGCTATGTACTTCCCCAGCATTAATTCATCAATTAAGTTGTTGCTCTCTCTCCAAAGCGTACTACATTTTGCGTTTCTTGCCCCCTTTTCCTTCGACCGATTGCACGGAACATTAATAGGTGCCATCCTTATTGGGTTTTGAATTTAAATATAAAATTTCATGTCGGTAAATTTATTACATCGGCAGTTATTGGGATTTTTGAAATGAGCCCCTCTGGTTTTCCCTCTTCGGCTGTTTCCGTTGAAAATGAATGTATGTCGTCCTTATAGAACCTTGAATATACATATGAAATTCCGTGTCTAAACATCCATTACAACGGCAATTATTAAAATTTTTGTGTTAAGCTTCCCTCTAATCACTTCGTCTCTTTGGCTCATTTGGATGAAAATCAGTAGGTGTCTTCCAGACACACAGACAGATTTTTTTTTTTTTAATTTTTGGAATCTGGATGTCGGAAAATTTGAAATTTCGGTGAAAACACAATGTAGAATGTTTGTACTGTAACTTATTACATAATTATACACATAAAGTTGGAATATAGAAGCTTTCCAATTGTTAAATAATGTATATAGTATTAAAGTATCATTAAACCATTAAATATACATCAATTTCTGATAACATTGTGCTCAAAAGCTGGCAAAAAACCTTGAGCATGCCGTCCTTCGGATGGTACGTAAATCAATGGTCTCGAGCCTGTGCGATGTCAGGTACTCGTTAAAGACCCCTTAATCTAGGTAATTAAGTAATTAAACCTAAGTTGGAAACATTTTGACTCCCACAGTAGAGGCACCGAAGCGACGAAAGAGCGCTCTGGTAGTAAGCGATATGAACTCGTAGTTAAAGCCTATATATATAAGACTGAAATTTGACAGGTTATGCTCATTGGGTTTAGACTTTAATTATGAAATTTCATGTCGATACATTTATTACGTGGGCTGTTATTATAGTAATACTAATCACCTCGTCTCTTTGGTTGATTTGGCTGAAAATCAATATGTGTCTTCCAGACACATACTCACAACCGGGGTGCCGAGAAAACATTAAATTCTGGTGAAAGCACAACACCAAATTTTTGTCCGATTACATATAACTTGCTATATACATCGTACATCAAGTGGACCATGAACTAGTCTCCGCGACATATTTCATTGTTTACCGACACGTTTTGGTCAATATGTGACAAAGTGTAGTTCCGGCTTTGAAAGGCTCAGTGAGCGAATATACTGAATCCACTGAGATAAAACAGAAGGACAGCACGGTTCGTGACTCACTCATTATCCGTCCTCTTTCTGTTATAATCAAATATCCATTAGACTATTTGCACAAACTATAAAGAAATGAAAAGATCTAATAAAAAAAAGTAATAAAAATAAAATGAACAAGGTCATGTCGTTGCATCCAGTAAATGGCCACTGTAATAAAGGGTAAACAATTTATTAAATAATAATATATTTCAAGTTTCCAACGACCAAGATTGAAACTCTAATAACGAGTTTCAAGCAGAACTTGTAGACAATATTAACATTTTACAATATGTCAGCTTTAAGAGATATAACGAGAAAACCCTCCATAAATACAGGCACCTTCGTATTTTTTTATAAGTTTGTTTCATCTAAGTAAACCGAAAACTCGTTCGTACAAAAATGATAAGGAACTTTTCCCGATTTGGGATCAGTTTAAAAGAAACTCATACATTCAAGTGTCAAGCATGAATAAATTAAAATCATCCATGATATTAAAAAAAACTATTATTTGCCTTTTTCTTTTTTTTTTACTTTCTTGGACCTTTAGTATAAGTAAGTATACTAATTGTGCAAAAATCCGAGATTCGAGTTTTGTGAGTGTTCAAAGTCAGGGATGATTGTTGAAATTTGAACATATATCACATGAGCTAAATCACGAACTGATTAGATTTTGGCCGAAATCGGACGAAGATTGAGACGATTTCACTTCAGGGCCTAAGTACATTTTGAAAGATACCGCTTATGTTTATAAATTAATCAAAAATCTCTCCTCTAAATTTACATAGGAAATATTTCTAAGTAATGTTTAAACTGTAACGAATTTTAAATTATATTTTTATTATTGGAAGTTTTTATCTAAAAAGGTTACAAAATACTTCCATATACCAACCACGTTTTTACGGATCAATTATCCTCCCCCTTCTCAAATTCATTTCAAACAGGCTTTGCTAGGTATAAGAAAGTCGCTCTCAGAATCACGCTGTACAATGAAACAAAAACAACTGTTGATACTAACAGATTACTTTCATATACACAGTAATGCCAATATGAAATGTTTTTGAAAGGGAGGGAGAGTGGTCTGTAAAAATGTGGTTGATAGAAAGTTTGTTTAGAATCATATGAGAATATATAATATAGATTTGTAAAGTCATGGCTGAAGATGGTAGCAATACCAAAAGTACTCTCATATAGGTATTTTAAATATTTTGTGAAATAGACAATATTTTTTAAAAAACATACGTTTGTCTTTATATTCACTATTATAATTGTTTTTACGAACTTATATTGTGTTGATGGTTTCCAAAATCCAATGAACAGTCCAATTCGGGAACTTGTTGGCAGGGGAAAATATTTTGATAGTTATTGTGACTCATGCCCGGGCTTTAACTATGAGGTCATATCGCCTACTACCAGAGCGCTCTTTCGTGAGCACGACTCTACTGTAGGAGTCCTAAATTTAGTTACCTAAGGGTAGGGGTCTTTATCGAGGTACCTTACATCGCACTGTCTCGGGGCAATTGCTTAACGTCCTTTTCAAAGGTGTGCTCAAAGTTTTTTTCACCTCCCAGCCTCGGCCGTTCGAACCCGCGATCTTGAGTTCAGTTAATATATTATTTTCTCACATAATTCTAAAGAGAGAAGTTCTCGGTAGACTGTAATATCTCTGGTAAAAATTGTACTAATTATCTTTACTATTTGCTTAGAACAAAATGAAAATTATGTCCACAGTAGAATTTATATCGAGCATTAATGCCAAAATATAGATGGTGTTTAATAACGATGTTTAAATAACCTAAATTAAACTACCTTGAATAAATAATGTATTTGGATACCTCGTAAATCTATTAAAACTAAAACTGTATTTCAGCCTAGGCGACTTTTTAGACAGTTTCATTATTAGAATAAATAATGGGCCATAAGCCTGATGAAAAATTAACGTCCCAAAACAAGTTCATTTTATTTTATAATGGAATTATTCTTGTAAATTTATTATTGTTTTAGTTTAAAAAAATTATCACAGATATGATTTTAACTAATTATCTAGCTGGAAAACTGTCTTTATTTTTGTGTTATGGCTACTACTATTTTACTATTTTTCTGCCTTTCTCTCATTGTTTAAATATATTTTGAATTGTTTTTGTTCACTAATTTATTTCGCTTTCTATTAAAAACATGTCGATATGTATTTATTTTTATATTAACAATTATTGTTAATAACTTATTTGTTATTATAATTTTTTGTTTTTATTTTTTATTTTCTACTAGCAGTAATACCCGGCGTTGCCCGGGAAACTTTGGCTTTTCTCCCAATGAAAACTGACATTATTGCAGAGATATTGTGAAATAATTCAAATGGACTTGAAAAATAAAATAAAACTGGTTTATTTAATATATTGTCTAATTTCACTAACTATATATACATGGGAGTACTTTCGGTATTTCTACCATCCTCAGCCAAAAGCATAGTTAGTGAAATTAGACAATATATTAAATAAACCAGTTTTATTTTATTTTTCAAGTCCATTCTTATTACAGTCTTATCTCTTATGCTTTTGGCTGAGGATGGTAGAAATACCGAAAGTACTCCCATGTATATATAGTTAGTGAAATTAGACAATATATTAAATAAACCAGTTTTATTTTATTTTTCAAGTCCATTTTCTCCCAATATCTCCTATAAGGCTATTCAGTTCCTCGACAGTACATTCATGATGTTATAATTTTCAATTATTCATACGGAATAAGGCTTATAGTCCTTCAACTGTAGTAACGCTAGCTTTGGAGCTAAAACTAATTTATTCAAAAAGATTTCTCATTAATCGTTGCAATGGTTTTCGAGATACAAAGATTGCGTGGGTGGATGCTGGGATAGACCAGATATTGAGGTACTAATACGCCTATAACCTTCCACAGACGATGACAAACAAATTTAAAAAAAAATTAATCAAATCCATCAAGCCGTTCGTGAGCTATAGCGGTACAACATACAGACATTTTCAGCTTTATAGATATGATGATAACTATGAGAATATGTAATTTTTGGAATGCTTGGATACGATTGATGTTGGATTGTTTAGCTGTATCCTAAAGTTCGAGTCAGTAGATCCAAATTGGACGTATAATGTATTCTAAATCTTAAGTTTGTTGTTAGTAGTCAGTTTTGATTTTTGTCCCAAGTAGTCGACGTAACAGTTCGTATCTTCGATTCAGTTCTTGTCGTGTATGTGGGTTCCACGTAAGTCTACTGCCTAGGTAAAACTCGAGATAGCGAACTTGGTTTGAAGAGGGAATCAGGATGTTGGTAATGATGACGGGAGAACAAAGTAAATGTGACTTGAACACATATTTGCACATTTAATTTAATTTTCCAGAGGTTACACCACCTCTCTATTTCAGTGAGAGGCTCCTGAAGGATGAGTGAGGCTACAGCAGGATCAGGATTGTTGTGTCGTCAGCGCAAGTCGTCAGTAATGTCTGAGGATGGATAGGAAATGTTTGTGAGATGCAGAAAATTAAATAGTTGTGTAATTTTGGAGGTTGTCATCAGATAATATTTCGGAAATATCCACCGGAAGGTTGAAATTCTCTCTCTGGGGACTATATGCTACGCATTCGGTAAAGATGTGTCTGACCCATCCAAATGACGTCGTGCTCAAGATATTTACCCCTATCGGTTTTCGAACAATGACAATGATGTGAAGTCAGACTGTTATCAATTATCACCTGTTTTACTCATCTCTCTGTATGTTACAGAATTGGTTGGACAACCTTCCTTCTGTAACATTGTATCTTGGAGAACAAAACCGCGCTATGCTGATTATACAAACAAATAAGGACAGTTTTTTTGCGACAGGACTGGTACAGAGTCCGTGGGTTAGCCTGGTGTGCCCAGACAAAATTACCTCTTCCACACTTTCGTCTCTCATTGAAGTGTTCCAGACTCAAGTGGATAACCTTCAGCTTATTATCGGACATTCCAAACCACCTGACATTTGGTTCATACGTTTTCCTTAATATAGGAAATGTAATGACCTATGGGAACATGGGATGTGGGCAGTCCTATTACTGTTCAACTATTGAATGAACTTATTTCAAATATAAATCAGTAATCGCTTACTTAAGGAGCACCTTTCGACGAACCTCATGTAAATATAAAGTGGTTCTTGGAACATCTGATTTCCTGCCACTAGGATTTCCTCTCTCAATACTAGAGAAGGAATTCATGTAAAAAGAGAAGACTATTTCAAGGTTGAAAATGGCAAGCCATCTGAGATTACGCAGAATATGTCAGATAATCGGGGGACTCTCAAGGATTTCTTTTCTTGGCACCTCTATACACACAAGGTTCTACTTCTGACCACTCAGCTCTACTAAATATATTATATAAGAAATACAGTCAAAACTCGATATATAACACGAAAACCGATGTCGAAAAACTCAATAACTCGAAAAAAATCCATTTCCCAATTCATAAGTAAAATTGATCTCGTTTACTCGAAACTGAGCCTACTCGAAATGAAAATACCAACTGGAGATGGGATTACCTGGAGACTCGATAACTCGAAGTAATGTAATGTTTGTTTACAAATCGAACAATATATAGGTATATTCTTTGAAAACAATTACATATTGCTTTCCGCCCTCTTCACCCTCAGTTCTGTGCCCACTTCTTAAGAGAACTGGAGAGTAAAGAAGCTCACTTGGTCATGTCTGCGACCGAAAAGCCTCACAGGACCGCGTAAAAGGAAAATTGACTACACTTACGGCAAGATGCCAAGCTTGCTGTTCGATTATTTGTTGAGTAGACAGACGGAGTAGAACTTGAAGTGTTTATGGCTTTACACCAATATTGGAACATCTCATTGAAAATCACAACCCGGTAGATGTTCAAAAAAAGTTGCAGATTATTTCCATGATTCATCAACAATTTTCCCTTCCTCCAAATTTTAAAAATTTCAATGTTGAGTTTTCACTGGAAATGCAGGCTCTCTAACCACCTGATTTTTAAAAAAATGGTGAAAAAAAGAATATTCTGTCTATGTATGAGTCTATGATCACGACCTCTCCCAATAGAATGAAGATATCGACATAAAATGTTATATGGGGGTCCAGAACCCCATAAAGACTACACCTATCGATTTTTAGCCAAATTGGCCAAAGGGAAGAGGGGGACGAGTTGATGGCTTAACACAAAAACTCAAAGAACTGCCGACGTAATGAATGTATCGACATAAAATTTCAAATTTAACTTCAAACCCTCATAAAGACGCCATTGTAATGAATGTATTAACAATGTTATACGGGGGTCCAGAACCCCATAAAGACTACACCTATCGATTTTTAGTCAAATTGGCCAAAGGGAAGAGGGGGACTAGTTGATGGTTTAACACAAAAACTCAAATAACTGCCGACGTAATGAATGTATCGACATAAAATTTCAAATCCTCATAAAGACGCCATTGTAATGAATGTATTAACACAAAATTTCATATGTTAATTCAAAGTTTTATTAGAACGACACGTATTAACTTTTCGCGAAATCGGTTGAAAGGGAGAGGGGACCAGAGAAGAGGGGCTCGTCCTAAATACCCTAATAACTGCCGATATAATGAATATATCGACACAAAATTTAGTATGAAGATTCGGATGCCATTATGTATATCAAATATTGAGTTTTAGCACAAACGGTAGATTGACTTTGGAAGGGAGGTACATAATTTATTCATACTTATTGGGGAAATAAATAGCCGGTTTTATCACAATGTAATAACATAACTGTGATAAAATAACTAACGTAAAGTGCACAATGTAGAAGACACTTACCGAATACTTGTGGCGAGGATAACACAACCTCAAGTACATACAAACAGAATAACAAAGTAAATACGTCAGCAGCTAAGTACATTAACTTTGATTCACTTAAGAGATCAAACTTTTCAAGTCAACAAATCAGATAAGACTTAGAGACAAACAGTGAAGTTGATTGCACAAATATAAGAGACAGAGGGATAAGTCAGACACTCATTTCGTGGTCAAGGTGACGTAGAGAAACGCTGCATCACCCCAACTCAATACACTTACCAATATTGATTTGTTATTTATTGTAATAATAATATGAATAATAGACATTAAAAAAATAAATTCCGACATAATATAATGTGTCGCATTTTATGTTGTACATAAAATAGCATACATGTTAAAATAGCAACACCATATACTCGTATTATATCTATTTGCCAGTGTACTATAATTGAAATATAAGATATATATTTTTCGAAACTTGGTTTATATTATTCTTTTTTAGTTTCCTATTATTTTTCGAAACTTGGTTTATATTATTCTTTTTTAGTTTCCTATTATTTTTCGAAACTTGGTTTATATTATTCTTTTTTAGTTTCCTATTATTCTTTAAGTTTATTTAACGGTTATTGATTACTATCTATATTTTCTTAAGCAGTTAAAGGAAGCAAGCTTTGAAATTATATAATTCTGTGAACATACTTCAAATTTGACTAAAATTAGTCGGAAATTTCATAAAAAAATTTTTTGTAATAGATTATTTTTTCATAGAACCAACCGTTTTCACACAAATCAAATAAACGTCTAAAAAAAAAATTATATGTACTTAGTTTCAGTCTTGAAACGTCGTCATCAAACGGAATTGATATAGCGGTGTGCTCAAAAGCTGGCAAAAAAACTTGAGCATGCCGTCCTTCGGATGGTGCGTAAATCAATGATCTCGAGCCTATACGGTGTCAGGAACTCGTTAAGTAATTAAACCTAGGTAGGCAACATTTTGACTACCACAGTAGAGGCACCGAAGCGACGAAAGAGCGCTCTGGTAGTAGGCGATATCAACTCGAACAGGTTATGCTCATTGGGTTTAGACTTTAATTATGACATTTCATGTCGATCAATTTATTACATCGGCAGTTATTAGAGTTTTTGTGTTAAATCTCTCCCCTAATTTACTCCCTCCCTTTGGTCGATTTAGCTGAAAAACAATAGGTGTCGTCGTTAAAATTCCGTTGAAAACTCGGCATCAAATTTTGGACCGACAACATAACTTACCCTATGTCTACTTTGTATCGCTTGACTTAGGGGTAGACATAAGAATGACAAGATGATCTCATTAGCATACACTTCCTTTGAAAGTAGTCAACAAAATGTAAATTTGGCAAACCGTCTAGAACAACGAAGTAGCAATTACTCGTTCTTTTAACACGACTTTAATGCAATTCAATACATGCATTAGCACCATGCACCATATTATTGCATAATGGAAAAAAAAACTGCACATATTTGAGGTTGTTTATTATAGGACAACGTCAACAAAAACAGCAGAGCACTTGGCCAAATGCCAATTAAGAAAAAAAGTCAGATCTATGCTTGTTATCAAATAAGAAAATTCTTGCACGGGTCCAAACCAGACATCGGTTACTAGTCGAGGCAAGATATCTTCTGTTTCAGAGTCTCTTCCCTCTCTCGTATCTCATCAATGGAAGTGGCCTACTTCCCATCTCTCTCAGTAGGCAATCTGCCATTTTCACTTCTACTTAGAAATTCGATGTTTAGTTTTCACCAGAATTTTATATTTCCCGACTTTTATTATCAAAAATGAAAGTGAATCACCGACATTAAAAATGCACTAATATTCAACAGTTGACATACTTAGAGGCTCCTAAATCCACATACTAAATTTTGTGTCGATCAATAAAGTTCGACACAAAATTTAGTATGTGGATTTAGGAGCTCCTAAGTACGTCAACTGTTGAATAGTAGCGCAAAAGGTTGGTTAATTAATTCGATCTGGGGAAGTACAATGTCGGTGTTTCACTTTCATTTTTGAAATCAAGGGTCGGGAAATATAAAATTCTGGTGAAAACAAAACATCGAATTTCTAAGTAGAAGTGAAAATGGCAGATTGCCTACTGAGAGAGATGGGAAGTAGGCAACTTAATATAATTAAATTAGAGATCTTGTGGAAGTTCATTGTAAATACTACTGAATAAAATACTTAGAATAAGTCAAAAAATGCCACTATATTTATATAAAAGACACAATATATTTCGCTGGTTAGAGCATTGTCAAGTGTATAAGTTTGTATCCTGTACACTTGACAATGCTCTAACCAGCGAAATTTGAGTATTTTTATATAAATATAGTGAAATTGTTTGACTTGTTCTAAGTATTTTATTCAGTAGTATTTAATATCATTAAAGTTATTAGATTTTTAGAATTGAGGTCCCTCCCCTGAACCTCCCCCCCCTCTTCCCTTCAGCCGATATCGCTGAAAGTAGACAGGTTTAAGTTTTTTGAATTCAGATATGATATTTTGTGTCGATACATTCATTAAAACGGCTGTCATTAGGGTTTTTAAGTTAAGCTTTCCCCTAATCCCCCCCCCTTTGGTCGATTTGGCTGAAAAACAATAGGTGTCGTCCTTTGAGGGTTCTGAATTAACATATAAAATTTCGTGTCGATACATTCATTCTATCGGGAGTTATCGTGTTCACAGGCACAAACACACACAGACAAACAGAATTATTATTTTTCATATTTGAAATTTAGAGGTCGGAAAACATAAAATTTCATTGAAAACTTTGCACCGAAATTTTCACCGATTACGTAACTTCCCCTGTACTTCGTATAAATGTGGAAGTAATAAGGTTTGCCCCTCAATGTACCAACATGACATTTTATTTGTATAAATTAACTGAGGACGACACCTATTAATTTTTAGCCAAATTAGCCTAAGGGAAAGGGATTAGAGAGTTGGACTAACACAAAAACTTCAATAACTGCCCATCTAACGAATGTATAGACATGAAATGTTATACTTAAATGCAAAACCTCATAAGGATTTTTTTTTTTTTTATTTTTTAATTTTTTTTCCTTTTTGGCCTCGGCAGACACCACACTAGCCATTGCTATTCTTAAAACTACACTGTAAAAGATAATTCTGCCAAAGACGGGATACTGGAGGGAGGAGCCCAGACAGCAAGCGGCCCCAGCCAAGCCGGGGGACAGCCGGAGGCACCGCCGGACCACATCACCCAAAACAATACTCATAGCGCCGACCAGTGACTGGAGTGCCGGCCGTCCAGACCTTCGGAGCTCCTGGGTCTATAGACCAGTGCCCCCCATAGACCCCCAGCCAAGCCAGCAACCCCAAGCCCCAGCCCCCCACCGGAACCCGCCCCCCAGTCAGAGCTTACATTGGTTCAATTTATAGCGAAGGAATCTGGGGCTGATTTTGAATTTGCATTATAAATCTGTAAATGGATTGGTAAATAAAAATGTTGCGGGTTATTAAAAGCTGGGGGATAGTTAAAGGGGGATTGGGTTAGCTTATACAGTTCAGTGAACATAAGTTCTCTCTGGGTATGATATTTGGTACATGTAAGTACAATGTGCTCCAGGTTCTCCTCCAACCGACATATCCGGCACAGTGGGCTGTCTGCCTTGCCTATCCTAAAGAGATACGTCCCACAGATCCCTCACAAGGATTAATAATAATTTTGAGTGGAGTCAGCTATCGGGAAGGGGAGGATCGATTCAAGATAATAACTGCCAATGTAATGGACATATCGATAAGAAATTTCCCAATTTCCCAAAACGTAGAAGCCTAGATCAGATACCATCCACCCGGAATAATAACATTTACGGACCTTTTAGTAAGTGAAGCTGTGCAAATCTGTTGGCAGACAAAACCTTGAAAAAATGGTAAAACATTTTCAAATAATTCTTTATTTTTTGGCTGAAAACTCAGCCAAACCCTCATTTTTAAATTATATCATTTTTTAACAGTCATTGTTTACCAGAATTATTGACAGAAGCTATTTATATTTCTGTCTTTTTGGCATTGGTGAACATATTTTCAATTATTATTATTTATTTTTCTGGTTGGTTGAAAATTATAAATTTTTAAAAATTGAAAATCAACAAAAAGACAAGAGAAAACAGACAAAAACAAGGCACAACTGTGTATAAGGTTGGAGGGAAGTTTGTTGTGTTTTGAGTTTGAAACACAAAGATACATACATATATATTGCTTTATTTATGTATTTCTTTTATTTACATGCCCACGGTAATATTTTACATGTTCTCCCATCTATGGTCGAAATGGACTTTTTTTTTTTACTTCCCCCGCTATATGAAGTATGGAGGAAGTATTATAATCGGTCAAAAAATCGACACGGAATTTTAAACGGAACTTCATTTTTTCCAAACTCCTGACATTAAAAAAAAAAAAAATTCTGTCAAAAAGGTTGTCAAATAAGATGTAGTCTGACCTCTCACAGATTTTTATTTGTATTAGCTAGCCGGCTTTCGAGGTTGCCCTCCATCATCAGGCAGTCTGATAGAATAAATATTTTAGTAAATAAAATTAAAAATTTTTTTTAATAGAAATAAATTATAAATCAATGAAACCATCTAAAAACTTTACCATTTTTAAATTTCATGGATGGGGACATATAAGTTATTCCTGTCCCTATCCATGAATTTTTAATTGTTAAAGTTTTTAGATGGTTTTATTTATTTATAATTTATATTTATTATAAAAAATTTCAACCAAAATATTTATTTCATCAGACTGCCTGATGATGAGGGCAACCTCGAAAGCCGGCTAGCTAATACAAATAAAAATCTGTGAGAGGTCAGACTACATGTTATTTGACAAGCTGTAAAAAAAAAAAATGCTGTCTATGTGTGTGCCTGTGACCACGATAACACCTGATAGAATGAATCGACATCCAGAACCCTAAAGGACCTATTGATTTTCAGCCAAATCGGCCAAAGGAAAGGGGAGGATTAGAAGGGAAACTTAACACAAAAACTCTAATAATTTCTGTGGTAATGAAAGTATCGACACGAATTTCATATGAAAACTCAAAACCCCATAAAGAAAGTACTTATTAATTTTCAGCGGAATCGGCAATACTCCCGTAACGAATTAATAATATAATCTAGCTCCACTACTAAATACTATCTCTAACAGTAATTCCCAATGGATACATTCATTACATCAAAAGTTATTATAGTAGAGCCGGTATATCTTGGCCCTTCAGGGGGGTGTGGCCAGTTCGTGGAGGGGATAGAGAGCCAATTTTCAGTTCCCATGGCGACCGCGTCGTTTATATTGGTTCGTATAGGCTATCCCATCCCGTTTCCCCCCACCAAGCTAACTGGCCACGCCCCCCCGAAGGGCCAAGATATACCAGCGCTACTATAGGCTTTTTGACTTAAACTCCCTTGTCTGAACCCCGTCTTCCGTTCGAGACGAAATGGCTGCAAATAGGTGTCTTCATGCAGTTCTGGATATGCATATATAATTTCGTGTCGATAGTTGACATAGTTTTTCTATACCGATAACACAACTTCCCCTATACTTCGTATAGCTGAGAAATAAAAATGTAAAAACATCCCAAAACTGAAATATGTTTGAGTAGGTTGGGATAATGGGTGGATAATCCGACCTTGGAATTGAGAGAAGATTATCAACAATGAATGGATAGCCACCATCTCATTCTTGGCAATTTTACAATTAACATCTTCACGTAGGCTATGATTTAGCAATTTCTCACTCAAGAGTGCAATTAAACTAATTAAATAAGTAATAATTAGAGTCTCTATCCCAGCTTACTCTCTTCTCTCCCTCTTCTTCGCTTCGCTCTGTCCGTTTTCACTAAAACAAGCTGCAATATTTTTAGGTACGTAATATATCTTTATTATGTTTCCCTAAATAGTGAATAAAAAAGAAATAATTTAAAATTATTTTTGTAAATCTGAATTTATAATATAGATTCAGATTTACAAAAATTATTTGATTATTTATTTATCTGATTATTTTTATTATTTATTTATCTGATTTATTTAATTATTTTTTGTATAGTTATGGAGATAATATCCCATATGTGCTCCAGTTATGGAGATGATATTATCTCCATAACTATACAAAAAATAATCATTTTATATACCACAGCTATAAGTAGCATATAGAAAGTTACGTGTCGACTATATAGGCGGATACACTGGATGCAAGTACACAATTTGTGTTCAACCCCCCCCCCCCCCCCCCCCCCTCCACCCCGGCCCCCCCAACACCCTATAACCCACCTTTTCCTTTGGCCGATTTATTAGTTTTTTTTAACTATATTGACACAGAACACAAAAATGTATTCGGATATAAATACATAAAACCTTATTTTTGAATGCGGATTCACATTCCTCTTCTTTTTATTGTCCCTTGAAGACGACCTTGGAGTATTCTTTTTCGTTTTTTGAGCCCCAAATTGTTTAATGGCCCCTATTATAAAACACTCAAGTCGTCTGGCGTCGACAAAATTGCCCCCCGTAATGAAGACAAATTACAAAAAACAAAAACAAAAATGTCTGAGATTTGGAACATCCCGTCATTTGAACATGTTAACTTGTCTGGTTGAGTTCTTTATGTCCGTCTGTCCCATGTTTGTAAAGCTCCCAATGAACTTGGCTGCGTATCCAATGATAGCCACCCAACGAATGACCATTCACAATCACAATCATTCAGAATGTCTGCATGAATGAAAATTGGATCTCATTGGACATTCGTGTCAAGTGAACCACAATAACACATTCATGACATCCTAACAGAAATATATATAAATGTGCATATGAGGGGTTTGGAGCCAGAGCGGACCAACTGGTTGAAACTGAACAGGTAGAAAATGGCAATTGAAAATTGAGTACATTTTGTTTATCTCCATAAATGGGCCCCAAATATTTATTTATATTTGAAATTTTAGAATAGTATTGGATGAGTGATCCCTTTTTGTGTTCTATAAAGTTTTTGAAGGCCGTATGATCCATTGGGACTTTGAAAATATATGCACAAAATATTTGTGGACTAAACTTAAAGTGCTGCTATCTATCACTGAAGTGAAGAAACTAAGTGATCCACACTGGTTTTGAAAAAGGGAACCTATGCCAACATCAGGATGGTAATAACTCATTTTCCGAAAAATTGTGGGTTGGTCCGCTCTGGCTCCAAACTCCTCATATAGTTCTTAGTAACAACAATGTAATCTTTAGTAGACTTAATCAATGTAATTTTTAAAATTATTCGACGCGGAGTTTTCAACAAAACTTCACATTTTCCGACCTCCTTATTTCGAAAATTTGAAAAAAAATACAATGTTCTTTTTCAGAACGAAATTATCAATTAACTTTTCCCAACCAAAACCAGACGACCGTTTGCGTTAATATTCAACAGTTTACATAGGGGCTCCTAAATCCTCATACAAAATTATGTGTCGATAAATTCATTACTTTGGCAGTTATTAGAATTTTTGAATTGAGCTCCCTCCCCTTACCTTCGGCCGATATTGCTAAAAATACCCCCTTAATCCTCCCTTCCCTTAGGTCGATTTGGCTAAAAATCAATAGGTGTCGTCGTTAAAGATTTTTGGATTCACATAGACGTGCTTTAGAAACAACTATTTTATAAGTAATAATAATAATAATAATAATTTTATTTCCGTTAAACCACTAGATGGTAACGGGATACGTCAATACACGTCTATGACTCATGTCCGGGCTTTAACTACGAGGTCTTATCGCCTAATACCAGAGAGCTCTTTCGTCATTCTGGTGGGGATGAGGCCGACTCTACTATGGGAGTCCTAAATTTAGCCTACCTTAAATTATTATTCACATTCATATTAAGATCACCTCTCTTCTTCTGGTCACTACGAAGGGTTCATTGTGACCAGAAGAAGGGATGTGGAAGTGTCCCGAAGTATTGTCGAAAAAAATAAAAAAGAAGACATCTCTGGAAAAAAAAAATGCTGTAAAAATCAACACGATTACATAACTTCCTCTATATTTTGAATAGCTGGGAAGTAAAGAGTACAAAATTATTTTAAAAAATAAAAAAAAATTTGGTCGACTTTTAACTAAAGTGGTTTTTGGTTTTGTTCGATTTAAATGAAATATATTAGATTGAAGCGCAGCTTTTATAAACTGTCTGCCTGGAATGAAGGAAGGATTGTCATAATGTCATGTGAGATTGAGGACAATAGAAGTGGTGTCCGGAGCGCGAACATTGCCAAACCTGCTCTAAGGAGCCCCTCCCCCCCTGAACATGTGAGGTGAATGTCCTCCGTGGGCTGGGCACAGAGCCGATAGAGTGACATGGACAACTTGAGCTACTCAGCCTCGGGCAGAAAGCTCCGCACTAGGACAAATAGTCTTTAACCATTCAGCATTCTGAAAAATGATTACCTATTCCATCTGAATGATCACAGATCCATCCAGAAAAAAGTGACAAACCAAAGAATTTTTTTTCATAATTTACGTGTAATTATAATAGACATAATTAAGATTTTTTAAAATAATCATCTTTTCTTTTTTTTTTTTGTTTACTCAATGACAAGTACGATTTAAAATTTGAACTTTCTAAACTATTATATTTTTCAAAAACGTTCCTTCGACTTGAGACAAGTAGGACTTAAAATGGGAAAAAATTAAATAAAATAACTAAGAAAAAAACCACTGCCTCGTCTTCGGGTCTATGAACAAAACAATCTCCAATTTTTTTTTTGCTTAGAATAAAAACAAATAACTGCTTCACAAAATAACCTCAGAACGTCAGAAAAAAAAAGTTAGAGTCCAATTATCGGCTAGGTACTTCCCCAATCGAACGTATGGGCTAAAAATCAATAGTTGACTTACTAAATTGTACAATCAACGATACATTCATTACAATGGCAATGGTTTTGTAGTATAATAAAGGAAGAATATATTTTTTTATTGTTTGTCCAGATATCGCAAGTAATCAGCTTCAGGTAAATATAACAAAAGCTAACTTCCAGGCAACGCCGAGTAACCTGCTTATAATTAATATTTCCAACGAAGAGATAATTGGAATCTCGACCTCCCAAGTTAGCAATCAGACACACTAACAACTCATCCAACATTCAGAAACTTTTTATTTTTATTATTTTTTTGACATTCCATTTATTAATGCATACCTGTTTTTTTTTTTCTTCTTAATAATCAAAGGGAGGTCCCTAAAAAATGGCTATATAAATAAGAGATCACGAATACTGAAGGTCGATGCGAACAGGATCCACAGTTCAATAACTTGTTAGTTGATATATAGGAGGGGTCCAAAGCTATCATTTTTAGCCAAATCGACCAAAGAGAAGGGAAAACGTAGAGGGAACGCAGGGTTCTGGATGCAGACATTGCGTTTCGATACATTCATTTTATCGTGAGACATCGTGTTCTCAGACACACATAAAAACACAGAACTTTTTTTTTTTTTTTTTTTTTTTTTTTTTTTTTAAATGAAATTCTGACCGAATACATAACTCTATACTTCGTATAGCGGGGGACGTAAAAAAAAAAAAAAAAAAAACGAAATCCACGAAAGTGAGCCACATTCTCTCTCTATTCTCTAAGTCGACCCGACTTATATTTTTATATTTTTATACTGACCCAGCAATATATTTTTTAATCTATAAGTGACCGCTGTAAAACCCGTAAATCAAAGTTTAACAAATGTTTCCTGAGTTTCAGGTTCCTTTCGAAACTTGACCTGACCAAGTGGGCAGCGTCACCAACCGATCGGTGAAATTCGCAGAACAACCAAATAGAAACAAGGATTGTTGAGTAGTCTGTATTCCCCACGCACTCTTCCAAGGATTTAACAGCAACGGACTCTTGATTTTATCATTTTTACAACCAATTAGAAGAATTAGATGAGAAAACGAAATTCTAGCACCCTAAAAAAAATTGTCTTCGATGAATCACCGGCAATGTACTTCCCCAGCACAAATTAAGTTTTTGCTCCACCTCCAAAACCAATCCACCGTTCGGGATAAAAGAAAATCTATAGGCCTATGTCCTTAGAGCTCTGAGCTATTTTCCTATGTCCTCTGTTATAAGAAGCCTTACATGTAGTAAGGGCGAGGCTATAGGGTATATGCCACAAAGCTTCATTCTAAGTTGTTCTAAGCTATTTTAGGTGTGGATATCAGATGTTTTTTCGTGAAGCTCAGAGAAACACATGGATACAGACAGAAATTGAACTGACGATCTCTAAGGCCTTCATAATAATAATTATCATTAATAATTAAAATTTCTGATATGCCATAGTCGCATACACATTGAATACAGACAACATATATCAGTATGACATTATCTATGATTTGAACGAAAACCAGAAACAGTCAAAATGGTATTCATCTTAAATTCATCAATCGTTATTTCAAATAAATAACAGTATCATGAGTTTTAGGAGCAGTCATCCGAAATTGGTTTAAATTCAATCGAAATTTTTGTAAATATTTAATAAAACAAACTATGTATTTGTATTTTACCTAATTTTTCAGGAGATAGCCAACAAAAAAAAAGGTAGGACTTCAGGGTGTCACATTGTTATGTAATATCAGGTAACCTGAGAATTGTATAAATATCCACAACCTAACAAACTTAATTAAATGTCACTTTTGAACTTTGTACTGACGAGGGCGTAATCCGAAACCGGTACACTTTGTCCAATTAGACAATATAGGTTAGGTTAGGTTAGGTTTTATGACTCATGCCCGGGCTTTAACTACGAGGTCATATCGCCTACTACCAGAGCGCTCTTTCGTCACTCTGGTGGACATGAGCCCGACTCTACTCTGGGAGTCCTAAATGTTGCCTACCCTAAATTTTTATTCATCTAGGGTAGGGGTCTTTAACGAGTACCTGACATTGTACAGGCTCGGGACCATCGCTTAACGTCCCATCCGAAGGACGGCGTGCTTAAGTTTATTTTACCTCCCAGATAAAATAAACTAAGGGCCTCGGTCGGGTTACGAACCCACTACCTTGAGCTCAGAAGTCAAGCACGCATACCACTGAGCTACCGGCGCCCTCTAGACAATATAAATGTTAAAAAGTTTATTTATTTTAGAGCTGTATATATAATAAACATTAATGAAAATAGTGGATGCCATGCACGAATAAAAATGGGAGAATTTGTAAATACCAGAAACAAATTACTGGACGTGCCAAAACAGAATAAAAGTAAGATACAAAAAATAAATCTCGCCAAGAAATATAAATAAAAAACTGACATGGGGGCACAAAAACTACAGAAGGGGCTTTAAAGCAAAAGGGTTCATGTTCATAACAATAAATAAACATAACAAAAAAGGCGGTAATGTACTTCCACAAAACGAATTAACTAATTAATCCCCTCCCCAGAACCCCCTCCTCTTCTCTTCGGCCGATATTGCTGATTTGAATTTGACAGGTTGCGTCCTCATTGGGTTTTGACTTCAAATATGAAATTTCATGTCGATACGTTCATTACATTGACAGTTATTGTTATTTTTGATTTGAGCCCCCCTCTGATCTCCTCTTCCCTTCTGCAGATTTCGCAGAAAATTAATAAGTGTCGTCTTTATTGAGTTTTGAATTCACTTATGAAATTTTGAGTCGATACATTCATTAAAACAGCATTTATTAGAGTTTTTGTGTTAAGCATCCCCCCATAATCCCCTACTTCCATATGATCGATTTGGCTGAAAGGTGTTAATAGGTGTCGTCTTTACAGAGTTCTGGATTCACATATAAAATTTCGTATCGATACATTCATTCTATCAGGAGTTACCGTGTTCACAGATATACACTCAAAGACTGACAGAACTTTTTTTGTTTTCATATTTAGAATCAACATGAAATTTTTTATTGCATATTTAAAGCATTTTTACTGCATATTATCCATATACATTATCCATATATGACCTCTTAGTTAAATAAAGCCCGGGTATGAATCACAATAACTAAGTACAATAATTTAAAATACACACCGGAGACGATACGAAAAAATAATAATTATAATTACCCTTCTTCATATATTTCTCCTTTAGATCTTGGATCAATTTACCCTAATTAAGAATAAGAAAAACTTGACCCTTTAATTAAGGTTGGGTGTACTGGTTGTCCGCCTACGATGGCGTAAAAATAGGCTAGGCTTGCAGACCTCCTACGTATGACGTGGAGGAGGGACCAGTCGTAGGCACAGGTCAGGCAGAGAAACACACCTTGCACACTTCAAAACAATCTGAACACTCTTGCAAAGCTACCGTAGATCAAAGACCATAAAATAAAACCTATATAACGAGTGTATGACTATTGTATAAGTGAGAAATACTATATATATAAAACGAAACATTTTACAAGGGCGCTCCTAGTTGCATAATGAAAAACTAATTATCACAATTACAAGGCTATTTGAAAATTTCCGCTCTGATAATTTTTCACTGCTCCCCTACTTTCAGCTGAAATAAAAATCAAAAAGCTAAGAAAAAAGAAAAATCATAATAACTAACTAAAGATTTGGCTATGTGGAAAATTCTTTATTAAAAAAGCCCTCGTTGAATCAACTGCAATGTACTTATTCAAACACGATTAAATCAACTAGACTCTACCGCTAACAATCGACAGTTTTCTCGTAAAATTCAAGTGATTTCTGAATCCTTGATCAATTTGGATGAAATATTTGTGAAAGCTGGCTTTTTATCAGATAACTGCGGGTTTCACAATCAAGGTATTATATGCCAGAGGCAAAAATAGCCAATATATTGAATTTGGACCACTTTAGGCCAAAATGACAACATTAGGACCACTTTTGGCTAAAATAAATATTGAATTCGTAATCAGCGACCCAAAAAACATTCATTTAAGTTGTAAAAATCCGTTAACAAAAACTTGAATTGATCAAAAATTGAGCGGGGGCTCGAATTTTGAAAATCAAAACTCAACTGTGAAGTACGGCATAATGGAGGGCACGGACTAGAGGATTATTGTGGAAACTAAGAGAGGAAAATAATTTTTTATACTTGGATTTAGCAACTTCGGTGACAAAAGGTACGTTAAGGTCAGTGTGAAGAGTTCTGTTCGAGATGCATTGGCTATTGTATGAAGGAATTTTCGATTGAAAGGATTGGATCCACTGGAGAATTTCATATGTTAATTCAAAACCCCATATGGACGACACCTATTAATTTTCAGAGGAATCAGCTAAAGAGAAAAGGCGATTATAGAAAGACGGCTCAAAACTTAACAAGCCACTATGTAATTCATCTAATTTTCAGCGCACACAGTCGATTCGTTTTGAGAGAGAGAGCAAAAGCTTAATTGAAAAATTCGTACTGAGGAAGTACACTGTCGGTGATTCACCGGCAACATTTTTATTATATTTATTTTTTTAAATCGGTTTAACCAATTGTGAACATTAGAATGGGCTGTTGGCTGCATTTGATGTTTATAAGTGTCATCTTATAATAGGATAGGGATGAGGACACGAAACAGCGGTGTGAGGTAGCGGATGCCAATAGACACCCCTAGGGTTATATGGGAAGTCTTTAGTTAATGCAATAGATACATGATCTAAATTATATACAGTATACCCACCCCCCTTCATAACATTAGAACGAGTGGTATTAACATCCCCTGGTATATGATCCCCTGAATCGTGATGATGGCTGTCTATCTGTCTTATGAGGGCTCTCACTCGAAACGATTGTAGCAATCAACTTGAAATTTTAGGTAAACATGTGCTTACTTACATCTCATCAGATTTTTTCCAAAATCGAAAATTAAGATCAATTTAGTTCGGGGCCTAAGAAGAATTCCCGACACCCTGATCAAACACACAATTACAGGTGGGTTAGGGACTTTTTCCCCGACCACTATTAAACCTCCAACGAGGGCTGGCGAACCCCCCTCCCCAAAAGTAACAACAATGCAAGAAATTAAAGAAAAGGAATAAGAGCACTGGGTGCTTAGGTCCCTAGGTGTACACACCAGCCCTCCCAATATAATCTAACTAAATAAAGAGACAGGAGAGCTATAGGGGGACATTCCGCTGCGATAATACATTAATCTCGAGAAAACGACACCTCTCTGAAGAGAACTAGATAGAACATATCCACAAACGGACAACAATCAAGCGAATGGACATCTTCAATTAAATACTTACAGGGAAGGGATAAGAGCATTGGATGCTTAGGTCCCTAGGTGTGCACACGATTAATCGATAGTACTATCGAAATTCTCAAACATGAATTTCGAATAAGAAAAGCAATCGCCGCTGTCAGGAAAAGAGTTCGGTTTCCGTACTGTTGGCTATTCTGTCAAAAACCAAGAAAAGAGATTTCGTCCTAATTAGTATTATCAGTTCCTTTAACCTACTAGTTAATATATTTTTATTAAATAGTTAATATGTTTTCATTAAAAAAAATATATTGAGAAAAAACAGTTTTTTTTAATGTATACTTCAGTTACCAGTTCATGTAAAATGAACAAGTACGTAAACCAAAAATCTAGACTGAAAAAAAGGTTACCTACGTTAAAAATATCTATATTTTAATAAAATTTAGCATCATATGTGCTGTTTTATTTTGTGGCCCTAGGATCATCTGCTTGTGGTAAGATGGAAAAAGAATAAATTAGGTGCCTACCTTAGTCACAAAAAATTTACAGTTCCTCCTTACAGGTCTGGTGCATGTCATGTTTTTATCATCCCAGGTTGGAAAGTGCAAGACCGCTAATTTTAAATCACAATATCAAATTCGATATTACAATCTATATTAAATATAACTATCGATAATATTATATGGTCCGATTAATCGATAGTTCGACACAACTAGCACACCAACCCTCCCAATATAATCTAACTATATAAAGAGACAGGAGAGCTATAGGGGAACATTCCGTTGCGATAGTACATTAATCTCGAGAAAACGACACCTCTCTGAAGAGAACTAGATAGAACATACCCAAAAACGGACAGTAGTCAAGCAAATGGACATCTTCAATTAAATGCTTACACATTTGGAGAGAGAAACTTTATACAAGCCAGTTCCTGGCCTACATTAGAAAAGAAGAAGAAATGAACGTTTAAACTCAACTTGAAGAAAGTTTAAACCTACGTTCACCTAGGTCACAAATTTGTAGCCTGCGGTACCACTTCAGCTAAGTACATTGTCGTGCCAAAGTAACAAAGTCCTGAATTAACAAGGAAAACTGTCAAATTAAATTCCAAGATATTCCCCTCTTGGAACGGCATTGCTTGAAATTTTTCGGAGAATTAAAGTTTAAATATTACATAAAAGACCCTTGAATTCGACCTTCTTCCAATAATAAGGAAAATGTCTTTATTTTTTTGTGATACCCCTTGGATGCTTCAAAATTCTTAAAATAACTAAACTCAACCCAGCTTTAACTACGCGGTCATATCGCCTACTACCAGAGCGCTATTTCGACACTCTGGTGGACATGAGCCCAACTCTACTATAGAAGTCCTAAATTTTGGCTACCCTAAATTTTTATTCATCTAGGGTAGGTGTCTTTAACGAGTACCTGACATCGTACAGGCTCGGCATTATCGCTTAACGTCCCATCAGAAGGACGGCGTATTTAAGTTTATTTATTTAATTATTTAAGTTTATTTTATTCGTCGGCCACGATCTAGAGCTCAGAAGGCAAGCACGCATACCACTGAGCTACCGGCGCCCTCCGGGAATATCAGGGCCATATAAGCCCTCTAATTGGAGAATATTTACTAAAACTTATTTTTCATTGTAAATTTTATATTTGTATAAAAACGATGATCTTAATATTTACTTAAAAAATAAACCTTAAAAGGAGGAGGGGCCGCGTGTCTGTGCCCGTTAATAAATCCAAAATGTAGACAATCTCACGACCGTATCTATTCTTAATTCAAGAATTATTATCATTTTATTCTTAGTCATGTCCATTGTTTATGAATAAATAAATACAATTTAATTTCAGTAGAATATAGAAATCTATCTTCCATAAATCGTATAATGTAATTGAAAAACTTTGTTTCACTACAGCAATAACAACGAAAAACGTTTAAAGACAACAATTCTCTTTTCACTCTTTATTTTACAACCAACAATATAGTTTTTCCTAAATTTTGTAAAAATGTTAAATTTAATCAAAAGGTATAAATTATCTTACTGGGTTAATAACAGGGAAAATGAATAGCGTAGAATAAGGGAACAATTATTTGGGTTTATTTATCTTACAATTAACAAAAAATCTTACAAACTAATTAATTCTACTATTTCGAATGTTATTTTGGGCATATTTATGTACATATAAATAAATAAAGTACCTTTGCGCAACGATTTTACTGTTAATTCGCACCTACTTGGTTCACCCTTATGTTTAGGAGGAAAATGATTTTGAACTCTTGAAAAATATCATTGGTGAATCATCGGTAGTGTACTTCCCCAGAAGGAATTTATCAATTTAGTTATATTAGGATTTTTGAATCGAGTCTCCCTCCTCCCATTCCCTTCGGTAGATTTAGCTGAAAATTAATATGTGCCATATTTAACGGGGTTTGAATTTACATATGAAATTTTGTCTCGATGCATTAATTACAATAGCAGTTATTACAGTTTTTGTATTCAGCTTCTCTCCTAATCCTCGTCTTCCATTTGACCAATTTAGCTGAAAATCAATAAGTTTCGTCCTTATGGGGTTTAAAATACACAAATAAAATGTCGTATAGATACATTCATTGGGAGCTATCGTGCTTACACATACACAAAAAACTATAATAATGTTTCTTTTGGTTGGGACCTTATATTCATAGTGGTATGGAATGAAACATTAGCCAAATAGGTCCAAGCAATTTTTAATATTCTCTGAATCACATAATGGAAGGCCAAAACTACCCATCGCATGAAGGAACGGAAGACGAAGACATTACAATGTTATATTAATGTCCGTTCAATTCATTTCAGTGATAATGGCCCATAAGAGGCCGAAACGTAAAGAATATTAAAAATTGATTGGACCTATTTGGCTAATGTTTCATTCCATACCAATATAATAATGTATTTTTTCAGCGAAATCGCTAAAGGGAAGGGGAGGCCAAGAGAAGACGACTCAAAAACCTCAATAACTGCCGATGTAATGAATGTATCGACATAAACTTTAGTATGAGACTTCAGTAAGTTTAAGATAAAACTATATTAAACTTATTTTATTAATAGCCGGAGATTCGTATTGACATGAAATTTGGAGGATTGAGAATTCCTTGCATTAAGACACCAATTGATTTTTAGCCAAATTGGCCAAAGAGGAAAAGAGAAGAGAGAAAACGTAGTGGATTATAGATAATTTGAACAGGGGAAGTTCATAACCTAGGATTCACCGAAATTTTTTTTGTTGTATATTATTAGATCTTGTTGAAATGAGCCGGGTAAGGTGAGGAGCTGTTTTCTCCAGTCCCATCGCAGACCTAGTGTTGATATTTCACATTCACATGTCCTCATTACTCCAGTAGACTATTTGAGTAGTACAATTATGTGTACTCGTTAATAATTAAGTTAGGGGTGCATTGGCCTCTGTACAATGGACTGGAGAGGTGTGCACGGCACTATAATAGCAGGGATTTTATGGGTGTTAGTTTGAATTCGCTTCACCGCAGTTCCCATATAAGCCTTCTATTCCTCTTCTCTGTGGCAGATTTGGCTGCAAATTGATAACTGTTCTCCTTATGGAGTTCAGTCACACATATAAAATTTCGTGATGATACATTCATTCTGTCGGCAGTTATTTATTTAAACTTCAACTAAAAACTTTTTTTTTGGAGGAAACCCTTTACATGGAAACAGAATTTTATTCTCACTGTTTAAAAAGAATAATATAATCACAATAAAGAAGCGTGTTTCATATCCAAAAACATTATTTGGTACAAAGCTTTAATTTTTATTTTTTGGGCCGAGTTCCTCCACACCTTTAAGTTCAGTCGAATCTAGGTTATTGTTTTATTTATTCATTTATAATTTTTTATTTATTCATTTATACATTTTTTAAAATTTATTTAGACTTTTTTATTGATTCATTTATAATTGAATAATATATATACATTTCTTTTTTTATATATTGTTATAGTTACATTGTTTTATTTTTCTTTTTTATATCTCGCACATTGGGTCCTGATGAAGGGACATAAGAACGTACCGAAACATCGTTGGCATAAAGACACTTCCAAAGCGTTTTTTGAAAAATAGTTATCTTAATTTTTATTAAATTGAAAAATGTGTCTAGTTATTATAAATGTATTTATGTATTAATTTTTTTTATACTCATATATTTTTAAGTATTTATTTATTCACTTTTTATTGATTTCATTTTACTTTTTTTTAATAGTTTTGTTATACTAATCATAGATGTGTTAGATTCAAGTAGTTATAAATCTAATTTATAAGCTATCTTAACGTATAAATTATTTTGACGTAACCTATTACCATGTATTGGTTTAACATAAATAAATATATTATTATTATTATCGTGTTCACAGGCACACAGACAAAAGTTTTTGTTCCATATTTGTAAACCATTAAATTCCGTTGAAAACTCGGCATCGAATTTTTGACCGATTACACAACTTCCTCTATACTTTGTATATATGGGGAAGTAAAACGTTCATATCAGCGCGATAATGTTACATTAAGACCACCAATAATTATTATGGTGGATAGAATCGAGAGTAACGTTTCGCATGTTGAGCGAACTCGATCTTCTGTTGTATTTACTTCTTCAGAGCCTTATTATGTCTAGAGTTGATTTGTGTGGTGTTGTGATGTCATGTCCCTATCAAACAGGGACACAAACACAACACATCTTTGTGTTCCTTAAACTTATCTGGGATGTTAAAATGTTGATTTTTTCCGGCATTTTTTCCAGAGTTTTCTTCTTTTCACCTAGGGCAGGGGTCTTTATCTTAACGAGTACCTGACATCATAGAGGCTCGGGACCATCGCTTAACGTACCATCCGAAGGACGGCGTGCCTAAGTTTATTTTACCTCCCAGATAAAATAAACTAAGGTCCTCGGCAGGGTGCGAGTGACTCCATCAATAATTTGACAGTTTTATTTTATTTATTCATTTTACCTTTTAAAAACTGTTAATAAAAAAAAAAATATCAGATAGCCTGATGATGAGGGTAATCTCATTTTTTCTGGGAAGTTGAAAACCTTGAGCATGCCGTCCTTTGGACGGGACTTTAAGCTATGATCAGGTACTCGTTAAAAAAAAAAAAAAAAAAAACACCCTAGGTAACTAAACCTGGATAGGACTCCCATAGTAGAGTCGGGTTGATGTCCACCAGCGCAACGAAAAAGCTCTCTCTGTTAGTAGAGGCAAATTTGCAATATCTCAGGAAGCCGACATTCATAAATATTGGTCCTATAACGAGTTTGTGTCATAACGTCTGAGAGTATGGCGTGGGAATAAAAAAAAAAAAGAGAAAAATTGAACAAATACGGACCAAAAATGTATGCATATAAGTATATTGCACAATACCAGAAAAAATATATTGTATATATATAACTTGTATATCAATGAAAGATACCGATTCAACTTTCAAACCTGATTTCCTTCCTTATTTCTGTACGGTACATACAATACATCATTTGATAAAATACAAGACCTTCACATAACAAAGGAAAGAAAGATAAATAGAGAAGTCAAAAAGAAAATAGAACAAGTGAGCGAACTGACAAGTCGGAGTGGGCTGAGACCGGCCATAAAGTAATACAGGACTGGCTGGAGAAGAGAGACAAGACACTAAATGGTCAGTCATTAAACTACCTAATTGTAGGTGGCAGGCCTCTGGGCAGGTCGTCCGTCCGACCAAGGACACCGTAGTAGGCACGTTCCGGTCAAAAGATGCCAAGCCCCCCGAAAATCGGCATCACATCAGGATCTAGCCTCACAGCTTATATAACGTAAAGCCCTTAATCTAACCAATAGACTCCTCACATACAAGCTTCTATTGCGGTCAGTGAAAACGTGTGGGCCAGTCTTGCAAGCAATACCAACTTAAGAACTCTTCAAGTGGCCCAAAACAAATGCCTTAGATTGGTTGTAGCTACTCGAGGGACACCTTCATCCTCCAAATCCATGAACACCTAAATGTTGAGCTCCTACTGGACTACATAATAAATTTCAGTAAAAACTTTTTACTTAAGTGTGACACAAATCAAAACGTTTTGGTAAAGAAAATAGGGAAAACTCAGGGAGGGAAACACAAAAATATCCGTTCACGATTTTAAATTATAATCTCTGTTTTTGAATGTTTATTAATTTATTTTCTATTCATTTCAGTTACTTTGTATTTTTTTTTTTTTTTTGTTTTCTTTAAGAGTTTTTTAAATTTACTCTTAAGCAGTAGCATTGTTTTTAATTTAACTGATTATTTTTGATTTGTATTTAGTGTATAAAGGTAATGGTTAAGGAACCTTATTGTATATTTGTACCTCTGTAAATGCGACTGTTATAATAAACTCTTGTTCTTCTTTTTCTTATACAACATAGCACTGGAAATGCTTTTCCAGGTCAGTAGTGAGTTATTATGACTCAAGCCCTGGTTTTAATTACAAGGTCACATAACCAAATACCAGAGCGCTCTTTCATGGGAGTCCTAAATTTTGCTTCCCTGATATCGCTTAACGCCTCATCCGAAGGATGGCGTCATTACACCAGCAAATAGTAGGGAGACGCCCCCCTCCCACAGCCCATTCGACCAAGGACGTGGCAATAAGAAGGTTCGGTCAATATGGGTCGAAAGGATGCCAAAGTCGGAATTCAGTATCGCATAACCCCTCGACTTGACACGAATAAGACCTGGCTTACATAAGCTGAGACGTTTCTTGTGTTTAAAAAATTCACCAAATGATTCTATAACCCAATCGTAGCAAAAACGTTTCTCTAGACCTCCGATTCTCAATCGTTTTAGTGATATTTTCAGTGTTGTGAGTTTTCGAAACATCTCAACCTTTTGCCAAAAAAATCGTTTATAAATCCAGAAATATCAATACTAGAGCCATCTGTATACACAATTCGAAAAGGGGAGGGCTTAACACAAAAACTCTAATAAATGGCTTTGTAATGAATGTATCAATGAATATGAGGATTCAGAAACCGTTGTGTAAGTCAAATATTGATGAGATATGCCACAAACGATCGATTGGTTTTTGAGGAAGAGCGAAAAGTTGATTGATTAGTTCGTTCTGAGGAAGTACATAGATGGTGATTCACCGGCGACATTTTGCGAATGGGGGATAGAATCACCTAGTGAATTTTTGAACACAAATAGCGACTCACCCTGTATAATATAGCAGCAGAAATACTTTACAGGGCGGTCATTAAACTACCAAATTGTAGGGAGTGGTCAGCCAACAGCGCATTCGACCAAGGACGCAGCAATAAGCACGTTTCGTCGACATGAGTCAAGTAGGACTTAAGTGGAAAAAAAATAAAATAAAATAACTTTAAAAAAAACTGCCTCGTCTTCGGGTCTCATAAGAACGAAACAATCTCCAATTGGTATTTTTTTCTTTTTTCTAAAATAAAAACAAATCTGATTGGTTCGCACAGTAATAGCAGCCTCAGGACGTCAAATTTCCAAGCTAAAAAAATAGTCGGTGAATCACCGGCTACATACTTCCACAGCACGAATTAGGTTTTGGCTAAAACTCAATATTTGACTTATATAGCGGCTTCTGAATCCTCACACTAGATTTTGTGTCCATACATTCATTACATCGGCAGTTATTACAGTTTCTGTGTTAAGCTTCCCCCTAATCCATCCCTTCCTTTTGGTCGATTTAGCTAAACATTAATAGGTGTCGCCCTTAGAGTGTTCTGGATACACATATAAAATTTTGTATCGATACATTCATTCTATCGAAAGTTATCGTGTTCACAGACAAATAGACAGAAACAGTCGCATAGTAATAGCAGCCACAGGACGTCAAAATTCCGAGCTAAAAAAATTGTCGGTGAATCACTTTTTTTTTGGCCTCATGTACAATACATATTAGCCATGTCACTGTATTATCTAATTATTTACGAGATCCATGGCCCCGGGAAGGAGTTCTATCTGCGAAATAAAACTCACTCCTGGACGGGATTCGAACCCGCAAACCATGGTGAGACCCTGCGACCAAAAAAAAAAGCCCTACGCTCTAGCCGTCATGGCCACCATGGCCCCCAATTCTAGTAAGTACATGGCCGGTAAATTTTTTTTTTTGTACGATGTGAAGCTGTGAATGTGTATGTTGAAACCCAAAAGAGATATTTAAAAAAAAAAGACAAATTTAAATTCAATTACGTTATTCAATGTTTAAAACGAAAATATGTAAATGTAACATGTCTGTTTCAATAAATTTATATAATTTTATCTTTCGGTTCAAAAATTTTCAAATTTTAGAATTTAAAATGAGTGCCATTGAACTCATCCTAAATATGTAAGGGGGATAATTTGTGAATATTTGACATATATAGTGGCTTCTGAATCCTCATACTAGATTTTGTGTCGATACATTCATTACTTCGGCAGTTATTAGGGTACTTGAGTCAAACTCCTTCTCTGGTCCCCCCTTCCCTTCGACCGACTTCGCGGAAAATTAATATGTACATTCCAAAACATGAAATTCTGTTGAAAACATAAAATTTCTGACCGAATACATAGCTTCTCCCAATACATTGTACAGCTGGTGAAGTAAAAAAAAAATAATAATACACATGGAATATTAAAGAAAGCATCAACTCAAAAACAAATATTGAGTTCTGGCGCATGATGGAAGAGTACCAAGCAGAACAGCGCAGTGAATTTTAATGTTTTTAGTCACTGGCACACCTTCAAAATTAAAAATGCTTCGGTGAATCACCGCGGGGACATTTATTTTCAATTTTTTAATGTGACAGCGTAATTGAAATGGACGAAACAGTTGCAATCGCGTATTAGGTTCCCGCTCTCTCTCTAAACCCTTCCCAACTAGCCCAAACATTGATAAATGTACATGGATTTCTAGATCCATATATGAATGGGTATCTGGAACAAGGGCCTATGACGTGATATTTTGAAAAACAGTTTTTTCAAGGAAGAAGGAATCCTATGTGATGTGGAGCAAGCACTTGCATAGTTTTAAGTGCGCCATGAACCTTGATTAATGAAGGCGCGAACGGAGAAGGTCACGTGGAAGAAGGGCCTATGTTATCTTTAGTAGTGTGATAAAGAAAATTATTTAAAATAATTAAATAAATAAAATTCTATACGTGCGTTACCTTCACAGTAGTAACTTACTACTTTTGCAGTATATTCCAATGAAAAAAGGGCTCATGTCATTTTCAGCTGGTTTTTTTTATATTGCAACTGTTTCAGTTTCCAAATTGCGCTCCTGTAAAATTTGAAAAACCTTCTTCCAGACACCCATTCATATAAAATTTCCCTCCTTTTGTCCAAGAACACTACTAAAGTAGTGGTGTTGGCTGGAATAACTCCTTTGTCCAATTATTTTTTTTCAAATTTCTCCATATATTTCCGTATAGACCACAATTTACACTCCATAAAATTGTACGAAAAAAAAAAAAAAAAATACAAGTAAAAACTCAATATAGAAATTTTACCGATTAAATATCTTCTCTTACACTACGTTTGGCTGGGGAAATTTATCTCAATTGCTTTTCGATGCGTAAACCATACTAAAAGAGAGGAAAACGATGGAGCATAAAGAATGAATCCAGGATAACTCCAGTTGCTGTTAAATTTATAATGGATAAGCTTTATCGTATCACCTCAAGAATTTTTTATTGGACGAGAACTTTCAGATTATTAAAACCACAATTTTTTACCTTACTTTCTTCTATATAAAATTCACCAGGATGCCCTTGCCCGAATACGATACGTAGACGATAATGTTGTACGAAAAACAAAATACGAATTAATCAACTAAGTTGCCGCTCTCCCTCCAAAATTGATTGTTTCGGCTACAAATCAATAGCTGAATCTTCATACTAAATTTTGGGTCGATACATTAATTATATTGGCAGTTGAGCCGTCCCTGATCTCCAGCTTCACTTCGACGGATTCCGCTTAAAATTGATATTGTCGTCCTCATAGGATTTTAAATTTAAATATAAAATTTCATATCGATACATCCATTACATCAGCAATTAGAATTTTAAAAGCCCCTCATATCCCCACTTCTTTTTGGCTAAAAAAAATTTAAAAATGAAATTTCAAGACAATACATTCATTAGTTATTACAGTTTTTCAGTTAAGACCCCTCCCCTTCATCCTTCTGGATACACAGATAAAATATCGTGTCGATACATTAATTATATTGGCAGTTATAAGGGTTTTTGAGTTGAGTCCTCTCTGATCTCTCTCTCTACACTACGACGGATTCCGTGGAAAATTAATAGGTGTCGTCTTTGTGGGTAGGGATCTATCGATACAAGTTTATACAAGAAAAGTATCGATACTTTTGGCCGATACCAAGTAGGTACCGAATAGATATTACTTGTATCGATTCAAAGTACTCGTTTCAAATTTCAACAATTAAAAAAAAATTATAAAATTTTTTCAATTCATCAAAATCATTCACCGTTTAACTTCTTACAATTTTTTCTTTTATTTGTTGTTGCAATAAAATTCTGAACTCAAATAACGGTCCACGGACAAATCATATATGTATATCGATGGTAATAACCTCAAGAGTGATGTCATCACGCAGTCTGTGTGACGCGTCCTTATTTCTTACCTTATTTACATTAAATGGTTTATCGTTTATGAAGGTATACGTTTGTTTGATTTTGAACAGAACCGCGAACGTGATAGTATGTTTTTAATAATATAATTTCATCTTTTTCGATTTGATATATTTGTTTCTTATGCCCACTACAATATCTCATTCATACCTTTCAAATTTTATTGTGTTTTCTATTACTATATACATTATACATGGTATAAAATTAATTATAACGAAGTACTCAATTCTATCGATACGATTTTTATTCAAATCTATATAGATTTATAGATTTTTCAAAATTAATTATAACGAACTACTCGATTCAATGGATACGAGTTATACGATACTTGAGTTATATCGAAAGTTTTATTCGAAACTACTCGTGAGTAAAAGTATCGATACTGTGTGGTATCGATTGAACCATACTTGTGGGATATTTAATTGTAATATACAATTTCATATTGATACATTCATTACATTAGCAGTTATTAGAATGTTTGTGATAATCCCCTCTGATCCACTTCATTTTGGCTAACGGCTAAAAATGGAGGTTTGAATTTAAAAACGAAATTTCAAGTCAATAGATTCATTAGTTATTACAGTTTTTGAGCTAAGCCCCTCCCCCCCTCCCCATCCTTCTGGATTCATATAATAAAATATCGTGTCGATACATTCATACTATCGGGAGTTATCGTGTTCACAGACAGACTGATTTACAAAAATAATAATTCTAATCGGTGTATGTTTTGCAGAAGTTATAATAAAAGAAAATTCTACATACAAACTCTATGCAGAAAATTACATTTTTTTCCGCTTAGAAAGTAGAACAGTCAGAATCCAAACTTAACTCGGACAAAATTTTTCGACCCTTATTTCATTCCCTTTCGGAAACATATCAGTAAAAATATACTAAAACTTAATGATTTTAATGGTAAAAATATTTTACAATTATCATTAAAACATTAAAGTTTATTAGTTAGTTATTATGACTCATGCTTGGGCTTTAACTACAAGATCATATCGCCTACTACCAGAGCGCTCTTTCGTCACTCTAGTCGACACGAGAGACTATGAGAGTTCTAAATTTTGCCTACCCTAAATTTGTCTTCAGCTAGGGTAGATAACTGGTACCTGAGATTGTACAGGCTCGGGACCATCGCTAAATTTCCCATCCGAAGGCGTGCTTAAGTTTATTTTACCTCTCAGAGGTAAACTAAAATAAACTATGGGCCTCGGCCGGATTTCTAACCCGCGAGATCTTGAGTTCAGTAAGCAAGCACGCATACCACTGAGCTATCAGCGCCCTCAAAGTTCATTTTGAATTAAGATATTTACCATCAATTAGAATAGCGCCACCCATCATCCACAGAAATACTATACACTACTCATAAAATATTACTTTGAAAAATACCAAATTCTCGTTAACTGAGCAGTTATTTCTCTTCTAATATAAAATAAATAGATTTTCAAAATAGAAGCAATTTTACGTACCTACTTTATGTTATATTTCACATTAAGTTAAGTTCAATAAGATATCACATCAAAGATGGCGATTTGAAAAAAAAAAAACACTTGTAGTTATCTATTCAAAATGAATCCAGAGCTTACAGAAAACCGACAGCGGAAATAAACTAACTAAGAATAACTGTTTTATAAACACTCTTACATCTCCGAAAAATAAAGGAATCAAATTTTGTTTCCAAAAATGGCAACCTATTGTCCCCAATTCGTCAATTTCTATCGTTATTATTATTTAAAATATTTCAATGACTAAAGAAAATGAAATATTAATAAATACTACCATATAAAAAAAAAAATAAAATTATAAATAAAAAGATTCTTCAGATATCGAATTTGTAACGCGGAATACCTATTTATAAATACAATATTATTTTTTATTAATTTGTGTACTATGAGTATTTATTTATTTTTTTTTTTTCAACATTTTGCTTATTGTGAACTGAGGAAGGGACGTAAGAACGTCCGAAGTATCGTCGTAAACAGACACTTCTGATTATAAAAATTATTTATAATAATTTAAATAAAATTAAAAATTAAATCTACTGAATTTATTAATATTATTATTTTTTTATTCATGTATTTTCTAGTATTTATTTATTCATTTTATTTTATCTTTTACTATTATCGTTATTACTGATCCAATGTTAGTCCAATGCTAAGAGTGATTAACTGTTTATGTATCTAATTTATGAGCTATCTTTCTTCTTTATATATCTAATTTATCAAAATCACGGGTTCGAAATCCGGCGAGGCCCTCAGGTTTTCTATTTTGGAGATCAAAAAATCTTGAGCATGCTGTCTTTCGGATGGGATGTTAAGCGATGGTCCCGAGCCTGTACAATGTCAGGTCGTTTAAGATTCCTCCTACCCTAGGGTAACTAGCAAAATTTACAACTCCCATAGTAGAGTCGTCCTCATGTCCACCAGAGCTAAGAAAGAGTGATCTGGTAGTAGGTGACCAGTAGTAGTTAAAGCCCGGACATGAGTCACAATAACTAAATAACTCAAGCAAGACATCCTACCTACCTATTTTTTGTCTGACAATCTAGAAGTGAGAGATATGAAAGAGTGTAACAGAGACACAGAAATCAGAGTAAAGATAACCTCATTCAGACAAAAACACAAGTTGTCTTTGATAACTCATCATGAAACACCTCTGAAAATACATGAGAGAAACAAGAACAAATATTTCTTGAGAACTCTCTTCGTCTCGTGAATAAAATCAACTGAAATAGTTATAAAATATTTCTATAACAGGCAACTATAACTTTATCATACAAATGAATAAGAAATTAAAGGAAATAAGATGCAAGCTCAAAGAAATTTCTGAGATGCAAAAATCTCTTTCCTGTTCATTGCAGAAATATCTAAGTATTTACAGCCTAAATTGTCGTCTACAGATTAAATTTTGATTTCCTTGTTCCCATTAGGGCTTTCTGGCAAATTCTACTGAAATTGTTCATAACAATAATTTTGAAAAATGATTTTGAAACCTGAAAGTCATGTATGGTTCTCCATACCAATTTTTAAATAATATTTTCTATACATTTTTTGGCTACTTTTAAATTACAAGAAATTTTGATTCAATTTGTTGTTATATATATATATACTTTTTCAAAATAGCTGAAAATTTTCAAAAAAACTATAAAAATTAATATGAAAATGCTTGTAAGTGCTACAGGAAAAATCAATTTATTATTTTTTTTTTTATTTAACATATTTTGCACATTTTGTGATCATCTCCAAACAGGACTAAAAATTGTAGAGCATTAAATTATAAAAAAAAACTAAGTATTCTGATATTTTACTGTCAAATGTTAGTAATAAAAAATTAAGTGGTAGCTTGAAGACACGCTCTGTCACTCTCTATTTTCACAAAATCTGTTTATTACTCTATCATTTTTTTATGAGGAAAGTTTTATTTTGAATAAAAATCTATTTCAGAGGGAGAGCGAAATCTTAAAGATTTAATTCGCGCTATAGGATTCAGAGGGCCCCACTACAAGTGATGATTTTCAGCTTATTACACCTAATATGAATATCTGTCTTCCATTCTGTCCTGTTGAAGAATAAATAAACTATTCGAAACGTGGGTCAAGGAAAAGTATTTAAACTTTCTACCAGTCTGGAGCCTACCACATCCATTTATATCTTCTGTTCAGATCTCCTCCTATAAAATGAAATAGAGAGCAACTCACCGGTGGTCCAGGTTTCCTCTTGTCAAGTCCCAGCTCTGCAGGACACTTCTCAAAGATGAGCACCCTCTCTGCGACAGAACCACGGGTCAGGAAGGGTCGAACTGGATTGGAAGAAGGCCTCACTTTGTGTTCCGGATGTGGCACCCCCGTACCGGAACCCTCCCGACGTGATCGCACAATCCGCTTGCCGCTTTGCGTATAGTCCACAGCATCTCGCTCCGCTTGCTCTTGGTAACTCTTCACCACTTTCTTCACTATTCCCATTGGCTTGTCCTTGTTGACTTTCTTCTGAAGGATGGCCGGTTTGGAACAATTTGGTTCTTCGATTATCATTCCGCTCTTTAAGGCGTTTATCAACCGTTCTTCTTCTTTGGCTACTTCCTCTATAAATTCGTTTTTGACTGGAGTGTATTTTTCGACTGCTTTATTCCGAACTTCCTTGTTGCCTACTGGTCTATTCTTGAGTGGCCAAGTTTGTAAACCTGGCGTTACGTCCGGAGGTAACGTCGTTTCAACCGTTTCCATATAGTGCGATATACCTGGGGATCTTGTGTTCGGATATGTAGGAGACTTCGGGTATATCCTGAGCACGTCATCAGGTTTTTCAAATTTCTGTTTAGCATACTGTATAGTTGACAACGACGGACTACTTTTTTGTCTTGCCAATCGAGCTTTATCCTCAGAAACAAAATTATTAACCAGCTGTTCCAGATTGTTTGAACCTAGATTGGGAGACGTGTTCAAGATGTCAACAGTTGGCACATTGTTACAAGACAAAATCTCAGTTGGAGCCAAGCCTCTTGACTTCCAATTTTGGTAAATAGCTTCAGCATGATCGGATATTTGCTTGGCAATTGCAGCAATGTCTTCTTCAGGATTGCGATGGTTCACTGTGGCAGCCATGTCCGACACGTACCTCAGTCCTTGGTCAGTCAAGTCTCCACTCTCCAGTACTAGTTGTGCAAATCGCTCGCTCTGTTCGACCACATTGACCGGAATGGCGTATCCAAAATGTATCCGATTGCAATTGACTTTTTCCTGTGTACTCTCCTGAACTAGACACGCATTCAGGTTGGGGACGTGTACGTCATGACAATGACGTCTGTCAACAGTGCAACTGGCGTACTGGGTCAAATTCGAGGCTTTCAAAACATAACTTCCTGAAGGACTATCCAGTTTTGATTTCATGTTACATCATTTTCGCTTTGTAATCTCTCATCTTCCTTGCTGAATTTGGCTCAGATCTTCCTGAAAAAAATAAAAAATAAAATTGTTAAAAATTATGTTACACAACAACAATTAACATGTACAAATAAAACACTAATAAAAAAAAGTCGTTGGTGGATCAACGGCAATGTACTTCCCCAGAACGAATTAATCACTTAACTTTTCGCTCCCCCTCCAAAATCAGTCTACAGTTCGCGCTAATATTCAACAGTTGACTTAGGGGCTCCTAAATCCTCATACTAAATTTTATGTCGATAACTTCATTACATCGGCAGTTATTGGGGTTAATGAGTTGAGCCCCTCCCCGGTCGATTTGGTGTCGTTGTTCAGCCAAATCAAAGAGAAGAGGAGATCAAGGGGATGGCTTAACACAAAAAAATCTAATAACTGCCGTTGTATTGAATATATTGATACATTTCACATGAAAATTCAAAGCCCTATAAGGATGACACCATTTGTAGCAAAATCGCAAAATCAGCCAAAGGGGGGGGGTGGGGGAGGAAATCAGAGGGGATTCTCAACTAAAAAATCCCAACACTAGTGGAATGTATCGATATGATATTTTATATTTACATTCAAAACACCTTAAAGATGGTACCTATAATTCTCCACGAAATCGGTCAAAGGAAAGGAAGTATCAGAGAAGGGAGCTAGACTCAAAATATAGTATAAGAATGAGGGCGCCGGTAGCTCAGTGGTATGCGTGCTTGTCTTCTGAGCTCAAGATCGTGGGTTCGAAACCCGACCGAGGCCCTTAGTTTATTTTATCTGGGAGGTAAAATAAACTTAAGCACGCCGTCCTTCGGATGGGACGTTAAGCGATGGTCCGAGCCTGCACGATGTCAGGTACCTTCTCGTTAAAGACCCCTGCCCTAGGTAAATAAAAATTTAGAGTAGGCAAAATTTAGGACTCCCATAGTAGAGTCGGGTTCATGTCCACCAGAGTAACGAAAGAGCGTTCTGGTAGTGGGCGATATGACCTCGTAGTTAAAGCCCGGGCATGAGTCATAAAACCTAACCTAGTATGAGAATTCAGACCAAACCATTTGAATATTAGACCAAACGGTCGATTAGTTTGGAGAGAGAGGGAAAACGTAATTGATTAATTCATGTGAGGAAAGTATATTGTCGGTGATTAATCGACGATTTTTTTTTATATACTTCATCTGTAAATATTTATTTTGTATATATACACTTTTTTTTTTATTTACCAAAAGATATTTACAGAAGTATAAAGAATATATACAGCAAGCAAATGTGCTAAGGTAGAAAACAAATGGCTAAGTCAAAATGTTAAGAGAGGAGAAATCACCCAGTGGTGAAACTCCATAGGCCACCGAGTCGCACTCATTTATGGCTAATCACTGTCACTGCTGCTACTAAGGAGGTCTCTAGGCCATTGGCGCTTAAGGCGTCGTTCGGAAAATGGCAGAAGGGAGGGGTACGAATTAGAGGATTAATGTTGGTACTGAAGGAGGAAAATAATTTTTTGTACCTAGATTTAGTGTAGTAGTTTTGTTGGAGATGTAATAAGGTAATGCAAATTGTGTATACAGTTTATATCGTATAATTTATTTCGTTATCATAGTCATTAATTTCTTTTTTCTGTACTATTTCTCTTAGAATATACCAGTGACATCACATTTATTTGTATAAATAAATAAACGAAACTTCGAAAGCTGAAAGAAATTTCTAAAGTTCGTTTAATTCGACGCATTCCCAACTTTTTTTTTATTTGCTTATTTTTTTTTTTTGGCTTATGTATCCATGTCTAGAATGGTTTTATATGATTATTTACGATATCCGTGGTCCCGGGAGGGAGTTCTATCTACGAAATACAAATGACTTCCGGACGAGATTCGAACCCGCAAACCAAGGTGAGACCATGCGCAAGACCAAAGCCCTACGCTCTAGCCCGCACGGCTACTATGTCCCCCATATTCGCAAGTTAAGTTTCATTTATTTGGCATTCATAAGGACCTTCGATAACTTTAAATAGCCTTCTTGTATATGACTTCTAAGGGGGAGCCGAAAGCAACAAAATAGTTGAGAAAATAAATAAATAATACAAAATATTTACCTGAAGAAAAAATCCAAAAAATGAAGAAAATTTTATAAGTAAACTGAGAAGATAACGAAACGTAACCAATAAATATTAAGATGGTTGTTGTATAGAGTGGACGAATGGGAAGTGGAGAGCGCAGGCTACTGACACTAGACTGTACAAAATTGGCACAGGTTCAAAATTTGTTTTAATTTTAGAGAGTAGGACTGGCGGAGGGAGCCAGCCGAGGAAGCAAGCCTCGGCTACATAATGTCACAAGCACATTGTGTCTCCAGAGGGCGCTGTTAGTTCTCAGGTAGTGTGCTTGCCTACTCTGCTCAAGCTCTTAAGCATGCACTCCTTCGGAGGGACAATAAATAGCTGTTGTCAGATACTCGTTAAACACTCCTACCCTAAGTAACTAAACCTGGATAGTCAATATTGAGGAGCTATAATAGATTATAGGATTAGGAATTTCATGTTTTCCGACCCGTTTGTATGTGTATGTGTGTTTGTCTGTGAACATACATATATAACTCCCAATAGAATGAAGGATGTTGTATGTGTATCCAAAACTCCATTGACAAAACACCTATTAATTTTTAGCCAAATCGGCGAAAGCAAAGGGAAAGAATAAAAAAGGAGGAGGATTTAACTCAAAAATGTAATAAATGTATGAATGACGATTTAATAAATGTATCGATCGACACGATAGGCGTAATTGTAAGTATAGTTACTAGTTAATATCACTCCTTCAAAAAACGAAGTTCGCTACCTAGGCCTCATAATCGCCAAACGAATGACGTGGAATCCTCACATTAGACTGAAAAGACAAGAAATGAACAGACGATACAAACTGTTACTAAGACTACTGAACAAAAGATCAAAATTAACTCTGCAATACTGAAGCCTATGGGGACAAGCTTTCAATGTTCAACGCAATCAATCCTTCCATCCAAAATCCTTCGTACAATAGTCAATGCACCTTATTACGTCTCCAACAAAGCCCTTCACACTGATCTAAATATTACCTTTGTCATCGAATTAGCTAAATCCAGGTAAAAAAATTATTTTCCTCCTTCAGTAGCCACATTAATCCTCAAGTCCGTACCCTCCCTTCTGCCACACAATTGCCTAGAGACCTTCTCAGATCAGGTGACAGTGATTAGCCATAAATGAGTGCGACTCTCCTCTTTTGACATTTTGACATTGACATTTATTTAGCACATTTGCTTGTTTTACCAGAGCGCTCTTTCATCACTCTGGTGGAATTGAGCCCGACTCTACTCTGGGAGTCCTACATTTTGTCAACCCAGGTTTATTCACCAAGATTAGGAATCTTTAACGAATATTTGACATCGCACAGGCTCGGGACCATCACCCAACGTCCCAGTCGAAGTACGGCTTGTTCAAGGTTTCTTTCACCTCCAAGATAAGAAAACCGAAGGCCTCGGCCAGGTATCGAACCCGCTATCTTGAACTCAGTAGGCTAGCAGCACACTACCTCTGAGCTACCGGCGCCCTATGTATAGTTGCTATAGGACGAATTAAGATGAGTTGAAGGGAGCCTATTGAAGATAGGTCGGATGTGGGACTATTCACAGAGATAGGGGCGCTAACTGGGGGACAAATATAGAGGATTTATAGAGCCTCGGGGAGACAGGGAAGCTGTACCGTAGATGGGTGGGGGGCATCTCTCTCTTCAATTCTTAACTCAGACAGATACAAAATCAATAGATTTTTTTCCTCAATCGGATAACTGAGAGGTTCAGAATACATGAAATTCCATTAAAAACTTCGCATTGAATTTTTGACCGATTACATAACTTCCCCTATACTTCGAACAGCTGGGGAAGTAATAAACAATACAGCTTTACATTGGGCTTTAACAGTAACTTGTTTGTTTGGACCTTCGTTTGTAGAAGGAATATACACTCCTGTGCTTAATTTTATCTAGTTAGAAAGTTTAATCAAGTCTTTTCGGTAATTAATTCGAGGTCGTTACGTGGATACTAATCTGGCCTAAGCTGGACTGCGGTGTTGGCCAAAAATTTAATTAGGGGAGACAAAGGTCGAGGGAAAGGTTGTACCTTGAGTGAGGTAGTGGTCAGAGGCGGTCCTGAAAGTAAGGTAAGGTGAGGAGAAACAGGCCGCGCACCTCCCCCTTAAGGTCCCTCCCTCCAAAATAGGGGAGACAAAGGTCGAGGGAAAGGTTGTACCTTGAGTGAGGCAGTGGTCAGAGGCGGTCCTGAAAGTAAGGTAAGGTGAGGAGAAACAGGCCGCGCACCTCTCCCTTAAGACCCCTCGGTCTAAATTAGGGGAGACCAAGGTCGAGGGAAAGGTTGTACCTTGAGTGAGGCAGTGGTCAGAGGCGGTCCTGAAAGTAAGGTAAGGTAAAGAGAAACAGGCCGCGCACCTCCCCCTTAAGGTCCCTCCCTCCAAAATAGGGGAGACAAAGGTCGAGGGAAAGGTTGTACCTTGAGTGAGGCAGTGGTCAACCGACCTGAGGAAGGCATAACTCAATTAAAATGCCACAAGTTCCGCAGTGGCTATTGAGAGGACGGACACGTGGGAGGCCTCCTTATGTTGGGGCGTGTTGTGATAAACAAGAAGAGATCCGTTAGCTCGTGTGTACACGCTCCTATTATTGGGAAAACATGACACGTATTTAGACATTAGTAAGTTAACGGGAGGCCGCCCGTGTATTGGTCATACCAAACACGGCTATAGGTCTACGACTTTCAAGGATCCTCCCGTCACACTCTCCGTATGGACTGTATAGTCTATAGAACGAATAAATCTATTTAATCACACCTTCTCTGATTTGGCTGAAAATCGATAGGTAATATCCTCTTAGGGTTCCGGATTCACATATCAAATTTTGTGTCGATACATTCATTCTAACGCGAGTTACCGTCTTCACAAACACACAGAATTTTCTTTTTTCCATATTTGGATTCTGGAGGTTGGAAAACGTGAAATTCAGTTGAAAACTCATAACTTCCCCCACACTTCGTACAGATGTGGAAATAAAAAGTCATAGGCGAATCACCGTAAATGTACTTCCCCAAAATGAATTAATCAATTAAATTTCCGATCTCCCTACATAGCCAATCAACCGTTTAAAATACTCCGGCAACTCAGAGCCTGGGCGTTGACAGGTACTCGTTGAAGACCCTTAACCCTTAAGAGTCGAGTTGATTGGAACAGAGCAAGGAAAGTAGCGCTCTGGTAGTCGAAGCGATATGTTAAAGCCCAAGCGTGAGTCACAAAAACAAACAAAACAAAGAATAAATAAATAAATACGAGTATATATAAATAAAACGTGACTTTGCCCGGTTTGCAACTTGACCCCAACCTTAGGAGAAGTATTATTTTTTTATTTTTTTCTGAGCGTATACATATGATAAAAAAAAAAGATGCACTCTGCACTGTACTTTAATTCGTCGAAATGCCAGGTTAGGATATATTGACAGCAAATAGGATTATATGCGCCTATTGTCATCAAGCAGTAATCGATAAGGGACACTCCCAAAGACACATTTCATTCTTGTGTAATAACCATAAAATAACCATAATAAAAATATCGTGTTTTATATTCAAAAACATTATTTGATACACAGCTTTCATTTTTATTTCTTTTGGCAAAGTTCCGCCATAGATATCCTCCTTTAAGGTCTGTCGAATCCATTGTTTTAATCATTATTTTTTATTATTTATAAACTAATTTATTTTTCTAGTTTTTCTCTTTTATGAATTTTTATTAGCATTTTTTTTCAATTTCATTTATTTATATACATATATATTTTATATTTGTTATTTTGTTTTCTTTCTCTTTTCTATATTATTATCATAATTTTAATTAAATTAAAAAATGTATCTGCTGTATTTATTATATACTTTATCTACTGTATAACAATACTATTTTTCAACTCACATTTTCAAGTATTTATTTATTCATTCTCACTTTTTAGTAAGTATTGTTCATTCTAATCCTTAGTAGTATTGTTAATTCTAATCCTAATGTCAAATCATCAAATGGAGGGGAAAATGCAAAAATGTTTTTTAGAAGGTCCAAAAATGTAAAAACTGTCTCATCCTCACACATACCTGCAGCAAGAGCCAGGAAATAATTTAATAACTGCAATCAATTAAAAACATCATATATTGTTCAAAATTATAAAAAGTGTACGTCCTTACGGTCCGAAGAGCATAAATCCTACCCCGAGAATACGGTAATGTTATGGGTTTATAACGAGTAGGTAGTATAGTAATGAGTAATACCATATAAATTTCTATTTTTGTTCGTAATATTCACAAATATGGAAACCATATTTTTATTGTATTAAAAGCATTACTTTTATAGAAATATATGAACAAAACTGCATTCAATAAATCATTACAACCATATTCGTACTCACACCCGTGAATACAAGTATTCATATCAATATATGAATGCAACTGTATTCATATATACAACTGTATTCGAATTCACAGCTATGAATACGAATATATTTGTATTTGTAGGTGTGAATGCGAATATATATTCATAGATAATAATTAACGTGAATGTATTCGTATTTGCGATTACGAATACTTCCATCCCTGATTACCGGTGATTCACCGCCAAATTTGTTATCTGGAATGAAGAAGCATCCCCCATAGATAGAGAGTAAGAAGGTTTCCTTCTAATGAGTGAGTTAGATACTCGACGTATTAAATTCATTAGCATAGCGTTTGTTTAAAATAATATTAAGATGAAATCAAAGCTAGACGTGGCGTACAGTTGCAATTAGTAATCCTCAACCAATTATATGTCTGTGCGCATCACGAAATCCCTCTTTCCACGTCACTGCTTGTTTACGAAAGAGTATTGGGTGTAGGCCAATCCACAAGGAGGCCAGGTTCATGGCATCCCCCATTTATATTATAATGAAGATGATGTTGAAAAATATACATAGGCGTAGACAAAGGGGACCCAGCCCCCCTCACCGGCAATGAATTACCACACATAGAATTAATCAATTAACTTTTCGCTCCCCCTCCAAAACCAGTCAACCGTTTGCGCTAATATACAACAGTTGCCTTGCATAGGGGCTCCTTAATAATACTAAATTTTGAATCGATACATTCATTACATCGGCAGTTATTAGAGTTTTTGAATTGAGCCCTGGAAACCCCCTCCCCTTAGGCCGATTTAGCTGAAAATCGATAGATTTAATCCTTATGGGGTTTTGGTGACACACATAAAATTTCATGTTGATACATTCATTCTATCGGCAGTTTCTTAGAGTTTTTATGTTAAGCCCCCCCCCCCATTAAACTCCTCTTCCCTTTGTTCGATTTGGCTGAAAAATAATAGGTGTCGTCTTTAGAGGGTTCTGGATTCGCATATAAAGTTTCAAGTCGATACATTCATTCTATCGGGAGTTACACGTAGACAGAAAGAAAAAAACAATTTTTTTCGAGAACAAAGGTGAAGGAGGGGGTCTTTCGTGTGACCTGTTGGTGCCAAAATTTCTTTAAAATCAGTCAATATGCTCGGTTTCTAGCTGACAGACGCAAATATATTCCAAATTTCAAGTAGCTACTTTTTTTTTTTTTGATGGCACCTTACACACAGCCTTAGGCTGTCCATGAAAGCCAAAAAAAATTAAGTCTACTTTTGTGGATACGATAACAAAAACAATCTACTTTCACAACACGAGTTATATAACTTTTCGCTCTCCCTCCAAAATCAATCGAACGTTTAGGCTGAAAATAATAATAGTAATACTATATTTAGTGTGGATACATTCTTACATCGGTGGTTATTAGGGATTTTGAACCGATTTTCCCAAACGGTTAATTAAGTTTTTTTTTCCTCTTCCGGAAACTCCCTTCAACTACTACATCACTGATCGTTCCCCTAGTAGCAGACCCATGAAAAACAGTCATTTTAAAAGTCTACGTTTAATTTAAGAACTTTGGATAGAGCAAAAAACAAAAGTTGAAACATCTGTCCCAAAAAACATCTAGTACAAGAACGTCCCTTAACTTCCTAAAAATAAATATCTACTGAACTCTTGCTGGGCAAAAAACTCTTTTACAAAAACGTATATATTCATTCTATTTCCAGTTTTTTTGAGTTTTGGAGTAAATCCGCCTCCTCCCTTCTAACATCTCACTCTCTTTGGCCAATTTTGCTAAGATGACAAAGAAATCTAAATTCCCAAACACAATTTGATGTTGGAACATTCAATTTGTAGGGAGTTCAGAGTTATCGTGTCCACAAAAACAATTTGTTTTTTTCATAGACATGTGGAAATTGAAAATGTAATGCCATTATGAAAACATCGGTTTGGGTTCTAGCTTTATGAAAAACATTAGACAGTGCTCTATACTAAAAATTAAGGGATTATTTTACCCTTTCTCCCGAGCCTGTAGCGATGTTAGGTATTCGATGAGGCGAAAGGGGACGACCATAATCGTAATATCTATTTCCTGGCTACCATGATTTTTTATTTTTTATTCTGAAAAATGCATTGGATCAGGAATCAATTTCTGCGCATTCTTCTGAATTGAAAATATTTCACCTTATTCACCCAGAACAAATAAATTAACTTTTCACACCCCCTCCAAAACCAGTCGACCATGGGCGCTAATTCTCATGCTAAATTTCATGTCGATACGTTCATTACATCGGCAGTTACTGGGGTTTTTGTGTTAAGCTCCCCTCTGATCCCCCTCTTCCCCTCTGCCGATTCCGCTGAAAATTGATAAGTGTCGTCCTCATGAGGTTCAGGTAACACACATACAATTTCGTGTCGATACATTCATTTTCTTGGCAATAATTAAAGTTTTTGTGCTAAGTCTTCCCCTTAATCCCCTCTTTCCCTTTGGTCGATTTGGCTGAAATCAGCAGTTGTAATCGTTAGAGGGTTCTGGATTGATGTCTATACATTCATTCTATCGCTATCGTCTTCACAGACACACAGACAGAATTTTTTTTCATATTTGGAATATGAAGGTAGGAAAACATTAAATTCCGTTGAAAACAATTTTTGACCGAATACATAACTTCCCCTATACTTCGTATATCTGGGGAAGTAGGTTAGGTTAGGTTTTATGACTCATGTCCGGGCTTTAACAACGAGGTCATATCGCCAACTACCAAAGAGCTCTTTCGTCACTCTGGTGGACATGAGCCCGACTCTACTGTGGGAGTCCTAAATTTTGCCTACCCTAAATTTTTATTCACCTAAGGTAGGGGTCTTTAACGAGTACCTGACATCGTACAGGCTCGGGACCATCGCTTAACGTCCCATCCGAAGGACGGCGTGCTTAAGTTTATTTTACCTCCCAGATAAAATAAACTAAGGGCCTCGGTCGGGTTACGAACCCACGTTCTTGAGCTCAGAAGTCAAGCACGCATACCACTGAGCTACCGGCGCCCTCTGGGGAAGTAAAAGTCATCTCAAGACTATAAAAGATAATGTTTGACAATTGTTACAGATGGGTAATTTGTTCCTTTGAACCAATAACAATAGGAAAATAGGCAATGATAGAGGGCGCGCCCCCAACTGTCCTATTAATTCTAGTTAACCCAAGGTTAGGCAGATTTTCAAATTAGATGTGGGACTCACAATTCATTGTTGGTTGTCGTGCTGCAATTTGAACAAAGTAGCGGTAGCAATTGACCTCCTTAATTAGTGTCTATCCGAGATGGCAAGGCGCGGCTGGCCGTCCACACCATGCCCGACCAGGCCGAGCAAACGCTAGCCATCTACTAAATATGAAAATATTCACTTGTTTTTTTGTTTTGTTTTTTACAATATTTTTATATATGAAAACATATGGTGACTTCAGTTAAAGGTTAACGTACTTTTTGTAGAAAAGATAATAAAACATAAACAAGAAACCACATTTGGGGACCGTGGTGGCCGTGTGAGCTAGAGCGTAGTACGTTCGGTCGCATGGTCTCTTGGTTCGCGGGTTCGAATTCCGTCATGGAGTGAGTTTTATTTCGTAGACATGGCTAATATGCATCGTACATAAGACCAATAAAAAAAAGAAAAAAAAAGAAAGATCCTACATTTCTCATCCCTTTTACTAACTAATTTCGGATTTCTTTCCAATTTCGGATAGATTACAGGGTATGTAATCCTTCACTGGGACCAAAGGGAGGGTCTGTAATCCTTCACAAGTACCGCGAGGGAGGGTCTGTAATCCTACTCTGAGACCGAAGGTGGGTCTGTAATCCTTCACTGGTACCGAAGGGAGGGTCTGTAATCCTTCACAAGTACCGCGAGAGGGTTTGTAAACCTCCACTAGGACCAATTGAAGGGTCTGTAATCCTTCATCCTCAGACGGTTCCTGTTCCCACATTCTCTTCGGCCGATTCCACTGCGAATTAATAGGTATTTTCCTTAGGGCCTATGAAATTTCGAGTCAATACATTCACTACAACTGCAGTTATTAGAGTTCTTATGTTAAGCCCCCTCTTCTAATCTCCCCCTTCCCCTTGGCCGATTTGGCTGAAAACCAATAAGCATCATCCTTATGGTATTCTGGATACACATATAAAACTTAACGTCGAGTTATTGTGACTCATGCCCGAGCTTTAACTACGATGTCATATCGCTTACTACCAGTGTTCAGTCGTCACTCTGGTGAACATGGGCCGACTCTAGTGTGATTTTGCCTACCCTAAATTTTTATTCAGTCTTTAACAAGTACCTGACATCGAACATAATCCCATCCGAAGGACGGCGTGCTCAAGGCATTTTCACCTCCCAGATAAGAAACATAAGGTCCTTTGGCCGGGTAACGAAGCCGCGTATCGATACATTCATTCTATCAGAAGTTATCGTGTCACAGATAGAAATTTTTTATTTTTATTTTTGGAGGGGGTTCGGAAAACATTTAATTCCGGTGAAATCTCAACATTGAATTTCTGACCGATTGCATAACTTTCTCTATACTTCGTGTAACTGGGCAAGAAAAAAAATATATATATATATATATTAAATTTCATCCAGAAGGCCGCCATGTAAATGTAGTACCTACTACTATAGTGCACTATAGTTCTAGTTTTGGAGCATGAAATTTTCCGAAAACAAAAGATTTAACGCGTTCAATCCAGAGCCAAGGTCGCTCCTGTTCGGATAATGGAGACATTGAATGAGCTGAACAAACAGGAATAAAATAGTTGAGGACATTTCACCAGGTCCACTGGCCGGCCATTTGGACAACCATTCGCCCTTGGTTGTCACACATTTGTGTAGTCTGATGAAAGTCAGTGGTGAATCACCAGATAAGTACTTCCCCATCATCAATTATTTAATTAAGTCTGTGAACACGATAACTCACGATTGAATGAACGTATCGACAGGAAATTTTTTTATGTGTAACCGAAGCCTCATAAGGACGATACATATTGATTTTCAGCCAAATCGGCCGAAGGAAAAAAGGGGAGATTAGAGGAAGGCATAACGCCAAAAACACTAATAACTATCGTTGTAAAGAATTTAACGACAAAAAATTCATATGTATTTTCTCAAGCGGAATCAGCAAAAGGGAAGGGGGTGATCAGAAAAACCACAATAACTGAAGGAAGTATAAACATGAAATTTCATATTCAAATTCAAAATCCCATGAGAATGGCACTTGTTCATTTTTGGCAAAATTTAGCGGCTCTCAACTTAAAAACCCTAATAACTGCCGATGTAATGAATTTAACGACATAAAATTTAGTATGAGAATTCAGGAATTCACCCAAAATATTTTTCTTGTGGGGTGGCCGAGGCCCTTAGGTTTTTTATTTAGGGATGTGAAAAATCTTGAGCAAATCGTTAAGCGATGGTCCCGAGCCTGTACGATGTTAGGTACTCGTTAAAGATCCCTTATCCCAGCTGTATAAACCTAGATAGGCAAACTTTAGTACGCCCACAGTTGAATCGGGCTCATGTCCACCAGAACGACGAAAGAGCGCTCTGGTATTAGGCGTTAAAGCCCGGGCATGAGTCAAAATAACTAACTAAATCTGAAAAAGTAAAAAATTCGGTCCCAGAAATTATTTTAAACTTGAACCACCTACAAAGAAACATATGTGCTAATTACGTTAAACAGAGGATGACAAAATAACCTTCACTCTTAGACATAAAAGGTAATAAACGGAACGGACGTTACAGCCCCCCCCCCCCCCCCCCCCCCCCAGGACGTGAGGAAAGTTCAAGGGTTCAACGTTGAGACATCATCCCTCCAAACTAGATACAGTAGAAATCTAGCAACTGGCAAGCTCACTGCTACAATTATAGAGGGTAAGCAGAAAAGGTGAGGGGGGGGGGGGGGGGGGGGGGAGGCGTGACAAGTTAAGGGGGGCGCCCAGAAAGTTGGAAAGGGGGCGTTTCAAAACTCAATCTGAGAAGGGACGACTAATAGGATTTCCTGTGGAGGTAGGTGGAGGCAGGTAGGGGGCCACACCCAGACTCCTCAACCAACCTTATCAAAAACACATTTACAATATCTGCTCTGACCAATATACAATTTTTTTTATAATTTCCTTAAAGTGTATTCCTCCGAAGAGAATTTAAAAAATAATTAAACGTCATATTACCGATACAGTATATCGCACTTCGATAAGTCGAATTCGTAGTTTAGTCGAACAAATTCTCTGGTCCCATGTAACGTAAATATTATCTCAATAAGTCGAATTCGGGCCAAATAGGAGGAACAATGCGTAAATAAGTCGAACTGAGATAACTGTGAGAGGACATTCACCGCTGTGAGTCGAACTCTTGAGCGTCATCACCTCTGTGTGCAAGTAGAACCCACTGACCGAAGTGACGAAGAAGACGAGGCAGAAGTGACCGAAAAAGAATCGCCTACAGCTAGAGAAGCCAGAAATGCATTTAACATTGTTTGTCCCTTTTTGGAAACCTGTGACAACGTCAACCTACAGCTTTTTACCAACCTAAATGAAGTGTCCAACATGTGTCTAACTAAAGAAAAAAAAAATAATAAAAAATAAATTGGGGACTATTTTTCAAAGGCACTGAAAAATGATTTACATTTGTACATATTCTTGAGAGGGCGGCGGTAGCTCAGTCTTCTGCTTGTCTTCTCAGCTCAAGAACGTGGGTTCGAAACCCGAACGAGACCCTTAGTTTATTTTATCTGGGAGGTAAAATAAACTTAAGCACGCCGTCCTTCGGATGGGACGTTAAGCGATAGTCCCGAGCATGTACGGTGCCAGGTACTCGTTAAAGACCCCTGTGAATAAAAATTTAGAGTAGGCAAAATTTAGGACTCCCATAGTAGAGTCGGGCTCATGTCCACCAGAGTAACGAAAGAGCGCTCTGGTAGTAGGCGATATGACCTCGTAGTTAAAGCCCGGGCATGAGTAATAAAACCTAACCTAACCTACATATCCTTAATACACTCTTTTTACTTTACAGTACGTATATTACATATTACTCTTCCTTATGTTCCTTTTTATAATTTGATAAATCGAACATCAACATCGATAAGTCGAATAATTTTACCCAGTCCCTAGAAGTTCGACTTATCGAGAGTTGACTATACAATTTCGGTTGATACAGTTACCAACCCTTTCTTTTCGGCCCAATTGACTGAAAAGCATTAAGTGTCATCCTTATGGGATACTGGATACAAAGGTAAAATTTCGTGACAATGTTTTCATAATTTCGTGACAATGTTTTCATAATTTCGTGTTTTATCGTGTTCATAGGGACGCACAGATAGAGAAGGATTTAACTGTCTGTGTGTGTTTGTGAACACGATAAATCTCAATTGTACAAAAAATGTATCGACACGGATTTTATATGTGAATCCAGAACCTTCCAACGACGACACCTATTGTTTTTCAACCAAATCGACAAAAGAAAAGGGCGGATTACGGGGTAGTCTTAGCATAAAAACCCTAATAACTGCCGATGAAATGAATGTATTGACACAACATTTACTATGAGGATTTAGGAGCCCCTATATAAGTCAACTGTTGAACATTAGCGCAAACGGTAGACTGGTTTTGGAGGGGGAGCGAAAAGTGATTGGGGTTGAAAACAATAAACTTCCGGTGAAAACTATCGAAGTTGGGGAAGTAGAAATATTTCAAAATTATTTTTTTAACCTCGTTAACCAAATTTGGCCAAAATCCATTCATTAGCTTAGGAGATATTAGGAACTACGGATGTTACTCATGCGTATATCTTTCACGAATGATAACTGGGATGTTTGGGGAATGGATGAAGGAACGTTAAGATGAGGAAGCGACTTCCTTTGCCACTGGGCCAGAGAAGCATATTGTCTGCCCCGGCCCATAGATATTGATCCTGCAAACAGGATTAGACGGAAAGAAGAAGACTAACCCCTGTAATCTTTAGGGTCTTCTTTTTTTTTTTTTCGGTGTTCCGAACCTCTATTTAGTGCCTACGCCTTCAGTGGTGTCAGAAGCTAAACTCAGGTGTGGAAAATTTCTTAAATTATACCTTATAACCTCCTCCCTGTGAAGAGATGTACTTCACTGACTTGCCGGTTGCCAATTTCACCATGTGAGGAAATAATAGTATATTATTGTAACTCATGCCCGGGCATGAGGTCTTATCGCCTACTACTATCTTTTGTCGCTCTGGTGAACATGAGCCCGACTCTACTATTTAACGAGTACCTGACTCCGAAGGATGCCGTGCTCAAGGTTCTTTCACTTCCCAGATAAAAGACTAAGAGCCTCGGCCGGGTTTCGAACCCACAATTTTGAGCTCAGTAAGCAAGCACACATACCACTAAGCTACCGGGGCTCAATATTTGTATATAATAAAAAATGAATATATCTTTGGTGGGAAGTCATAAGAGTACAAGTCAAAAAAGTCAATTTTTCAAGAGAACAGAAAATGTATTTTGCCACTGGACAAATTTTTTTTTAACTGCCAAAAAAATTAGGTCCACACTACGTGAGAGACATTACCGACTTGTCCTCATCTCACCACTTCTAGAGATTGACTTCACATTGTGAAATATGTAATAATATTGTTTTGGCCAAAAATGGACTTGTACTCTTTTTCCCGCCCATCATTGAGCAAACGTCTATACAAATGGGATTCAAGATGCCATTTTAGGACGATTTTCGCCATACATCTCGCAAACTGAAATGCCTTTGAAAAATCGTTTCCGAGCTCAGGTTCCAATCAGACAGTCATCAACGTGAAAACGATTTCAGAGGAAATTGAATCAAAAAATTCCGTTGAAAACTCGATCTCAGGTTTTCGAACGATTTCAATACTAAAGGTATAAGAAAGTAAAAATAAAGGAAACGTTTTTGGGAGTATACAAAACAAGCAACATAAAAAATCGATCTTATATATGTGATTGGGAAACATCGATATTAGAAAGGATATAATGATTTTTTTTTTCTCTCCCTCTTTCTCTCATAGCCATTATCTGTAAGGATATTATTAATGGTGGTTAGATGTTGCTCAGAGTTATTTCTCAAAGTTAAGGCCATTATTTTGACAGAGCGAGGGGCAGGAGCTTAATATAACGAGAGCCAACTCTAGATAGAATAATAGAGTTGGAAAATAATAGTGAAATTCTACAATTCACAGGTAAAATCTGCAGTAACATGTATGATATTTCATTCAAAATTAGGACTTCAATTCGTGAAACTAATGTCGGATTTCATGATTGGGGGCGGGTGGAGAAGAAATTTTATTGTGGAATCATGTAGGAAAAATTGTTGATTAATTCAACGGAATTGTATGTTTTCCGATCTCTAGATTCCAAATATGGGTAAAAATTAGTCTGTGAGCACGATAACTCCCGATAGAATGACAGTATCGACAAGAAAGTTTATAGGTAAATCCGGAACGCTCTAACCACGACACATATCGTTTTTAGTCAAATCGATCAAAGGGAAGAGGGGGATAGGGGGGAGGCTTAACATAAAAATTCTAATAACTTTGATAGAATGAATTTTTCGACATGTGTGTGACCAAAACTCCACAAGGATAAAACTTATCGATTAGCCAATTCGGCAAAAGGGGATGGGGGTTCAGGGGCGCAAATTCAAAAACTCTAATAACTGCTTATGTAATGAATTTATCGACGCAAAATTGAAAATGAGGATTTAGGAGCTCCTTCGAAATTTGTAGAATATTAGCACAAACGGTCGACTGAGACTTTTTTTTATTGATTTGAATTTCTGTAGCTCCTATATACGATAAAGGTTCATAACAAAAAAAAATAGAGTGAGCCACCGAAGGATCATAATCTGAAGAGATTAGATTAGTACTGATATTGGTGACATCTATCTACCAATTTGGTACATTGACAGTGAACGGTGCGATGCGCACCGGAAACCACACCCTATCTCTTCTTGAAATGAAACTTACATTCCATCGTATCCTTCTTTAACTTCACTAGCTATGGAGAAGTTAGAAAATCTGTGAAAAATTTCATTCAGTTTTTACTAGAATTTCAATATTTTACGACCATCTTAAAGGTTATGTACTTCCCCACCAAGAATTAATCAATTATCGATTAAATAACTTCCCCTATAGGAAAAATTAATTAAATTGTCGGTGAACCACAGATAATGAACTTTCCGAATGCGCAAATTAATGAACTAAGTTTCATGAAAGGCCCATTGTAGAAATTGAAAACGTTAAGTTGAATCCTGGAGGGAGAAAGAAGCCCCTACCTCAACAAGATGAGAATGCACCAACGTACGTTACACATTGATTCTAAGCTGAATCGGCCAAAGGGAAATATTGGGGAGAAGGGGCTTAACACAAAAACTCTAATAACTGCCGAAGTGATGAACGTATAGACACGAAATTAAATACATAAAACCTAAACCCAATAAAGACGATAGCTATGGATTTTCAGTCAAATCGACAAAAGGGAAGGGGGAGATCGGGCTTGGCTCAAATACTCTAACAACTGCCGATGTAATGAATAATATGAGGATTCAGAAGCCTCGTATGTTTTTCAACGATTGAATTTCAGTTCAAACATTCGATTAGTATCGGAGGGAAACCAAAAAAACATTATTTTTAAACATAAAAAGTAGTGTATTAAAATGGTTTCAATTTTCGTCCAATTTCGGCCAAAAACTAATCAAATCAAATACAATTGTTTTTGCGGTAGAGCGCTCACAACTTTCCAATAATATACCGCGAAAATGGTCAAAACGTATTCAGAGGACCTTGAAATGTGAAAATTCCTTGAAACCTCGATCTCGGATTTTCGCACTATTAAAATACATCTTTCCTCATACAATAGATATCAATTTTTTTGGTATTTATTATATTCATTTTTTTCATCTTCATCCTTATATTTTATTTATTTTTTTCATCAGTTTTTGTTAAATAATTTTATTGCAAGCCTGATCTAGATTTCCTCCTCCTTCATAATCTTCATTTTTATATATTTGTTTTTTATTTTATCTTCTATATATTTATTTAGATGATCTATATATTTATTTAGATTGATAATAAATTCAAGCTGGGGATGTGCATGACATGTGACTTACTGAAGACATTTTTTTTTATACAGAAATTTACCATCAATGGTAGAACAAATTTTGACAAAGATAAATTATATTCATCACTATATAAATCGATATTATTACAAACAGTTCGTGACTATTAAAAATTTAATATATAAATAACTCTCTCTCCCCCCCCCCAAAAAAAAAACTATGAAAATAAAAATTAAGAAAAAAAAAATTTTTTTTAGGCGGATAACCATTTGAATATAAATAATTAGAGAGCGCTTTTCGCCCCACATTAATGAGAATATAAGGTAGTTTATTTAAGTTTCCAGTTTGTTTTTTTTCTTATTTTTCTTGTTCATTTCTGGGCTTGTTGCGTTAAGATTTCATTTTTATTTTTATTTTTTGAACAGACCGACGCCTTTTTTTTCTTGATCTATTTCTTAGATGTTTACAAAATATTCATCTGGATTTGAGTTAGTTATTATAACTCTTGCCCAAGCTTTAACTACAAGATCATATTGCCTGCTACCAGAGCGCTCTGGTGCACATGATCCCTACTCTACTATGGAGTCCTAAATTATGTTCAATATAAATTTCCTAAATTTGATTTATTTTCGTATGATTTCTTCATAATGGAGCTGTTAATTTAATTATTTTTGTATAATTATTATATTTATTTATTTTTTTTACTTATTTTTATATTCATTTTGTTCCCAGAATACAATTTATTTTCATTTGTCATTTATTTTCATTTCATAGGTACAAGAAAGTAATTATTTGTAAGTTTAGAAAGCTAAATTTGCGACAATACAGTTTTGTTTGTTCTGCGCTATTTGCGGAGTACAACTATGCGGGGGGGGAGTGCCATTTTGTACGCTCATAGCCACTCATCTATTAGATAGAATCATCACATAGAAGAAGAATGCTGCAGCCCTCACCTTGACAATTTACAGTGAATTAGAAAGACACACCCACATTGAGGCTCACCTTGAAATCTCCCCCGGCCCAATATTAGATTGCTATCTACTCATTTTTTCTCCCATTTTTTTTTTTTTTTTTTTTTTTTTTATTTCTAGATACTAAGTATAGATACAGGTCTATACTGTATAGGGATAATAAATATTAAAAACTAACCCTCTTGGATCCATTGTTTGCAAAAATCAATAATGAGAAGATGACATGTCTTCAAGACGAAATCACGAGAAAGACCTTATCTCAGGTCGTCAAGAAGGACGAAATGTGCGGAAACCTTGGCATTAATAAATAACATATGTAGCAAGAAAAAGTCTCCCTGTGGGAAAAAAAAGAAAAAAAAAAGGTTGTTGGTGAATCACCGTCAATGTGTTTCACAGTTTAAAAATTATTTGTAACATTAGCAAGACAAATTTGCGACAACTAAAAGTGAGTGAGAGGACTAAAAATCTTGATTTCGAAAATATAAAATAAGTCGTAATAATCACCAGCAATGTACTTCCCCAGCACAATAAAATTTACTAAGTTTCCGCTCTCCTCTATAAAACAATTTACCAATTTGGTTAATAACCAATCGGAGTAATTCTCAGGGCCTTATGAGTTCTCATCTTGTGTAGATATATTCGTTACATCGACAGATATTAGAGTTTTGGAGTTGACCCTCCTCCATGAGAGGGATCAGAGCCCACTTTAATTTGGACGATTACGCTGAAGAGGGGAACCAATACTCTAATAACTGCCTGATGTAATGTATGTATCGATACAAAATTTAGTATGAGGATTCAGAAGTCACTGAATAAATCAAATATTGATTGGAACTTAAATGGTCGACATTGGAGGGAGAGCAAATTGATTAATTACTGTATACAGTTTAAAATCAGGGGTCGCAATACTTAGAATTCCTGTGAAAACTCAACATCGAACTTTTTCTCCAAATAAATAACTTCCACTAAACGTCGTGTAGCTAGAAAAATTAAATTTCCTGCCTGGAAGTAAAATAACAAACTATAGATTGAATGTATTGACATTTACGGTTTTTTTCTTCGGACGGGACGTTAAGTCATGGTCCCGATCATGTGTGATGTCAGCTACTCATTGAAGGCCCCTACTCTAGGTGAGTAAACCTGAGTAGGCAAAATTTACTCCCATAGTAGAGTCGGGCTCATGTTCAACAGAGTGACGAAAGAGCGCTCTGGTAGTAGGACAATATGAGCTCGTAGTTAAAGCCAAGGCATGACCCACAATAAATAAACTCCTTTCAAACTGGAATTAATTTATTATTAATCATCTGAACCTTATAATGTATTTTAATTAGGTCTACTTAATTTTTCAAATTAAAATGTTTTTAGTGTATAATTAATGTTAATTTCTAAACTTGAACTGTTTTATGAATATTATATTTTATGATTTTTTTACTAAATTCCTGTATTCTGAGAGAAAATATACAAAAATATACTCCTCATCAATAAGTTAGTTGTTACTTCCCCTTATCTATAGGGGAAGTTATGAAATTGGTCAGAAATTCGATGCCGAGTTTTCAACGAAATTTTGTACCAACCATGCTTACAGATCACTCTCTTGATCCCCCTTCTCAAAATATTTCATACTGGCATTATTGGGTATAAGAATGTCTACTCTCAACATAACACTGTACAATCGAGACAAAACTAAATGATTATCACGAATTTTGACGAAATTAGACGATATGACCTTTTAGTTAAAGCCTGGTCGTGAGTCATAATAATTAACTAATGTCGTTGAACAGATACCTATTATAATATAAGATTTCAAAAATACATAAGTACACGAATAATCGTATTGCCATTCTTTTGTCACCTACTCATCTCCGAAAGTACTTCAAAGAAAGTTTTGTAAAACATTTCATTGTTCTTGCACAAATACATAAGGGAAAAATTGTGAGAATACATCCTTCTTTTAACACATAACATTTGCAGACAATTTATTTAAGATTTACCGCATTCAAAACTGAATCGCTAATTGTTTAAATTATCTATCAATGCCAATAAAATTGTTCAATATATTATTTTTTTTTTTTACGTGGGCTGATTGTGTCACCGCGACCAGAGTAGGCCAATTGTGTGCCTTGTGTGTGTTGGTCCCTACAGCAGCCCATTATCTTTAATAAAATCCCAGGATTCTTCTGCAGATTCCTTCCATTACCTACTCCGATTTCGTTATGGCAGACCCGAAGCAGTAAAATCTTCTGCTTTCTAGTGCCCCACATTGGCTTAGAATATGAACCGGAGTCTCATTTTCCTTGCCACATTTCCTGCACAGAGGGCTTCTAGTGATGCCCATATTGTGAAGGTGTTTGTTCATACGACAGTGTCCTATGATCAGCTCTTAGATCCATTCTGCTCATATTCAGGAGCTCTCGGCTCCTTTTCTTTGAGGGTACCGCTATAAAGAGTTTTGGGTGTCTTTGCTTTGGGACCCCTCTCCAGAACTGGATGTGATTCCTGGTCAGCCAACCATTTATTGCCGCCCTTGCGGTACTCTTAGAGATCCCATTCTGAATCCTCAATTATTCCTCGCTGGTCCTCCCCCTCCCTACAAACGATTTCGCGTAAAATTGGTTACGAGATTTTGAATTTAAATATAAAATTTCATTATTTAATTGTCATTCATTACATCGCCAGTTATTGGGATTTTTGAGTCTCTGATCCCCTTCTCTCCTTTGTCTGATCCCTCTGAAAATTAATAGGTGTTATCCCTTATATGGAATTTTGTATTTATATATGAAATTAAATTAAAATTTATATAAACGCAATCATTAAAACGGCAGTTTTGTGTTAAATTCTCCCCCTTCCCTTTATCCAATTTGGCTGAAAGTCAGTGGATGTCATCCTTAGGGGGTTCTGGATATACATATACAACTTCATATTGATACATTTACTATATCGAGAGTTATCCTGTTCACAACACACACAAGCAGATTTTTTTTTTTATTTTTTGGAATGAGGTCGGTAAATATAAAATTCTAATGAAAACTCCGCATCGAATTGTTGACCATTTACTTCGTATAGCTGGTAAAGTAATAGAATAGAACTAGATGAAATGTAAACATTGATCGATAAAAGGTCAAATTAAATGCCGCCTGAGAAGAACATAGTGGTCGGGAGCCTTTTAATAAACATTTAAAGAGCAATCATTTAAATATTACACAAGGTTTAAATTGCAATTTTTTTACTATAAACATTATTAAAAACATACAGAGGCAATAGAAAAACACTATAAACACATTTTATGAAATAAAATAAATAAAAATAAAAAATAGTAATGAGAAAAATATTTTTAATTGAACTGATAAAATATAAACAAAATGAAATATTATATTGCTGATAGAAATGAACTGAAGATGTTTTTCTCTGGAATAGTAGAGCTAGGTTCTAAGAATAAAATAAACACTCAATCCTAAATTTGGAGACAAGTCGAAAAAAGCCGGATAAACGCAAAATGGGTTAATAATATGAATTGATAAATAATTTCAGGGAAATAAAAAATATGTATCTATAGAAACGTGTCAAAAAAATAGACAGAAAATGAATTGCGAAAAAGTCTACAAATTTGCACCACATATACCCATAATACATTATACTTCCCAATAGAAATAACATTTCACCATTTACAAAATAAATGTTTCTAATAAAAGAAGAAAAATGAGAGTGAATCGTATGAAAATGAACTTTGAGCCTTTATTAACACATTTAATTATTGAATTTTAAAATGAAACTAACCACTCAGAACTGCATAATTTACAAAAATAAATCAAAATATAGGACAACCATTATTGGAATGTGTTAAAGAAAAAGAACAACATCAAATAAACCGACTTATCAAAAGTGATAAGAGTAGAACTATAACAGATTATCTAATTATCATAAACACTGTCAACTAAAAATAAATTAATTAATGGAGTGAATGATAAGACACTATCGCTAAATTAAGACTTAATTACTGAAAACAATTTTATTTTTAAATTTTCAAAATTATATGTAATCGTCACTTTTTCTTTACAGAAAAAAGAGGAGCTCACGGTTAGATTTTAAAAATTGGTTTTAAAAAGCAAAATTATATTTTAAAAGTAAAATATATTTAATTAAAAATTATACACCACTTACGAGTTATTTTTCTTCCATCGAAAAATGGCTGGATAATTAAATAAATAAAAAATCGTCAACCAACTAACACAAGAAACCTTAACACGGGTTAAATCGAAATACAATTGAACAAGATTTATTATAAATTAAAGCGGCAACAGGAAATGAACCAATCCCCGTATCACACTGTTTACAAAACGAACACAAAATAAGCCTTGCCCGACTGACATATGTACGAACCAAGATCAGGTCAGCCAACTAAAAATAATAATTTAAAATAATCATAGTGATAAATAATTTGCTTTTATCAAATGAATTACGTTGCTGATAATTAAAATAATTTATTTAGACTTTGGAATACAAGAATAGTTGACCGTATTAATATATTTTGTACAAACAAACGTTTTTTTGTTCTATTTATCTATATTATAACCTTCCAAGAATAACCATATTACAACCTGCTCAGATTTCTACCGCACATATTCAAATAACTCAAATGTTATTTTGTTTTATTAATTTTTTTTTCTTCAAGGTAGTACTAAGCTAAAGTACCAGTATTACCAATCTGGTGATATTTTTGTAATATTAATAATGGATTTTCTGAAATATTATCCAACTCTTCCATGACAAAGATGACCTTTAAATATTTGCATTAAAAAATTGAATATGTAATGTACATTAAATATAATAGACACAAATGTTGAATTTGCAATGTTCTTAAAACAGGAAAAATATTTTTACAATTATAAACTTAAAGTTATTTTTAATTTTAATTAATAAAATAAATATAAAAACATTGGCAGTATTACTTTTAAATGGATACAAATTACGCTCGCCATCAGTAAGAATACATAATATGTTCGGTTTCCACAAAAATCTACGCTACTTTTTTTGTATAGAGACAGTTCGCTCATCGATTAACATGGACTGATAAGACCAGTCGAGGTATGACAATAATTATTAAAAGAAAAAAAATGTCAACTCATTTTTGAATAACAATTCCTGTAACAACAAGCAAAATACATGTTCGGCTTTCATTATGTCCTCCATTTTTTAAAATACATTTTAATAGACAACTTCTTAAGAAAGCGAATCCCGGGGTCCGTTTTCATCTCTGCCCAGTAATAGGCGAGTTGTCAGCCCCCAAAGTTGAATTATCAGTTAATTTGATTTTATAGTATTTACATAATTATATTTTATCCTGGTTCCTTTGCCAAATTTGCGCTTACTGGTAAATTTGACTTTATTTATAAAATCTTTAACTTTTCAAATTAGGATGGTTGAAGAAAAAATAATCAAGTGGATATTATGTTCCAAAAATGCTTCCCCTTCTTCTTAGACACAATCAAGTGTATCCCAAGGGCTTTTTTTTTTAGTTTCCTTCCCTTAAGAAATTGGGTAATTTTTTATTATTATTTTATATATAAAAAATTACCCAATTTCTAAAGGGAAGGAAACTGAAAAAAAAAAAAAAAATGCGCTTGGGATACACTTGATTGTGTCTAAGAAGAAGGGGATGCATTTTTGGAACATAATATCCACTTGGTTAATTTTTTTTATATACAGTCTCGAACCCGCAATCTTGATCTCAGTAAGCAAGCACACACACCGCTGAGCTACCAGTGCCCTCAACATTTCTTTTGAGATCATTGAAAATGCTGTTGACAGCTTGGGATCAGGCTTGAGACTGTGTCTAAGGAGAAGGGGAGACATATTTGAAATATAACTCTTTGCTAGTTTTTTACCATCTTAATTTGATTGAAATTATGATTTTGTAATTATATTGATATTTACCAGTAAGCAAAAATTAGAATAAAAAAAAATTAAATATCAAATAAATCCATAATTCAACTTTGGGGTGGATAACTCAGCCATTACTTGACAGAGATGAAAACGGACCACCGGGTTCGCTTATATCGACGACCAATGTCATATTTTAACTTAAGTATTTACACATTTGTAACCTAGAATACAAGGAGAAAATTGTTTTCCTCTGACATATTTCTTGAGTTTCCTTCCCTGATGAGATATTTGCATTTGGGTCCTTTCCTAAGCCCTATCTGGGACACCCGGTAATGAAAAAAATTACAGTTTTCACAGGAATTGAATTATTGAATGTTAGTCATTAAAATAAATAAGAACAAAGACTTTGTTTAACTTTTATATTGTCTAATTTTACAAAATTTCTTATATATTTGATGTATTCTACTATAAAAAAAGTTTTTATTTTTTCCTGTTATATTTTCTTCATTTTATTATATTATTGACATTGTAACTATCATGTTAAGGTAGAGCTGCTCCCCTCAAGGTGTCACAGTCTTAGTTCATCTCAGCTAACATGAGACTTCTATAAATATGACAGACTGGCAAACTTAAATGTCACTTTTGAACTTTTTGCTGAAGATGGAATAAGCCGAAACAGGTGCACTTTATGTATATAATTTTGTGTAATTAGACAATATAAAAGTTCTTTGTTTTTATTAAAATGATGATTAGTTCCTCAATTCACCCAAAACCGTGAACAACTTCAGTTTAAGAGAGTAACCCATAGAGATACCTACATAAAGTGTGTATACATTTTTATGGATTTAAATAATATTAAATATTATAAAAGTTAAACTGTGTTTTTAGTTTTTATTTATTCTATATTTGAGCTGAAATATCCCCGAAACTATTGTTTCTACAGAAAAGTGGTTAGGGACAGTTCTGTTCAAGGCGTTAACATTGTTGAGAATTTGAAGTGAGTTTTGTCGTTCAAATAACTCCCATTTTTTCTAGCTTACAGACAAATAATATTGTCTTGATATTATAAAAGTGAAACGAGTTTCTGTATTCATTTATTTCATTAGCTTTTCACTATATTGACAAATTAGTATACTAGTGTCCCATCGCGTTTATAATGGAAAATAAACTTAAAATAGTTATGTTAAAATAATACCAATGTTGTTCATAGCAATTTTTTCTGCTCATAACAGAAAACTAACATTAATTTCAAATGAACCTTTTAACAAATTCCACTATATCTTTTAAATTCATCTTTTGTAGACTATTATTGAAATTTTTCATCATAAAATCCCTGATCTCTTCTTCTAAATATCTTTTCAGTTTCTTTAATAGAATTGAGGTTGCATCTTTTATGAAAACTTCCAACAGACTGTCGACATCATCATGTTTAGTCAACCCACTGATGATTACCTAAAAAAAATTAAATAAATAAAATTAAACCAGGTGTCCTCCACCCACATAAGGGCAGGGTGAAGTGAAACTTCTTTTGTCTTCATTAACCATGCGAATTAAATAAACAAATTAATATATCCACTCAAATGAGTGGAATAATATCAAAGTAAAAAAAATTGGTTGTCTGTAAAGTCGGTTTACGGCCGGTAGGTTGACGTGACTACGTCATAACATCACAGTAGTATAATACACAAAAGAAGTGGAAGGAAAATAAAATGGAAACAAGTTCATTGATAATTAACATTCATTTGCATTAAGAATTAAAATATGTTTATTACTTTACATCTTTTTTTTTACATCTTTTGTACATGTGTGATATTCAATTTCCTTCGATCTGTGTTATTCTGTTGAGGATAGAACGATGATAGGAAAAGTAGGAAATGAAAGGAAGTGTTTCAAGTGTAATGTGCCTTGAAAAAGTCAAATCAATGGTTGTTCCTCTCAGCGTTGTTGATTTATTAACATCTGATGCGCAGTCGAGATCAAACGTATCTTTCATGAATTTGAGGAACGCGTCATCTGCTTTCACATTTGTGTTGAAATCACCACAAAGAAGAATCGGTACATCAGGATCCACTTGCAGGTACGGTGGTACATACTGGCTGTTGTGCACGTAGGGAAGAAGAGCTTGACCAAGCAACATGCCAATATTTCGGGCAATCGCACCAGGATGGATGTACACAGCACCAAGTATAAATTTGAACGTTGTATCAGCAGTGAAGCATGTGATTTCGGCTAAGCACACGTCGCCAGTGTTTCTGATGATACGAGATGCGTCCGTCAAAGCAACTTGAACAACTTTAGCCGTGGATGTTGATGATAACTGACGATAAATTGCCACTCCACCAGCTGCATTTGTATCGGAATTTGATCGATTATTCAGCCGGGATACACACTCATAATTTTTGATGGGAACTGGATCACAAGAATCACGCATCCATGTTTCAGTCAATACCAAGTAATCGGACCTTGGACGTTAATGACGTCATCCTCATTTAATTGGCGCGGCAAACATTTGACCATCTCTTGTACATCTACTGGTACGTTGATCACTTGTCCTATAATTCCATACGAGAAGTCATGGCGCAGACGGCGCACTTGCATAAATGGCAAACGGGGTGCTATCAATCGTTCACTGATGGGATCCAACGGAGGTAGGCCTGGTGGTGGACCAGGATATGAGAATCCATTCACTTTTGCCAGAGGCGGCATCGATTTGTTGTTCAATGACCGCTTACACGTGCCGCAGACCAATTCGTATTCTTCTCTGCACAGTTGACGGTTTTCTTTGACAAACCAATCCGAGATCACCTGTAGTTGTGCTGCAGTAATGGGCTTGAGGTCGTTCTTGAACCATAGTCTGTCGCAAACCGAGCAAGCGTAGCCATATTCGTTGTCCAGGAAAGTTAATTTAAATCTCGCGATTGAGTGCTGCCATTTCGTGTTCCAAGTAGATTGTTCCTGTTGTACTTCAACCAAATCTGAAGAAGTACTTGGTTGTACAGTGGTTCGTACTGGTTCTGCTGTCAAAGTTTGATGTCGTTGAGTGCCAGTTTGGACATCGGTCGATCTGCCAGTTCCACTCGCTGAGGTGACAGTAGTTGATTGTAACGAACCATCGGCAATAGCCGAGTTAGCAGCTGCGCGTAGTCTAGAATTGCGTTGTCTTGCGGCCGCCGATGCCCTCGCAGTAACCACTTGTGCAGGAGTTCTGGATGCTGCAATGCGTTGTCTGTACTCACGTTGTCTCTGTGCCTTTGACTTCGGTGGAGCGGTTGTTGTTGGCTCAGCAAATAGCGTTGCAGACGTTGATGCAGCAGCATCTTGCGGCACGTTGCTCGTTGAATTTGGTGGGAGATCTGTGAGATCCTTAGGTTCGTCAGGTTGATCTGTCATACCGTGATTGTTACCGGTTCTGCAAAAAAATCGTCCACAATTTATCAATTCAATTAATATTTATTTTTGAAATATATATCAAATTGTAGTGAATTTAATTTTTGAAATTTATTTAAATAAAATTGCAGACAATTTGTTTTAAAAAATAACGTTGTTAAAAATTACATTGAAGGTGGTGAGAGATTTGTAAGATCCATAGGTTCTTCAGGTTGATGTGCCATTGTGTAATTGTTAGCAGTCCTGCAAAAAATTGTCGCCAATTTATCAATACAATCAATCAAACATTAATAGTGTTTGATATTGCTATTAAAACTTATTAATATTACTTAAAACATTATGAACTTATTATAATGTTTATAAACATAATAAACATTTGTTTTGAAAAATAACGTTATCAAAAATTATTTCAATAAATTATCAATCTGAAAAAATAATATTTCAATAATAAAATGAATGCATGAAATTGCTGCTTTTAAAAAAGCCGCCAAAATCTGCTTGTTATAAGAGTATTTTTGCAAGGCGGTAGGCCGATTTGAAATGTTATTAAAAATTGGTGATATTTTTAAAACACTTCAGGTTAATGTAAATTCGTTTGGAAACATAAATATTTAATTGTAAAATATGTATTACAATTTTGGTAAATTTAATTTTTATAATTTATTTATATTTTAATTATATTTAAGTTTATATTTAAATAACATTGCAAACAGTTTGTTTTGAGAATTAAAGAGAATCATAATTGTGTTAATAAATTATGAACTTAAAACAACAAAATTTGAATAATAAATTAAATTCATAAAATTGCTGCTTTTAAAAGAGCCGCCAAAATCTGCTCGCACGGTAATTGGTCGGTTCAACTTGTCATTTGGAATGCATAGTTATGACAAGTGTGAGGTTAAACGAGAATAATATTTAATCATTATTTTAATAGCGACACACATGTATTTTTACGATACAATAATGAGGAGAAAATGGAATTATTTATACTATCAATCATATGAATATTTATGATTATTCAGATAATAGTAACAAAAACTATCATTACTGCACTCGCCGGCCGAGGCTACTTCTTAAATTATGATGAAAATATTGAACACATAAGATTAAACAATTAGATTTTTAAATGCACAGGATTTATTTACCTATATCGCCGCAATTGTTTTTAACACACACATCACACTGACAATTCACTTCACTTAATTTGACGAAAACAGTTCACGTGTATCTTTTGTGCTGCCGCTGTTTTTCTTCTATACCGACCTATAGACTGATCGAGTAGAAGGAAGATAGATGCAGCACAAACCGAACTGAGCCGAACGCTCGAGCCTCGAGCCGAACGCTCGAGCCTCGAGATCATGCCTCTCTCCCTCGCTCGTGTCGCCTTCCCTCTTGGGGAACGTGACATGACGTCACACTTTTTCGAACATGCGGCCCGTCGCATCGATTTATTAGACGTAGTCACGTCAAACACATAAGATTAAACAATTAGATTTTTAAATGCACAGGATTTATTTACCTATATCGCCGCAATTGTTTTTAACACACACATCACACTGACAATTCACTTCACTTAATTTGACGAAAACAGTTCACGTGTATCTTTTGTGCTGCCGCTGTTTTTCTTCTATACCGACCTATAGACTGATCGAGTAGAAGGAAGATAGATGCAGCACAAACCGAACTGAGCCGAACGCTCGAGCCTCGAGCCGAACGCTCGAGCCTCGAGATCATGCCTCTCTCCCTCGCTCGTGTCGCCTTCTCTCTTGGGGAACGTGACATGACGTCACACTTTTTCGAACATGCGGCCCGTCGCATCGATTTATTAGACGTAGTCACGTCAAAAAATAAAAAAACAAGAATAAAATAAATAATTATGTACATGTATAATAAATAGGTGCACAACTTATTATATTAATATAAATATAAATCGTATATAAATTTGTAATTTCCCCTACTACCAGAGCGCTCTTTCGTCAATTTGGTGGATATGAGCCCGAATCTACTATGGGAGTCCTAAATTTTGGCTATTCTAAATTTTTATTCATCTAGGGTAGGCGTCTTCAACGAGAACCTGACATCGTACAGGCTCGGGACCATCGCTTAACGTCCCATCCGAAGGACGATTTGCTCAAGATTTTTCACATCCCGGATAAAAAACCTAAGGGCCTCGGCCACCCCACAAGAAAAATATTTTGGGTGAATTCCTGAATTCTCATACTAAATTTTATGTCGTTAAATTTATTACATCGGCAGTTATTAGGGTTTTTAAGTTGAGGGCCCCTAAATTCTGCCAAAAGTTAACAAGTTAAGATAAAATAGTAAGTAAGCACACACTGAGCTAGATGCACCCTCATTATCTTATATATTTTATTGTTCAACTAGATTATACTAATTATTGTATTTATGAAATGTTTAATTCCTACCTTGAAATCATCAAAGTCGTAATGAAGATCAAAAGAAACCATGTTCAAAAATCCTCCTTGAGGTTGAATTTTTGAATTAACATAAACTGTAAAATTTATCAAAGTCAGCCTGAAAAAAAATAAAATAACATTGAGTTAGTGCTTGTGTACTCTGCTAAAAGAGATCCCTGGTTTAAACTCGACCGAGTCTCTTAGGTTTTTTGATCTGGTGGATAGCAAAACCTTAAGTACGCCGTCCTTTCGATTGCCAAGGGCAATTTTAGTCTCAAGTCTGTGTGATATCAGATACTCGTTAAAGATCCTCTAAGTAACTAAACTGAACAAAATTTATAACTCTCAAAGTGGAGCCAACAGGACGAGGGCAATGAGCCACCACTCTGTTTCTACTGAGAGATCTTTTTTTTACTTTTTAATAAACATATTTACAATTGGTAAAAGAAAACTATTCGTAAATTTGATGACAATGTTTTAAAATAGAATAATGAAAAATAATAAATGCAATGTACGGAATGTAAGAAAAATAAAAAAAAGTAATAATAATGACAAATATAATTAAAAATGTCTTTATAAAATGGTGGAGAATATGTACGAAATAATAAGTAATATATAAACAATAATTATATATATATACAAGGGAAATAAAAATAATAAATAAATAAAATCAGCTCGAGATCCCCGAAACACAACCGCGATGAGGTCATTCTCATAACTCCAATTTAATGTATGTAGAAGAGATCACGTTACCCCGGGTGATCCCCCACGCTCTGTCATCTGTCTGACCTGCAGTGGTGGTAGACAGAGAGGTATAGGAAGACTTGAATATGAATGGACACGAGGGGAGAAACTGACCGTTGCCAGTATTCCTAAATAGTAGCTATATGCTTCAATGTAACAGGTCGCCTCCATCTTTGGGGAGGATTGTTGGGGCGGGAATGGTATGACAGAGATTGGGCAAAAGGATTTTGGTGGAAGGAAAGTTTAGGAAAGGGGACTTGATGAGAACTTTAAAAAAAGGAATTTTAAGGTCACAATGTAGGACTTTGGAATGGAAGGTCTGGATACGCTTCATTTTTTTTTTTTTTTCATATACTTTGATTGGACAGACACCAATTCCTAATATTTTTCACTTTACTGACTTTCACTGCTTTCACTTTTTACTCCTGTTTTTTTTATTTTTTTCCAAAGCCGGGTTTTTTGTTTATTTTCAATTTATTAGATACTTAACATTTTTTGCAGAGATATTGTGAAACATTTAATAAAAAATAAAGAAAAACGTGTTTTTAAAAAATATTGTCAAATTTCTTTATTTTTTAATTTATTTATTGTATTTTTACTAATGATTCCGTTATTTTCCAATAACATTTCGTTACTTACTATTTGATAAGCCTGCATTTCAAAAGCAGTCATTCGATTTTCTCGCTCCATTTGAATTAACCAATGAAGTTTCAACTGCTACTGAAATAGCGATTGCGAGAAATAGCAACTTCATGAACCCAGTGTTGCGAACTGCTTATGAAAAATTTAACCTTTTTTACTTCCCCAGCTATACGAAGTTATGCAATCGATCAAAAATTCGATGCGGAATTTTCAACGGAATTTCATTTTGCTGACCTATAGATTCTAAATATAAAAAAAAATTTACTGTGTGTCTATGAACACGATACTCCCCTATTGTATCTACACGAAACTTTATACTTGCATTCAAAATCCTCTGACGAAGACACCTATTGTTTTTCAGCCAAATCGACTAAAGGGAAGGGGGCATTAGCTGAAAGACTATAATAACCGCCGATGTAATGAATGTATCGACATGAAATTTCATATTTAAAAAAAAAAAAAAAGGACATAACCTGTCAAATTTCAGCAATACTGCAGGGAAAATGGGTTCACGGGAGAAATCACAATTCAAAAAACCTAATAACTGCTGATGTAATGAATTTATCAACACTAAATTTAGTTTGAGGATTTAGGAGCTCCTACGTTAAGTCAACTATTAAATATTAGTTAAGTGATAAATTTGTTTTGGGGAAGTACATTGACGGTGATTCACCAACTTTCTTTTTAACTCTAATAAATTGAACGAATTATAGTTTTTAAGAAAAATATGTATACAACTTACTCAAAACTACCACAGCCTTCTAAGGGAATGACTTCGTTAAAATAGCCCTTCAAGTCATAACTACTTACAACGCCTGTATTATGAAGAGTGCAGTTAATTGTGATGTTCAAATCAGGAGTGACATTAATTTCATTTATTTCAAAATTGGCCAATCCTCTGAATAATCCTTCCGTCCAAAGTTGTAATCTTAAAATAAAGAATAGAAATCATAATGTTTGATTATTGAGCTGTTCAGGAACTAGAGTCGGGCTCATGTACACCAGAGCGCTCTTTCGTCGAGTGACGAAAAAGCGCTCTGGTCGTAGGCGAAAAAACATCCTTGTTAAAGCCCGAGCATGAATCGTAATGACTATAAGAAAATAAAACATTACCTTAATCCATGTTTATGTATATGAAATGTTTCATTAAATTCTTTAACGTTAAAATCCTCATTTCCTTTAAAATGTTGACTTACGTATGATGTTGAATAATCTTTAAAGTTATCTGAAACAATAATGGGATTTTGAAAATTTTAAGAACATAATATATGTACAATTGTTTATAATATAAATCATAAAAGATATCTATGAATCTAATATTATCCAAGTAATCAGATAATATGTACCTGTATATCTACTTGCTTTCAAAATGTCATAAAATATATTCAAATTTGACTTACCAACAAATGATCCTTCAACGAACAATATAAAATGAGCTATAAAAATAACACTTGTTAGGAACATCTTATTCAATATTGTCCCCTACTTATTTACTTAATTAATTCGGAATATTACACAAAAAATGCATATTCACAACAATAAATATTTTTCAAAGGTCAACGGAATTATATGAGCTTGGTTACATTATCTAAACTGACAAGTAGGTATTTCCTATAAGTGGCTTATGTTGATCTCAATTGCTTCATATTAGATAACGAATAGAAACATTTATTTATATAAATCTATAGGATTTCATTTATATATTTTTTAAAACCAGCTCAATACTTGGGTAAATCAAATATAATTGTTTTTAGGCCAATTATTTAATAATTTGGTCCAGTGGCCCCCATCGTCCTAAATGTATCCCTTTGGATATATTTTTACGTTTCAAAATATGAAAAAAATCTTACAATCGCTAACATTTAGCGCTTTTCTATTATTATTTGTTGAATTGTGAAAAAAGCAAAATACTGTCTTACATCAAAAAATCATTATTACAAAGCGCCAAAACAGGGGAAGGGGGCAAATATGAAACTGAACATTAACTTAAATATGTTTTTATACTTTTTGAGTTGATTGATACAGTGTTTATTTTATGCATTACAATCTGAAACATAAGTTATTATCGGCAGTAAATAGTAAATACATATATACAAATACAGTATTCATTCCAACATGAGGTCTTCACGGTGATGCATATTTTGAAATATAGAAACAATTAAAATATGTTTTATTTGTTAAATTTTGCTTTAAATGTACTCAAATAAATATATTTTTTATCATCTCACAGTTCAATAAAGAAATGTATACGCCATAATTGGTAACACTGTGTTAACTCATAGCAAGCACTTTCATAACCTATACTTTTGGTATCACTTGACTTGTTCTCGTTGGAGCTAAGGCCTTGTGCGACTTGTTCAAGAGGTAGAATATAATCTACAACAATGTCTAAAGCCGAATTAGCTTGCGTCTATGCCGCTCTGATCCTCGTCGACGACGATGTTGCTGTTACTGTAAGTATTTAAACTATTTATAGTAATTTCATTGTTCATGTTTTTCATGAAGTATTGTCTGTAATTTATTCAATATAAACTAGATTATATATAGTTTTTGCAGCTCAGATTAATTATTTCTATTTTATTTATTATTTTCATTTACCTGTGATACTAAAAGACGCGTAAACTTGTTAATACATCAGTCGGTTTTGAACACGTGGCGTGACTAACCTCACGAAATTGTTAGCGTTCAATAACTTGCTTTTGTCTCTTCCATTGCTTAAAGTATATATTATTTTTAATGTTTCTTTTTTTTTTATAGGGTGAAAAAATCCAGACAATATTGAAGGCAGCAGGTGTTGATGTCGAACCCTACTGGCCTTCGCTTTTTTCAAAAGCTCTCGAAGGTATTAACATTAAAGACCTGATCACAAACATCAGCAGTGGTGTTGGAGCAGGCGCTCCGGCTGGTGCTGCCGCTGGTAAGTTTAAGCAGTATAATTCTTGTTAAACATAGTGTTAAACGTTGTCTAAAATGTTATTAGAAGCTCAAGCTCGTAATGAATTTAGATACTTACGTATTTCAATGGCTAAGTTCGTTTGAAATGAACAAATCTAATGTGATTTAAAAAGTTTAATATTGTACCTTTGCGTGCATGTTCTCAAATTCCGAAAGTCTTACTACATAGTGTAACTATTGTGTAGCAACGCAAATACACCTAAATTTTGTAAGTTATAGTTGTGCGTACTAAATATATAATTTGTGATGTTTGAACAAATTAAACCTGATAATCCCGTTTTATTTTCGGATAGAAGAGGTGTTGGAGTCCCTAAAACTATTATGTATTTAAATAAGAAAAAACGTCGATTTTTTAAAAAATATTGTCTATTTCACAAAATATATGTATAATATGAGAGAGTTCTTTCGGTATTGCTACCATCTTCAGCCACGACTTGAGAAAAAATGTATATATATGTATAATATATACTTATGTATATTATGTGAAATATAAATATTTTTTAGAAAACTTTTTTTTCTTTATTTTTCATTAAGTAGGTATTTCACAATATCTGTTTAAAAAATGTTAAGTATCATTAAAATATGTATATTGAATCAATTAAAGAAATTGCAGTTTCTCATGAACACTGTGAGACTTCAAATGGTAGTGTGAGGCTATATAAAAAGGCAGTGAAGAACTTGCACTTGCGAAGCAATTATATGTTGGTTTTATCAATTACTAGTGATTACTTATTGAAGGTTCACACTATTGTACCCGTTCACAATTTCTACCCAAACATTTATAAACTGGGTTTTTACTAATTTTCGCATTGTTAGAGGGCAGGGTTTCATATACGTAAATATGATTGTACTTTTAATCACCCAGCCCTAGACTAAAAAAAGAGCATGTCATTCGGATGGGACATTAGGTGATCTCTGAGCATATGCGGTGTTAAGTATTCACGTTAAAGACCTCCCAACCCTGGTAACTAAATTTGGGTAGGCAAAATTAGGTTCTATCTCCCCATGAATGTGCATCGATTATTAATTAATTTTACTAGAAGTAGAATGAGCTGTATTGTTGTCAATTGTGTAGTACGATTTATTATAAAACAAGTTTCAACCATTCATCTTTCATTAATAATACATATTACAAATGAAATAAATACATAACTCATCCTTCTCTTGGTAAAAAGTTTGATATATTACGGATAGATGGCGGTTCGCGACTCTTCTAACTTTGAGGCACAATCATTCGGGATTTTGCCTAATTTTTTGTTTTTGTGCTGCCGTATTTGAGGGATGAAAGATGAAGGTTTGAAACTTGTTTTATAATAAATCGGTACTACACAAGCTTTCTATCAGTGTTACGTTCATTATTCCGCGATTATTATTTTAGGATATATAAGCTCTCGAAAGTGTGACCCATTTTTGTGACGCACTTTAACCCCCCATACCGCCGGGAAAGACGTAGTTCTACGTCAAAAAACTTGCTGTATGTGAATACGATAACTTCCGATAGTATCGATATAACATTTTATATACATTACATAAGGAAGACTCCTATCAATTTTTATTGAAATCGGCTGAAGGGAGGGAAAAAAATCCTAATAAATGCCGAATGAAGTTATCAACACAAAATTTATTATGATGATTCAAAAGCTCTATGTAAGTCAACTGTTGATTGTTAGCCCAAAGATTTTGGAGGGGAAAAAAAAACCTAATTTATTTATTCGTTCTGGGAAAATTCATTGTCAATGGTACATCGTCAACTTTTTTCAATCTCTTAAGTAACCCTTAAGTATTTTCAGAAAATTGATTTCCAAATATGAAAGACAAATGGAAGATATCCCTAAAATATAACTATTATAAATATATATATATTTATATTATATGTATAACTTGTTTAAATGAGATTTTGTATTGGTCTAGGTGCGGCTCCAGCTGCCGCGGCTGCCCCCAGCGGTGGTGACAAGAAGGAGGAGAAGAAGAAGAAGGAGGAAAGTGAGCCCGAGTCTGACGATGACATGGGCTTTGGTAAGTTTCTGCGCTCGATACCAAATCCGAGTTGCGCAAATTTTGCTTTGCTGAGTTTTCAAACTTCTCGTATTGACTTTTACTTTGATGTTTCCTCCTTTCAAAGAACACATTTTCTTACTATTTGTAACCACTACATTAAAGTGCCTTTAAAAAATTAAATTAAATAAGACGAAAATAGTGTTATGAGTCGAATTAATAAATTCTTCCTTTTTTAACGTTGCTCGTAATATGCGCAACTCCAAATTTGTGCAACTTTCTTCGCATTGGCTCATAAGTTCATGCATATATTATTATTACATACCTACCAAATATTTTTCATTGGAAAATATTTTGTAACAATAACGGACTTGCAAAATTGTTATTTTATTTGCTTTGTGTTGAAGATATGCTCATTTTCTATTTTTTTTTTTTTTACTATTTATCATGAATTATATTTTAAACTGAAATGAGAAAAATGTGAAAGAAACATATATTCAATTAGAATAAAACCCAATCTAAATGAAATCAGTGGTCATATATTTGATTGATTGGAACAAATGTTGACAAAACAAGTTCTGAATGGGAATTTATTAAGTTAAATTTGAAACTGTTAACAATAAACATATTTAAAAAGATTTGAAAACTGTTTAAAACATTTAACTTTAGTTAGAATGTTCCCTGCGGACGGTAACGTATAGCTGAAAACAAAACACGTGATCAAGAGTAGAGACAACTGATTGCCTATTCCCCAGTTTACAGCTGCTGTATCTATAATAATTGATCATTTCATGTATTTTTCCAAGATGAATACAATGGTACCAATAACTACAATTTTTTTATGACAACATAAATATTGAATGTTAGCTCCCCATTTATCATTTAGTAGCATTTAATAAAATTAGTACCATTTATAATTAATTATAAATTATTTTTTTTCTGTTTCAGGTCTTTTCGACTAAGAAGTTTTTACCTTATCTACTTTTGTACAAAAGATGATTACTTTTTAATAAAATAACTTATAATAATAGTAGTTTTATATTCCTCTTCTCTCATAACATTTTTTTTTTAAATTTACTTTTGAATTTTACTCAGAAGCTTAGACATGTCTAAAAACGCGTGGATATGTTGTGGAAAACTATAATAAATTAATAAAACACTTCGCTAGCTCATAACAAGACTGTCGCAACTCAAAATATATAGAATTTGTACTAAACTCATAGGAAGAATGGTAATATGGTATACTTTTTTTATGGAAGAGTGTCACAATAGTAACTTCTAATTCTGGTCACCAGAGAGCAGATGTGTCGGTCTTCCGTTGTACGAAAAGGTTGGGATTTAAAGGGTGTTACGATGGTTAAAGCTAAGTAAAATTGGCTTAAAAGTAAGTATTATTAACCGTCTAAAAGCTTAATGCTCTAGCAGTTTTCTAAATAAATCAAAAGTAAAGTACCATTATGGATCAGTGAATTTTAAAATATGATTTCCCAAAATCAACATTTTTTTAGTTGTGACAGTCTTGTTCTGAGGTAGCGACTTTTGATTTATTTTTTTGTGGAATAGACAATTATTAAAAGAGAGAAGTTGGTTTTATTTCTTCAGTTAGGAGTTACACGATATTTAATTGATGTCCATTATTCATATGGCCTATTCCTTACCTTACCGAGCAAAGTCTGACATCACCTGAGTTTAAAAAAAAAATGTATTTCAAAGGAACAAGCTTATTGCTTGTAAATATTAAATTGTTCGTGGTAAAGAAATAACGGTGAAAAAGTGGAATTTCGTTTTTTCTGCCTTTTATGTAAATCTGGCGTAGATGATAACTTTATTTATTGTTCTCTCTTGCACTGAAAATTTTGGATAATAGCCCCGGAGGGGAGGGGGAGGCTGTCAAGAAGATTAACTATCTTAGGTCATACTTATTATAATGTGTCGGTCACAAAATAGCTGGAAGAAAATGTTTTGGGTTATAATATTAATGAACTTCTTACGTTACGTTATATATAAATCTGAGTTTAGAACGTAATTGGAAGCCATGTGCGGACTGGCTCGACCAAATTTTTTTTTTGGCTTTATGTACGGTGCATATTAGCCAGTTCCAGAATAAATATTCAATTTAAAGATATTTGACCTTGAACTAAAAAAAAAAATAGTTTGCGCTGCATTTTTTCCTTTTATTTTATGCAAATTTATCACTTGTGTACTCTTTTTTCATACAATGCTATCTGGTAACCCTAGATGCTGTAATGTATTATGTATGAATTAAGAATTTTCTTACACAATTCAAAAACTAAGTAATATTATTTATGAAATCTGAAAAAAAATAAGGACAATATGTGACGTCTGAACAACTCATACACCTAGTGAAAATTAGTTAGTCCATGAAATAAAGCCTTGGTGAACTACTTTCTATTGTAAAGCAGGCATTACAATTCAAGAGAGCACATAAGTCAGGGTGAAATAAATTGTGAAACCTTTTTAACAAAACCTATTTTCACTATATTTTAAAAAAAATATTTGTACAGTTGATATATATTTTCACCAAAGAGCTCTTTGTGTTCCGGACAAATGATTACGATCAGCTAAGTCTCTAAACACTATTCGGCTGACACGCCACTTCATAACGTTTCCGTTACCTCTTGAAGTGAAGGCACATCGTCCTCGTATTCTGATCCCTACAGCATCGCGTGGCAATTCGTTTATTTGTTGGTCCGCTATACTCTAAAAAAAAAAGAATAGATTTACAAAAATAAATTTAAAAAATAGGAATATTATATAATATAAGCCTAAGTTCAATATAATTACTTTCACAGGTTTACATAGTATTGTTATGTTCCGCTACCAAATTTGCTCTCTCGTCACCATCACCAAAATTCTAATTCCATCCACCAACCAGGTACGTTACCTCGGGTTCTTAAACGACAAGAATTACCCAACGTTACGGACTACTACGACGACTTGGAACTGACAACAATATAATACGCGCAATATGAACATGCTATGGGGTACAGTCAAACTGTCTAATATAAACCGCATCCAAGCCTTCAAGTCCAAAATCGTAAATGCTCATTCTATGCCACCAATAAATTACTCCATGAAGATCTAAATATTTAATCTCCCAATCCCCGATTCTTAACCTTCCGCAATTCACTTTTATCCCATCCTAACCCATTAGCTCAAGTCCTATCCTCGTAATCCCATCCTGACAACCCTCTACGCCATCAGAAAAGGAGATGACCTCGAGATCTTCTAAGGGAAGTTTAAACATGCTCCTATTTCTCTATAAAGCTAGGAATTTCCTGGAGTTTAACGCTAGCTGATATCTCCCATCATGTGACATTTATGCATATATCCAACATATTTGCTCATTATATATATATATATATATTTATAAATATATATATATATTGTACATAGATTACAAACAGACTATTTTTAACAAGATTTTACTGTTTTATGGATTAAATAAAAAATTATTGTAATTGGTCAGAAATTCGATATTGAGTTTTTGCTGGAATTCCAAGTTTTTCGACTTTTTTATTCAGTCAAAAAACAAATGTCGGTGAAGGGCTGCAAGTTTCAGTACAACAATAACAATTCTTCAATAACAATTTAGCCAAAGTTTTCTGCTATAACCATACTCCCCTTCCATTTATTTAGCTGAAAATCAAATGATTCAATACATAATACGTTTATTCCTTACAAAGTTAAGTTAATTTATGCATTAATTTTAACAAAATGAACTGTTTTGTTTTTTTCAAATTCAGCTGACTGGAAAACATAATATTGTGTTTAATACAGAATTTCTGACCGAGTAAATAACTTCTCTGTACTGTGCATAGCTGAGGAAGCAATAGAATGTCTATAGACCCCTCTCGCTCACATTATTCAAAAATAACATATTTCTCCAGCTTGGGAAAATAGAAAAGAAGTGATTATGTAACGATTTTTCTTTTTTACTTCATTAAATAGCATAACAATATTTTCTTACTCGAATTTCTTGTGGCAGTATATTATTTTTTCTCAAAGCATTGACCCTCAACTTATTATCTGAATGTTCAACCAAAGTTCTTCTTTTACGAACATCTTTTGCCATTCTCCAATCAGCCCATAACAAAGCATTTCTAGTTTGAGACACCAGAGGTAAAGATCCCCCTATCTAAAATGAAAATATAGTGAGAAAACACGGCACAAAACGTATTATTACCCAATAGAAAATATATGTTAAATATTATTTTACATTTAATATCTTAGAACTTATAGTTCCCACTTTATAAATACTGAACATTGTACATTAAAAATGAACCCTGAAAAAAATATGATTTTTTATACACAATTCCCCAACTTAACGCCCCTAACTAGAATAACACATGACAGCTGATATAACCATAATGAAGGTTTCATTTATTTCACTTTTAGTACTGCGTTTTATCCCAGTTTGTGTTCAAATGACATAGTTTGTTAATTAGCTATAATTGAGGTCTAAAAAACTGCATAGTGTTCAATTAAATGTTATCCTTGTCCTTTATATGTCATTGAAAAGAATTCCTCTTTCATGGCGACCTTTACTTCCCCAGATAAAAAGGTAACATACAATTATTCCTCATGTATTCATTTTATTAAATTAGTCCAAACTGAGGGAATGAGAACAGTCGTTTCTTAGTAACACTAATTGAAAATAGTTTGTATACATTCATATTTTTGGGTTGAGTAAAACTAGGTTAAATGTTTGGCATTGACTGTTTTGTGAAGAAAATAGTTTTGTAAAATGTCAGTGGTTGTTTGGCATTGAATAGTTAGAAATCTTAAGAAAATACTTAAGTTAGTCGTCATTAAACTCTGGTATTATCTAATTTTTTTTTTTTTTTTATGAAGGAGGCGCAAGGGGACCCAGGAGGAGGCGTTTTGTCGCAAGAAAAGTTGATTGAGAAGTATAAAGCAGCTTTAGGCATTGCTCAGAAAGCAAAAAATGCTCGAGATGGTTAGTATCTATATTATATTTGTTGAAATTATGTTTACATTAAAATATTTGCCTCCATCCTTTTATTTCTAATTCTGTCACTTTATTGCATCTATGCTTTTCTGTGGGAAATATACACATGTCTTTAAATCTAATTTTTCAAATTCCAAGTAGGTATCACTCAGTTTATTTTCTATCTTTTAACAAGTGTATGCTGACACTTTATTCTTAACAATTGTATTTGGTTTGAATTATTGTCATTGTCCTGAAGTTGGGTTATGGAATTTGCCATTGCAACTGTATCGCTTTGAATTTGTATGTAAACAAACTAATAAAATGTGAAGATGTCGCTTGGCCATGTTCCAGATTCTTCAGGGTCATATTTGCCTACAAAATATAATTTATTATTCAAGAGATTTTTCATATCTAACAACTTCCTTGCAGACTATATTTAACAGAGCGCATTATTTAGATATCCCAATTCATTTAGAAAACTTTTGTGATTCTGAGTAGTGCGTTGTATGAGAAACTTAAGTTTTTATTGACCCTAACATTTTATGTTCGAAATATTCGCAAATACTTATTTTATTATCATTATTATTATTATTTTTAGAAGCTGTCAAGAGCAACAAATTGTTACAAGCTGAGAATGAAGAGTTGAAAGCAAAGGTACGACATTTTTGTTTTTTTCTTTATGGCTCAAATGTGTTTGTTATTTATTTATTACTTCCGCAGCTAAACGAGGTATAGGGGTAGTTAATGTAATCTCTCAGAAATTTGATGTGGTCTTTTCAACGGAATTTTACGTTTTCCGACCTCCTGATTCCAACAATGACAAAAAAACAAACATTCTGTGTGTCTGTGAACAAGATAACTCCCGATAGAATGAATGTATCGACACGAAATTTTATATGTGTATCCAGAAACCTCTATTGATTTTCAGCCAAATAAGCCAAAGGAATACGAGATCAGGGGGAAGCTCAACTCAAAAATCCCAATACTGCCCATGAATGAGTGTATCGAGTTTTTTTTTTTTTAATTTCAAATTCTTTTATGAACGGATACCTGTTAATTATCAGCAAAATCGGTCGAAGGGGAGAGGGGGCTTATCATATTGACACAAAATTCGGTATGAGGATTCAGAAGCCACTATGTAAATCAAATATTGAGTTGTAGCTTAAACGGTCGATTGACTTCAGAGATGGAGCAAAAACTACGATTATTAAAAGAGAAATAAGTGTGTTAATTATTTAATTTGAAATTTTGTTAATTAATATTTTAATTACATCCACTCACTTTCTTCACCTCACATTCCACACAATCCTCCCAGGAGATTGAAGAGGAGGTGGAACCGTGACTTACTAAGTATAATCCCATTTGCAACCCCCCCACTTCTTAAAACAAAATCATAATATCTCCATAATATTCATTGATAATAATCATAATATTCATTGTTTTTAAATTTCGCCCTGAGGAAGCCTTCCTCTCTCACGCCAATCAAGACATCAACTATCAATCGAGTCCTCTTGGTAGCTGGTTGTTGCGTAATGGCAACAGTTGCGACCAACATTATAAGACAAAATATATATATATATATATATATTTTAATATGGGTTTTTATTCGAAGTTTTTTTTATAAAATTTCCCAATAATCCGAGTTTTTGATCCCATCCAACTCGGATTATCCAAACTCAACTGTATCTTCAAAGGTTTCGAATTTAATTTTTATTTTGCCGTAAGACTAATTGTAGTCCTATAAAGCCGGAGCTAGTATGTTCGGTTAGGACCAGACAGGGAACACCGGGGCACCCAACCCGCGAAGCCAACCAGACCCAGGGACAAGGGATGGCACGACCGGACCACTCTCCCTTCATATCCACTCGCTTGGTGCCCATCAGCAGGCACACATCAGCAAGGCTTGATCAAGAGGGTGTACTCGGATATGGCACCGACCACACCCCCCAAGCCCGGGACCGTATCAGTCCAGAGGTCCCGGCGATGCCGCCCCGAACCCACAGCCAGGCAGGAATTTAGTTGACAAGACGGTAAAAAACCTCAAAATGTTATATACTTCTCAGCACATGAAAAAAATATATAAATAAACGCCCGAAAATGATTATCGTACCAGTAGATTTATTTTCCGTAATAATCTTTCATAATATAAATTAATATTATTAATTGTAAAAAATAAAAGTTAGGAAAATAACGACTAACATTAACAGTAATTTCATTTCTTTTATTTTCAGATAAAAAATGTGGAAAAACAATACGGGACAGCTGAAGAAATGCTGGGAGTGCTGACAGATCAAAAATTGAAACTTGCAATGGAGGTAAGAATTGAATAGCGCATTATGTTATCTGTTTACTACGTGCTAGTCAATATGAATTCTCGTCTTTGTTACATTTACGATTCATAAAATACACCTTATCATTTCAGTAAAAAAAAAAAGTTGTGCAAGGTCATTAGGATAGTATTTGTTTGAAAAAAATCTTATTGTGATTTTTTTAAATTCCAGATAGATGATCTGAGAAAGGAAAAAAATATTTTTATCAGAGAGCTCAAGTCTAAAGAAAGTGCTGAAATTGAAGCTGAAAGTTATAAACGTCAGTTTGATCGTGCATTGAAGGACAATGATGCATTGATCGCTAGATGTGAATCCACAGAAAAAACAAGTGAGTATTTATTTTTTTATTTTATCGAAAAATTTTATATGTAGGTATATATTGTTTGTGTGATAGAGATGGAGGAAAGGAAGATGACATCTTACTGAATGAATGCAGGTATTCGGTCTCCTTACGCACCGCTCTTTCATAAGAATGTAGCTAGGTATACAATACCAATACATTTTATTTCCGTTAAATCAATACATGGTAATAGGATACGTCAAAAGATTTATAACTACTTGTCTAACACACCTATGATTAGTAGTAATAACAAAACAATTAAAAAAAAAAAAAATTAAATTAATAAAAACTGAACAAATAAATACTTAAAAATATATGAGTATATAAAAAAATTAATAAAAGATACGTATATAATAAGTAGACACATTTTTCAATTTAATAAAAATTAAGATAACTATTTTTCAAAAAAACTAGGTAACCCTACGTCTACTGTAAATATCTTCATTTTCCAATGACACAATATTCAGACTTACTTCTTATTGACACGTTTACTTCCTTCTTACCTCTACGACTGTTTCCTTAGATCTATGAAATTTTTCCATATTGTTTGGTAATTTAACCAAAAAAGGCAGCATTGTGAATGGGCTGATAATGAACTTGGGCTCGAAACGTTCTAAAAATACTAAATGATAAAAATTTAGAAGACCAAATGTCTGCATTTATCCTCTATATTATTTCGTTTGTTATTTACTTTCTCCGTACATGTGAACATTCTTATAGGTCAAGGCACAAAAAAAAAAAGAAAAGCATTGCACTTTTTTTCAATAAATACATGTAAAGCATTGAACTACGGAACTCGATATGGCTATGGTGTACAGGGGCGTAGCCAGGATTTTGAGCTGGGGGGCAAAGTTAGGCTTCGAGGGTGGGGGTATAGACTCCCGGGAGCATAGCCCGCAGTTTCCGTGGTTAGCGTTGCAGACTTTTTGTTATTAATTTGGGAGACACAGACCTCTAGAAGCTCCCCCTGAGGTAACCACTGACTGTAATACTTAAGTTGACTTTACATGAGCAGCAAAAATACAAAGTGCAGCAGCAGTTAACGCTGTGGTTTCTGTGCTTTTAGAATTAAATGATTCACATCCAATAGCGTGGATTTTCTGCTGCTGCGCTTTGCATTTTTACTGTAAAATCAGCTTTAAGAGTATAAAGATTAACATAAATAACGATTTTGAGCGAGGAAACGAAATGATGGAATTCATGTATATTTAAATTAAATAAATGTAATATGACTTGTTTTGTACATGTACATCTATGTAACAGCTGATTGCTGATTTAGGAATCAGACGCACGGGAAATTTGAAGATCCTATTGGTACCTTGCAAGCAATCCATTTTTAATATAACGCCCCCCCCCCCCCCTGGCTACGCCCTTGATGATGTATATGCATCTCAACTTGAAATTGGGCTAAAATCATTTCTTCCCTACTTTTTTCAAGTTTAAATGTTGGTGATTGATCCAAAACTTTTTTGTTCCATCACCAGGTTGAAAAACTCCTTATATCCATGCACTTCCTTGGCTCCTCAACCTATTACTGAGTGTTGGTCTCTTCAAGTAGCGTCCCAGTTGGTTCTGTCTTCTTCAGCTTCTCTACAGTTCCGAAGTTCGATCATGCTCCTCGCACCCCTAGCTGCACCAACCTCCACTCTCCTCACCCATCGATTTACTCTCTCCATCATCACTTTCTTGGGGATTTCGCTGTCGTCCTTTCTAGTCACATGCTCAGCCTATTTCACCTTATCAACTTTATGAATTTCCTAATGTCGTCTTTGAGTAGTCCTTCCCTAATAAGGCTACATGGTCGGCGAAGAATTTTTCTTTCAAAGACCATTAGATCCCGCTCATCTGTGTTCAAAATAGTCCTTGCCTCCAACGCGATGAGTGCTTCTGTAGTACGAAGTATACCTCTGTTGACGGCTAAAAACAGCTTTTTCATTTCCAGCGATACTTCATTGTCATCATTAACTTGAGAATGAACGATGCTCAATGCTGTGTGCAGATCCAGCTACACGGGACTCCGGAGGTACTTCGGTCGCACAAGTCCGCTTGTACTTAGTTTTCGACTCGTTTACAGTTAAGCCCATTTCTCTGACTGCTCTCTCTCTAGTACAAGGAAGGCATATTCCATAGCATGTGAGGACCTTCTTATGACATCGATATCATTGGCCCGTTGTTTACAGACCGGAGTCTCTCACAACATTCTCCAGGGCTAGGTCAAAGAGGAGACATGCGAGAGCATCTTCTTGATTGAGTTCGTTCTTGGTTTGGAACTCCTGCTAGACGTCCGCCCCAATTTGCACTTCTCCTATTGACATTCATCATCCGAAAGAGTTTTTCCTGGGGTGTTTAAAAGTCGCAGCCTTCGTTTTGGTTTAGAAAACTGAAGCATGTGATATACAAATCTCTACTTCCAAAACGGATCACCAAAAAACTTCACACATTAAGAGAAACGTGCATCCAAATTTAAATCTCAGATATTTAACTCTTCCCTTTAGTCATAGCTTTATTTCAATAACAAAGACATAAGTTCGAATACATTACATAAGGTTTGATAACTTAAATTTTTTTTTTTTTTCGTTTCCTGAATGGCTCATTATGAATGTAAGCAGTTTTGTAGTTCAACGCTTCATGTATATTAATGATTTGCAGTTGTATTAATCTGCATTCTATGAGAGCCTTGACCTGTTATGTTTATAACTTTCTCTTAAATTTATACATTTTAAGAAGTGCACATGGTCCATACTCTGTACATTAAATGAGGATACTAACGAGTGCGCACAACAAAAATATTTTAAAATGTTTTTCGTCCGTTCTATTCCTTTTGCCGATTGTAGGCGTGCTGGAACACATGTGGGAAATTGTTGAAAGGGGAAGTTATGCAATCGGTCAAACATTCGATGCGGAGTTTTGGACAGAATTTTATGTTTTCCGACCTCTAGATTACAAATATGAAAAAAAAAAATGTGTATGTGAACATGATAACTCCCGATAGAATGAATCGATATGAAATTTTATATGTGATCCCTGAACCCTCTAACGACGACACCTTGGGGCGTTAGGGGAGAGGTCTAACACAAAAACTCTAATAAATGTTGTAATGAATATATCGACGTGTAATTTCATATGTAAATTCGAAATCTCATTAGGACAAAACTAATTTTCAGCAGAATCGGCAGAAAGAAAGGGGGATCAGAGGGGGGATCTACTAAAAAAAACCAATAACTGCCGATGTAATGAATGTATTGACGTGAAATTTCATATTTAAAGTCAAAACACAATAAGGACATAACCTGTCAAGTTTCAGCGATATTGACTGAAGGGAAAGGAGTGGGGGTTCAAATAAAAAACTAATAACTGCTAAATAAATGTATCTACAAACAATTTAGTATGAAGATTTAGGAGCCCTTGTGTAAGTCAACTGTTGAATATTAGCGCAAACGGTCGACAGGGGGAGCGAAAAGTTAATTGATTAATTCGTTGTGGGGAAGTAAATTGCCGGTGATTCACCAATGAAGTTTTATGTTGTTAACATAAAGATCAGCAAATAAATAATAAATTGGTTAACATTCTTGTATATAAACATTTATAAAATAATTGAATGTTTGAATTATTGTCGATCATCAAATGATGTTATTTATTGATTGTACGAAAAACGTTTCATAGATACTGACGATGAATTTTTTTTATTGAAACGTATATATTATCTTGTAAAAATCAAATCAAATGGGAGAATAATAGCTGTGAAAAGTATATTATTTATTATTTTTTTGTTTTGTTTTCAGTATACAGTTTACAGAAGGAAATTGAGGATGTTAAAAAAATGAATGAAAACCTGAAACATTCCTGTCAGAATATCCAAGGAGAACAATCAGATCTGGAAAAAAGTTTTAACGAAACATTGGAAAAGTTGAAAAAATCGGAAGAAGATCAAAAAACATTGGATCAGATTTTGTCGCAAAAGTATAATGTTGTAGTTTCAAATTTTCAATCATGGATACGAATCATTGAAAGTGATATTAACTCAAAATCGTCAGGAAATGATGGAGAGCTTATGTCGGAAAATCAGGCGTTAAAAAAGGAAATGGAAAAACTTATCTCGTCTCTAGATTTGTTGTCAAAGGATAAAGAAAACATGGAACAAGAAATTGTATACTTAAATGATAGGATAAAGAATGTAATGACGGAATTAGCTGTTGCCAATGTGGATCGAGACAAAATGATGAATAGTTTGGAAAGAGTTGGTGTAGAGACTAAACAATTGGTTGAAAATTGTGAAAAAATGTCTGAAGAAATAGAAGTTTTGAAAAGGGACAAAAACCAAATTGAATCCCAACTCAAAACCTGCCACAATGACAAAAATACACTCTCTAAAGTTATTGAAGAAAATAAAAGAAATATTTATCAACTAACGTCTGAAATTATTGAGTATCAGGAATCTGTGAAAAATTTGGAATCTAAATTGAAGATTTCGACAAAAAAACAAAAAGAATTAGAAAATTTGGATTTGATGAACTGTGAAAATATGACACCAAATGAACTTGTACTGTGTCAAAATGTAATGACGGATACGATAGATCTTTTTGGCGAAAAAAGCTCTGAGCAATGTATTTTGGAAAAGTGTCATAAATTGATACAAACTGAAAATGAAGAACAAGGATTTAATAATGATGAAAGTCCTGATAGAGAAAGACTTATGTCATTAGAAATGGAAAAATTACAATCACAAATGCAGTCGTTTTCTGAAGAAATTGTCAAGTACAAAAGTATTGCCAATGAATCACAGGTTTCTTATACAGAAATTGTTGAGGAACTTAAGAAGAAAAATGAATTACTAGAAGTACAGTCGCAAAAAATTGTCGAATTAGAGTCTGAAAATGTTAGAAATGAACAATTGAACAATTTGATTCATAGCAATTTGCTAGAATGTAAAACTGAACTGTTGTCTGCCTTAGAGAATCTTGAAATTGTTGGAAAACTACAAAGCGATTTGGAAATCAATTCAAGGGATGAGGTTATTTTGGGTGAACAACAGAGTATTATTGATGAAAAGTGTGAACAAGTTGTTCAATTGGAGAAAGAATTATACAATAAAAATGTATCATTAGACGAGTCTAACAAACAGCTGAAAGAATTTCGAGAAGCTGCCTCTCAAAGACAGAACGAAATTGTATCTCTAATGGGTCAAATTAACGAATTGAAACATTCTTTAAACCAAATGGTTGAAGAAAATAAATCCAAATTTCAAAAATATCAAGAAGAAATTAACGATTTAATGTGCAAAATTACAGAATATGTTAATTGCAATGAAAAGTTGACCGTTGACAATTCTAAATTAAATAAACAAATAAAAGAATTATTAAATGAACAAGCTGAAGAAAATAATAGTCTATTGAAGAAATTAACTTATCTTCAAGGTATTTTAAATTCATCAGAAAATGTTAACAAAGAAAAAACAAAAGAGAAACAAACTTTAATAAGTAATTTAGAACAGGAAATCACATTATTAAAAGTTCAGTTGCAGGAACAAATAGATAAAAATACATTATTGAAAGAAAAAATTGAAGAAATTAAGAAAACCTCTGAAGCTTCTACAAAATTATTATCAGAAAAGATGGAGAGTGTTAATGGTCTTGAAGCAGATATAAATATTTTAAAAATGCTTAACACTGAATATGAAAAAACGAATAAGGATTTGTCTCAAGAAAACATAGAAATTGCTAAACAAACTCAAGAAATTCAAGAAAGTAAGATCAAAATTGAAGAAGAAAATATTAGGCTTAAAGAAGAAATTAATACCTTGAGGAATGAATTGACTAATTTTCAGGAAAGTTCTAATATAAATTTGGATGAAAAGAATTCCAAAATAAAAGAACTACTGTACAAAGTGGACAAAATAAAGACCAACCATAAAGAAGATTCAGAAGAAAAAAATATTTTGATAACTAGGCTTAAAGAAGAAATAAAAGAAATATCATTACAAAATGAGACTTTTGTTTTATCAAATGAAACATTTAAAGAAGAAAATTTAAAAATATCGAATGAACTTGTTAATCTGAAAAATTCTGCAAATGTTTCTGATGAAGAACTTAAGAAAGAATTAGATTTTAAAATTAATATCATCAGTGATCTCGAAAAAGAAATTGAATGTAAAAATCATAAAATTGAAGATTTAGTGAGTAAAAATACATTTTTGTTTAATGAAAAAGATGAACTGAATGATAAACTTCTCATTCTTACAGCTCAAAAAGAGGATTCGGCTGTTTTAAAACAGAAAATTTCTCAGTTAGAATCAAATTTAAAGGAAATGGAAAATTCTCAAACAAGAGTATTACAGGATGATAATAAAGAAATATCCTCATTAACTGAAGAAATAAATGAGTTGAAAATAAAAATTAATGATTTGAGTAAAATTAATGAAAACTTATCTTTTGATAATACTAATTTTCAAACAGCTTTTGACTCAATGAAAAATAAACATTCTGAGGAAATGAACGAATTTAACGAAAAGTACTCAAATTTAACAATAGAACTTAATAATACAAAAGAACTGTTAAATTTTAAAGTAATGGAACTTGAAGAAAACAACAGAATATGGGCTGGTCGTTTGAGTTATATAAAAATTGCACTGATTGGTTTAAACAAAGCGAAAAAAGAGATTGAAAATTTGTTTATTTCATCTCAGAAATTGATGAGTTCTTTTATGGCGCAAATCCGTGAGCCACTCGAGGTATGTTTTATCTTTTATTTATATTATCTTATGTGTATAAACACGCATATATCATGGTTCGGGCAATATCTCATATTGTAATTTTTTTATTGAAAATGAGTGTACACCCTTAGTTAGTCTAAACAGATTTTAATAGTCGTATGTAACTGAACCTTGGTTAGATGGGAGACATTGCCAGAAAACCAGTTCAGTGTGACGAAAAACATTTGCATAATTAGTGAAATGGTTGTGCAATATTGACAAAAATAAATTAATAATAGACAACATAGATTGTGAAATTATGAAGCTTACTTTTGAGAGTGTGTCTTATAAATAATAGGGTCAACAACTGTTTTCGATCCCATCTTGCTTTCCAAAGTTATTATTATTTGTATTATTTTCTACTGAATGATTTAAAAAAAATAATTCCTTAGATTTGCGATAAATGTTCGTTTATTTAACATTGAAATATGAAATACTTCTTAGGATTTCTCTCAATGAACGGACTATGCGGAACCTTGACAGCTGCTCCTGCAAAGCAATCATCATGTTCATCAGAGGGGAGGGGGTAAAATTTTATTGACAGTTTGAGTAACAGTCTGAGTCTGTAAACGAATGATCATTAAAGTCTAAGACCGCAAGAGGTCCTTCGCGCATCACCAGGACGTCTTTCCCAGTTTAACGGGCATATTTCTTTGAAAACGAAAAGAAACTGACGAGCCTCTGCGCTGGGGAGGGGGGGGGGGGGGGCTAATTCTGATTTTACCTCTTCCTCCTCTTGTACCTACCTGTTCCCGCCACTGCTGCAAAGTGAGCGCGCTTCATCGAAAGCATTAGCACCTGAGACGAAAACTAGGTATATTGGCGTAGCCCTTATAACATAGGCTAAGACTAGACCGTGGACAGCTTGCCCTAATAGTTACAAAAAGTGGGCAATGAAAAAAATGCGCTCGGTTTTTTTTTGGAATTTTGAAGGCTTCGTCCCGTTTTGTAGTTGCCGAGCTCTACTGAAGAATCACCCTGCTGACAGTCCGGACCATGCGTCTTCAACTTACCACCGGCTCCTGTCAATGCCAAAGTTCTTTCGGGAGAAAACTGTCAATAACTTGAGTATAGAAGTTCTTCGATCCAATGAAGTTCTTTTCTTGCTTTGGATCCCCCTCCATGGTCCGAATTTAGACCTTTTAAACCTGAAACCCTGTGTATATTACAAATCAAAACGTTTTGGTAAAGAAAATAGGGAAAACTCCGGGAGGGAAACATAAAAATATCCGTTCACCATTTTAAATTATAATCACTGTTTTTGAATGTTTATTAATTTATTTTCTATTCATTTCAGTTACTTCGTATTTGTTTTTTTCTTTTTTCTTTAAGAGTTTTTAAAATTTACTCTTAAGCAGTAGCATTGTTTTTAATTTAACTGATTATTTTTGAATTGTATTTAGAGTATAAGGGTAATGGTTAAGGAACCTTATTGTATATTTGTACCTCTGTAAATGCGAATGTTTTAATAAAATATTCTTCTTCGGTGTATATTATTGGATTTAATTAAATGTTATAAACACATTTTTTTTTTAATGTTTTTTTTCAGGAGAGAGTGCGTATGGTGATAGAGGATTCACTGAGGGTCGCCAAACACGATCTTATTAGTGAAATGCATCAAATGAACCAGGTAAATGTCCACACTGAAATCTTGAGTCCTGTGGCTCATCAGGTCTTTGTCACAGAACTGAGGTTTTGTCAAAATTACTTCTAATCCTGGAAGGATGTCCTCGATTCAAGACCAATTAATAACAATACTTAATTGGGCTTACGTTCTCCCAAATATATTTATTTTTCAGACCTCGGTTAATGTTTCCAAAGATATTGAGGCCATTTTTTCAAAAATCGCATCGAAATCAAGTAAAATGCAATTTAATTAATAAAACAATAGTCACATGGTAGATACTTCTTAGCCAAAAAAAAAAAAAAAATTGTTATCATAAGACGAAAATATAATTTGTATATTGGATATTATGATTGACATAAATATTTAGACAAAGAAAATAAGTTATGGAAGTTTCCGAATAGGTGAAACCTTAATTTTTACAATTTTTACCTCCAACTCTTCGTCTGCCAACTGCTGGGTGCTAGAAAGAGAATAATATTCTATTATAATAGTTATAGTGGACATATTTTCAATGTTGAGGGAAGTCAATGTTATGTCGTGTAAATAAAAAAATTCAGTATTTGACCAACGTTTGGGAAACTATTTATTTCCTTTTTCAAGGCCTAGTAGATGTTTGGTGAAGGTGGTATGTGTTTGTGTCTAATATTCTACCTTCTTTGCGCCGACCGTAAAACATGTAGATGATGGCATTTTTTTTATTGAAATTTGTTTAAGCAACATGAACGCAGTATTTTTGGGGTGTGGGTCTTTGTCATATTATTAAGTTCCTATTTTACCCGAGGAAGCGGCGCGCAGATATAGTTGGGCACAACATTGAGGTAACTTTGGTCAAAATTTCAGCATCCTGTCACAAAGTGCTCCAATATGGCTCAAATTCGGAGATAAGCCACTATAAAAATAATTTATATTAAATAATTATTTTCAGATTTCTCTTTTATTTACTTTACTCATTCTTGTTTTAATAATACAATAATTGTATTTTTTTTTTAAATTTTCAGGTACTTAAAGAACGTGGTGAAACCATTTCAAAACTTGAATTTTCACTAAATGATCATATGAATGAAATTGAACGTTTGACTCATCACAATTCTGAAATAGAAGTAGAATTTGTCAAATTGAAAAATACTATTGGTCAAAATGAAGAAATGTTGACTCAGAAAGAATTAATCATTAAAGAATTGGAAAGTGAAATAGTTCAGCTGAAAGAGTCACACGATAACAACACTGGTGAGTGTCTTAGTTCTTTAGGGTTCCGTTGGTCGAAGATCTTTGACGAAACCCGAGCTGTTTGAGGTCTGTCGATCTACCTGTCCCTCCCTATATCTTGGAAACTATTGTTATATTGTTGAACCTCTGCACAAAATTAAAAATATATATGTAGACCTAGCAAAAAATAAATTGAGCAAGAAATAAATGGATTGAAAGGAATTATTGAGCGACGTAAATCAATATATTCCAAGTTTTATTTCAGACCAGAACAGGTTTTCGACGCAACAGCGTCATCATCAGTGGCGTCATCTTTGACTGAATAATAAAATATACAAATAATGAAAAGTATAAACAACTCTTAAAGCATTAGGGTACAGAGTAACAAGATGAAAATTATAAACTTACTTACCCCACGCACACAGCACAGTGGTAAAAGGACAACTGGCATAGCTCTAAGGGTCCCCGCCCACTAGGCAGCCAGGCCGCCGCAGCCAAAATGTTGAGCAGCCAGTTGTCAGCAGCCATGGGCTTTGAAATAGATGTGGTTGCTGCAACAAGTGAGCGGGTACTGAGGCAGCCTCATAGTTCACAATGTTATGTTGGCTGCCTGTGCAGGTGTGCAGGATATTGTGGCCGCCGGAGCCAGAACTTCTTGGCTGCCTAGTGCGTGGGTTCTTATAAGCGGCTGCCTAGTGGGCGGCAGGCCTAATGGTTTTGCATGTTGAGAGAGTGAGTGAACCTTGCTATCCCTCCCCTTAGAGCTATGCCAGTTGTCCTTTAACCACTGTGGTGTGTGGGTGGGGTAAGTAAGTTTATAATTGTTGTCTTGTTATTCTGTACCCTGATGCTTTAAGAGTTGTTTATACTTATCATTATTTGTATATTTTATTATTCTATCATAGGTGAACCACTGATGATGAAGCTGTTGCGTCGAAAACCGGTTCTGGTCTAAAATAAAACAGTGGGAAGAAGACATATTTTATTTTTATGATATATATATATTGTATTGTTTAGTTTGTATAAAGGACTAATCCGAGGTAAACCCAATCATTATCTTTTATGCTTTTGTAAAGCCTAATAAAAAATGTTAGAAGTATTAACTATTTCTATTAGATCATTTTGAAATTTAAATGGTGGGAAAGTATTAAAAAAACATTTTTATTGGAGAAAAAGTATTTAGGTTAATCATATCTTTCTGAAACTTATGACCTAGATGTTGAGCATCTATGCCCCTAATCTTTGTGAAACTATATTTAATTATTTCTACGTGAAAAAAAAAAAACATGTACACGTACAACAATACTTTGTTCAACATTGGATGCAATTAATTAAACTTTCATATGTGATAGTAAGATGTTATGGGACGAGATTTCTTATAGAAATAAAAGATGTCTTCCCACTTTTTTATTTTCGACCAGAACCTGTCAGTAGACCTTTAGACTCTACATTGTACAGGTGAGGTAAGCAAATTTTATTTTGTTTTATTTTATTTCGTTAATCTCTTTTCGTTACTTTCCCATATTTATTTTATTTTTATTCATGGATGTGCCACCAGTTCTGGTCGCAAATAAGACAGTGAGAAGACAACGTCGTTTGTTTTTATATCTAAACTTTCACCTCACTTCAAGAGAGAGTCAAAAAATTATTATTATTATTATTTATTTTTTAATTATTTTTTGAGTACATTCGATAATCTTAAAAATGCGTTAAGAGGTTAAATAACTTTTCAAACGGCTATTTAAGCCCTTCCTTTTATATTTGAAAAGATCTCGATGTGAACTACAACTTTGGTCCTTTGTAAAGTATAATATTTTTAATAGTTTTTGAGTTAATGTGACAGTGGCTCGTTTACCTGTGGCACCGGGTATACTCCGGCATATATACTATAGCAGTAGAATATCTATCTAACCAGATATTTTAGAAGTGGTCATTTTTACGTGAAGCCTAGATATTTTATATTATATATTCTATTTTAATACAAAATTTATCATTTCAGATACGGACATGTTAAGCACGAGCACTATAAGTCGATCTGAAGAACATTCTCGACTAAGAGACGTCGAAGACAGTTTAGAAGACAGATATATGAAGGTATGCATTTATTTAAACATTGATATTGTAGCGTATTTATTAATTTCTTTAATGTTAAACTTTGTTATTGTATTCACAGTTAAAATTAATAGCTGTTAAATTAAAAAAGAAAGTGGGGGAATTGAATCAAACTTTGGAATCTGAAAGATCAAAAATGTTGACAGAAAAAACAGAACTATTAGACAAAATATCAGGAATGTCGGTGGCAGTCAAAAATTCTCAGGTTTGGGTAACTTTTAACTTATTTTCTAACATTGTTTTTTCAAAATGTCTCTTATTTAATTATTTGATTATTTCTCTTTTTTGAAGAAATTGCAAGAGCTTTTTGATCAAAAACTTGACGAATTGGATGAAATGAAGAAGAAAAATTCTAAACTTGAGTCAGCATTGGATGAAATCAAAAGTTCTGAAGTAGATTTAAAAAGTAAAATTAACACATTGGAATCGAACAATCAGAAAATACCAGTTATGAAGAAACATATTGACAGGTACAAATGAAGATATTTATGTTGAGAACAAAACTGTAAATTATTCATATTTGTTAAAAATGAATCAATAATAATATATTTGGCAGCTATATTATTCACCAATTATGTTTTGGTTTCAAACATATTTAAACCACAGAAGTTTCGGGACGCACTTCCATCATCAGTATCTAAAACCATGACAATGAATTATATAAAGAATAAAAACATTTCAAATATTTTAAAATTTAAAAGAATGCTAATCGTTTCAACTAGTTATTGTTATTTATGTCTTGGCTTAACTATAAGGTCATATCACCTCTTTCGTCGCTCTGGAGGAGATGTCAGTTGGAGTTCTTAATTTTTCCTTCCTTGGCTAATCTTTTCATGTTGTTGGTGCATTTTATCATTGACGTAGATATGTGGACATGTATATAAATATATATACAAAGAGGGTCTCTGCAGCTCAGAGGATCGTGCTTGCTTACTGAGCTCAAAATTGCGGGTTCGGGATCCGGCCGAGACCTTTTAAGTTTTTTTATTTGAGAGGTGAAAAAACCATGATGCTACCTTTCGGATGGGACGTAAAGCGTTGGTTCCGAGCCGACTATTTAACATTTGAACGACGCCATTAGTTTCGTTAAGTCTTACCAGAGAACGTAATCTTGCAAACGTATATTATGTATATGTGAATTGTGTTCAGTGCCTACGGGCGAGTGCATACTGTCACTCTATGACAGGATTATTTAACAGGGGACGTTAGGGAAACAAGGTATGTTATGGAAACAGGGGACGTTAAGGAAACAAGGGATATTAGAAAACAAAGGATGTTAGAGTAACAAGGGACATTAGGGAAACAAGGGTTGTTAGGGAAACAGGGACATTAGGGAAACAGGGGACGTTAGGAAAACGTGGACGTTAGGGAAACAAGGGTTGTAGGGAAACAAGAGACGTTAGGAAAACAAGGGACATTAGGAAAACAAGGGGCATTAGGGAAACAAGGGTTTTAGGGAAAAACGGGACGTTAGGAAAACAAGGGATGTTAGGGAAACAAGGGTTGTTAGGGAAACAAGGGACGTTAGGAAAACAATGGGCGTTAGGGAAACAAGGGACATTAGGAAAACAAGGGGCGTTATGGAAACAAGGGTTGTTAGGAAAACAAGGGACATTAAGGAAACAAGGGACATTAGGGAAACAGGGAACGTTAGGAAAACGGGGACGTTAGGGAAACAAGGGACGTTAGGGAAAAAAGGGACGTTAGGGAAACAATGCCCACAGTGGAGCTGGGGTGCAAATATCTGCATTGATGTTAGATAGGAGTGGGGTGAGGTGTGTGTACCTAGCCACGTTGGCTTATTCCACCTCCACGAGTCAATTTAATACTTTATTGCTCTAAATCATTTTTATTTTCAATTATTACTCCCACGATATATGTATTTATCTTTCTATATTTTTTTTTTAGTCTCAATGCAGTTATTAAAGAAGCAAAAAGTGACATACAAAAATTGCAAATGGAAAATAAAGCAGAAATAATCAAGTACGATGAATTGAAGAAACAATTTACCAAATTGGAGGCAAGAGTGCAGGAGCTGACACAAGCCCTGGAGCAAGCCAAGCAGCAGGGCAAAAGTAGCAATGTTCTCGAATTGGAAATGAAAAACTATGAGGTAAGAGTCGTTTTTATCGAAATCGAAAGTATATATCGAGATCCCAGAGCCAATCTGCAAAATGTCTATATATCGAAATCCCAGAGCCACCCTGCAAAATGTCTATATATCGAAATCCCAGAGTCACCCTGCTAAATGTCTATATATCGAGATCTCAGAGCCACCCTGCAAAATGTCTTTATATCGAGATCCCAGAGCCACTCTGCAAAATGTCTATATATCGACATACCAGAGCCATCCTGCGTCTTTCTATATATCTTTCCTCGTGTAAAAAATTTGAAGGTTTTAACAGATTTTCTTATATGGTACAAGGACGATTGTATATTTGTTTTTGAAAAATTAGATAACACCGAATTTGGTGTCTTTGTATACCTGTTTCTCATCCTAAAAATTGTTGAGATTTATATAAATATATATAAAATATATAATAAACTGGAATCGTTCTTCTGGGAAGCCACAGGTAACTAGATTCCAAAAATACAAATGTCGTTTAGGGGGAAGAATTTTGTAGCTATAAAACCAGTTTAACAGATTTATAATACTTCTGTATATTTTGTGCACATCTTCTAGAACGCTCGCAGGCAAAATTTATTCAAGATAGATTTATTTGAAAACAATAATTCTTTATTTCATAAGACGTTTCGACATACTGTCATTCTCAATTCTAAATACAGAATGATCATAATTTACTCATCCAATCATATTCTACCAATACCCCAATGGTTTTTTAAAAAATTTAAGGATGAAATTTGGACAAAATGTGACTATCTAGTGGTAGAATATGATTGGATGAGTAAATTATGATCATTCTGTATTTAGAATTGAGAATGACCGTATGTCGAAACGTCTTATGAAATAAAGAATTATTGTTTTAAAATAAATATACTTTAATTGCCTTAAAGTAACATACTGAAAGATCATAAAAAAGTAAGGTATAATAAAGTCAAATTTATATAATTCAAGATAGATATTTTTCGAGATAAAAAAAAAAAAAAAAATATTGACTACTATATAAAATTATAATATTTTTTTTATCTCAACTGTTTTGATAATGTCCTTACGGCAAAACGTTAACAAAAATAAAATAAATATATTTTGTTGAGACCGAAGGCCAATCTGTTTGTTCCAAACCACGTTCATCAAGTGAACATTATACTGGTCTCAAATCAAGGATCTCATAGTTATTTTATTATTGTTTTTAGAAAATTATTGCCGATCTTTCTACCCAGTTAAATATAGAGAAAAACACTACTGGAAATTTGCGTAGTGAAAACGAATCATTATCATCAATGAAAGTTGGACTCGATGAGCAAATTACTATTTTAGAAAAACAGATAAAAACTGAGGAGGAACGTACTGTGCATACAAATGTAAGATATTATATAATAATTATTAATATTTTATTTATTATTATTTATTTAGTTATAGAATTTATAAATAAAACTCTTGTTTTCAGGAACAGTTAAGTTTGTGTCGTGGAAAAATAGAGGAATATAATAGTCAAATTGAGACTTTGAATGAGAAAATTGAAACTCTCCAGAAAGGATTAAATTCAGAAAAAAATAAATGTGAAGCACTTACCTTGGAGACATCAGCAATGACCTCAGAATTTAGTAAAACAGAACTGGGAATGCAGTCGAGGATTGAATCTCTTCAAGTCCAAGTAAGACTTTTTTTTTAAATTTTATTTTGTGTAATAACGTCGCATCAACATCTGTGTCGATATAGTGGAAAGTTAATAGCCCGGGCCTTGATTGCTAGGTCATATCGCCTACTACAAGAGCGTTTTTTCATCGTTCTGGTAGACATGAGCCCAACTCTACTGTGGGAATCCTACATTTTGCCCACCCCGGTATATTCACTTAGGGTAGGGTCTTTAACGGGTACCTGACATCGTACAGGCTTGGTACTATCGCTTAACGTCCTATCCGAAGGACGGCGACCTCCCAGGTGAAAATCTAAGGGCCTCGGCCGGGTTTCGAATCTTGAGCAAGCACACTATCTCCGAGCTATCGGCGCACTCTTGGAAAGTTAATAAAATAAATAAAAACAAATAACTGGTTTAACTTTTATATTGTCTAGTTAGCTTTAAGTTTAACTAACTATTGTCTATAAGCTACAAAAAAATGGGAATTGTTTGAACGACCAAACTCACTTCAAATTTTCACTCCTGTTAAGTAGGCCCTACACTATCAATCCGCTTGATCAAAACAGCGCGTCCAGCTGATTGACACGGGCTTCAGGCAGCCTTGGGGCGCATCAAGCATCCCATCAATCTTTTCATCAACACTCATTTGTAGCGGAGTTTTCGACTAGTGAACTACTCCTCCTGGGCTCTAGTGAATCGGTGTTGTGTAGATACCATGGTTTCGAATCAGTATATGTGGTTTCTCATCTTGACTGTTGCTCTCAAGCGGAAAAAAAAGATCCAGAGGAAACGACGTTGGTCGAAGGAGTGGTATAAATTAAGGAACCGCTTCACTCACGAAAATTTACTGACAGTTCTGCGTGAAACTGAGCCGGAAGACTTTAAAAACTTTATCAGAATGGACCAAGAGAGTTTTGATCATTTCAGAGTTTTCATCAACCTTTGGAAGCGAGCGGACGACCTTCCATCGTTGGTGTCGAGCAGATGACTGGCGCAATACTTACTTACTCTTACACCGTTGGCGACGAACCCTGAAGATCCTTAGCCGCCCACTCTAGCCTTCTCCACCGCGATCTGTCGTGCGCCACCGGTCGCCAGTTCACCACGTGGTGTTCCACAGCATCCTTCTTCACCAGGTCAGTCCAACTCAGCCGTGGTCTTCCTCGTGATCTGGCTCCTTGGACCTGAGCGTCCATGATGCGTCCTATGGCTGTCTGCGGTCCGCTTCTCACCACGTGTCCATGCCATCTTAAGCGCCGTGATTTCATATCTGCAACTAGGGTCGGGTGTTGCCAGAAGATGTCCCTCAGCTCCCTGTTGGTTCTGATCCTCCACTCTTGGGTTTCTCTATCCTTGACCGGACCTGCTATTTTCCTCAGCACTTTATTTTCAAACGTCTGGAAACGTTTCTCCAGATGTGAGGTCAGGGTCCAGGTTTCACACCCATAGATCAGAACGGGCTTTACCATGGAGGTGTAGATCCTAAACTTCAGGTTCCTTGACTGACGCAATGCTTGATCGAAATTGCTCTAGACTATCAAGCGCTCCGCCCAGCCGCTTGAGTCTTTCAAACTTTCCATCAATCACCGTCAAGGCTTGATTCAAGCGTCAAACGGGTTCCTAGATTATCAATCACGCTTGACGCGCTGTTTTGATCAAGCGGATTGATAGCTTTAACGCCTCTAAGATAATATAATATATTGTGTATTTTTATTATATATTATTTATTATTATACCTTTATTTTTTATATATACTAAGTATATATTCTACTACAAATCCCATTCTTTAATGTTTTTTGTATTTTATTTTAAATTTTATTAGATTATCGACAACTCAAATATTTGTAAATGTTATATTAAGGTAGGACTCTCCCCTCCCTCTCAGGGACTTCACTAGGGGACAGGGTGTCAGAGTCTTAGGTAATATCAGGTAATCTGAGGATTGAATAAATATGACAGTCTAGCAAACTTAAATGTCAGTTTTGATCTTTGTGCTGAGGATGACGTAAGCCGAAACCGGTACACTTTATGTATATATTTTTGTGGAGTTAGATAATATAATTCCAATTTTTCTACTTCATCACCATAAAAAATTATCTCCACAAAATATTCCAGAGAGACAGAAACAATTTATGAATATATGATCGAGTCATAGAGGAAAATCATTTAGTCTGCATTTTTTTTCGGTTTTTTAGGACTACCCTCATTGGTCGTAAAATTATACTTCATCTTGTTTTTTTTTGTTTTTTTTCACAGGTAAGATCTCTGGAAACTGCCCTCCACTCAACCAAACAAGAACTGACAACATCCAAGAGTGAATGTGAACACTTACAGCAGGAGTACGAGAGTTACCGACTGCGAGCCCAAACGATCTTGGCCAAACGTAAAGGTGACTTTGTCACCCATGGGGAGAAGGAAGCCAGAGAAGAAGTTGAAAAATTGAAAAATGAAATTGAAATTTTCCGAGGGAAACTTGAATCAAACATGTATGTTACTTTTTTTTTTATATTTTTTTCACTTTCCCAGCTTTAAAAGTTTGGGGGAAGTTATGTGTTCGATCAGAAATTCAATGCTAATTTTTCAACGTTATTTAATTTTTTCCGGCTTCCTGATTCCAAAATGAAAAAAAAAAAACTCAGTCTGCACATCTGTGAACACGATAACTCTAGATAGAATGAATTTATCGACACGAAATTTTGTATCTATATCTAGAAATCGAAATGAGGACGTCACATATTGACTTTCAGCCAAATCGGCCAAGGGGAATTTAAATTTAATAACTGCCGATGTAATGAATATATCAACACAAAATTTAGTATGAAGATTCAGAAGACACTATTTAAGTCAACTATCAATTTTTAGCCTAAATAATTGATTTTGGGGGGAGGGCGATAATTTTATTGATTAATTCATGCTGGGGAAGTACATTGCCGGTGATTCACCGAACAATCTTTTTTTTTTGTATTTGTTTGATAATTTAATGATACAACTTTTATATCAGCAGTTTTGTTTTGGACAAATATGAATTTAAATTATTTACAAAACTTGGTTTTTAGGCTCTAATTTGTTCTTAGATAGTTATCGTGACTCATGCCTGGGCTTTAATTATGTCCTCAGAGCGCCTACTACCAGAGTGCTACCTCAGAACAAGACTGTCAGAACTACAAAAATGTGAATTTTGGGAAATCACGTTTTAAAATTCCTGATCCTAAAGGCCCGGCCACACAGAAGGTGGTCTGTCGCGGCGGGAAGCGATATCTGACCGAGGCGGTCAGGCGGTCTAGTTGTACTACGCAATGTTGCATCATCTCTGTCAGACAGAACACGGTCTCCTTACGACGGTCAGTGTTTGTCGCGATGACGGGCGATCGGCTTGTACAAAATCACAGATTACCCTGTGACATACGAAAGTACTTGAAAAACAGTTCTTCATGGGACTCAATACATAAGTGGTGGTATTCTCCCAATTCTTCTCTCTTCTTATTGATCTGATGTACCCAACATCGTATTTTCTTTTTGTTTGCTGTCTTTCGCAAAGCTAATAATAATAGCAAGAGTTCTTCGTCTTGTAAGGAGCTCATAATACATCGAAGGATCACGACCGACCGCACACAAGATATCGCGTTCTGTATGGTGTCACAGTATTGCAGACCGCCTTCTGTGTGGCCGGGCCTTTAATGGTACTTAACTTTTGATATTTAGAAACCGATACATCTGCTCTCTGGTGGCCAGAATTAGAAGTTACAATTGTGACACTCTTCCATAATAAAGTATACCCTATTACCATTCTTCCTATGAGTTTAGTACGAATTCGATATTTTTTGAGTTGTGACAGTCTTGTTCTGAGATAGCGATGTGGGAATCCTAAATGTGACTATCATATGATGATGTCTGATATTGAGACCACTTCACTTTGGGACCTAAGTACATTCTACAAGATACAACTTCAATTTAGTACTTAATCAAAAATGTCTTCGAATAGAAGCTGTAGAGAATATTGTACGCCACATTGTATATAAAAATACTACTTTCGAAGACCGTCTGTTAATGAAATACATGCCGAAGACTATTTTAGGACGTTAAAATGACGTATGTTTGTTCGATTTACACAAAATCTGTTAGTCCTATCGTAACATTGGCTCTCACCAAAGAGATTCCTCATCGAGTTTACAACCGTTGGTATAAGAAACCGCGATGATAGTACCACTTTTCTTCGATTTTGGCCAAAATATAAATTTACTGACATTACTAGATATATGGTATTAGTTGGCGTCAACGGTATTTTTTGTTTCATTGTATAAAATGATTCTGAGGGTGACATTCTTATACCCAGTAATGGCAGTCTGAATTCATGTTGAGAAGGGGGAGAGAGAGTGATCTATAAGCGTGGTTGATCGAAGTCCTATATGGCCACATCACAATTCTTTTTATAATTTTTCAAAAAAATTATCAATACATGAACCATATTTTAAAGTTGGTTGCTATGAGTTTCGATTTAAAAATTACTTATTGATATATTCCTTATAGACATTTAATTTACATTCTTCGGGGCGCTACAACTTGTGTCGTATTGATTCGCGATGATGTCTCGATTACGACCCACCAACCAAGTTTTTTTTTTTTATCTTACTTCGACCTTCGAATTTGTTTCTGAAATTTTTTTTTTATATGGGTTACTAAGCAATGTGTTGCAGACAAATGAGAAATTGTATTTAATATGTTATATATTTGTTTAGGCAAGAAGTTGATACTCTAAACACAAGGATATCAACGCTGACTTTAGAAAAAGCCAGAAATGACAAAAGATATGAAGAAATTCGATCAGCACTTCAACAAAAATGTGTGGATTACGATGTTTTAAGTACAGAATTCCATAAGTTGAAGTTGAACAGTGAAACAACATTTGAAAATCTGAAGGTATGTTCATTTTTTTGTATACTAATCAGCATGAAACTGTCATCATGACCTTGAAAGTTCGGTTATATTGTACTCTCTGTGACATCAACTCAACATATCACACTTCTTATTTCCATCTATCAAATTGGTTGTTTATAAAAGAAAAAAAGGCGGTGAATCTCCGGCAATGTACTTCCCCAGACCGAATTAAATCATTTTTCACTCCCCGTCTAAAACCAGTCGACTATTTGCCCTAATTTTCAATAGTTGACTTACATAGGGGCTCCTGCGTAATTCCCCGATCCAGGCCGTCGCCATCAGACTGTAGACACGGCCCCCCACCACCATCTGCAACATTTATCTGCCCCCTCAGGAACCTGTCTCTGAGACTGAGCTCAGGGATCTTGTGTCCCAACTGGAGAGCCCCATCCTTCTGTTGGGGGACCTCAATGCCCACAGCCCTTCCTTGGGCTCAACCCACACCACGCCCAGGGGTTCCCTCATAGAAAGAGTCCTCGACGTCTCCAACCTCATTATCCTCAACTCTGGCGAGCCTACATACTTAAGCCCTAGCTACGGCACCTTCTCCTCCATTGACATCACAGCCTGCTCAACCTCTCTCCTCCCGCACATGGAATGGATCGTCTGTCCGGAGCAATACTCCAGCGACCATTTTCCCATCTTAATCTCCGCATAGGGGCTCCTAAATACTCATACTACGTTTTGTATCGATAAATTCATTACATCGGCACTTTATTTGACTGAAATTTAAATTGAATCCCTTCCTCTGAAACCCCCCTTCCCTTCAGCTGATATCGCTAAAATTTTATAGGTTGTCCTCATCGGATTTTGATTTTAAATATGAAATTTCATGTCGATACATTCATTATAACGGCAATTATTATAGTTTTTGTGTTGAGCCTCGCTCCTAATCACCCCCTCCCCTCTGACCGATTTGGCTGAAAATCGTTAGGTGTTGGCCTTATGGGGTTCTGGTCACATGATAAACAGTTCCCGAAACTTTTTTTTTCTTTACACTACGACAGAACCTCGACTTTCCTGTAAATATACTGACATAATTCCCGATACAATAAACATATCGATACGAAATTTTATATGTGTATCCAGAACTCCACAAGAATGACACCTATTAGTTTTCAGCGAAATGGGACGAAGGGTGTATCGACACAAAATTTATTATGATGATTTATATGGCCCCATCTAAATCAACTATTGATTTTTTTTAGCCAAAACAGTCGATTGGTTTTGTAGGAAAAGCAAAAACTAAATTGATTTCCGGTGAAGAACATTGCCGGTGATTCACCGATGATTTTTTTGTCTTTTAATTTAATGTTATTATTTTTTAAAATATTAGGCTGAGTCGGAACGAAAAAGAAAAGAATATTTAACTGAATTATCAAATCATAAAAAGTTAATTGAGGAGATGGTCTCTGAGTTTGAACTGAGAGAAGATTCAAATGCTGGAAAATTGAAAGACAAAAGTGACCATGATTCAGATAATGCGAGCCCACCGTTCAATGAGGGTGATTCTCTTCCTCAAGTACGTGAAGAAGGCGAGGTATTTAAATTTGTGTCTAACAGTAAATATAATATTTCTTTTATTTTTCATTACTAATACAACAATTTTTGTAATCTAAGAGGTTTTGGGCTTTTATGAAATATATAGATTTGGATTGTGTAAGAAGATTCTGAAATTATATTATATATATAGTGTGTGCTTAGAAAGGCACGCCAGAAGTGAAACTTCTTTCGCGATTTTTTAATTTTTTTGTCTTGTGATCCATAAATATTTTTTTTATGTTCTATGGGATTTCTCTATTATCTCAACTTTTTAGGTGCCAACAATTTTATTTATTGGCTTATTTTATTTTTATTCATTTGTTAAATTAACATTATTTTCGTTGTTAGGTAAATCATAAATCACTACATTTGGCACACAATAGGCCTATGGTAAGAGAAATAAGAAATGTAGGTTTTTGAACGCGAGAGAATAGAGAATGAGAATTGAGGAAGAAAAAGAGACGCTGTTTATGACGCCAGCAACGCTAAGCAGGTGTACACTCAACTTTTTGATTCATTATCAGTAGATCGGGTATTAATATGAAAATGTTGTTCCTCCGTACCCGATCCAACATTCGTAATTTCTGAACTTAATTCCCTCTTTTTGGACGAAGGTCCTGCACCATTATTCTCATATTCAGAGTCTGAATCAATGCCTGTCATGATTTTAGGGTTCACCAACGGGGTGAGTGAAACGGGAAAGTGACGTGTGGAGGCGGGGTGGGGAGCGCTCCTCTACCAGTCCGCTCAACGATCCCCAACTGCCACTCTCTGAATTCAAAAAAATGAAATGTTTTCACTTATCCCTGTGCGCAAACCACTCGTTCGATTTGGTCCAAATTTGGAATGTAGGGTCTTTAATCGGTGCCCTCACAGATTATACACTTTGTTTTCAAAAAAGGACACTTTAAACCACTTTTTGAGGGGACGAACTAAAACACAGGTGCGGAACATTTCAGCGCATCACATAATTCCGTAACTCATTTACCAGCTTGCTTTATTCTTTTCCCAATTAAGTTTTTATTCTTTACAACGTAGCAAACAGACGTTTCGGGAAGAACTCCCTTCATCAGTATAATTTATTTGCTGATCTTTATTGTAAACAATTATTTTACGAGCGACCTCCATCTTAAAACCCCTAGTCAAGAATAACATTCTGCATATAGAATAATATGATGAATATATGGAAAACATTGTTTAGAATAAATATCAGCAAATAAATGATGGGATTTCTTCACGAAACGGATATTTGTTAGGTTGCAAATAGCAAAAAATAAATTAGAAGAAGAGTAGAGCTTGGGAAAATACATGTTTAAATATATTAGGGGAAAATAGGAAGCAGAATATTCAGAGATATTCCATGTCATAGTTTTTTGTTATTCTTCGCCAATCTTTGTAGACTATTTGCGCTACTTATTTTCCAACTTGTCAGTCTGTAAGGTGACTTAGGGAAAAAACCTATTTAAATTTCGAAAAAACTAATGACTTCTTGTTTAAATATAGAAGTTGACTCAATAAATCTGTTCAAAAAATGAAGATTCCGATTGACAGAAGGAATAGTTAAAGAACCTACAAAGAACCACAAGTATTATTATATATATATTTTTTTTTTTATTTTTTTTTTTTTGGCCTTATGTTCAATGCATATCAGCCATGTCACTGTGTTATCTAATTATTTACGACATCCATGGCCCCGGGAGGGAGTTCTATCTACGAAGTAAAACTCACTCCCGGACGGGATTCGAACCCGCAAACCATGGTGAGAGACCATGCGACCAAAGCCCTACGCTCTAGCCCGCACGGCCACCATGGCTCCCAATATAATATCATATTAGGTTAGGTTAGGTTTTATGACTCATGCCCGGGCTTAACTACGATGTCATATCGCCTACTGCCAGAGCGCTCTTTCGTCACTCCGGTGGACATGAGCTCGTCTCTACTGTGGGAGTCCTAAATTTTGCCTACCCTAAGGTTTTATTCATCTGGGGTAGGTGTCTTTAACGAGTACCTGACATCGTACAGGCTCGGGACCATCGCTTAACGTCCCATCCGAAGGGCGACGTGCTTAAGTTTATTTTACCTCCCAGATAAAATAAACTAAGGTAACATCATATTACGATTCTTAATATTTTTGGAGAGATACTGTGAAACATTTAATTAAAAATATAAAGAAAAACGTATGTTTTCTAAAAATATTGTCTTCAGCCACGACTTAACTACTTACATATACATGACACTCAACTTGTACTTCCATATATTTTATATATTTTGTGCAATATACGTTTTTTTTAATATTTTATATGTAATACAGACATTCATGATGGGAGTGCTTTCCGAAACGTTTGTAATTGCTATTTTTTGAGAAGGCAAAAAATAAATGGGAGAAGTGATGTTATATTATATTATATATGAATTGAGAATCTCCTTAAACAACCCAAAAAGTAAAACTAATTGTTTATATATGTTTTGTGTACTTTCTTATATATATTTGGGGATCTTATATCTATTTAGTCTTTAAAATTTTTATTGTTTTCCTCAGGGCTCTGAAAGTGTGCCATCTCCTAAGGCGAGGAGACACAGCAGTTTGGTACCTCTCGATATTCTCTTAAATAATCCCATTCTTGATGAAAATAAGGGTAAATATTTCTCAAAATATACAACCTTTTCATTCGAAACATAAGATTTCTCTTAAATAATTGTTTCCATTATGTTTTATCCCAACGCGAATAACACCTTTAGTTTCGACATCTCTTGTTTATTGACTTGTCTATATTATTTCCAGTTGTGATTCTTCAAGAACAATTGGAAAAGTTAAGGAAAGAATTGACAAGTTACGAAATGAGATCAAGACATTTGTCTTCACTTCTGAGTGAAGCTGAAAAAGATTCAGCACGAAATCAGCATCAAAATAAAATTCTGAAAGAGGAACTTCGACGTTTGGAGAGAAGCTTGGAGCGACAACCTCATATTGCCAATACAGAATATTTAAAAAATGTCGTATTTAAGGTAACACTCCTTTTTGTTATTAACTTTTATTCGTTGATTAGAAGTTATTTTTGAGTGTCATGTTTAAAAATCAGAAATTGAATGAATCATCTCCAGCATTTGGTGGTCACTCTAATTTCTAATCGACCGTAATTATAAATCAAGTGTTTTTTTTAAATATTGATCATGATAATAGAATAAAACACCAGGTAATAAGTTCTATAATTATGTTTTTATTCATAAATAGTATTCAAAGATAACTTTCACATCCCATATTCATTTAAAACTATTTTTATTTAAAATTTAAGCACACAAATATCCAAATTGATCTAAAAGTTCATGTATAAAAATAATTGTATTATTACAAATTTTTTATTTTTTTATTTCACAATCTGTCCAAAATATACAATGGGTTGAAGTGAACATGAGTTGAAATACAATGTACAATTGATGGGAGAAGTTAGCCAGTGCTGCCACTCCCTTAGTTTGGTTCATTATTCACAGAAGATCGCGAGGCCAGAGTCTTCTCAGGCGTCGTGAAGGGATAGGACTGAGAGAAGACAAGCGCTGAGAGCTACAGGATTACAATAAGTTATCTGTTTAGAATAGAATTTCTTAAAGCGGAGTTTGATTAGGTCTTGGACATAATAAATGTTGAGGTCTTTGTGTAGGACTTTGTTGGTGACATAAAAGGGAGCATAGAAAATTTGTCATAAGACTTAAAACATTTTGTATTCTATTAATGTTTGAACTCTTGGCTGAGCCACATATTTCCAGTCCATATGCCCCTACAAATAAATAATTTTATTATTATAATAGTTATTATGACTCATGACCTGGCTTTAACTAAGAGGTCATATCGCCTACTACCAGAGCGCTCTTTTGTCACTCTAGTGGACATGAGCCCGACTCTACTATGGGAGTTCTAAATTTTGCCTACCCTAAATTTTTATTCACCTAGGGCAGGGGTCTTTAACGAGTACCTGACATCGTACAGACTCGGGACCATCGCTAGTCCCATCCGAAGGACGGGACATGCTCAAGTTGTATAATAGTTAATCATGTTAATAATTTAAAAATAGTGAGTTATTTTTTATTAATTTTAATTTCGCGATTTAATCGCGAAAAACGTCCCATACAATATATGATAGTCGTTATGCATAGTTTTTGATAATCAGTAAATTTTTAATTATACATTTTGATGTGGATGACTTGGTCTTCATATCTCAATCATTTGAAAGCTTCCTGAAGTTTACTGGAAAGTAATCCTTCCATTTTCACAATATTATTCAAAAAATGGATGTTAAAATATGAAAAGGAAAAGGTTTTATTAAAATTCAATTTACCTTCTCAATACTTCGAACAGCTGATCTTTTTTTCTAAATTGTATTTAATTTTTCAGTTCATTACACTGCCCATTGGAGATGAAAGGTCAAGATTAGTTCCAGTTTTGGACACAATTTTGAAGCTAAGTCCTGAAGAAGCACAAAAACTAAATTTTGTAGCCAAAGGTAATTTCCTGATTTTATAAATACAATTTTTTTTTTTTTTGCCTTTGTATATTTGTCGATAGGACAATGGCATAAGCAGAAACTATTGTTCAGAACAATGTAATTAGTTATTGTGACTCATACGTGAGCTTTAACTAAGAGGATATCGCCTACTACCAGAGCGCTCTTTCTTCGCTCTGCTGGCATGAGCCCGACTGTACTATGGGAGTTCTAAATTTTACATTAATATATTTAAATAAGGGAGGGATTGACCAACGATGCAATAGGAAGGAGCAGAGATCAGGCTTGTGGTCGAATAAAACAAACTTGTGGAATTTCTACCAAGGTTTGTTTAAATGTATTATTTATTTTGGTGTTTGTACATTTTTACTCAGGAGATATATATAGTTAGTTTATATTGTTTATGGTTTTTTGTATAAATATAAAAAGAAGAAGAAGAGTTTATTATAACAGTCGTATTTACAGAGGTACAATTATACAATAAGGTTCCTTAACCATTACCTTTATACACTAAATACAAATCAAAAATAATCAGTTAAATTAAAAACAATGCTAGTGCTTAAGCGTAAATTTTTAAAAAATTCTTAAAGAAAAAAGAAAAACAAAAAACAAATACAAAGTAACTGAAATGAATAGAAAATAAATCAACATTCAAAAACAGAGATTATAATTTAAAATCGTGAACGGATATTTTTGGGTTTCCCTCCCTGAGTTTTCCCTATTTTCTTTACCAAAATGTTTTGATTTGTGACACACTTAAGTAAAAAGTTTTTACTGAAATTTATTATGTAGTCCAGTAGGAGCTCAACATTTAGGTGTTCATGGATTTGGAGGATGTGTCCCTCGAGTGGCTACCAACCAATCTAAGGCATTTGTTTTGGGCCACTTGAAGAGTTCTCAAGTTGGTATTGCTTGCAAGACCGGCTCACATTGTTTAAATATAATATTTCAAATGAACTTGAATGAAATAAAACTCATTTATTTGTGGTATTGTCTAATTTAACAGAATATATATACATGGGAGTACTTTGTGTATTTCTACCATCCTCAGCCAAAAGCATAAGAGTTAAGACTAACTAAAATATTTCAGAATGTCAGCCTCTTGATGGAACCCCTCACCCTCCCTCCTGGTGTTCCCCATAACGTCAGACATTCCTATCTATGCTAAACTGTCAAACTGTGAGATATTTTATGAAAAAAAAGATCACAATTTTTCGAATGTATGAACTCCTTTTTAAGATCTAGGTAATATTGTAGACTATATAATGTTTCCTAAGCAATAACAATGAACAGACGAATAATGTAACATAGTAAAAAATCAAAATAATTGTTTCAAAGTACAATCTTGTTACAAATGATTATATTGTAAATTATATGTATCAATTGGTAAGAGGTAAATGCTATGTATCTTTAAATACCGAAAGTACTCCCATGTATATATATTCTGTGAAATTAGACAATATCGCAAATGAACGAGTTTTATCTCATTCAAGTTCATTTGAATTATTTCACAATATCTCTGCAATAATGTCAGTTTTCATATAATATTTCAGTTTATTATCATGTAAATTATTTAATTTTAATTATTCGTTGTCACAATTATGTCATGTCCTTTATTCATATCTACATACATTAATGCAGTAATAATATTTTATATATCTCAGTGTCGACAGCTTGGCAGAAATTCCACAACTTTGTTTTATTTTAATTATTTATCCACAAGCTTGATGTCTCCTTCTTCGTATTAATATATATCTGACAAAATACAGGCTCGGGGCCATCGCTTAGCGTCCCATCCGAAGGACAAGGATTTTTCATCTCACATATAAAAAACACAAGATCTTGCTTGACCTTAGTTAGCATAGACGCTCTGAGCTAACGGCGCCCTCACAATGTAATTATTAAACCTATATGAATTAATATGTCAGCACAATTTTCACCTGGGGAATCCTTCACTATGACCTGATTTAACTTCCCTACAATATTTTTAATACCTTTTTCTGTTCTGTCTGCCTCCTTGACTTCCATTCTCTTTCTGTTGACAGGTGACACTAACGTTGGCTGGGGTAGTTACCTACCCTCCTGGACTGGCCTGTAGTCTTTATTACTTTGTAAAGGAATTTTATCAAATTTTTTCACTTCATCTTTTCATTATTATCATTATTTTATTTTAAATATGTACATAACATCTTATTAACATTCCGTAGCTTTATTTATTAAATTGTATGTTCTTATTCTGTTTGATTTGAGTGAAAAACATAAATAAACAACAAAAAAAAAAAAAGTAAAATAAGAAAATAGTTGTAATTTCAATGACAATAATTTGATGTGGTTTTGGTGGTATACATAAGAAATTTAAATAAAAAAATGAAGAAAATAAAAAAAAAAAAGCCTTAAGTGTATTAATGCAGGCTTTGGAACTGAACATAAAAGTGATAGTTTGTTTCAATAATTATTAATGAGACGAGAAAAATAGCGTTATTATTATAAATTAATGGTAAATATTCACTTAAAAGATTTTTATTAGTGTGAAAATGGTTGATTGATTATTTCACATAGTCTGAACTCTGATTTTATTGTTATGTGTTAGCCAGTTTTCAAGGTTACCGCCCTCATTAATAGGCAGTCTGATGAAACATTTTTTTAAATATAAGAATGTAAAAAGTAAAATGAATAAATTAAATAACACGCAATTTTATATATGTATCCAGAACCCTTTAGGGTCGACACTTACATCTTTTCAGATAGATCGGGAAAAGGGATTAGGGGGAGGCTTAACACAGAAACACTAATAACTACCAATGTATTGACACGAAATTTCATATGTAAATTCAAAGCCCTATAAGGACCTACTAATTTTCAGCGGACTCAACCGAGGGGGGGGGGGGGGGGGGGGGGGCTCAACTCAAAAATCTTAATTATTGCCGATGTAATGAATGTGTCAACACAAAATTTAATATTTAAATTATATATTGAGTATTTTAGATTAGTTTTATCAATTTGTGCAGGGGAAGTACATAGATGGTGATTAACCGACCACTTTTTTGTCTAGTTATTCATTTAGTATTCAACAGTTATTTTATTTACTCATTTTACTCTTTAAATTATTATCTTAAAAAAAAAAATAAGTACCTAAGTTTTTCTCACACTGCCTGATGATGGATGAGGCCATACTCGAAAGCCGGCCATCAATCTGTGAGAGGTCAAACTATGTTTCTCACACTGCCTGATGATGGATGAGGCCATACTCGAAAGCCGGCCATCAATCTGTGAGAGGTCAAACTATGTTTCTCACACTGCCTGATGATGGATGAGGCCATACTCGAAAGCCGGCCATCAATCTGTGAGAGGTCAAACTATGTTTCTCACACTGCCTGATGATGGATGAGGCCATACTCGAAAGCCGGCCATCAATCTGTGAGAGGTCAAACTATGTTTCTCACACTGCCTGATGATGGATGAGGCCATACTCGAAAGCCGGCCATCAATCTGTGAGAGGTCAAACTATGTTTTTCTCACACTGCCTGATGATGGATGAGGCCATACTCGAAAGCCGGCCATCAATCTGTGAGAGGTCAAACTATGTTTCTCACACTGCCTGATGATGGATGAGGCCATACTCGAAAGCCGGCCATCAATCTGTGAGAGGTCAAACTATGTTTCTCACACTGCCTGATGATGGATGAGGCCATACTCGAAAGCCGGCCATCAATCTGTGAGAGGTCAAACTATGTTTTTCTCACACTGCCTGATGATGGATGAGGCCATACTCGAAAGCCGGCCATCAATCTGTGAGAGGTCAAACTATGTTTCTCACACTGCCTGATGATGGATGAGGCCATACTCGAAAGCCGGCCATCAATCTGTGAGAGGTCAAACTATGTTTTTTTTATCTTGCAACCTGTGAGATCTTATTACATTTATTTTTTATTGAAAATAACCAAAATTTATTGAAGTTGTTAAAAAATAAAAATAAAAATTACAGAAACTTAATCAACGATTTAATTATTAGAAATATAATCTAAAACACCATATTTTATAAATATAGAAAATGAATGTTTCATATTTTTGTAAACAGATACATTTATAAGCCATAATATGTTGATGAAAGTAATATAATTGTTTTAGCCATATTTTTAATTAACTTCTTATACTTTTTGTACAGATAGCACTTTTCATATAACCATTTATTTATTTATTTCAGATAACAATTTTTTTTAATGTCATTCAACTCAGTTATCTTTATTGTTCGATGGCTAAAACAGAAAAATAAAAGATCATTTGTGTGAAGTTCGTATTGAGAATTTTTGGTAATTCTCTTTTGGAACATTAGTTTATTATATATATATTTTTTAAATAAATTATATGAAAAAATTGGTATTTCCCAAAATATTCTATGTTTAAAGTTTCATCATTATTTGTTTTCTTTCTTGATTTGTATTTGATAAAATTATTATTATAATGAAATGATAAAATCAATGTATTTGTATAAAAAATTAAATTGAAAAAAAAAAAAGGTTAATAAATTGTAAATAAAATTTTCTAAAAAATGTAATATATTATGTACATTTTGAATAAATGAATCAGAAATTAGTGTGTTTAGTTTACATTTTGCTTCCTCCCATATCCGACAGAGCGGTCGTTTCTAAGAGCCAAAAATGCTTTTGTCTTAGGCGTATATTTCTCTGAGACTTTTACGAACTTGCACCTCAGATAGATGACAAGGGAGCTACTTATCATATAGGCATTGGAGAAAGGAAGGGGAGAGGAGAGTTCGTGGGCTGTGAACCTTTCTTATACATCAGGTAAGAGCGTCGCAATTCAACTTGAGAACCCGTCACTGTACAGCCAGATATTTGTTCGGTCTGAAATATTTTTCACTCTCTAACGACATTGCTTCTTTAATTTCTTTATCAGAAAATATCAAAAATCGGACCCACAAGGACAACCTATATTCTATATTTGCTCTTTGCCTTTTTTAGTTATGATTAACCACAATATATTTTTCATCTTTACTTATGGTTCGCTATCACCATATCTGGTTGATGCCCATATATCAACAATGCTTTATTATATCGTTTTTCAGAAAATATCTGAAATAGGGCCCACAAGGGCAACCTAGGTATATTGGGAGGGTTGTTGTGTACACCTAGGGACCTAAGCATCGAATGCTCATCCCTTCCCTGTTAGCTCTACAGCGGGAGACCGAAATCTTGCCTACCCAAATTTAGTTACTTAAGATAAGACTCATTAACGGGTATCTGTCTTTCGAAAACGCCCAGGGCTATCGGCCGAAGGACGACGTGCTCAAGGTTTTTTTCCCTTCTCCGTAAAGACACCTAAAGGCTTCGGCATGATTTCGAACTCGCGATCCTGAGCTTATTGGACTCCATATGTAAAGATAAAATAAAGATTCTGGTTGAATTTAACAAAAATTGTCGAGGAGGAAATAAAGAAAACATGTGGGTTTTGTGGTAACGTTTCCAAATATTTTGTGAAAAACACATTAAGGCAGCAATGTTAGTGGATAGGTATCCACCTATCCATATATATATATAATATATATAGGGATATTTTAGTTAAATTCGAAATGCTCAAAAACAGCTGACATCACAGATAAAGAAGTGTGTAGTTGTGTGAGTGCGCTGCGCGCGCAACCGTCCGACACACACACAAATGCACATCAACGAGACTTACGCTCTGACATAGCCCCTACCAAGAGCTAAGATGTTAAGATATCAAAAAATAGTTTATTTACATATTCCTCGGACTGGACTGTCCTACCTTCCAAATCGTGTTCTGGATCAGGTGTTGGAATGTTGTTCCCAAATTCACCTGGTGGTGATCCGCGCATCCCTGGAACAGTTCTGCTCTTCTTTTGAGGTCTTCTTTTTTCAGGCTGAACCGAACTGAATCGCCTCGAGGCCTACCTCCTCCACACGCTCCGATCGGCCTTGAGGCGAGAGGCCTTGAGGCAAAACGAATGAGATTTTGTATTGAAATTTCCGGCCTCCAGACGTAAGATCCGCAGGAATACCTCAACAGAATTCTCCCTCCACACATAGAGGTTCGCCTCAAGGCCCGGCGCCTTGAGGCATGCCTTCGGATTTTCCGTTGCGTGTGGAGCCCCCTTTATTATGTGCAATCTCTTCTCCCCTCCCCTCATGCCGAAGCCTTTTCGATAATTAAAATTATTATTTTTTAGGTTACCCTAATTTCTAACCGTTACAATATATTTAATTATTATATTGGATTATTTTATCACATTATTATATTGGATTTTTACGTAGCCTAAATATTGTTTAACTAAGAATTACTATAGATACTGGGTTGGGTAAGGTAAGTGGATCCAGATATTTTTTTGAACCTACAGTTAGTCAGTTATTATTACTCGGCTTTTAACTACAAGGTCATATCGCCTACTACAAGAGCGCTCTTTCATCACTCTTGTAGACATGAGCCCGATTCTACTCTGGGAATCCTCAATTTTGCCTACTCTAAATTTTTATTCAGTTAGGGTAGTTCTGAATTCACATACTAATTTTGTGTCGATACATTCGAGTCCCACTTCTTTGCCCCCTTCCCTTCGATCGATTTCGCTGAACATTACTATACGTCAACCTTATGACGTTTTGAACTTAAATACAAAATTTCATGTCGATATATTCATTATCATATAGATATTGGGATTTTTGTGTTGAGCACCCCTCTGATAGCCTTTTGTCTGATTCAGCTGAAAATTGATAGGAGTGGTCATTGTAAGGCTTTGAATAAGTATCAATAGGTGTCCCCAGAATGTTTTGGATACACAGATGAAGTGTCGTGTCGATACATTCAATTATCTTTGAGGTATCACAGATATCTTAGGATATTAGTTCATAGACAAACACATAGAGACACGTAGACAGATAGAAATGTTTTTTTTTTTTTCACATTTAGAATCAGGTCGAAAACATAAAATGCCGTTGAAAACTCTGCATCGATTTTCTAACGGAATAAATAACTACTCCTTACACTTCGAATAGCAGGGAAAGTAATAACTGTTTTATACAATTAAGGTAAAATTTCACCCATTCTCTATTGACAATAGGCAATGAACTAAAAATGTTTCAGATTTTCCTATTTTTGAGGGACTGGGGGGTGGGGTCCATTTTTCCATTCCCTGGCTACGCCTCTCAAGTGACCTGCCGATCTCTGGTTAGAAGACTTTGGTGCTATTTTGGTCGACTCTTGCCATCTCTAGGTATTGATCCCATTTCAGCTTCAGTGATCACAAGAACAGACGTAGCCAATTTTCAATCATTTGTACAAAATTGTGTCTCTCTTTCGAGTTGCCTACCTATCAGAGCGTACATATAGAAAGAAGCAACATTGGAAGTTTAAGGTTAAGTAGTCCACATAGCCCTGAGTCGTGGTTTTGTATCTAAATATACAGATTACATAACTTTCCCTATACTTCGTAAAGCTCTCATCATTTCGAAACGATTTTGTTGCCAATTTCAAAAGATTGTCATCTAATTTATCTAGCCCAATTCATATATTCTTTTTATTAAGCCTTTTTTTTTTAAGAATTTGTTTTTTCTATCAAATGTTCCGGTTTCTCAGAGGTAATGTGCTCGCTTACTGACTTCAAGATCGTGGGTTTTTTTTATCTGGGAGGTTAAAAAAGCTCTTGAGGACGCCGTCCTTCGGTTGGGACGTTAAGCAATGGTCTCGAGCCTGTACGATGTCAGGTTCTCGTTAAAGACCCCTGCCCTAGGTGAATAAAAATTTAGGGTAGGTAAAATTTAAAACTTCCTTCTAGTAGTGTCGGACTCATGTCCACCTGAGTGACGAAAGAGCAGTCTGGTAGTATTCGATATTCGATATGACCTCGATATTAAAAGCCCGGACATGAGTCACAATAACTACTTAACTAAATATAGGTATTCTTTCTGACATCTTGAAATAAAATGGCGGCAGTATTTTTGACTTATAGGGTTTTAATGAACACATGTTTATTATAGTTCAAGCCTCATTCATTGAACGGTAATAAGCAATTAAAAATAATAAATGCATAAAGGATGTATATTTACTTAGTTACCGTAGTTAGTACAGGACGGCATGCTCAACGCTTCTTTGGTACGGTTTCGAACCCGCGATTTTGAGCTCAATAGGCAAGCATGTAGCCCCTGAGCTACTGGCGCCTTCTAAAGTATATATTAAAGAAATAGTTGCCATGAGCCAAAAAAATAATTAATTAATTGAGAATTCTTTCGGGATCCGGGGATAATTCCTAGAAACTAATTCACAAATCAATTTAAACAGCAATAAGCATTGACATGCTTACTTTTCGAAGTTCATGCATCCAGAACATGCTCTATATAATGAACAAATTCATAATATATGAATAATACATTCAATATTATAATGCCACTCCACAAAAATTCTATAATACATCTTGAAAATTAATTTTTCAGTTGTAAATAAAAATAATTACTTTTTTTGATGTTAATGTTTCTTAAAACTATTCCCAAAAATATATCTCAGAACTGAAAATAATTTTAAAAAACCCCGCACAAGATTAGTACCAACTCGTCGAAAAAATTATAAATGATAATTTATATTTAAATAATTTACTAGTAAAAATATTATTATAGATATGATTATTAATTATGTGAAACTATTTTTAAGTGAATAAATATAATATTATTGGCTTTTTAATAAAGAAAAGTAGTATGTAGGTGGACATTGATGCAACTTTTCGAAGGACTACTTTTTCTGCTGAGTAGTAGGTGCTATGCGCATGGACATTATGTCTGTCTTCCTCTTTCTGTCGTGGCACTTGGAGGTGAGTGATCAGTATTGAACTTTCTCAGTCAAATCCTACATTATCCTTACTTCTTTATGTCATCCTAAACTTTATTGTGACTTTTTTCCTTATTTATCAAGTTTATTTGATATTTTAACTATTATTTTACTTCGAAATGTAAGTAATAGTATTTAATCTTATGTTAACATGTTCGGTGCTGCTACTCAAGCCGGTGATTGTAATTGTCAGCTACTTTTTCATTATCGCTTTGTGATTTCTACATAAAATTAAATTTATTTTAGTTGATATGTATCGGTTGAATTTATTATTACTTATTTGTGAGATATATCATTTTTTGGGTACATTAATTGCTCTAGGACCACGTTTCACTTTGTCGCCATTTTGCTTCACGTATTGATTATCCCTATGGCCTTTATTTCTCTTCTAGTTTTATTCACTTGTTTCCCATATGTGAAAAATACTTGTACACATTTATTTACCAAGTGAAATAATCGAGTGGTTGTTACAAATAGTTTATTATTTCATCTGATTTTCTTGTGAACTGAAGCCGGGATTTTCTCTTCTTCAGTATGTTGTATATAATTGCTATTTTATTATGTATTCTTGTTTTCAAAGCTTCATTAATTTTAAATAACCACATCGTTTTTAAAAGCACTTGATTTTACTGAAATTAGATTTCACAATCTGGCCATTTACTACCTTATTCGATACTTGTTAATTTTCACCTTTTCTGTTTTAAATTATTCTTTCTTGTTCCCTATTTAACTATTATGTATTTGTATTGTAGTTATTGCCGTTTACGGAATGTGTTGCAATTTTAAAAGTCGGACGTCTTGTCTGTTACCGTTATGTTCATCGTGTAACCTTACTCTTGGATTTGTAATTACTAGAAAGTTTAGAAAGTGGGCATCATATTTATTTTATTCTTGCATTTAGTTTCTTATTAACTATTTTATGATTGTTATTTCAATATATTCTTTTTATTGGAATTTTGAAGCATGCTTCCACATGGCATCTCAAAAATCTTCCACTAAAGATTGTTGTCTAGCATTTTCCTCTGAAATTCTATTATAGTAGTAACATTTAATTTTGTTTTATTATTAATTTCATTTGATTGCGATATTTTATTATCTATCAAAAATCAATAAAACATGTTGCAAGAAAGGTTGCACATGGCGGCCATTTTGTATCCCCACCCATATTTGCCCCGTTGGATCTTCTCGCATTTTTTTTTTCCAACTTCCCCTTTTTTTTAATTTGATTATATTTTCTTTGTTTTAGATTTCAATTCGCAAACATGCCTAAGGAAAAAATTCATATCAACATCGTGGTCATTGGACACGTAGATTCCGGTAAATCCACGACTACTGGACATCTAATTTACAAATGTGGTGGTATCGACAAACGTACAATTGAGAAATTCGAGAAGGAAGCCCAGGAGGTGAATATTTTAATTTCTATAATTTTTCCAAATAAATGAAAAATATTTGAAAATTTTATATAATTATTATTTTTTCTCTTTCAGATGGGAAAAGGTTCCTTCAAATATGCCTGGGTTCTCGACAAACTGAAGGCTGAACGTGAAAGAGGTATTACGATAGATATCGCCCTCTGGAAGTTCGAAACGGCCAAGTACTATGTAACAATTATTGATGCTCCCGGACACAGGGATTTCATCAAAAACATGATCACTGGAACTTCACAGGTAAGAATCATATTTAATTAATTTATTTTTTCTATATTTAAAAAATATGCGGTTATTTTATCAAAGTGAACCATTCAATATGTTGAATGCTACATCATAATCACGTTTAGTCCCTTGTAATTCTGTAATTTGTTGTAGCATCTGGCTCAAATTTATACTCGACTTAACGCAACATTTGTACAACGCTAATTTTTTTTCAATTTTGACCACGAGACGGAAACAATCCGTATTTATTTAACTATGTGTTAATATATTAGGCTTACACAACATTCTCACAACTCAAGATTTGTTCTTTTTTTTTTTTGCGCACGAATCTATATTTGTATTAATCGCCGTATTTAGTTTTCTCCTATATTATAACTTTTTTTTTTTTAATCAACTATTCAATATGCTTCGTACATAACCACGTTCTTTGAAACTCGTTGATTTTTTTGCATCTGGTCCGAATTGATATCAGGGATACGCAACTTTCTACAACGTGAGATTTGCTCGTTTTTATCCACGAAACTGGATTTTGGTTGGTAGTGCTTTTACTTTTTTTTTTTATAACAGGCTATATTCGACATTTTCTCTAGATTTAAATAACGTGTTTTAACCACGTTCCTCTTTTTACAATTGTGTTAATTGTTTTAACATCTGGAACTTCATATATAATTTTATATTTGGCAACTTTGGTACAACGCTAAATTTGTTAATTTTGTCCACGAAGCTGCTAGATTTTTTTTTTTTTTTTTTTTTTTCAATCCCTGACTAATTTTTTTTTTTTTCTGCATTTAAATAACATGATTTCTAATGTTTAGACTCAGTAATAATTCAGTGCACATATTGCAGCATGATTGACCAACGCTAAATTTGTTGGTAGTTTTTTCATCTAAACTATTTTTTGTTATAACAATCAAACCATATTTAATTATTTTTCTCTGCATTTAAATAACTAGTGATTTTTGATATTTCATTTAATTAAACCATTCAATATACTTTATCACGTTTTATATTCTTTAATTCTGTGCGTTTGTTTTATCATCTTATCCAACTTTACTAACTTAACCGCAACATTTCTCCTTTTTTTGTCCACAAGTCTGTTAATAGTACTTTAATGTTCCAAACGAATCACAGACCCTGCTGTAGCCCAACTGGTTATGTTGGGTATGACAGATATTATGTACTGTGTATATAAAACAACTGTCTCGCTATGTTCACTTACTCAAACTGGTTTGTGGATACGAATGTTACAGAAACATTTTCATATTTGATAAAAAATTAATTTATATTGTGAAGTAATACGCTATTTTGTCAGAAATACTATTTCTGAAGATTTTTTTAGTATACTTCTATCCACTTTATTCACTTGTGCATTATTAATATCACGTGACTTGAAAAATGAGCCTCGCTCTAGGGAACTGTGAACTTACACGAGATGCCGTTTATTATAGTTAGAAAATGAGAAAAGTATTAGTCTTTTGTATAAAGACACGTGGATAGCCAGCCATTTTTATAAGTATGATTACGTGTACTGTATTTATACTAAGTGGCATAGCTGTTTACGTATTTGTTTAATTTATTACTCTCAATTGTGAAATATGTTGCTGGCATTGTGACATCCTTCTATTTTTATGCAATATCATTAAGAGAAGACTAGAAAAAAATAAAAACATCTTAGATTAAACAGCCTATAAGAAGAATACACTGAGAAACACCACTTTTCTGCCGGTAGCATGCTAGCCTCTACTGAGCTCAAGATCGCGGGTTCGAAACCCCGGCAACAGTTGAGAATTGTCGTTGTGAAAAAAATATTGTTATTGTAACTAATAATTCGGACATTTAACTACAAGGTCATATCGCCTACTACCAGAGCGCTCTTACTTCGCCCTGGTGGACATGATTAGCCCGACTTCAGACTTGGGACTATCGCTTAACGTCCCATCCGAAGGACGACGTGCTCACTTCTGATATAAAAACATACGGGCTTCGAACACGCGATCTCTCGGACTCAGTCTATTAGCTTTGCAAATAACGTATCTAATTGCACGAAGTTTCCACGCATGTAAACCTACCTTTAAATATTGTTCAGTTGATTATTACGGATAGAGTAAGAAGCTAAAAATTGATTTGATTGTGTTTCCCTGGAAATTATTGAAAATTGAATTTTTAATAAAAGTCTGTACCTTATAAGTTGATAACGATCGATTTGTTTTGGAGGAAGAGCGAAAACTCTGTTCGTTAGTTGCTGGGAGGAGGTATATTGCTGGTGTTACTACTACGATGTATAGGAGAAGTTGTGTAATTCAGAAATTCTAAATTCAAGTTTTCGCTGGAATTTAACATTGAATTATACTGTCGTACGATTTAATTGCAATTTTTGGAAAGGTAATATTTTCAAAGCCCTTTTTTTTTTTTTTTTCATTCACGACTTCTACAGTTAATTTGAGAAATAATTTCTACTGATTGTGCCTTGTCGATTTGTGTAGGCTGATTGTGCAGTGCTGATCGTGGCAGCTGGTACTGGTGAATTTGAAGCTGGTATCTCCAAGAACGGCCAAACGAGAGAACATGCTCTTCTTGCCTTCACTCTGGGAGTTAAACAACTCATCGTCGGAGTCAACAAAATGGACTCCACCGAACCACCCTACTCTGAGGTATATAATATGTTATATTATTTTAAATTTGTAGGGTGACGTTTATGTAATTGGTTTGAGTTTTCAACGGATTTATTGTTTTTACGACACTTTTTACGTGTCTTTAACCCTTCTAAGGATCATACTTATAGATTTTCAGTCAAATCTTCCGGTTATATTCCTACAATTTTTTTAGTTTTGTAGAATATTTTGTAACAAACCCAACATTTTTGTAGCTGACTTATGTACATTATTATTGTTCGGAAGACTTCATTTTCAAACATTTGAGTGGGTGTTACATAACTTCAAAAGGAAACTATTTATCTTTCAAATATTTTGGGAAACTACATTTTGTTTCTATGATGAAAGCAGTACAGCCCAGCTCCATTTAGACACATTTTCTATATGGCGTTTCAGTCTGGAGAGAGTAAAATATACAGTATTTTTTTTATTTCTATATATTTCAATTTCTGTGTTATATTTACATAAGATTTATATTACTATTATCATATAATTTATATTACTATTACCATATAATTGGATCCTAGATTTTGGTTTAAATACTTAGATATACTCCTTGTCCTAATTTTTTTTTTCCCCCTTCCGAAAATAGGGGTTATGTAATCTGTTAGAAATTCTATTCTTCGTGATTAACCGAATTTCTGCCCCCCCCCCCCCCCCCCCTCCTCCCATAAGTGAAAAATGTGTTTTTGTCTGTGACCACAATAACTCCCGATAATATGAATGTATCATCACAAAATTTTATATGTGAATCCAGATCCCAATAAGGACGGCAACTATTAATTTTCAGAGGAGTTGTTTGAAGGGAAAAGGGGGCACAATTCCAAAAAAAAACATAATCAGCAATGTAATAACACATTTAATTTGAGAATTCGATTTGTCAATTATCGATTTTTAGTCCAAACGATTGATTGGTTTTAGAAAAAGAATAAAAACTTGATTTTTTTTTTTTTTAATATATATGCTCTGAGACTAGAGTGTGTGTAAGTCTGAGGATAATCCAATAAATATTATTGGATTGATTAATAGCCATTAAGAAAGAATAAACTTATTATTGTGATTTCATATTTATTTTCTTACCACAGTTCACTGTTTTAGCTTCGAATCTATATCCTTGTGCTCTTGTGTTTCAGCCTCGATTTGAGGAAATCAAAAAAGAAGTATCTTCCTACATCAAGAAGATAGGTTACAACCCAGCCTCAGTTGCCTTCGTCCCCATCTCTGGTTGGCATGGAGACAACATGCTGGAGCCCTCTGAAAAGATGCCCTGGTTCAAGGGGTGGGCCGTAGAGCGGAAGGAGGGTAAGGCTGATGGCAAGTGTCTCATTGAGGCTCTCGATGCCATCCTTCCCCCCAGCCGACCCACCGACAAGGCCCTGCGACTACCCCTCCAGGTTAGCATCATCCAACACCTCTCACTAGTATTATGCGATTCCATTTGCTAAAGAAATTATTATTAGTTTGAGTTGTGCTGCGTGATATCTGTTGTGATCTTGATCGAATTTCTTCGGCGTCAAATTGTTTTATTCTCCACGGTCATTTAAGCAAGAAGAGAAAATAGTAAAATTAGTCTACTATATAATATATGCTCTACATATATATATATATATATATATTACGCCTGTATAATGAAAGCAACACAGCCCAGCTCCATGTAGAGACACATTTTCTGTATGGCGTTTCAGTCTGTGGAGAGTAAAATAGAGAGAATATTTTTTATTCCTATGTAAATGTTTACATATGATTTATATTACTCTAACAATATTTTTTGTTCATTTTATGAATTTATTCGTTAGCATATAACAGATGAAAACAATTTATTTTCATTTTGTTATCGAGTTATACGTAGTATAGGGGAGGTTATGTCATCGATCAGATATTCGATGTTGAGTTTAACCGGAATTTCAATATATTTTCCGACGCCCTGATTCCAAGAATAAAAACTGTATCGACACAAAATTGTATCAAAAGTCCTCGTGTTAGTGGTTTGAGAGGATGCGCGAGAACGTAATTAATTTATTCGTGCTGAGGAAATACTTTGTCAGGCACTTACTTTTTTTTTTTTTTTTTTTTTTTTTAATGTATATGCGTTTTAAGTCAGTTTCGAAGCAATATTACAATTTCAATTTATTTTATATATTTTTTTTTTATTTTTTGAACAGGACGTGTACAAAATTGGTGGTATTGGAACAGTTCCGGTGGGCCGAGTGGAAACTGGAGTTCTGAAGCCTGGTATGGTGGTAACTTTTGCCCCAGTCAATCTGACCACTGAAGTAAAATCTGTTGAAATGCACCACGAAGCCCTTCAAGAGGCTGTCCCTGGTGACAATGTTGGTTTCAACGTTAAGAGCGTCTCTGTCAAGGAGTTGAGGAGAGGATATGTCGCTGGAGATTCAAAAAGCAATCCACCCAAAGCAGCTTCCGACTTTACCGCTCAGGTAATTGAATTTTTTCCATATTATATACTGTGCCGACAAAAAGTATTTGCACATCCTCTTTTGTTGGAAAAATTGAATAAGTATGTGCGGCTGTGATTATAATAATTTTATTTATTAGCAATTAGTGATTCATGTTCTGTTGAACAAATTGAGAAAACTTCGATGTATTAAATAAAAAACAGTAAAAAACAGAAAATGGTATCGACAAAAAGTATTTGCACACCTAAATGGCTTGTTGGTGTTTATTTATTTATTTGTATTTTCTGAAAGGAATTAGTGTATGTTTTATTTATAAAGATATGTTTAAAGGAATCAACTCATTCAGTATTAGTCAGTGCTGTGGTTTCGTTGAGATGGGGAAAACAAAAGAAATATCTATGAATCTTCGGCATAGAGTTATCAAGTTGCGTAGGAAAAGTAAAAGCTATCGTCAGATTGCTTCCGCCCTTGATATGAATATGTCAACAGTGAAGTACATCATTAAGAAGTATGAAGACACTGGATCTATTGAAAACAGAAGAAGAAAAGGTCGACCAAGACTTTTAAATGAAAGACAACGTCGAGAAGTTGTGAGACAGGTGAGAGCGGCCCCTTTCATAAGTGCTCAAGAAATTGCTAATAGGGTCGCTTCGACTTCTCAGCAGCAGGTGAGTGTGTCTACCATAAAGAATGTATTGCATGAAGCCAATTACCATGGGCGAAGTAGAAGAAAAAAACCATTTATAAGTGAGAAGAATAGAAAAAGACGACTTGATTTCTCACAAGAATATATTGAGAAGCCAGAGGAATTTTGGGAAAATGTTTTGTTTACAGATGAGAGTAAGTTTAATATGTTTGGCAGTGACGGAAGAAGATTTGTTTGGCGAAGACCAAATGAAGAATTTCACCCTCAAAATGTTGTTCCAACTGTAAAGGGAGGAGGAGGTCACGTGATGGTTTGGGGCTGCGTTTCTGCTAAAGGGACCGGAAATCTGGCATTCATTGAAAATACTCTGAATGCCAGAGGTTATGTGGACATACTGCGGACCAACTTACGTGCGAGCGTCCAGAAGCTTGGTATAGAAAATTCATTCATCTTTCAACAGGATAATGACCCTAAGCATACTGCCCGAATTACTAAAGAGTGGCTGCTCTATAATGCACCAAGAAGGCTTCACACACCACCCCAGTCACCGGACCTCAACATAATAGAAAATCTGTGGCACCACCAACTAAGAATTCGGAAACAGCACATGACTGGCAGACAACACTTGAAGGAGGTATTACAGGAGGAGTGGGGGAAAATAGATATTAGTCTTATTGATCTCTTGTGCAGTCAATGTCTTCCAGACTTGGGGCAATTTTAGCGGCCAAAGGTTGTATTACGAAATATTAGGTAGCTTAAAATCGTGTATCTTTATCATAAATGAAGTGTGCAAATACTTTTTGTCGATATAATTTTCTGTTTTTTATTTTTTTTTATTTAATACATCGAAGTTTTCTCAATTTCTTCAACATAACGTGAATCACTAATTGCTAATAAATAAAATTATTATTATCACAGCCGCACATACTTATTCAATTTTTAATTTTTCCTACAAAAGAGGGTGTGCAAATACTTTTTGTCGTCACAGTATATCAATCACGTATTGTAAATGTTAAAGGGGTTACAATATTCTCAAAATCAATTGTAATTGTCCCTGAGTGAAACAGTACAGTATGCGAAACGTTAATCTAAACAATTATGATTGAGAAATGAATCCTCTTAACGAGTGATGTGTCGCCCCTCCGATATCCTGGAAACATTTGGCCTATATTGCTGAAATTGTGCAAGAAGAAAGAATCTTACGCGCAGAAAACGTAGTAGGGTTTTGCTAAAATGCCGATTCTACTGTGGGAGACATACATTAGTAATCATCCAGGTGTAGAGGTCTTTAACGAGTATCGCTGTACAAGCTCGGAACTATAATAGCTTAACGTCCCATTCGAAGTTGGGCATGCTCGATTATTTTCACCTCAGACAAAAACGTAAGGGGCTTTGGCCGTGTTTGGAACCCGCGTTCTTGAGCTCAGTAAGAAAGCACTCCGAGCTAGGACACCCTTTTCCTAAAGGAAGTAATATTGAAGTAATAACGAGATTCGATTATATAATTCAAAGATAAAAAATTGGTTTAATATTACACGAATTCAGAAATGTCTAAATAATTTTGCAATTGTAAGCCCTTCAGGGCATTTTTAAATTTTAGTTATGATTTAGGTTAATTTCAAAAGTATTCCAATAAATCTTGTTTTAACAACATTTATTAAATTTCAGGTAATTGTTCTGAACCATCCTGGACAAATTGCCAATGGTTACACACCAGTGTTGGATTGTCACACCGCACACATAGCATGTAAATTCGCTGAGATTAAGGAGAAATGCGACCGTCGTACTGGTAAGTTCTATCGTAACTTTGAAAGTGTTCAGAAATACAATACGGTAATTAATTGAAGCTATCAAAGCTCGCAACATGATTTTAGGTTCAGTGTTTTGAGGTTTTCAGTGTGGTGACTGCCAGTGAAGGCGATCCATTTCCAAAAAAAAAGACTTATTCGACGGATTTCATTTAGAAGTTCCCTTGAAATCATCTAACACAGCCCAGCTCCATGCAGAAACACATTTTTTGTATGGCGTTTCAGTCTGTGGAGAATAACAGAGATAATATTTTGTTTAATTCTTATGTGAATATTTACATAAGAATCGTATTACTCTGACATTTTCCATGTTGAAAATATTACGTTTTCATCAATTTTGAGCTTTTCCAAGTCTGTATTTAGATGTTGTGTCCAAAAATGTCTTGAAAAATTGTTATGAAATGACGTAGTTTGATGATCTTACATCATGTCTACTTGATTAATGTTGTAGACTTCAATCTCTCGTAAACTGCCATTTATTATTTTGATAAGTTTTCAGAGACATCATTTATTGGCATACTCGTCAGGGTGTTTCATTGAATAAGAATGCATGTCATTTTTGTTGATGCAACAAACAACACATTAATTATTTTAAAATAACGTGCATTTGTCGCTGGTGTCTTTAAATTGATTTCATAGTTGCAATCGATACAGCTATCAAGATACACTTTAGGATAATTGTAAGGGAACCGTAATCATAATAGGTTTAGTTTTTTCTCTGACCTAGCAGGAAATAGATACTGCTTTCATGTTCTATTATTTGAATGAGTAGATATTTCAGTGCCCTAACTAAGATGTGTTTAATTTCTCAAGAACCCATCGTACTGATGTGTTTATAATTTCTCAAGAACCCATAGAGATACTGCTGCCTAGTGTTCTATTATGTAAATAAGTATATATTTTGGTAGCCTCTCTCTAAGATGTTTTTATTTATCAAGGAACCATCATCATATTGATGCTTATAATTTCAAGAACCAATAGATACTGCCTAGTGTTCTATTATTTAAATAAGTAGTTACTTCATCAGTACCCTACAATACTACTTCTTGTTCTATTATTTAAATGTCTGTGCCCTAAGATGTGTTTAATTTCCAAGAACTCATTTTTTCATATTATTTTTTTCTTTCAGGTAAGACGACGGAGCAGGCTCCCAAATCGATCAAGTCTGGTGATGCTGCCATCATCAATTTGGTTCCAACGAAGCCAATGTGTGTGGAGTCTTTCCAAGAGTTTCCACCTCTGGGGCGTTTCGCCGTTCGTGACATGAGGCAAACCGTTGCTGTGGGTGTTATTAAAAGTGTCAACATTAAAGACATCTCCACTGGTAAAGTGACGAAAGCCGCGGAGAAGGCTCAAAAGAAGAAATAACTAGATGTCACCATTATGACTCCTCCCCTCTGGTCAGATGCAAACCTCCTCAACATCTCTGCTCGCTTCTCTCTACTCTGTCCCTCTCAACTGTTGTCCAAGTGGCTCCTTCAGCCGTGTTTCCACCGTAAAGAATTTAGGAGGAAAAGCGACTCATGGAATCACTTAACCTTCCTTTACTCAATATAATTATCTATATATATATATTATATATAAAATATATAGCGTTATTAATACTTAAAAAACAAAACACTTTTTTAAAACCTGAGAGGTTTAACGATTTGGTTTTTGTATCTTTTTTTTTTTTTTTCTTATTCGTTTTATATATAGAGGAAGAACGTGTGAATAGCATGCTTTTTTTTTGTTATTATTTCTTTTTTATTTGACAGATTTAATTTATATTTGAAGTTTTTTTTATGTCTCGACTGTTAATTATGAAGCAACGATAGTTTCTGTAAAGATTGGTGACGAGAAATAAATGCTTCATGACACAGAATGTTAGTTTTTTCCTGTATCCTCTTTGATTCACATAAGGTTGGAATTCTGTTACATTGAAATCTTTCTTTCCTGAAGAGCAGACTGGCAGTCAAAAGGTGTTTGATATATCTATGGTCACAGGGAATAAGGTGTTGAGTCGTAAAATGGCCAAAATGAGGTAATTGTACTGTGAACATCTCCCACGCCATCTGCGCACTGCGAAGAAGTTGAGAGCTCAAGACTTATATTATTAAGATGTGGGTTTCTCGTAAAATGGTGTATGTTCTCGGTTAAATCAACTTAGGTAACTGCCTTTAACCAATTATTCACTACAGCAGACAATTCCACTTGAAGAACGAAACGGTGTTTTCGGTTAAATCAACTATATAGGTAAGTGTGGTCAATAATTAGGTAAGTGATGGGGAATGAGTAGGCAACTAAGGGGAAATCCATAAAAGGATTAACAATTTTCATTCACTCTATTAGATTTAGAAGGTGTATATATAATAAATAATGATGCAAACATAATTTATTCCAAAAACGATTAATGCAAACGGAAAGAAGTGCTGCCCCGAAAAGTTACTATCACCGGAATTGTACTTTACTATGAATTATTTAACCTGGTCTCCCTCAGTAATCTGATCGGCTGAAAGTCAATGGGCATCTTCTGAATCTTCAAAATAGTGTATATATACATTTTTTGGGGGTTTTAACCTCTAAAGCCGCCGATCTAGGTACAATCGGTAGGTGTTTTGTATGGGGTTTTTGACTTGCATATGTGTTCTATACATTGGGAATTATTAGGATTTTTGAGTTGAGCCCCCGCCCCTACCTAATCCACCTTTTAGTGAATTTGGTTGAAAATCAGTAAGTGTTCTTTTTGGATTCTTCTGAATACACCTTCAATTTCGTGTCGAATTGATTATCAGGAGTTATTTTTATTTTAAACTAAACTTTTTAGGATCCCCAGTGGGTAGGAAGACATGAAATATCCGTGAAAAACTGAAACATCTGGGACCCAAACAATGGGATTATTTTTTCCCGAAATTTTGCCAACCCTTAGGGTAGTTGAAGAAGTTAAACTACATAAATTTGTCGGAATGATCGCTAGAGGGCGCAGGTAGCGTGCTTGCCTATTGAGCTCAAGATGGCGGGTTCGAAACCCAGCCGCGAAGCCTTTTTTTTTTTTTTTTTTAATCTGAGGGATAAAAAGCCTTGAGCGCGCTACCCTTCGGATAGGGCCCGAGCTTGTGCGATAATCAGGTACTCGTTAAAGACCCCTCCCATGGCAAAGGGCAGGCAAAATTTAGGAACCTGAGCGCTCATGTTCAAAGCGACATAGGGGCGCTCTGGCGATAGGCGATATGAGCTCCAGCATGAGACTAAGAACGATCACTGGCTATGACCCATATCTTATTACAAGATGGCTCATTCCGCCCACCTGAGTACTGAATGAAGGACACTCCGAACTACATAACTATAATAATTATTTTTAAAATTATTTAAAAAAAGTTGTTTTGAATAAATTACATTACCGAATGGAAGTGATGAGTTCTATGAAGATTATTGTCGGAGGATAATATCTGATCGTTCTGGTCTGGTGTCCAGTTGTAAAAAAAATGGAGGTTTTTGTAGATTAGTGCTTATTTATCGCCTCACTTCGTCTGGTCCTTTGCACTAACTGTGGTACAGTGACTGCGTTGTGACCAATATTCTAAATATGTACATTATTTAATCTCCTCAAAAAAAAAATTTTAAATATGACGACCATTAATTTCTGAGGTGCAGGCTACTCCGACAAGGGACGACCCGATCCTGGATTTAGTAGCCAATGTTGGAGAAGACGACTACAACCCCAGCAGGCTTACTTTCCACCTCTTTCTCATATAAGTTTGGAGCAAACTTCTCATTTATAGGATTGACCTGCCGTTTGAAAACTTCAAATCACACACACCTTGAAACATGAAAATCCGTTAAAACCTCGATCTCGGATTTTCATACGATTACAATACTTCCTTATAAGAAAGTAATTAACCAATGTCATTTAAATTTGGGGTCCAGTGCGAAACTGGCAACACTGATTCAAGTCGTTTCAGGTCAAACAAAGATCATACAAGAAAGCGGGTTACAGCTTGCGTGACTTTCTTTATCTGTTTGTTCTATCATTAATGGAAAATGTCTGAACACATTTCGACCATACTTTTATGATAATTAAAAAATATAAAATATATAAATTATTAATTATAATAAATAATATTATATCACACATCCTGCAGAAATTGTTGCTGGTCTTTCACTAAATTTAGATTTCTATAGTATATTCCGAAAAGGGCCCTAATAAAAAAAATATAGAAAGTTGACATGCAATTTTGAAGAAAGTGCACGTATTAAAAAAAATATGTCAATTAACAATTATTTCATTTGGATTTCTTCAAAAATATTCAATCCAAAGGAATATTTATTTGGTTGCCAGGGAAAAGAAATAGCATAGATCGAAAACAAAATATTGGGTTTATTAATACTTAACCTACATCATAATGATGAAAACTAACTTGGAAAATAAAAATCAATTATTTACGAAAATTATACTACTAATTCTTAAATGTACATCAGTTTTTTTCTGTGGCCACTCTCTAATGGGCAAACGTGTACAAAAGTAAGACGGTCTCAAGGACTGAGAAGTTAAAAAACATAATTGTAGAAAAAATTATATTTAACATATATATATTTTTATTAATATTCCAAGGCTGAAGTAAGGAAGTAAATAATTTAATTTACTTTCACAGCGTCATGGGCTGCAGTTCTCTTTCTCGTCCGGAATAATTCAATAACAGTGATAACACTAATGTGTAGATGATATGCATGAAATGATGTTGATGTAGCTGAGCTGCATTCATTGTCAGACCTTCAAATGAGGATTTATATCTTTAAGCTCTTCTGTTGGTACTCATGCAGTTGCTGTTCTTAATGATAAGAAAAAACTGTAGCGTTTTGGGTAAACTAAGAAGGCACACATTCTAGGAGAGGTCATTTTAAAAATGCACTTTATAAGCTTATCACTTGAGTGGCTTTCATTCTGCTGTTAATTTCAGTTTATTTACGAACATTTCTTGTATTATTATTATTTCAGTATTATTTTTTGAGTTTCGGGTGCCAAATGATGGAATCCGCTTTCCGCGAGTAGAAAATGCCAATGCATTAAGAAACAAGTAAAATGCAATTCCAAGTGTCATAACTCAAACGTTTGCAAAAATAAATAAGTTTTGTGTAGGTACTTAATATTCTAGAAAAATAAAATAAAATAAAGAATACTTACCTACGTGTTTGTGATTTAAAATATTGTGATATGAAATTGTGATTTATAAATTTGACTCACTTAATTCAAATACAAGTTTTTCTACATTTATTTTTCTTATTTCTATAGCATTATTAACCCTATACTTCTATTTTCTGCTATTGAGCGTTTTTTCTGGCACTGGGCGGATTTTTCGGCCAATGGACGTTTTGAATGCTCAATGGCCGAATCAGTTGTAGGGGTGGGTGGGTTACAGTGGATCACGGGTAAGCTCGTATTTTAAACAATTTCAATTAATAATTATTTCAATTGGATTTTTTTCTAAAGATACTAAAAAGATGGCATTCTGTTTTTCAAATTTGCAAAAATGTTCAATCTAATCCAAAGGTATAAATTACCTTACTGGGTTAGCAGGGAAAATGAATAATAAAATAATAGAACAAATATTGGGTTTATTTACCTAAACCTACATTATAAATAAAATCAAAATATCAATATTAAATAAAAAATCAAATTACAAAAATAATGTTACAAACTAATTTATACATCTACTTTAGTCTCTTTAATTCAATATTATTTTGGGCATATAAATAAATAAAATTACCTACCAATGCATTCTTTTTGAGGTTTCTATCGTGGAACATTTTCTTGGGCAAATCGAAATTTCCAATCCTAGGAATGACAAGTTTTTTTCGGCCAATGGCCGAATTCGGCCCGAATGGGTACAACATATACATTAAGATAGCTTATAATTTAGATACATAAACAGACATATTACCTCCGATACATTCATTTTGTCAGAAATTGTTAACATTTTTGAAATCAGGTCAGAAAACTTTAAATTCCGTTAAAAATACCGCCATTAAATTTACCGATTACATAACTTCTCCTATACTTCGTATAGTTGAGGAAGTAACAACGTAACATCTGAATGAGAAATACGTCCGAAAATTGTCATTAAACTGAAGATATCTGAAAGACTAGAAGCTAATCATAATTACTATCATTACTTCTTATTTTCTTTCTCTTTTCTATATTTCGCACATTGTGACCTGAGAAAGGGAATGTCGTGAAAAAAATATTTACGGAAAAGTTATAAAAAATTATTATATTTTTAATTTAATTAAAGGGTAATTCTACGTCAAATATACGACGAATTAAGGGTCACCATCTTGCATTTAATTCAAATTTGGCAAGCAGTTTTTTTGTCTGAAAATATGAAGTTTCTGAAAATTTGGAGCCATTATCTAAACAATTGCGCCGTACAGAGCAATTCTTCTGAATTTTTCAATTTTCCAATTTGAAAAATAGAAAATTCATTTCTGCAATACAAAATGTGATTTTCAATGAAAAAAAATTTTCAAAACTCATAATTGATCGGAAATTTTCCGTAGAATTCAATGCCGTTGGTTATTTTGCACTAGCTCGACGCGCATGCGCAGATAATGCAAAAAACGTTTTTCTTTAAAAATTCCTATCTGAAAAGTAGGTGCTTCGAATTGGCTGAAAATTTCAGAAAAGTTGGGTGACTTTGAGTTGTCATTACGCAAGTTTTAAATGGACCCCTTTCCCATGGTATTTCAACGAAATTCATATATTTTCATAATTACACTAGAGCTTTCTCCCATTTAGCAAACATGCATCGCTATATAACTTATATTCGGTGTCATATTCGAGTTTACCAAAAAAGTTCCGATCAAATATGTATATTTGAATTATTATTTCGCTCATTTTTTACAAAGTATGTACTATAAGTTTAAACGAAACAAAAAAAAGACATTTCTTTTAAATGTAAGTTTTTTAACTGAAAGAAAGTTTTAGGCGTAAAATATTCTAAATATGAATAACGCTCTGTTTGTCTACCTTATAAAATAAATATAATAAAAAATACAGGTCATAGTATATTTTCTTTATTTTTTATAGAGGGTACAACAATCTAAAACATACATACCAAGTGTATATATTCTGGTATATGAGTCTCAGTTCAATATAAGTTTGTGAATGATTGAAGTTATTGCATTAAATAATGAATTTCAATCTCCTTCGGCCAGTTTTTGCATATCTAGTGATCACTTTTTCGATGATTGTTAATTATTTGTTAATTAAACTTTTCATTTGGATTTCTAAAGAGATGCCATTATGTTTTTCTAAATTTCTTCAATAATAATAAATCTAATCCAAAGGTTTATTAAATTATCTTACTGGGCCAACAGGGAAAATGAATAGCATAGCATTTACGAGAACACATAATTGGGTTTATTTACTTAAACTGCATAAAAAAATTAATAACTAAGAGATTTAAAAAAAATCAAATTATCTACAAAAAGAAATCTTACAACCTAATTTTTACATTTATGTTTTAGTCTCTTTTCTTTCTAAATACTGGCCATTCATCAAATTTAAGTTATTTTAGGGCTTATAAAGCATATAAATAAATTAATGTACCTCCTTTGTGCATCTATTTCAATTAAAACTCCAATTAATTACAATCAATTCACTGCAACTTAGTTTTCCACACCTTAAGCCTAAACTCTCACTCCATCTCAACTTATATTATAAACATTTGAGCTCAAACTCCAAGTCTCTGTAATAGAGGCCGAGATCACTACACAGGCTCTGATGAAACTTCAAACGGCATACCTGATTTCCACCAAACATGGCTAAGAACCATCTCGCAAATACCAGCTTTTGGAACGAAAAAACCGCGACAAAGGTTTCAAACTTATAACAGCCCTCCAGGGGGTTAATTAAGATATTACCAAGTCGATTAAAATGTTTCATATTTATCCGTTAAAATACTAGCATTCTACATGTATATACCAATTACTATTTTGCCTATGAATATACAAATCCTCTCAGTCTTATCGTATATATTTACCACTTGTATTTCTTGAAATACTGATCGGTGAATCAAATCCAATAAGAAAACATTCCTTATCAATAAATATTATTAGACCACTCACACATATCTGTACTTGTAACGTGACCAACTATTTTTTTACCGAAGGAATTTTATTGGATATGGTGATTGTGGCTGTTTAAAAAAACATTAAGTCGCAACCATTCGGCTATATATTTAAAAAAATAATATAAATTTAATTATTTTAAATATCTACATCATTTTAATTCTTGAATTAATATTGTCGTTTTGAATGAACTTTTTTTCGATAGTTCTAAATTTTCTTCTAAGAGCGCACTTATGTCAGAACAACTTGCGTCCCTCATGTTGAACTTGAGCCGTTAAAACTGCAGTTAGTGTTTCTGCAGATAATTGTGATTTTTCACTGCTCCAGTAATCATTTCGATATAAGTAGAACTTACAAACGATCACTTTCGATATGGATACAGCTTTACTCACTGGTGGATGTTTTACTTACACCACCCCCCTTATTCACAAATTAACATCTTCGTACAGTGCTTCATGCACATGAACGATATTAAAAGCTTGCAAACAATTGCAATTATCGTTGAAGGTTTTTTTTTATTAATGGAGCAAAAAAGAGTATAAAAGACAGCAAATGAGTAATTTTGGAGTATGGTTCATGAAAAAGGAGTACAAAACTCCCTAAAAGAGTACAGTTGGTCACCTTAATACTTGTATATTTACGAATATAATTTATTTATTTAATTATTTACAAAATATGGGGTTAATTTTAAACTGTAGATTATAAAGGTTAGGTATACATGGTTTCATCCGTAAAAATGGGCCTTTCAAAGCTTTTGCTATCTGGCCTTGTTACCCTAGATCCGCCACAGACTCCTTCAGCAGTTTATTCGAGATTCCGAAGACCTCACAACTGATTCATTGAGTCGACAGTATCTTTTCAATATGAAAGGAATTCGAGGTTCTGTCGGGTAATTGAAAACTCAATATTTGGCCAACGTTTCGGAAACTATTTATGTTCTTCTTCAGGGCCTACATAATACAACAAAGAAATTAGTCATTATGGACAATGATATAACTAGATATTTAATAGCAATGTTAAAAAGAGATGAAACAAAATATATATATATATATATATATATATATATATATATATATATATACTTAATATATAATAATGTGTTGTTTATGTACGATGCATATTAGCTATGACTCTTATAATGGTGTTACCTAGTTATTTACAACATCCTTGGCCCCGGGAGGGAGTTCTATCTACGAAATAAAGCTCACTCCCGAACGAGATTCGAACCCACAAACCAAGGTGAGACCATGCGACCACGGCCACCATGGCTCCCAATAAAAATTACCTTATAATGACTTGAGTGAATGTGTGTGGTGAAGGTGTTGTGTCCAGTATAGAGCTATGCTACTGTTTACGTAATGGTCGAGGGCTACCTGAGTTTACCTACGTTACCGGTATGTTGGAGGGGATGTTGTGTGTAATGTAATAAACGTAAGTAACATTATTTACATTCTACGAAAAAAAATATATATATACACTGCTCCACAAAAAAACTGGCGCACTCTGAAAATTTGATTTTTTTGTTATTGTAATTTTTTTGGTTTGGTTCAAATATTGTTTAGCATGTATAAACAGTTAGGGAAAAATTAATCTTCTCTGTATACACTATCGAGGCTTTTGAATCTCTTGATGCTTAAAAATCGAAGTTTCGACACGTTTCCTCTGTATTTCGCATCTTTCTCCAGTTTCTTTTGCGATTTTGTCCGAGAAAGATCTGTTCTTGTTAAATTTTTCATATTATTGATTCGTTAAATCTTTTTAAGATAATTATTATGTTTGTTTAGTTATCTCTCTGTCCATAATGGAAAAAAACTAATTTATTTGTTATATTCTGTATACCCTGAAGAAGGAAATAAATAGATTCCTGAACTTTGGCCAAATACTGAGTTTTTATTTACACAACAAAACCTCGAATTCCTTCAATATCTCACAACTATCTGACGGCTTAATTTTCTTCACTTCATTTATTTTTTATTTTATGTTTATTAATTTTTTTATTTATATATACATAATTGTTATAGGGGGCGCCGATAGTTCAACCCGGCCGCGGCCCTTAGTTTATTTTATCTGAGAGGTAAAATAAACTTAAGCACGCCGTCCTTTGGATGGGACATTAAGTGATGGTCCCGAGCCTGTACCGTCAGGTACTCGTTAAAGACACCTACCCTAGGTGAATAAAAATAAGGGTAGGCAAAATTTAGGACCCCCACAGTAGAGTCGGGCTCAGGTTCACCACAGTGACGAAAGAGCGCTCTGGTAGTAGGCGACCTCGTAGTGTGACCATGAGTCACAAAAACTAACTATATTTCTGAAAAAATATTTCATACACTGGAGCGTTAAAACGACTAACTTCCTTTTCTAATTTTTTTTAGACAAATATAATTTTGCTTTTAACCAAAGGGTCGCCTCGAGTAACAGCAGCCAGTTATAAAAACTTTGAAGATCAATAATACTCATGAAAAAACATTATTTTCGAAGGCACTTCGTACATTAAAATATAAATCTTAATCGTATCAGTTTTTGGCTACGCTTGGGAATGCTTTATTGTAACAAAAAGCTTGCCTCCGAGCAATGGGGGTACCTAGGGAGGGGGGGGGGGGGATTTAGGGATCATTCCCCCCCGAAATAAAAAAAAAATTGTCCTTTTTGTAAATAATAAAACTATTTTTACTTACATGGAATAATTTATTGACATAAAACATTTTCCTACTAGCGGTCGTGCGGATACTGGAGAAGCTTGACCTTGGCCAGAGAAAACAGTTCGAAAATATTTTGTTTCAAGCCTAAAACAATGTGACGAGAACATTTTTCCAACAATTCACAGGTTTTTGTTAACTGGAGCTACACTTCCAGTTTCTGTAGCAACAAGTGAACTTGGTCTTTTTCAACCCTTAGACGTATGAAAAACTATATCAGAAATAGTACTAGCCAAGACAGATTAAATGGATTAATTCTGATGTCAGAAACATTCATCTAGACCCAGAAACAGTTTTAAACAAGCTTGCACAATCAAAAGCTAGAAAACTTGAATTAATTTTGTAATGACACTAAAACAATTAACTATGTATACCCACACTTTATTTTTTTGCATAAAATAATATAAACTTTGTAACTTTGAATGTTGTAGAGAAAATAACTAAAATCGATACCTCGATAAGGGGTGAGGTGGAAGGTAATTGCAAGGTTTTATTTAGAAAAAAAACTAAAGTTTCACAAGTTTTTACTTCTCTTTTATGTGTCTGGAATTGAAATTTACGAATTACAATCGAACAATATAATTTATTTTTTCACAAGAAAATAAACATATTTATTTTTTCATATCGTTCTTTTAAATTTTTTACCCATGATACAAATACATAAGGACATTTACAATTACTAAGTTAGTTTCACCACGGTAAATCAGAGAGGACTCAAAATCTCTACTGCCTCTAAATGTTTGTCTAGAAAGCTAACCTAAATGAAAACAATCGATTTATCTTCTAGTGTGCTTCCTTGATTTACTTTGTAAATTACAACTTTTTTTATTTGAGATAAACTGAAAATACATTTGTGCCTATTTAGATTACACAAAATGTTTACATCTGATGTTTCTAGAACATTATGAAAATCAACTATAATATTTTACTATAAATATTTTCTTGGTATAGGTACACTTTTTAATGATGATATTGAAATTAAGAAAAGGTTAATATTTCAACTTTTACTATTGCTTCCTTCATCATATTATTCATTTTTGTTCAGAGAAACCTTATTAATTGTAATAAATTTATTTCAACTAATCAAGGAGGCTAGCTCAACACAACAATGCGAAACTTGTCTCATTTCCAAAATGGCCACGGGTTCGTCAGGCACGGTGCTCCCAGAGCAGAACATAGTCATTGATTACAAAGAAAATGACAGAGATGTAAGTTGATTACAATGTTTATTATACCTAATAATACATTTGTTGTTATTAAATTAAATGTATATGTACATAAGATTTATCAATTTCATATTTTTACGTGAATTTAAGAAAAGGGCAAAGGCGCAAAATCTAACAAGTATATTTTTGAAAAAAAAAATTGTGTCCATATTGGAAAGCTTTGCTTGTTTTTGTTTTAATTTATTACTTATTATGTACTAGGCTTTATCTAATTTATTTTCTATAAATTATCAATTTTCAAATATAATATATTATGTGTATATTTATGAATTCAAAAGTACGAAACAGGTAAGGTTTGTTTTTGTGTCTCATTCTCGGGATTTAACTTCGAGGTCATATCGCCTACTACCAGAGTGCTCTTTCATCACTGCTGGGAGTCCTAAATTTTGTCATTAGATGATTGGTAAGTTGTCACAAATAATATGTAAAGGTACACAGGGCGCTGGTAGCACAAAGGTAGCTTGCTTGCTTACTGAGCTCATGATCGAAACTGAGCCTCTTGAAAACTGATTGTTGAACGCGCCGTCCTCCGGATGGGCATGAAGCGATGGTCTTGAGCCTGTGTTATGTCGACCCCTACCTCGAATATTTCTGGATAGAGGGCTTCTCAGAGCTCCAACAAACCTTCGCCCTGGTTGTTTGCTACATGATCCCGTAGTTAATATCTGAGTATTATCATAAGAAAAAAAAGTGAATGATGTTTAAACATCTGCTTCAGTTTCAAAAATTTGCTGTCATGCACTGATTTATATTAAAATTTGTTTTTAATTTGTAATTGAATTTCTTTTTATACATGAAATTATGGTTTGTGATAGCTAAAATAAGATACATACAACCGTGATTGTAGTGTCTCTAAATACCGCCAGAATACAGCGTCGATGGTAGTTTTCGAATTTGTTGGTGAAATGCTTCGATTCATATTCATTTGTAGTTTAAGTTAGTCAATTATTTATTGATCGATATTTTCAGCAGTTATTATAATATATTAATAACAATATTATATCATATAATAGTATATTGAAATATTATATTTTTTTAGATTTACACTTCTATATTATTTTCTTTTACCGCAAATTTTATTTATTGTGACAAATTTGAGCTATCGAAGCATCTTAACCTAAAAGTTTCTCTCCGAAAGATCATTTTATAGTTCGTAATATTGATATTTTAGTTGAATTCACCACAACGGTAAATATGATCAATTATGTTGTAAAAATACTTGTTTTTTAGAGTTGTTTTATTGTTATTGCTAAAAACAGCTGACATCACAGATAAAGAAGTGTGTAGTCGTGTGTGTACGCTGCGCGCGCAAACGTTCGACTTACACATTCACATCAACAAGACTTTCTGTCTGACATAGCCCTTACCGAGAGCTAAAATATTTACACATTAAAATGACATTCATATTCATTAATGAATGAATATAATTACAGTAGATGAACACAAATAAAAAGTAATGGATTTTTATTCCAAGCTCCTTATGAGAAACAGTGAGATGAGGTTACAGTCATCAAGTAAGTTTTATCAGTGGTAAATTATGAGCATTTATGTTTATAATAATACAATTGGAACACAACAGGCCTACTAGACAAGTTCAAATCAGGATCCTAAAGTTTTGAATTTCGTATAAAACGATAATCCAAGTTCATAAACGTTCAAAGAATTTCTTCTACCAACTGAATGCCTTTAATTTCTGTTGTTACTGTTTGTTGTGTAGGTCAACCGCAAAGTTTATATCGATACATCCTCAACACAATAATAATATTTCATTATTTATTTTTCAGGACTGCTTGCATTTTCTAACTTATGTTGACACCGCTTGTGCTAACATAGATCAGATTATATCCCCTTCTGCAAAAGTAATTTTTACATCATCGTTTAACGCTTGGTATTTGAAAAGTAGCTTCGAGATTAACGTAAGTTGTATTTATATAATATTCTCTAGCATTTACATGTTTTGTCTAACTTTCTTCCTATTTAACTTGGCCCCTATCATGAATGTTGTAAGTGACGCTTAAGTAGACTGTTGTAAGTCCCTTTTAAGTGACGCTACCGAAGCCTTATACCCTCTGCACACGTGTATGTCGGTGGTCTTGAGTTATCTTATGCAACAAGTTTTATTTTGCATATTTACAATCAGTACAACTTTAAGGAAAATTAAGTGTCGGAAGTATGTCAATGATTATGTTTAAAAATAAAATTCGAATAACCTTCGCTATGGTTATCTCAATTGATATGAAGAACTCAATAACAGGGATTTCTGTGTTGGCTTCCTGAATCCCTGGCTGATCTCTTTAGAAGTATGAAGGTCAAAAGTTATCTACAAACAGACTGATCTAATTCTGAGGTGGCTTCACGTGAACTGAAAATTTTGATGTTAAGTCTTCGGAGAGTGAAAAACGAGAAGAACGTTTATGTTTATCTCTAGCAATATGATAATAACCCAATACCAAGGTTTCGCATGTGAACTAACTAAATTTTTGGCTGATTATCGAAAAACTGTTTTCTATTACAATAGAATTTACGTTGATGGCATATGACCCAGAAAGATTATAGTTGAAGTACTTCAGATGAAGCTGTTATCGTCTACATATTAAGTTCTGTACATCTTGTGATAGATAAGTTGTCTGGTCAACACATGGGGAACCTGCTTAGTTATATTATGCTTGAACATCTCCAAAATGATGATCACTAGTTTTGATAAGGTTAAGTTTCTGTTATTATTGAGTGGATTATTCTTAGAGGGTAATAAAATGGTGAAAATGTATCGCGATATAACAAGAAGGTCGACTGCTGCTATCTGTTGGCCATCTTCACGAACTGTGATAACTGCACTCTTTTGTCTTTTCCCGAGATTACACTGATGAAGAATTTTTTTTTCTTCAGTTACTTTAGTGTCGTGAGTATTTTTCAAATTTTTAATCGACTTGAAACTTGTCCTCGCCAATAATGAAACAGACGTTTGATGGAATTCACACCAAATTAACCATATAAGCCGTATTACAAATGACTCCGGTTCATATTCAAGCACTAGAAATCAGGAGATTTTACGGCTTCGAGTTTGCTCTAACGTAACCAAGAAAGGAGGGAACCTGCAATAGAATCCTGGACTTTATTAATAAGTTTTTAGTAAAATGTAAGATTCTGGGCTACAAGTCCCAGCTGAATTCCACGTTTTCTCATAGATTATTTCAGTTACGACCAATCAAATTGTATTTTTTTATTCTATTATGCTCTACATTTTTGCTTTATTGTTCCATCCTCTCTAATTAGTTGGCCTTTTTAACAAGTTTAGTATAATGTAAGAAACCGGACAACAAGACTCACCTGGCCGCTGATACCTTAAGCCCTTGGAAATAAAGAGAAAAAAGTATTAGTGAAGTCGCGGTTATAGCCAATGCCAGTAGAGGGCAGACATGACAGTTCATAAAGATGTCCAACAGATAGCAGCAGTCGTCAACATACGAGACCTTCGTGATAAATCGCGTTAAATATGAACCATTATTATCCTCTACGAATGTTCCAAATCAGTTATTTCATGAAATTAATTCTGTAATTCAGATACACCATAATCTTCTTGGTATAGAAGAACTTTATTTTCAGGGATATTCCCCATACAACGTGAGTTGACTTTGACTCATTTATGTACATTTTTCAAAATTAAAATGCTCATATTTCATTGTGAAAACTATATAAATGAGTCAAAATCAAGTCACGTTGTATGGGGAATATCCATAAAAATAAATTAATTTCTTCTATATCAAGAAGATTATGATGTACCTGTGATTCACAGAATTAGTTCTAAGTAGTTAATGTGGATTATTCGTAGAGGGTATAATAATGCGTAATAATGCTTCATATTTATCGCGATATATCACGAAGGCCTCGTATAGTGACGACTGCTGCTATCTGTTGGCCATCTTGAACTGTCATGGCTGCCCTCTACTGGCATTTGCTATAACCGTGAATTCACCGATGAACGTTTTTTTAATTTTTTTTTTAGTTACTTTATTGACGGGGAATTTCTCAAATGCTTTAAAACTGTTAATTTTTAATTAAATTAAAATTAATTTTTTGAAATACATTTGCATGAATTAGAACTTGCTTCGAAGATTTTGTTTTCGTTTTTTTTCTCATCATTCTCTGTTTTGAACCTAAATAAATGGTTTTGGCGGAGTCAGTCCGCAGGCACAAACTCAAATAGAAAAAAATAAAATAAATAAATAAAATTACACAAAATAATTACTTAGTTTATATTTACAAAGCTAGTTAAAATGCATGGAGTTGCTTTCAGAAATGAATTTAAATAGGGAAATAAATACAATTAATAAAATAAATATGAAATGGACATGCAAGCGTTGTTGAATATAAATATGAGGTGAATGAAGGGTGTGTGCATTAATGGCGTTTGGCGAGAAGTTTCATGTCTAATAAAAACATTTGAGGAATACTCAGTCAATAAAATGACTGAGAAAAAAACATTCTTTATCAGTGTAATCGCGGATATAACAAAGGACCACCGAGTGCAGTTATGACAGTTCGTGAAGATGGCGAACAGATAGCAGCAGTTGACCTGAAGTCTGAATAATCCACTAGAGATGATGACAGAAACGTAACATTCTCAAAACTTGAATTATTTATATATTATCGATACGTTAGGTTTCATATAGGTAGGGTTTATTTTGGGGATGTTTCAAGCATTATAATATAACTAGCAGGTTCGTCAGACTTTGACCAGACAACTTACCTATTAAAAGATGTATAAGACTTTTCCCCTTCATATTTGTTAAGAGTTGTTTAAATCGGTTGAGATAACCATAGCGAAGGTTATTCTCGAGTAGTTTTTCATTCTCCAGATGCATTGTGCTACTATTTTTCTCGGTATCTAAAATATGTATATAATACAGGGCAACCTTAGTTCTTATCAGTGAATATACTGTACAGATGACTTTTCACTTGTATATATATTTATTCATATATATATATATATATATTATGTTATTATATTTATATATATATTTAATAATAAATGAACTACGTTGGTGTTGTATTGGTAAGTTTTCTAAAAAATGTAAAGCATTTTGTTTTACATATTTGATAGCTGTGCTGTTGTTGTTGCATTTTTATAAAATAATGAATATAATTATAAGGTCATAATTTCTAAGACCGTCACAAGAAATTGTACAAAACAAGTAACAAAAACATGCGTATAGTTACCCAAGGACATGAAAACGTGATATATTAGCCGCCCGTATTTTGATAAACCAGTAGTACGTTGGTGTCCCCTCAGCCCTCCCCTTCTCTCGGCTTTCTTCGGGTGACATCGGCAGCTCAGTATTCTACTGTTCTTCTAACTTCCGGTCCTTACTCTTTGTTATTATAAATGAATTAAATTTCATTTTCATACATATTCTTTGATGTACTGATCTACGTCGACACTTAATTTACTTAAGTTTGCAATTTTTGCGATCCTGCAACAAGTAAGGAACGTATAGCAAATTTTCGGATTTATAGGCCATGTGGAGACACCTCAGAATTAGATCAATAAGTGCATTCATGATCTTCCTCTTTGTTTCAGTAAAGATGATGATCAGCAAGCCAACATAGTAAACCGTTTAGGATTTTTCATAACGGTTGAGATAACCACAGCGAAGGTTATTCTCTAGTAGTTTTTAATTCTCCAAAAGTATTTAAAATGAAAAATTTCAGTTTTTTGGTATTTTTTTCGGTATTTAAAATATGAAATGAACCTACCCGAAAAATAGATTTATAGGCCGCGTGGAAACATCTCAGAATTACATTAAGTAAGTGACTTTTCCCTTTGTAGGATGTACAGATTATTTTCTATTTTCATCTCGAATCTGAGTATTTCAGATTTCATGGAAAGACGTTTAATAATATGGAAGTTTCAAATACCCCGCATGGGCAAGCCAAAGCCTGGGTATTTTGAAGACGTGATATTATGTAAAAAGAAAAGCAATTGGTCTAGTTACGTAACTTCTTCTCTTATAAAATTGCAGTATTGAAGTAAACAAATATTTAATTATAACCCAGGTCATCTATTTTAATTGCTTCTATTTCCACCTAGTGATTCATCGCGTTTATTAGGTGAACAAACACAGGGAACCAGGTCTTATCACTGAACACGAATGACTGAACTATGTAGATATTTTCTGATGTCAACTCGAGTGGATTATTCATAGAGAGTAGTAGTAAAATTGTTAAAATGTATCGTGATATAACAAGGTCAACTGCTGCTATCTGTTGGCCATCTTCACAAACATTCATGACTGCACTCTGCTGTCCTTTGTTGTAACCGCGACATTAAAATAGCATTATTAAGCTAAACAAATATTTAATTATTACCCAGGACATCTATTTAAATTGCTTCTATTTCCACCTAGTGATTCATCGCGTTTATTAGATGAACAAACACAGGGAACCAGGTCTTATCACTGAACACGAATGACTGAACTATGTAGATATTTTCTGATGTCAACTCGAGTGGATTATTCCTTGAGGGTAGTAGTCAAATTGTTAAAATGTATCGTGATATAACAAGGTCAACTGCTGCTATCTGTTAGCCATCTTCACGAACATTCATGACTGCACTCTGCTGTCCTTTGTTGTAACCGCGACATTAAAATACCATTATCGAACTAAACAAATATTTATTTATTACTTAGGGGTCATCTATTTTAATTGCTTCTATTTCCACCTAGTGATTCATCGCGTTTATTAGGTGAACAAACACAGGGAACCAGGTCTTATCACTGAACACGAATGACTGAACTATGTAGATATTTTCTGATGTCAACTCGAGTGGATTATTCATAGAGAGTAGTAGTAAAATTGTTAAAATGTATCGTGATATAACAAGGTCAACTGCTGCTATCTGTTGGCCATCTTCACAAACATTCATGACTGCACTCTGCTGTCCTTTGTTGTAACCGCGACATTAAAATAGCATTATTAAGCTAAACAAATATTTAATTATTACCCAGGACATCTATTTAAATTGCTTCTATTTCCACCTAGTGATTCATCGCGTTTATTAGATGAACAAACACAGGGAACCAGGTCTTATCACTGAACACGAATGACTGAACTATGTAGATATTTTCTGATGTCAACTCGAGTGGATTATTCCTTGAGGGTAGTAGTCAAATTGTTAAAATGTATCGTGATATAACAAGGTCAACTGCTGCTATCTGTTAGCCATCTTCACGAACATTCATGACTGCACTCTGCTGTCCTTTGTTGTAACCGCGACATTAAAATACCATTATCGAACTAAACAAATATTTATTTATTACTTAGGGGTCATCTATTTAATTGCTTCAGTTTCCACCTAGTGATTCATCTCGTTTATTAGGTAAACAATCACAGGGAACCAGGTCTTATCACTGAGCACGAAAGACTGTACTATGTACGTGTTTTCTGATGTCAACTCGAGTGGATTATTCATAGAGAGTAGTAGTAAAATTGTTAAAATGTATCGTGATATAACAAGGTCAACTGCTGCTATCTGTTGGCCATCTTCACGAACATTCATGACTGTACTTTGCTGTCCTTTGTTTTAACCGCGACATTAAAATAGCATTATTAAGCTAAACAAATATTTAATTATTACCCAGGACATCTATTTAAATTGCTTCTATTTCCACCTAGTGATTCATCGCGTTTATTAGGTGAACAAACACAGGGAACCAGGTCTTATCACTGAACACGAATGACTGAACTATGTAGATATTTTCTGATGTCAACTCGAGTGGATTATTCCTTGAGGGTAGTAGTCAAATTGTTAAAATGTATCGTGATATAATAAGGTCAACTGCTGCTATCTGTTGGCCATCTTCACGAACATTCATGACTGCACTCTGCTGTCCTTTGTTGTAACCGCGACATTAAAATACCATTATCGAACTAAACAAATATTTATTTATTACTTAGGGGTCATCTATTTAATTGCTTCAGTTTCCACCTAGTGATTCATCTCGTTTATTAGGTAAACAATCACAGGGAACCAGGTCTTATCACTGAGCACGAAAGACTGTACTATGTACGTGTTTTCTGATGTCAACTCGAGTGGATTATTCATAGAGAGTAGTAGTAAAATTGTTAAAATGTATCGTGATATAACAAGGTCAACTGCTGCTATCTGTTGGCCATCTTCACGAACATTCATGACTGTACTTTGCTGTCCTTTGTTTTAACCGTGACATTAAAATATCATTATTAAACTAAAAAAGTATTTATTTTTTACCCAGAGCATCTATTTAAATTGCTTCTGTTTCCACCTAGTGTTTCATCTCGTTTATTAGGTAAACAATCACAGGGAACCAGGTCTTATCACTGAGCACGAAAGACTGTACTATGTACGTGTTTTCTGATGTCAACTCGAGTGGATTATTCATAGAGAGTAGTAGTAAAATTGTTAAAATGTATCGTGATATAACAAGGTCAACTGCTGCTATCTGTTGGCCATCTTCACGAACATTCATGACTGTACTTTGCTGTCCTTTGTTTTAACCGTGACATTAAAATATCATTATTAAACTAAAAAAGTATTTATTTTTTACCCAGAGCATCTATTTAAATTGCTTCTGTTTCCACCTAGTGTTTCATCTCGTTTATTAGGTGAACAAACACAGGGAACCAGGTCTTATTACTGAGCACGAAAGACTGAACTATGTAGATATTTTCTGATTTCAACTCGAGTCGATTATTCATAGAGTAGTAGTAGTAAAATTGTTAAATGGATCACAATTTAACAAGAAGTTCGACTGTATTTTTTATGATGTATTTTCTCTCGTCTGTTTCTTTGTTGTCTCCTCCAAGGTTCGTTTGGTTGTCTGAGAGCCCAGTACTCCCTATTTGACTTCCGTTTAGCAAGAATTAAGGAATGAGGTTTTGACAGGTTCAGTTTGCGCTAAGTACACAGTAGACTTTTCTCATAATGTAACATTGAACTACACATAACCAGCTTAAATCGTGTCATTCAGCTAACCTTCAGCACAACTTATTGTTGAAATTTAAAATCCCAACCGGTCCTAAAAACACTGTATAGAAACTTATACATGATTTCTAACTAGGAATTTATCTAATAGATAAGTTGTAGACTATATGAAAGGACTGGGAAAGTTATATAAGGTAAATTTCAACTCGCTTTTACTTAGACGTCACTAGGACAACCTGTTCATCACACAACTACATAACTGTTATTCAAACAGCCTGTATCTAGTTTTCTAAAACTATTTTTTACATTTTTCTTACAGGATAAGAAGACAATCATTCATGGATTTGTTGTCAATAAAAGCTACAAAATTAAATATAAAGGACAAACGTTTATTTTCGCATTCGTGGAATCAATGTATTCAGCAGGTTCTGTTATGTTGGTACTGCATGGTAAGTATCTTTTATTGTTTTCAGTTAAATATTTTCTCATTAATACATTATTACAATGATGATAAATTTATACAACAATATTATTTAATAAATACTTAATTTTTGTCTATTGGGTTAAATCTTATGTTGCCCCTCGTTTGTGGTGCCAAATGAAAATAATAATATAATATATTCCAGCTTTATCTATGTTGAAATACATTGGTTATTGTTCCATAAATATTGGTATGAAGTATAATTTGCATTTTTCACTTTGTATGTGTTCGAAAATTAGAGCCAAAATTGCATATTTACGTTTTGTTTTATTTATGAAATATATATATATATATATATATATATCCTAATTTTTTACATCAATATTAATATTTAAAATTCTGGGGGTATTGAGGGTCAATCAATGATGAAAACACTATTCATGTGAAGACACTATTGAATAGTGTTTTCATCATTGACTGACCCTCAATACCCCCAGAATTTTGAATTCTACAGTCGCTAGCAAACATCTACTATATCAATATTAATATATAATTCAGGTACTTTTGGATGTTATATATATTCTGGAAAATTTTGTTCGTATCCTGCGATACTGAATTCCCCAGTCTTGCGGCCTATTATGGAGAGAAAGGTAAACAAATATATAATAATTAAAATATGTTTTGTTGCGCAACTTGAAATTTGATTGCAATAGTTATTTGCTTTTGTTGCAGGCTGTTACACGTTTTTATATGGATGCAACATATTATGAGAGGCCTTCCAGTTTCGATGATTGCTTCAATATAGCCACTTCTGTGGCCAATATTATAAGGTAGTGTTTAATTTTTTTTTATTCATATTTTCTTCTTTTATTTTTCTATCGGAAGTAACAAATTATGTCTCCATAAAAAAATAGCGAGTGTATGAATGACGCGACTCACGAGAATTCATGTGTTAACATCTGCTTTAGTTTCAAAAATTTGCTGTCCTGAATTGATTTTAATTAAAATTTGTTTTATAATGTTACAATAAGAAAAGTGGTATGAGGAATTAAACTTTCAAATTTATTGTTCTTCAATTTCTTTTATACATGAAATTATAGGTTTGTGATAGCTAAAATAAAATATATACATCTGTGATTGTAGTGTCTCTAAATATCGCGAGAATACAGCGTCGATGGTAGTTTCGTGTTGAAATGCTTCGATTTGTATTCATTTGTAGATTAAGTTTGTAATTTAAAAATGAAATAAGCTGTTCGGTATCTCCTGAGTTGGGTAAAAACATTATATTATTTGTTTTGGCAATATGACAACAAATATATAATTTATTGCTCGATATTTCCAGCAGTTATTATATATTAATAACAATATTATATAATAATATATTGAATATTATATATTAAATTTTTACACTTCTATATTATTTTCTTTGCCACAAATTTAAGCTATTGAAGCATCTTAACCTAAAAGTTCCTTACCGAAAGGTCTTTTAATAGTTCATAATATTAATATTTTAGTTGAATTCACTACAACGGTAAATATGAACAATAATGTAAAAATACAATAGAAATGCTCAAAAACATCACAGATAAAGAAGTGTGTGCGCTGCGACACACACACTTACGAATGCACATCCACGAGACTTACACTCTGACGGTCTGACATAGTCCCTACCAAGAGCCTTACATGTTTACACATCAAAAATATGATATGGCCATTATAGGACTTTCTTATACCAACCAGGTTTACAGATCACTCTCCTCCCCCCTCCCAGTTCTTAAAATCGTTTCATACTGGCATTACTGGGTATAAGAAAGTCTCAGAATTATGCTGTACACTGAAATACGCTGACGCCAACTCAATATTTTCATATACCCAGCAATGTCAGTATGAATTTACTCTCTTATTCTCTCTTGGTCTATCGATTACTGTCAACAAAGTATATTTTTCTTAGGATATGTATCAGATATGTAATTGTACATCGTATTTATTATTATTTTCATTTTGTTTTAGGGATACAGCAAATAAAAAAATAATCATTCATGCAGAAAAATATTTAACAGACCCAATATTATGTTTGATCGCTCAACAAATAGAGGTACTGTTATTTTTATACTGACATTGTATAGTTATATTAACATTGTATAGTTATATTGACAATGTTTAGTTATATTGACATTGTATAGTTATATTGACATTGTATAGTTATATTGACATTGTATAGTTATATTGACATTGTATAGTTATATTGACATTGTATAGTTATTTTGATATATAGTTGAAGCGTTTTTATGTACTAATATATTTTACATTTCTTTTCTTTATTTTTAGACAAAAATTTTCGTGGAATTTGCCCGAATGGAGGCTTTGAGGTATTTAGGATACGGCGCTTATTTTACACGAAATATTGAAAGTACTCGTGTATTTGTGGCAAAATCTTTTAGGAACGATGTGTAGGTATTCCATTTTTGGATAAACCATTTATTTTAATTCAGGTTAAAGTACTCCAAATCAATATTGGAACTGAGCAATAGATATATTATCTCTAGATGAATAAAAATTGATATTTTGTTGCGAAGGCAAACTAGTAAACAATCAACAAGAGTTTTGTTTAGAATATGAGATACATATTGAAATAAGCAAGTAAATAAATTGGAAAGTGAAGGGTATTTTCAAATGCTGCGAAACCGAAAGGGAAGGTTTCTCTCGGGGTTTTTAGGCACTCCCCTCACTGACTTAGATTCGAGAGTGTTTCAGTCAAGTTTACAAAATTAGAATTAAGTTAATAACGAAATAATTTCATTTTTTATTCATTTATAGATATTGTTATATTTTGGGAATATTCTTCCCAATATTATGAATGCTAGTAAGAATATATATATATATATATATATATAAAGCAATATAGAATTACAAAAGGTTCTAAAAAATTTAGGAACACAACATAACCATTATCTAATAAAATTTTAAGATGTTTAGGTAGGTATGTTGGGAAGATTATTCTTTCTAATTGTATAAACCTTGAGCACGCCGTCCTTCGGATGGGACGTTAAGCAATAGTCCCGAGCCTGTACGTCGTCAGGTACTCGTTAAAGATCCCTAATAAAAATTTAGGGTGAGCAAAGTTCTGTACTCACATAGTACATTAGGCTTATGTCCACCAGAGTGACGAAAGAGCACTCTGGTAGTAGGCGATATGATCACGAAGTTAAAAGCCTGAGCATGAGTCACAATAACTAACTAGTATAAACGTTTAGAAGAAACCAAAAAATCTTACAACATAGTTTCATAAAAAATGTAGGAATAAAATCTAACAAAAAAAAAATCTTTAAGTTAGGGACGAATAGTTTTTATTATTATTATTTATGTTGAACGTTGATTTAATAAATAGTTGTTTTATATTATTAACTACTTCTTGCGCCAACTGAGGATACACCTAGCATTGAATAGTTAACAATTATTCTTATAATTCGTATCCTTATAGATTTTTCTTAGTCATTATTAACTTAAGCATTTTTTTGTATTTGTTTCAGAGAGAACTCACATGATGCAGTATTAATTTACATTATTCGACGCAGTGAACCATGTGACACTTTTCACATCCACGACCATCAGAACAATTGTCACTATTTCTATTTTTATGCACACAGTTCACATACAGAATGTTGCAGACTTCTATCGTGTTTAAAACCTGAAAGTATACATTATTTATATTCTGGACTGGATCGTTCAAAAATTGTTTACAACAATGATTTGACAAGTAAACTGGGAAGTAAACACCTGAGTATAAGTGGAAATAGTGTTGAGACAATTTTATCTGATAGTCACGACGAGGATGAAGCATGCCCCCCACAATTGATAGAATATAATACCGAAGTTTCTTTATTGAAACGTAAAGGTAATTCTCTACCTGAGAAGAATAGGAAAAAAAGAAAAATTTTGGTTAAACAATTAACGTTTCAACGAAATATGGGTCTCCAATTTAATTGCCCAAATGTGCTAAATCAATCAGAGACAGATGATAATTCGCCTCCAGCATTTAACAACACTCAGATAAACTCAAATGCGCTAAATCAGTTGAATAATATTGATAATCCGTCTCCTGTGTTTGACAAAAACCAAAACAGCCCAAATGCGCTAAGTCTATTGAAGACAATTGATAATCCATTTCCTGCAATTGACAAAAATCGAATAAGCCCTAATACAAAAGCTCAACTGAATGAAGAGACAACTGTTTCAAAGAAAAATGATGTTCAAATTGACCAATTTATTACACCATCTTCAACTACTGGTAACACCAGTTTACCAATTATTACAGTGAGAAAATTTGCTCAGATCAATAAGACGAGGGAAGAAATTGAAGAAGATTTGTCTGGAACCAATATTGTCAATAATACAGAGAGAATCACTGAGGCAAATAGACCCCGCATTAGGGAGATAACACCCCCAAAAGTTAATAGTCATTATGTTAGAACAATTCGCATCGGAGGCAATAATAACATAAGCTTGGAGATTGAGGATACAGTAGACCGAGGAAAATCTGATTCTGTAGCTGTCCAAGGGGATAACAACGTGAAAGAACCCAGATTTGTTAAATTCTCGTCAAAAGAAGGTTCTGAACTTTCTCCAAAAAAGATCCGAATTATTCAGCGCCCAAAACCTCATTCTTTATTATACAGTGGACCACAACCTATATCCCGTATCCTGCCTACAATAATCCCTAATAAAGAAAAGACAACTGTAATTTCAAATAATTTTAATCGTATAAACCGTATTAACTTATTGAACAACGTAAGTCTTTTAAGGGATCACACGTATTCAAATACTGTAACAATTAACAAAAAAAGTCCCGGTAAGTTGATAATGGTCGACAAGGGGTCTAAAGATATTGTTTCTATGGATGGAAAGACTAACAGAGAAATTATGCAACAAGTGTCTTCAGATGCTTCCGTTCCAGATAATGAATCAGTTTCTCCATGCAGGCGGGATGCACCCAGCTTATTAAAGTCAGGGTTAACTCTTCGAAGTATATTGCCGAATAGTTTTGTTCCCGAAGGAAATGATAAAAGTACTAATTCTCCTGTAAATAATGGAATTATTGTATCTGAGGAAAGTATTATTGTGAATCGAAAAGACAATGGAGAATGTTCGAGAGATAGTCTTCACTGTGAACAAAATAAGAGCCCCAATAATAATATTACATTAAAAGACTATTTTGAAAATACACCCACTTTTTTAAATTTAAGTAATGTCAATAATTCTCAGACGAATGTAGAAAGACAAATTTCTCAAGAGTCAAAAAAAAAAAAATCTTCAGATCTGGTTGTAAGTAGAATTGAAAATGAAAGAACTGTTGTCGATGCAGATTTGAGTAAAACCCAAGATGTTGAAAATAATAGAATTAATAAAAAAAACAATGAATTGACTGTAGAACTTCTTGTAAGTCAAAATCAGAATACACCTGCAGTACATTTGAATATTCCAGCAGTAGTCGAAAGGCCAAGAATCTACAAAACTTATACTAATATTCGAAAACCACCAACTAAAATTACCTATCTGGATTCTTCTATTAATTCCCAGATTTTGGCAAGTAGTAATCTGGACATTGACAAAACAACTGAGCCAAACACAGAAACTGAAATAGAAGAAAGTCCAAACACTTCACCAGAAAATTGTACAGATTCTCCGAAAAGCCCACTTACCTGTGTCACCGCTATGAGTGTACAAAATGAAACAAATGTGATGAAGTGTGAATCTGTCGAGACAGACAAGAATTATTTTCAAGACTTTGAACAAATAAAAAACTGTTCTGTTTCCTTGGAGCGTTTTCCTACCGATTTAATTAATAATTATTTTTTTTCAGAAACTCATGGTTGTTATTTTCCAGGATTTAAAGGTTTCATAACATCTGAAATAAATCGCAGGAAATATACCAGAAAGATAATGGATATAAACAGTTTTTTTTATAAAAAAATGACATGATATTCTCCATTTGACCTACAATTGTATAATTTTCCCATATTGTAAATAATTCACAATTTGTAAATGTATGGTTAATATGTATAGTTGTACATATCGAGATTAGACTATTTAATTTCTATTAATTGTTTTTTACATTTAGTTCTATAAAGGTAGCATATTTTTTTGTTATTTTTTCCACAGTTGTTATCTAGTCATAAAAAAAAATGTCAACAGATAAATTGCAAAGAGGTTTCTCAACAAATGTTTAAAAGTCCAGAATATGTTAGCAGTTTTGTTTTGTACGTCATGCTTTAAATTCACATTAAAAAGTTGAAATCTAGATTTCTTTCGAAATTCTGTTCATTGAGATGTTTTCTTGTAAGTAGGTCCGACGATGAGCCTATGCCACATTCTCTACTAATAACCAATACGATCTAAATGTAATGCCGCGTCACCACCATTGTTTGTTTTTATTATTTGACGGGATTAAAATCAAAAATGACATTTTTAAAACTTTGAAGAAACTGTGCATTAAGTTCTTAACTGATTTAAAAAATCTATAATTTATCGAAACCGAAAATATTTTGTCTTCTGCTTTTATGGTGCAAGTTGTCAAGTTACTTGTTCATGTCACCAAAATGGAATAAGTGATTTGCCACTAAATCTCAGCACTCGCTAGAATTTCACTTGTACAACTTTTTTCCTGAACAGAACTATAATTTTTGTACCTGATTATGCAATTAACGAAAAAATGTCACTTGGACCATTTTGATTCTAACCCCGTCAATTAACTTCATTTTCTCCCAGTGTTGCCCTGTTAGAAACTGCATTGATTAGTGATAGTAGTTGTTTGATTGTTAATTTGAAGTTATGTAACTTATCTGAAACTGATAAGATGTCTGGACAAAGAATAGATGGCTTATAATTGCGCCGCGTTAAAAAAAAAAAACAGATGTCTTCACCATAGTCAAATGGGGTAAACTGAGCTACTGGCGCCCAATTTACTGGCTTCTTGCCACCCATGGCATGATCGGCATGAAACCAATCAAACAACAGGATGCCTCCGCACTGAAAAGAGGCAGAATAGAAAGACAGTCTACAGTGGGTTCCAGCTCTACCATCTTGAAGTAGAGAATTGTCTGATAGAAACAATCGAATTACAATGGATCTATACTGCGACTCAGCCCACACACAAGAATTTATAATCTGTTAATATGTATATAAATTTCTTAGAATATATAATATTCTTTCTTTCTGACACACTATTTTGTTGAAGGCTAAGGTGGATTGAAATATTACTCCATCTTCTTTTAATAAATCTTATGTTTTATCATTATATTCCTTTCATTATCATTTCTTATTTATCTTCCCAAAATATTTTCAACCTGAGCCAAGAACTCTTTCAATTATCAAGGATTTCATCATTCGTCATTGATAGATGAACAGTTACCTAAAAATTGCCGGTAAACATTAATAAATATATATTTACTTGGAGTCAGTTTTCATTGAACCTCTTTGGTCTGAGTGAATTAGGTTCTCAAGATTTCTGGCTTTTGGTTGAGTTGATTTTTGGAAAGGTTTCTTAGTTGATTTTCCTTCAATGCACGTGAATTTTTTTAATTTTTCACTTGTATAATTTTCTAAGTTCCTTTTCAATATCAATAATGGTTTGTTGAGCCATCCTCCAATGCCATACATGTGAACATTTATTTACTTCCCAGCATATAAGAAAATTTTCAACATATTTTTATGTTTCAAGGTCACTACAGTATTTTTACACTGTTTTTAGAAAGAAATATATATATATATAGTGGGCTAGTGTTTTACACCTAGGGACCTAAGCATCCAGTGCTCTTATCCCTTACCTGGAAGCGCTGGGCTTCCCCTGGAAAGAAGTGTGTGCCTGGTCAATTTTTCCTGCACGATATCTCGCGAATTAAATATGATATAGACTCCGCTTTGGTGCCAATCGAAGCGTATCAACGTAATTATGGTATGAAAGAAATTTTTATCAAATGCGGTCCGTTTGTTTTTATTTAAACAAAAAAACTGCCAAAAGAGTGGATTTTAGGAATTCTTGAAAAAGATTTTATTTGTTCAGGATGTAATCGATACATACATGTATCATTATTTTGAGCTATATTGAAAATAGGATATATGGCGTCAGAAAATGTTGAACGTGAGGGGGGCTAAGCATAAAAATTGTTCTAGCTCAATAACGGATAGTCGGATTGTCACGAAATTTCACATGTAGTATTGGTAAAAGCCAATTGAGATATAGACTATCTAGCGTCACAAAATTCTTAATGGTAGCGGGGTTGTGTGGAGTTTCTAGATTTTTCGCTGGTTTCTATGATATTCTATTTGAATTTTCTAGAAACTTATTGCAATTTCGAGAAACATGCTGGAAAATTTCATGACATTCTATAAGATTCTAGAACGTTCTGGTGTATTATCTAAGTTGAGGATAGCATTGAAAAAATAATTCAAGTATTAAATCCCTCGAAAGTTTTAAAACGGCACTGATCCGAATACATTTCTGCGATCTGTGTCGATATAGTGGAAATAAAAACAATGAATACAAAGAACTTTACCTTTAGTATAGTCTAATTCCACAAAAATATATACAAGTTAAATTGAACAATCTCCTCAGAAAACGTTTTAAAAAGAAACGTTATTTAACAAGTAAATTGGAAAAGAATATAGTTATGTGCTATCGTTATACGATGTCAACTGCGGGAGCTCTGAGAGAGAACTGCTAGTTGGGAAGAAAAGATGATGGGGGCTTGGGTCTCTAAGGAGTAAACAATACTGGGAAATACAAGAGAAAAGGGCTTAAATGGCCAATAATTTAGATGAGATCTGCCAGAAGTGAATTTGTAACTTACATGAAGAGTACCGGTTTCGGATTAGAATATCGTCAACACAAAGTTCAGAAGTGCCTTTTGAACTCCGTGCTTACGATGGTGTAATCGGAAACCGGTACAATTTATGTATATTTTTTGGTGGAATTATAAACGTTTGAACAGGCTCTTTGTTTTTATTTATAATATTGGATTAGAGATGTTTTCGCCAGAGATTTTGTGGAAGTTCATTGTGAATACTAATGAATAAAAAACTTAAAAACAAGTCAAAAAATCCCACTTTATTTATATGAACACAATATATTTCACAATCAATATGAAATATATTGTGTTCATATAAATAAAGTGGGATTTTTTGACTTGTTTTTAAGTTTTTTATTCATTAGTATTTATATTGGTTTTTAAAAAAATACTATCTAGTGGTAGAATATGATTGGATGAGTAAATTATGATCAATCTGTATTTAGAATTGAGAATGACAGTATGTCGAAACGTCTTATGAAATAAAAAATTATTGTTTTAAAATAAATATACCTTAATTGCCTTAAAGTAACTTGCTGAAAGAAAAAAAATAATATTTTCCACAAAAAAAAACCTTTTTAAGTTTTATTAGCGCTAAAGAATCACTTATTTCTGAATGTCTCACTCCTTTAAAAAAAGCTGTTGGTAGGTAGTTAAAATATCTTCGTTATTCATCGTGTGGCTAGAATCTACGAACCATTCCCTCGGGTCGACCTTGTGGCCCCAAATCTCACATTAATACTGAAAAATCCTTAATACAGTTGTATCGTTGGGTCGGAATTAATCTGATAATATCATATTATGACAAGGAGGCTACCATGAGTAGAGATGATCATTTCCTAAACTACATCCAGCTAAAAAAGTCGAGTTTGGAATATAAAATGTAGGTCGACCTTGTATTAAGACAAACTTGAACTGACCCATCGAAATATTAATTCTGTTATTAACTTCAAATTTGGTATAGATCGGTTACTTTCAAATGAGAAAATCCTCAAACTGCGACTTTTTTAATTTAGAAAAAAAAAACTGTTCAACTCATGTGCAGTCTAACTCGATAGTAGATGGCTATAGTTATGTGGTTCTTTGTTTAAGAAAAAAACCTTTAGCTCTAAGGGTATCTTTTATCATTTTTGGTGTATGTTCATTAAAATCAGATTTTTATTCGTTAACTCCTTTCTATTGGAAAATTACCACCCACTATAAAATACTTCCTTCTGCCCTTTAATTTTTTGTCAGATTTAATATGGTACCAAAGTACGCTATTTTTATTTTAATAAATAGATTTATTTTTAACATAAAGCTGGAGCTATAAACTTTAAATTTGGCATGCACGTTGGTCGCTTTTTGGTTAAAAATTTGTTGAACGCATGCTCCACCGTATTTGTAACTCTGTTACTAAACGTCCTGAGTGCTTTATAATAATTTATAAAAAACTGATTTATTTCAGGACCCATCTCATATACTAATTAAAATAGTATATTTAGTTAATTAAATTGTACAAAACGACTTGACTTTAAAAAAGCTATCTTTTGTCAATTATTGTCATAAAATACTGTGCAACCTTCTTTTGGTGGTTATCCTTATCAGATTATTTTAGCCAAACCAGCCAGCCCAATCTCCTAGATATTTAAATACCGAACATTAGTGTCTGTTGCGCCATATTTGTTAAGTACACTTGTAAAAATTTGAGCCGAACCCGTGCGGCACAAATATTTTCTCCGCAAAGCGTGTGGACGTATGCGGCGCACGAAAAGAACACAAGAATTTTTGTTACATTCAACGCACACGACCCGTCGGTTTTTTGATGAACATAAGAGATTTGCCACCGCATGCTGTTCAAGTGTGGACGCTTCCAAACAATTCCAAATTCATTTTTTTTATTTTTATAACCTACACCCCAAACTTTTCTCTCTATTTTATTTACATTAGTCATTTATAGTTGTATTTTACTTACATTTAAGTTGTATTGATCATGTCTGAGTTAATGAGAAAGAAAGTGCTGCTTTTATTGTTTTGTGCCGTTTGCTTAAGCAAAAGAAATAAAAAAAGGGAAGATGCTACTGGATGAAAGATTTGTACAAACCATGTAGGTGGAGATGGTTGTTGACTATTTTAATTCTAGATGAAATTAACGGTCATTTCAAATTTTTTTTACATGTATCTGTAGATGATTTTGAACTAGGTATTTATTAACTTGATTGGACCAAAAGTTGAAAAACAAAACTCTAAATTTAGAGAATCCATATCTGTGAAGGAAAAATTGGCACTGACGTTAAGATTTCTAGCAACAGGAGATTCATATGTTAGTCTTCAGTATCTTTTTAAAATATCAAAACAAGCTATTTCTCTCATTATTCCAGAAGTTTGCAAAGCCCTAGCTGAAAGTTTAAACGATTACGTTAAGTAAAAGTTAACCATTATTTTTATAAAACAAACTTTATTAATTTTATTGTCATAATATAAAAGTACATAATAGTATTGGATTCCATATAATTGGTTGGTTTTCATAACACTAGATGAGCCAAAATGCCGATTCCTTGTCCTTATCCATTATACATGTTAAATATTTTTAATTTTATAAATACTTAAATTAATATTAATTACTTTAATTTTTAATATTTATTAATTAATTAAAAGAAATACTGGAGAAAAGCAAAACAGATGATGATAACAGTGATGTAACCTCCACTCGTTTTCCACGTATGGCTGCAGCAGGGCACACAACAAAAATATTTATTGACTGTGTGTGGTAATTTTGCGTCGAAAATATTTTCGCCGCACAACAAATTTAACATACACACAAATGTTTACAACTGTGGACCCGGCTTTATACTTCATTGATTACTTCACTTATTATAATTTACAAAAAGGTTGAAATTCCTCAAATTTAAAGTAAGGGTTAACCTTCGGGCGCTCGCATGGGCGGCATTTACACCGCCTTATCAGAACATTTCGCGCCCGATCCCAATGCGCTTGGTTAGATTGGCGGGACCGTTAGGTTTTCTCTAGTTAACTATTAACACAACAGACAGCGCTGGTCCCATTTTCCTAGCTATCTTGTACTGGTCACAAGTCACTTGCAAAGTTTAACATCTGCAGCAACGTTGATCGAAGTAATTGAAAAAGATGATCATGACAGTGAATCAGAAGAGGAAATGGAAAGTGCTGATAAAAAGGACCTATGCTTATAAGAAATTTATATTTGTATTTTGATAAGAAAAAAATTATGTTATTCTATTTGCGTTTTAATAAATAAAATTTGATGTTAAAGTTCAATGATTTATTTGATCTGTTTCCCACGTTTTAATGACCGAGGTGAATGATCTCATTGCTTGGAATAAACGGGTATTCAATGTCTTAATGAAGGTTTTAAATTGTGTCTAATGGAAATTTGTGTACGTGTAGTAGTTTTTCATCGAAATACCAGAGATCCGTGAAGGGCGGTGAAAATGCCGCCAAGCGAGCACTGGTGTAACGTCTACATGCGAGCGCCCGAAGGTTAATTTACAATTAGGTGTCAAAGTTTTCCTTTTAAAATTGCTTATTATTTATGTCTGGATGGAATTATTGTACAGTTCTCCTGCCTTTTTGTTAGTTTGAAAAAATTTGTAATTTATTTTTACATTACATTTTGTTACAATTAGGTACCTTACTTTTGTACTTCATTTCGCTCCTGATCAAAATTTGCACTTGAGTTCATTATGATTACTTTAGACAATTAGAAAAGTAGAACATTAAATATACCAGGAAATCTTAAAAATAATATTTCGATGGTGATTTGTATAATTGTAGCTTCTTCTAAGTTGAGAAACGCGGACATATTGTGGAAACTTGTAATAAATAAATAAAACAAACTTATTTTTGAAATATTGTCTATTCCACTAAAGATATATATACATATATAACTACCGGTTTCGGCTTTATACCATCGTCAGGTCTAGTTATGAACTAAGTCAGTTTGCAGAGAGCGACCCTTCAAATACATCTCAGGTCAAAGTGCTATTAAAACTTGGGAGTCCCCCGGCTGTACCGTTAGCTAACTCATGAAATATTTCTTAACAAAACCTAGTTCTAAATTTACATAAAACAATGTCACTAGACTAATACGTGGAAAAATAACAAATAAATAAGTACAAATACAAGTAAATAATAAAAATAGAAATAAAATTAATAATAATGTTAAGATTGAGATAACTTGAAACATATATGTGTAACCAAATATTAATAACAGATAATACAAACATATATGTGGAAACAGAACTGGTTTAGGGAGTTAACAAAGGGGAATAGTTGAAATAAATTTGGTCATTCAGAATTATGAAATATAATTGACAATAGCCACACTTTCGACCCATCTACAGGCATCAAATATCTCCATTATTGCCCAAAAAGCAGGCTACTTAATAGCTTAGAGCAATTAGAAATAAATAAAGCTAACAAAAGGAACATTTGTATGAATGACCAAATTTATTTCAACTATTCCCCTTTGTTAACTCCCTAAACCAGTTCTGTTTCCACATATATGTTTGTATTATCTGTTATTAATATTTGGTTACACATATATGTTTCAAGTTATCTAAATCTTAACATTATTATTAATTTTATTTCTATTTTTATTATTTACTTGTATTTGTACTTATTTATTTGTTATTTTTCCCGTATTAGTCTAGTGACATTGTTTTATGTAAATTTAGAACTAGGTTTTGTTAAGAAATATTTCATGAGTTAGCTAACGGTACAGCCGGGGGACTCCCAAGTTTTAATAGCACCCTTTGACCTGAGATGTATTTGAAGGGTCGCTCTCTGCAAACTGACTTAGTTCATAACTAGACCTGACGATGGTATAAAGCCGAAACCGGTTGTTATATATGTATATATATCTTTAGTGGAATAGACAATATTTCAAAAATAAGTTTGTTTTATTTAATTGTAGCTTGTTCTTTTATTTAATTATTAATAATTAATAGTAGGTATTATTAATATAGCTTTATAATTAAGGCCAACCTCACATTAGGCAATTGCGAAGCGACGCGACCGATACTCAAGTATCTTGAGGGTATCTTAGACGTCACTTCCTATGTTGAGTGGTGGGGAGACACAAACGACGCCACTCCCAGGAGACGCATATCTGCTAGGAAGGTCGCCCGTCCCTTGAGTCTCCTGCGTCGCCTCGCCATGGCTAGTGAACCCCATATCGCCACACCTCATCAAATGGAGCCATCTACTTCCGCAGAGCACAGTGAAGATGGAATTGATCCCAAAAGTCGTGGACCAATGTCTTTTTCACAATTGCTTTCAGAAACTATTTTAGATGAGCGTGATGAAATGCCACTAATGTAATTCTTAAATAATATAATAATCTTAAATAAAAATGTAATAAATTACTTATTTATTTCATAAATTACTTACTTATTGCATAAATTACTAAAAATTTAATAAATTACTTACCTCAACATGATCAAGATTCTTTCTTCTGCACTCACACATTTCCGCATTTGTGTGTTCCTCTGCCTTATGAATGGAGAAACAATGCCAATCAAATGTAGGAATGATTCTTTCGTCATTCGGTAGAATGCTACGAACTTGCATTCCGACTTTTCCAGCTCTTTAGCACCAACAAATAATCTGCAGTTAACATTCCTTTCGATGTAAGGATGGCGCCATAATCTTCGGATTTTCCTTTTTCTATAATAATAATAATAATATGCAACCTTCACTTGACATGATGAACAACTCAGCTTCTCGCCCCGGCTAAATGGAGACTGAAGAGATCCTAGTCGCTTCACAGTATCCTCAGTGTGAGGAGAAAAGTTGCCTACGGGTATCATACCCACAGGCAACTCAAATGGCTGATACTTGAGTATCAGTCGCGTCGCTTCAGAATTGCCTAATATGAGGTTGGCCTAACATTTAATATATGAATGTTCTTATTAATATCGTTTTCTGTTCACAGATTAGCAGCCGGTAATTCCTGAAGATGTCAACTTCTTCCTGCAGCTTTCAACTGATTCGCCTCTGAACAACTCATGTAATTTAAATAAGTTTTACTGCTGTCGTATATATAAGTATAGAAGCTGTTTTTTGACCATCACATCGGAAACATTTGTAAATTTTTTATTATAGATTCATAAGCCTTATAAATATATTTTCTTATAATCAATATAAAAAGCTATTATAAAAAAATGTCAATAGTAATATATATTTCATATTAAATATATTGGTCAGTAAATGAGTTTATTATTTTCAGTCCTTTTTTAATATACCTCTTTAAGTCTTCTTATTGCAGAATTGACATAAGTTAATGGTTAATAAATGGTAATAAATAACGAAAAGTAGGTAGGTAATTTGAGTTTTGCCAGGTTCCCGCTAAAGCGTCGGTTAGTTCAATCTCCAACTTGCTACAACTATTTGCCTCCAGTTCTTCTGTCTATGTTAAGATATTCTGTGGATAAACCACGACCTAACTTTCACCGCCATCTAAATCATCGATTATTTCAAATTAGATTGGACCAACTATCCATGATACATTTCCTCGGAGGCTTATCTATAAATATATTGTCCTACATGGTCGATATTGGTGTCATACGGAAGATATTTAAGGTAATTTTTCATAAAGATCAACCATTACCCGCTGGGACGCACAGATTCTAAGATATTTAAAAAAACAACATCGGACATACATATTGTTATTTACAACTTCTGTCTACTTGTGACTTACTACACTATCTTAATTCACTATTTTCCAATAGTACACGGCCGGGCATTGGCTCGGGGCCATCGCTTAACGTCCCATCCGAAAGTTTTTTCAGCGCTCGGATAAGAGCCTCAGCCTGGTTTCGAACCCGCGATCTTAAGCTCAGTAGGCTAGGTCGTTACCATTGAGCTACCGACGCTCTCAAATAAATATTCATATTGATCACGTTATATCTTTCATTTACGCCATTCAAACTGTGCTTCGGGTGGGACGTTAAGCGATGATCCCGAGCCTATGCGATGTCAGTTACTCATCGTCGATTCGTCGCCTCCTGGTGGAAGGTAAAGAAGGCAGTTTAGCGTTGTTCCGGCATCCGGGGATGACCGCAGGTTGCTGGTAACACGGCCCACCTGCGACCATCCTCGGCGCAACGCAGCCAAGAGCATGGATCCCTGGCCCCGAGTTCCCTCGGGAAACGCCGATAAGATAGGTTGGCGGGTTCTACAGCCGGCCGAAGCACCAATAAAATAATAAATAAATGAGAAAATTATATTGTGACATTATTCCCCTCTACGGGTGTTGTTGAGCCTCATTCAAGCTCACCCCCCCCCCCCCCCCCAAAAAAAAATTGTAGGCTCATGTAAATTTTCCAAATCAAAGTACAGGTTGTTTATACCTTGATCACGCAGTCCTTCGGATGGGACCTAAAACGATGGTCTCTAGTTTGTACATTATCATTTAACCATTATAGACCCCTCCCTATCCTAGGTAAATAAAAAATTAGGACTCCCATATTAGAGTGGGGCTCATGTCCACTAGAGCGCTCTGGTAGTAGGCGATATGATCTCGTTGTCAAGCCCGGATATGGTATGGATATGTTACACGGATATGGTATGGATATGTTACACGGATATGGTATGGATATGTTACACGGATATGGTATGGATATGTTACACGGATATGGTATGGATATGTTACACGGATATGGTATGGATATGTTACACGGATATGGTATGGATATGTTACACGGATATGGTATGGATATGTTACACGGATATGGTATGGATATGTTACACGGATATGGTATGGATATGTTACACGGATATGGTATGGATATGTTACACGGATATGGTATGGATATGTTACACGGATATGGTATGGATATGTTACACGGATATGGTATGGATATGTTACACAGTGGAATATAACCAGCTGCTCAACATGTTACAATTAAATCATTTTATTTAAACATTTATCAACATATGGAGAATGTCAAGACGTAAGTTAAATTTATTCCAGTAATTGGTCAGTTTTTTTTTTGCTCATTCCTAGATATTTCATAACTCACAAATAGTTTCTCTCATTATTGAAAATTATTTTCAGCTAAGCAATCCAATTGTTTTGTCGACTGTGGTGAGTTGGTACTAATTAATTCTGTAAATAATTGGTTATTTGTGTTTTACATTCTTATCAGCGGTAATGAGGCTCTCGTCCATACCCCGCTGAGGATAGAATCCAACCTTCTAAAAACACGTAGGACATCCTATTGGGATGGAAATTGATCTAGGGTGGAGTTAGTTCCTTGAATAGGGGAGGAATTGGGACACCTACTACATTGCTCTGGTCCCAGCAGCAGTATCTGCCAGGGACCACAGCCACTACAATCCAACCTCAGTTGGTGGTGCCGCTTGGAAGCAACCAATCCCGTAGTTACATTTTAGCTAAGGCTGCGAGGACCACTCGCCTCAAGGTCCAGAATGGTCACTGACCCGGGATGGCAAGCAGTTGTCTATCATCCCTACGGTTTTCCACCTACAAAATTTTTTTTGGGGTATACCAGACCCCTGTGGGGCTACACCACCCGTCCGCCGCGTAGAGGGGAAATAGGTCTTCTTTGACATTTATTTATTTAAACTATATTCATAGGGGGCCATGGTGGCCGTGCGGGCTAGAGCGTAGGGCTTTGGTCGCATGGTTTGCGGGTTCGAATCCCGTCCGGGAGTGAGTTTTATTTCGTAGATAGAACTCCCTCCCGGGGCCATGGATGTCGTAAATAATTAGATAACACAGTGACATGGCTAATATGCATCGTACATAAGGCCAAAAAAAAAAAAAAAAAAAAACTATATTCATGGTGCTATGACCGGTTGTAGGACACCGTCACTCCCCGGAGCGATCGGTTGGGTCCTAAGTTTCCCGAGAGAGCTCAGGAACAGGGCATTTATGTTTCATGACTGCGTTGCAGCGAGGATAGTCGCTGATGGGCCATGTTACAGCACCCAGCGGTCATCCACCGAGCCACGTTGTACTGCCTTCTTTACTTTCCGCCAGGAGGACTGAACTTCAGGTTATCAGCTTCAGCCGATGGTTCAGTCCCAAGTACGATGCTATCCGGCGTATCAATTCCACCCTAGGCCCGTCGTGCAGCGGGCATTCGAGAACTACGTGTTCTGCAATCTCAATGCCACCGCACGAGCAGTTCGGGCTATTATTCTTTTTGAAAAAGAAGAGCTTGGAGATGAAATCCACGAGACCTGATAGTATCTAGACGTCCAAGGGCCCGGCTTTACCCAAACAGACTCAAGTCTTGCCCGGACCTTTGGAAAGTAAGCGCAGGTCGTTCGGCCATCTGAGGTTAGTGACTATCGCTGCTGCCATTTCTCTACTATCCAGTCTTGGACTATATTCTTGCAACGCTCTGGTCTGGACTGTCCGTGTAGTTCCTCCTCCAGGACTAGTCGCAAGGGCTCGGTCGGTATCCGCTTTAAGTAGCAGATATATTATCGAAATTCTATGTTTACCTGAATAGTATACATAGATAGATGGATATAAAATTCTAGAAAGATTTTTAAACCTTTTGTTATAGAATTACATATCTCTAATGTTTAAATTTTACTTTGTTTTGTACAAAATCTGCCAAAATTATCAATTTCGTGCTGGGGGGAGGGGGGTTGCCCCTTGTGTCCCTCTGCTGGATCCGCCACTGCCAACAATACTGATCTATATGTTTCTTTAGGTTTTGCAGTAGCTCTTGCCCTAACTGGAGCAAAAGGTCATAAAGCTTCTTTCGCCTACTGGTTATCGCCGAAAATAAGAGGCGAAAACTCGAAAAAAATCAACATGAACCGATCTAACAAGAAACCAAAAGAGGAAAAGCGTAGAATCTCGTTTGTACAACAGCTTGCTTCCGACAATCCAGAAATGACAATGGACATGTATGATATATCTTCACATGCATTTCAATTAATTGATATATAGCACCTCTGGTACGCTTTTCAGTCTCTTATTATACGTAAATTTCATTTTATTCAGAGCTATAATGAAAAAAGTGGTTATGTACTAACCAAGTGCTAAAACTCAATATTTCACTTATATAGAGGCTTCCTCAAACTACATTTTGTATACATTCCTTAAAATTAATAGATGGCCTCCTTATAGGGTTTTGAATTTAAATTTAAAAATTTACTGTCAATCATCGGCGTAGATCGGGGCAAGAGTATCGTTTCGCCCCCACAATAATCTTCTGAAAATGTATACAAAAAATAAAAATAAAATAATTGAAAAGGAAAAAATAATTGAGACCAATGAGAAGGACGAGAAACATCCGATATGGTATAATAAATAATTATAAAACAATTTATTATTATAATAGTTGGTCATGGGAAAAAACGTATGAGCAATACGTGTGGATGTGGGCAAAAATAAGCCCTCACCATTTTGTCCTCGTGCGAAATAAGCCCCTTATCCACACTAGTTGTACAATATACTATTAAATTCTACTTATGGCGGCTGTTCTCCTTAGAGGGCTTTGAATTTATATATGAAATTCCGTGTCAATTTAAAATTTTGTGCCAGTACATTCATTCCATTGGGTTAACACAAGGTCACAGACACACACTTAGACAGGCAGATTATTTTTTATTTTTGGAATCAGGAGGTCGGAAAAAATGAAATTTCGCTGAAAACTCCACATAAAATTTTTGACCGATTACATAACTTGGTAGCAATAGCAAAAGTAATTTTGTTGCTTTGTTATTGCTAGCATCTACAGCCAAGACTTAACAAATGCTATACTTATCCATCCGATTCTGAAAAATGATTTGAACTCATTGAACTGTCTATTTTCGGTGCCCTACCTGTAAATTTTAAAAAAATATCATGTAAAAAATTAAAGAAAAATACATAAAAAATCTAAAATTTGGAATTTACAATAAAAAAAAAAGGAGTGTCAACTCTAAATATATATTGAGTTTAAAAGAAGAAAATATTTAAAAAAAGTTGAGCCGTTTAGCCAAAATACCTTTAATACTTTTGCTGCAACTAGTGGTGTCATCTCTTGAAATAAATTCATAATAAAATACGCGACAACATTTAACCTGTCGTGGCTGAAGATGGTAACAATACCCAAAGCTTTCCCATATATTATATGTATGTATTTTAAGAAACAGACAATATTTAAATTGTTTGTATAAACATTGTATAATGTTTTTGTGGAAATCTACATATTCTCTTTTAGATTATATATTTCTGCAACGTAAGCCTGAACATTTGAAACCTTCTAAGGAGGCAGTGTAACCAACCTTCTGAATTAATAATATAAAAACTATTTTTACTTTTAATATAAGAAAGTATTGTAATCGTGTAAAAACATTTTAAAAGGTTTTTATCCTTTTCGTAAAAAATAATCTTTTGTTGACTGTCCATTGATAGTGCTGAAGAGTTGGGACTTGTCCCCGAGAAGCCGGTCATCAAGAAACCTGGCATTGTGGAGTACTATGAAAAGATGTGGGATGAAATGGCAAGACCCCAGGATCCGCCGCCTTCGGAAGAGGAACAGCTGTCCATGGCCAAGCAATTTTTGGAAAGAGAAGGCTTTAGTAATCCACCCGAGCCATGAAAAAGCCTTCAACAATCTAAAATGCATGCCATTCTAAACACCAAATAGAAACAATACTAGGTAAATGAGTAGACATTGTTGTTTTTTTTTACTCGGCATTAGTTAAGACTAATATGACAATAAATGATCCAAGGACTTCTTCACAGGACATAAAAAAAAAAGCAAAGAAAATTGTAAGAAATTAAACAGTGAACGATTTTAATGAATTAAAAAATGTATATAATTTTTTTTTGTTGAAATATGAACCAAGTACATTGAATCGATATAAGTAATATCTATTCGATACCTACTTGGTATGTATCGATACCAAAAGTACTTATATCTGCCAAAAGTATCGATACTTTACTTGTATTGATAGATCCCTAGCTTCATCCAAGCAACTACAGAGCTTATGGATCTGTCAGATCCTTCGCCACCAAATTTGCCAATATTTGTGCCTTCAGCATAGTGCCGCCATTGTTTCTGAAGGCTGTGAATTGAGTGTCTTCGAAGACGAAGAATGACAAGTAAATTTAAGCGTGGATTATTTATCTGATTTAATTAAAACAAATTTCCCGAGTTTTCTTGTAAACAGTTTAAAATTGCTGTAGTAATGAAAAATTGGCACAGATACGGTTTGCATTTTCCCGCTTCAATTATTGTATATTGAGTTTGTTTTATTAAGTTGTTTATTTTTTTTAGCTAACTTTTTTACTTTCCCAATTATGGTTTTTATTTTATTGTTAATTATTTGTTCCTAATATTGCTAGTTTTAAGTTAAATTACGAGAGATATTTGCAAGACATGAAAATTATGTGATAATAATTATTTTAGTCATTTTTAGTGCTAAGTTGAATTACCAAACAAAGATTATTGTCAAAGATTGATAAATATTGTTTGATATGAATGTGTATCACTAATTGCGTTTTGTGCTTATTCTTGTAACTTTATAAAAAATGTTTGTATTAAAAGTTTTATTACAACCTATTTTGTGTGTAATTCCTTCTTCACAAAAACAAAATTACCAACATCTTTAATTAAACCGCTGATTTTCCTGAAAACAGTTAGTACAATCGAAGTTATGGCTCCTCAAAGAATGAAAAATAAATTTCTTAGTTGTGACTCATGCCTGGATTTTAACTACAGGTCACTTCGCCCACTACCAGGGCCCTCTGGTGGACATGAGCCTGACTCTACTATTTAAATTGTATTGCGTAGCAACGCAATATGGAAAAAATAAAAATATTCTTTAAAAAACCACGCTTATACAGATCCCAAAGTTATTTCATAGTGGCACATGTAATTAAGTTACTCTCAGAATTACGCTGTACATCAGTGGCGTCGCTATGGGGGTGCGGATCGCCCACAAACATTTTTTGTTGTTTTCCATTCATTTATTGAATTTTAGTGATTATTTTTCATAAAAAAATTTCGAAATCTACCGAACGAAATTGTTTAAAAAAGGGCTCTTGTCAATTTTTAAAAGTTATTTCTTATCTCTATGACTCAGCGTTCTGATATCATAGCGCGATATTTAACTTAAAAAATGTTTGGGTTTCTATAGCTTATTAGTCCGTATATAATTCAATCTGAAACAAAAAAACTTAATGTGCAGAGATAACTTTTCTGTTTTATAATACGTATAGATAATATAAATATCGCAATAAGTTAAAATGTCTATCTTGTTCATATAAAAATGGTCTAATTACTAATGTGGTGACACCATTCCCGCACCGGGAGCCATCCCTCCTAGCGACGCCATTGCTTTACAATGAAACAAAGAAAAAAACCTTACCCCAAAGAATTACTTTTATATACCAACCAGTAAAGACATGAAATGAAGGTGTTGGGGCTTGAGGGGTCAGATAGCATCTCATCAAATACGTTGTCTTGTCTCCAGTCTGGTTCCAACAAACCCAAAACTGTATATGGTATTCTAAAAATATTGATCATTGTCATACATTGACTTATCACAAACTTCAGCAACAAGATTCAAAAGAAAAAAAAAAATGTTTAAAAAATCATTTTTATTTATAAAATAAAATAAACACTTAAAATCTACGCTGTTCCTTTGAGCCTCTTCTCATTGTAAGCTTTCCTTACGGCGGCTCGTTTTTTCTGCAATTTTGGGGACAGATTGTGCTTCTTGGAGAATCTTTGATTTCTCTGAAATTTTTGATCAACCTAAAAAATGAAATTCTATCAATAAAAACCAGTTCACAATTTTAAAATATATATTTTGTAATACCGGGTAGTCCACCATAAACCAGAAATTTTTTGGGGTGTAAAACTACATTAAAAAAGGAGTAAAACGCCACCAACTGCAGTTCTCTATCTCAAACCGTCCACAAATATGATTTTTTTAAAATTTTTTCAGAATTAACACAACTTGATTCCGAAATATGCATTTTTCTCAGCTTCTGGGACATGGATTTGTACTTTTTATGGTTTCGAAAAGAGCGAAAAATTTCTCGTCCCGCGAAACCACATCTATCTTGCTTGAACGTGTATTTTTTAACTGTTCAAACATCAATTTTGCAGGAAAAATAAAATTTGTGCATAATTTCTAAAATTTGTCATTGTCCTACACAATGATCTAAAAGTTGTCAAAATTCACAAAAACTTCCACATTTAATACGCTTTCCAACGGTAGGTCAAATGATGTGATTCCTCAAATACTTTTGGAGAAATTGCATCTCCGCATATTCACGTTTTGAATAGGAACGAGCCATTTCTTTCAAATAAGGTACTGAGGTGGGCGCAGGTACTTCATATAGCGGGTCATTGTATAACTGGAAGATTTTCTTGTTGTGGGGTCCAAAGTTTAATTAATAAGCTTCGATCGGCTCCCCTTTTGAATTACTGTATCGAACCACATTTCATTCTTCAAAATGCAATTTCCCCAAAAGTATTTGAGGAATCCCACCGCTGGAAAGCGTATTAAATGTGAAAGTTTTTGTGAATTTTGACAACTTCTAGATCATTGTGTAGGGTAGTGGCAAACTTTAAATTGTTTGCCAAAATTTTTATGTTTTCTGCAATTTTGATGTTTGAATAGTTAAAAAATACCCTTTCAAGCAAGATAAAACGCTGGTTGTGGTTTCGTTGGACAGAAAATGTTTCACTCTTTTCGAAACCGTAGTCAAAAGTGTAAATTTGTATCCCAGAATCTGAGAAAAATGCTTATTCGGTATCAATTTTCGGTATATGTAGTTTTACCCAAAGTTTTTTTACGGGTTTATAGTGGACCACCCGGTATATCATATACATGCGATGGTATATGTACTCAATTATACGAATTGATTTAATTGTATGAACAAAAATATAATTTTAAATATTTTTTTTTTTTTAAAGTAATAATAGTTAAATTATAGAAAAGATCTAATGTTGTGTTAATGTAAATGAGCAAGAAAGTAAATACAAATTAGTTTCGACTTACTCCAAGCGTAGATTCGTGCCTGAATCGTTTGGGTTTCTTAATTCCATTACGATGTGCTTTTCTATCTGGAAATTATAATGAAAAATATGGATATAGAAGCAGAAAAAATATAATAGTAAAGGCAGTCACGTGTAAACCTACTCAAATAATAATGAAAGTTTTAAGGATCACTGAGTGTTACAGAATTAAATTTTGAATGCAAGGTTAACTTGAAGTATTACGACTTATACAAAGTATCTGTATTTTAGTTCTTACACAGACATATCTCGTAACGATTATATTACGTAAAATAAATTTATGAACACATTTCGTCACTAAATACACTACTTAAAACACGACCATATAGCACACCAGAGCTAACATTTGGAAGAGTCTAACAAGAGTTCAATATAAATATGCAATTTAGAATCACAGAAAAAAAATAAATAATGAGTACTTACTTTGATTGTGATTGGTATGATTTTTGGACTTCGCCATTTCTTTTACCTGTAAAAAATAAATAATATTAAAAACATAAATCCGACACAGCATCATTACATTTTTATTCAAATACAAAATGGTACATCTCAGAAAAACAATGTGATTATTGAAGAAAACAGTTAAAGAAATGAATATCTGTTAAGAAAAATGATCAAATATAAATATGATTTATTCACTTACGTTCAAAGAAGTTCTTCTCAAACACGCTGTCCTAAGTTAAATTACAACTGAGAGGTTAGACCACGCAGTGTTGCCCCACTTAAAAACAAGCATAAAATATTATATAATAATAAATACAGATCGATAAGAAATACTTGGGAAATTCCTATTTATTTCACTTTTAAAATAAAAAAATCATATTAAAGGTATGTTATAATAATCTGATGTAAAATATAATCCGCTGACTCAGTCTAGAAAAGGACAGTCTGAATATTTGATAATAATAATGAAAACAAAAACATTAAAATTTAATAAGAAATTTTATTTAACATTTAGATTACTAAAACAATACTCTCCATTGACTGTTATTACTAGGTTTCAGAACCCCCCCCCCCTGAAGTTTTTTTGTGTGTTAATGTAGATGTCATGTCAATCCCAAGGTTGGGAAGCACTACATTAATTAATCTTGGATCTGATTTATTGTCAATAATTGGTACATTGTTTTTTTAAAATAGGTTATCAAGTTCTATTATTTTTGTTGATTAAATCTGCCCATTTGGTGAAAAGTCACTCTTGCTATCTTATCCTCCATCAAGCATTTTAATTACATTTTGGATATATAAAATCAGATTTAGCAAACATGCAACATTGGTGTTGATTTCAGATTTCTCGTTCATTTAAGATGCAATTTCAGCAATGTCCACAAATGCTCTTTTTGATAATTCTTTTTGCCTCTGCGCTTGCAAACGTTGACAGGATACTCAATAAAATGCCCATCTTTCTTAGGAGTGGCTTCGACTTTCGGCCCATGGAAGATCTATTTCAATATGCTCTACCAAATTGTCGATGTGTTCAGGTGCTTGTTACATTTAAAATATATTTATATATACATTTTTTTTCTTTAATTAAAGAAAATTATAAACGGTAATTTATCTTTCATTTCTCTGACTGTGCGAAGTATAGGATGTTATGACATCGGTCAAAAACTCGATGTTGAGTTTTCGCCAAAATTTCATGTTTTCCGATCCCCTAAACTCAAAAATAAAAACAATGCATACTAGTCTGTGTGTTAAGACGCCTATTTTCAGTCAAACTCGCCAATAGAAAGGGGGAAGGAGGTTCTAATCTAAACGTCAAATTTAAATGCAACTAAATTTTATAAGAGACGTTCGCAGAGGGAGAGCGAAAACTTTATTACAAAGATTTGAGCTGAGGAAGTACATTGTCGATGATTCAAATTACAATTTTTTTTTTCTTTATTTTATTTCTTTGGTCTTTATTACGATGTATATTAGTCATGCTTATAAAGGTGTTTTATCTACTTATTTACAATATCCTTGGCACCGGGAGGGAGTTCTATCTACGAAATAAAACTCACTCCCGGTCGGGATTCGAACCCGCAACCCATGGTGAGACCATGCCACCAAAGTCCTACGCTCTAGTCTGCACGGCCACCATGGCCCCCAATTACAATTTTTACTCCTCCAGTATACAAACTATACGGCAAGTTACGTAATCAATAAGAAATAAATATGACTCATGTCCGGGCTTTAACTACGAGGTCATATCGCCTACTACCAGAGCGCTCTTTCGTCACTCTGGTGGTCATGTCTAATCTGGGAGTTGTAAATTTTGCCTACCCTAAATTTTTTTTCATCTAGGGCAGGGGTCCATAACGAGTACCTACCTGACATCGTACAGGCTTGACGGCTTGCTCAAGTTTATTTTACCTCCTAGATAAAATAAACTAAGGTCATGTTTCGAACCCACGATCTTTAGCTCAAAAGGCAAGCTCGCATACCACTGAGCTACCGGCGCCCTCTAGTAAGACAAATATGAGAAAAAAATATATACAGGGTGGCCCAGATAAACGGGCCACAAGTGAAATAAATCCTAAACGGTTAGAGATATCAAAATTGTGCATAGGACTAAAGTTGTAGCACTCGCCGAGAGCTAGAGTATGGCGTCCTCGAAAAGACAAAAATGACCCTTTTAATGGCTCAAACAGCCCTTCAAAGGGCGGGGTTCCCTTTTGACCCTTAAGTTTCATTACGTTTTATTAAAGTACGAAAGAAACAAGGAAGAACTGTGCAAACAGATTTTTGATACGTCAAGTAGTTCTCGGAACAAAAACGTTTAAAGTTGCACATTTTTCTTATTCTGAAGTTAGTTGGAATTTAATAACTTCAGAAAAAGAAAAATGTGTAACTTTAAACGTTTTTTTTCCGAGAACTACTTGACGTATCAAAAATCTGTTTGCACAGTTCTTCCTTGTTTCTTTAGTACTTTAATAAAATGTAATGAAACTTAAGGGTCAAAAGGGAACCCCGTCCTTTGAAGGGCTATTTGAGCCATTAAAAGGGTCATTTATGTCTTTTCAAAGACTCCATACTATAGCTCTCGGCGAGTGCTACAACTTTAGTCCTATGCACAATTTTGATATCTCTAACCGTTTAGGAGTTATTTCACTTGTGGCCCACTTATCTGGGCCACCCTGTATATATATATATACTTTTTTTATATATATTTATTATATAATAAATATGAATAATAATAATAAGTAGAATAAATAAAATAAAGTGACGCCTCCCTCCAGAACCAATCGACCAGTTGACTGACATGAGGACCTCATACTAAATTTTGTGTCGATACATTCAATACTTCGGCAGCTATTAGGTTTTTTTTTTCAAATTCAGGATCGAATTTCTGATTTTTTTTCTTTTATTTTGTTAGAATTGAGGGGTAGGAAAACATGCAATTCTATTGAAAATACAGCATCGAATTTTTGATCGATTACATAACTTCCCCTATGCTTCGTGTATCTGGGGAAGAAAAATTTCTCAATTTCTCTATAAAACACAAAAATATTGGATGTTAGGTGATGAAGGACGACACAGGTTACGGGCGTGCCATAATGATAGCACTGTACCGGTCACTCACGGTACCTCCCATCCTGTTCCACTCAAACTATTCAGCAGAGAGTGGTTGTACTTCCTTCGTCATCCTCACCAGGAATGATACAGGCATCTATAATCTGATCGAGACTCTTCCGAGGTACGCGGATCATCGCATCATCTCCATCACTTTCGAACCACTGTCGAAATTTAACCCTTTGATGCTGGTAAGTAATCTAAATATTAATCTGAATATCGCCTATCTTCAGGAAAATACTGTTTTGAGTTATTGCTATTTTAAAGTTACATACGCAGACAACAGAGTGAAATGGAGTTAGTGAGAAATAAAATATTTATGAGGAATGTACTAATTATATCATAAGAAATAACAGGAAAGAGGAGAGATGAGGCTTGTGGTCGAAAAAAACAATCTTGTATAATTTCTGCCAACCTTTCGGTACTGAGTGTGTCTTCTTCTTCAGGGCCTGTATTGACATGTATACATTATTAATGAGTTGATGTACGCTAGATTTGAGTAAAAGATATGAACATTAAAATTATGACTAAACCAACAGTAACCTTTAAATTATTCACACATAAACAAACTAAAATATTATATCTAAACAAAAAGAGGGTGCCGGTAGCTCAGTGGTATGTGTACTTGCCTTTTGAGTTCAAGATCGTGAAACCGGCCCGAGGTCCTTAGTTTATTTTATCTGGGAGGTAAAATAAACTTAAGCACGCCGTCCTTCGGATGGGACGTTAAGCGATGGTCCCGAGCCTGTACTACCCCCTACCCTAGATGAATAAAAATTTAGGACTCCCATAGTAGAGTCGGGCTCATGTCCACCAGAGTGACGAAAGAGCGTTTTAATAGTAGGCGATATGACCTCGTAGTTAAAGCCCGGTCATGAGTCATAATAACTATCTAAACAAAAACAATTATAAACTGAATACAAATGTACATATAATTAAAAACAAAAGTGTAAATAATTTGTTGGTTTAGACACAGTTTTAATGTTCATTCTTTTACATAAATCTAGCATACATCAACTCATTATTAATGTATATTGTATACGGTAAAATATAATTATATTCTTTTTTAAAAATTAGCTCCACGTTGTTGCGCCATTGTAATGATTCTTATTCTCTTAAAATTTACTATTGTATTTTTGAATAATTGAATGGGTGGTGAATTCTTTTAATAAAAATGTTTTCATGGAATAAGATTTAATATTTTTACCCTTTGTTTTTACACCTTTACATAGATCGGTAGACAATGATAATATAACATTTATCTTTTTATCCACTCACATTTTTCTATCTATCCTCCAATCCTCCGCTGCTCTTCTCAGTACATCATAGGCTCATAGATTCTTCCATCAATCTGCTCACTTCCAGAACTCCAGACTTCCAACTCCACAAAGAATCTTCACTACTCCAGTCAACTATCTATCATCCGTTCACTTGCACTCTCCCATCAAAAAAAACACCGGTCCACTTCACTCTCTCTCTCTCCAACCACAAAAATCCAACAACCTTCCTGCTTCAGTCTCTATCTGCAACCGCTCAACGCCTTCCCCCTCCTTCCACTGCTCTCTCTCTCTCTTCCCCCACCCTTCCTGAGTGAATATCACATATGATGATATATCCTTATTTATAAAATACCCCCCCCCCCCCCCCCCCCCCCCCCCCCCCCCCCTATTTCTACATGTTACATATCCTTTCCCTAATGAGAAAAAAAAAAAATCAAATGAACAAAAAATATACCTATATATATATATATATTTTTTTTTTTTTACTTTCTTTCCAATAATACAATATCCTCTTTCAAACATCCTAATAACATTTTTAAATACTTATACAATAAATCCTCTAACCAATATTATAACATGTACAATTTCATAGAAACCATTTTTTTTTTTTTTTTTTTTTTTCAAAACACCCCACATCCATTAACACATGCAAAATATATCACTAACTAGCTTAGGCTCATATAAACCTCTATATAAAATTTACCATAAAAATCACAACACCCATCTTTGAATATAATATAATTTCAATAAATAATTTTTTTTTTTTTTTTCATAAAAAAAATATCAAATATATTTTCATAATTAAAATATCAAAATTTTGTTTAGAGTGAAGAAGGCACTAAACATTTTTTTTTTTTTAATATAATTATTATTATTTAAATTTTTTTTTTTTTTTTTTTTTTTTTCTTTGACAGAACACTATCCCCTTTACGCATATTAATTAATCTCCAACCTACATGATAATTGTTATCTCTCATAATATAACACAACCACCATAAATACAATAAAATAGCATACATCACAAAAAGAAATACAATAACTATTTACATTAGATACATGTTTATAACTCTCAGTGACAATCATCAAAGACTCTAGACAGCTGTCTTATTTGTTTATCAGTTTTATCTGTTCGACTCGTCAACATAGATGTGGTTGCCATCTCATGTTTATTACGCTCTATATTAATTTATAATTTAATTAATATTATATACAAATTTTTTTTTTTTTTTTTAACAATATCACATATTTCCTAATAAATAATCCATAGCTAATAAAAATTTTTCCTTTTTCACAATTTCTATATAACCATAAAATGTAAGAACATGCATAACAAAAAAAAACAAATTCAATTTCATAAATTGAGAAAAAAAACATATGATCAAGCGAGGCTTATATGACCCAGACAAGCCGACCAACACATACACATGGAGCAAGGTCTCTCATGATTTGAACATATAAGAGGTCATACTTGATCAAAAACAAAATTGCCATAGCAAAGACAGACAAGTCACATAATGTTATTGTCTCCAACAAAAACACTCGACAAGAACGCTCGAAGACCGCAGTTAAAATGCCTGGTTTCCCCCTCTCCACAGCTATACCTATTAGTCAGGTCCCAAACTCTCATGCTGCCTTACCGACACATAATCTAGCTGACACCATTTCCGCTATCTTCCCAGGAAACATATGGTAATATGGGTCAGTAGGGCTTCTCTAATTCTGTAAGACCGGCCTCTAATCCTCTCGGACACAACACACCACCTTCCTTTAAACTGATAACTATTGTTGTTGTTTTTTTTTGTTTTTTTTTGTTTTTTTATATAGAATTATTTAATTATTTTATTTACCACATGCATTAAAGTCATACAAGACACATCATTCTGTATTGGCCACCACGTACCCCTGATTCTCTAATTACTAAGTGGTCTCATCGACTGTCCTCATATCACTTATGTTGTAGGTCCCTTTTACTTTGTTATTATTTATGTTGCCTACCAAATACGATCCATTGTCATAACATTTTAAAATCTCATACGGCCCTTCGTATACCGACATAAATTTAGCAAAGATTTTATTTTTTATTTTTTTTTTTTTTTAGACTATCATCTTTTACATAAAGTACTTATGTTTATTTAACATTTATTTTATTTTTGTTTAGATTTTAAACGAAATACAACAAAATTCTATCCACAAACCATATCCATGAATCCATTACAAAAATCCAATTTCGAGTTCCTTGTTATCAAAAATAATCCATCAGTTTATCTGAAGGAAACTTTTTTTTTTTTAAATTTCTTGTGATTTTTAATTTTCTTTAATTTAGGGATCTTTTTACTTAACTTTATTAGTTGTGGTATTTTAAAGTGCTTACTTTGTTTTTGTTTATTTTCATATCTGTACAACTTTATTTTCCGATATCTAATTCTCCTCGACTTTGGCTGCAACATTACTTAAGCTTTTCTTTTATGATTAGTTTTCTTTAATTTTTTTCTTATCACAGCTTTCTTGGCAAATATGGCCCAAATTTCCTTTACAAATATTCTTATAATTTATTTCTGTTAATTTTACTTTCAAGATAACGATATTTTTATTTTTTATTTTATCTTTGGATATTTTTGAAAATTTATAACTTTTTCTAATAAAACCTAGCCGACATAATGTATTAAACGGAATATAATCTTTTGTAATATTTATGGCTGCGCGTCGCGGTTTTAATAATATAAAATGTGGTATTTTGAATTTACTTTAATCGAAATTGCGGAGATTTTCTATAAAACTGCTGTGTCTTTACTAATTTAAAATGTCCATAGGATGCCAGATCGCTTAGGTAATAGACGATCATTTAAATTTACTGATTTGAATATACGAATTGGATTTCTATAACCAAAGGCGAAAGGATTCGTTCAGCGAAAAGAGTTTTGAAAAACCAAATTCTTAAATCAATATTGACTTGTGATGGCATGGGAAACAAACTAATGAAAAATTAGAAACTCATATTTAAAAGAGTATAATTACAAATCAAATCAAAAAAATTAATAATTAAGAATAAAAAAAAAATATAACATAAAATATTAACCTTATTACTACTGAAAACTGTAGAGAGACGGGGCTGGAGACGATAACTGATGATTGGAGGCCAGGGAGGTCTGCGATGGCCAGAGGGTAGAAAGAGGGCTGTCGGCTGGCTGAGTTCCTCCTCAAGGTCTAGGCATCAACGGCTCATCTCGACTGGAGCTGAAGGCTTCCACTGGTCCAGGAAAGTGAAGTGTCCACTTCCACTGGTGGATCTCGACTGTAACTGACACTGGTGGATCTCGACTGTAACTGACTGAACTTGAGCCCTCACTTGGAACTCGGACTGCCATCTTCCCCCACTACTTCTCCTTCTTTCTTCTCCTCGGCCATTTCGGAAAGCAAATTGTTTGCCTGGGAGGCAATCAATTTGACCTCTGTCCACTTTAATTTGGACATTCCAGATTGCTTTATGGGCCACTAACAACGGGCTTGGAGCTCCAATCTGGTACCTGACTGTAGCCAGATTGTAAAATCCTGGTTGTAAAAGCTATATAAATATTCCTCCAGGTGACTGTTGGTGCCTTCTTTTATTGCATCCTGTCAGCTTCTTTCTTGACGGAGGCAAAATGGGATAAGCTCCTTCTACCTGATCCGGGTCTCCCTAGCCCGCCTATAGAATTAAGGGTTTCTTTCACCATTACTGTTTTTATGTATTACTGACTTTACAAATTTGAAATTATAACACATTTGGCCTATGCAACTATTGACTATATTACATTTAAAATACATTCTACAATATATTTGACCTAGTCGCAAATCCATTACACTACACTTTATTTATTTCTTTGTTCAATTTTATTTTTCTATTTTCCTTTCTATTTTCCTTTCTATTTGATTTGCTTTTACTTATTTCTAATTCATTTTTCTGAGCATTACCTATTCCATTTAATTTCTTTTTCTCATCTGTTATTAATTTATTTTCAACTTCAATAAGATCTGTTTTTGTCTCCACTATTATTTCATTTATTTGTATTTTAAAAGACCCCAACCTTTGCTCCACCGCTTCGATGATTTCTTTTTTATTAGTTTCTATCTTACAACTTAACTGTTGATTAAACTGTTCAAATTGATTTTGCATACGATCCATCATTTGCTCAAATTGGCTCGGATTATCGTCTTTATTTTTGTTTGCATCCTCATCCCCCGAATTCGACCTCCCTATAAGCGGACTCGTGACTATAATAGAATTTTCTCCCGTTTCTCCCGTTCCTTCTACAAATCCAGATTCCCGAACATCGCTATCTACGTTCTGGAGTCCTAATCCGCCGAGGCCACTCCCGATTCCGTCCATTCCTGCCGCTAATTCTCCCGCCTCCCCATCGTAAACAAACTCCGGACCTTGCTCTCCCGCCATGCTATGGGTCGACTCACCTGTGTCCTCGTCCGCCATCTTGCTTCACAAATCTATCCTCTATAATAAATATAATACATAAAATATATCACAGCAATTTCTAAACCTATAAATCTGGACAACTCAAATTTTTTTTTTTTTTTTTTATTTCTTCTTATTCCATCATTTTTCTTGCCAAAACGTTGGGTGCCATTGTAATAATTCTTCTATACGGTAAAATATAATTATATTCTTTTTTAAAAATTAGCTCCACGTTGTTGCGCCATTGTAATGATTCTTATTCTCTTAAAATTTACTATTGTATTTTTGAATAATTGAATGGGTGGTGAATTCTTTTAATAAAAATGTTTTCATGGAATAAGATTTAATATTTTTACCCTTAGTTTTTACACCTTTACATAGATCGGTAGACAATGATAATATAACATTTATCTTTTTATTCACTCACATTTTTCTATCTATCCTCCAATCCTCCGCTGCTCTTCTCAGTACATCATAGGCTCATAGATTCTTCCATCAATCTGCCCACTTCCAGAACTCCAGACTTCCAACTCCACAAAGAATCTTCACTACTCCAGTCAACTATCTATCATCCGTTCACTTGCACTCTCCCATGAAAAAAAACACCGGTCCACTTCACTCTCTCTCTCCAACCACAAAAATCCAACAACCTTCCTGCTTCACTCTCTATCTGCAACCGCTCAACGCCTTCCCCCTCCTTCCACTGCTCTCTCTCTCTCTTCCCCCACCCTTCTTGAGTGAATATCACATATGATGATATATCCTTATTTATAATATACCCCCCCCCCCCCCCCCCCCCCCCCCCTATTTCTACATGTTACAATATATGTCTATACAGGCCTCTGAAGAAGGCACACTTAGTGCCGAATGCTTGGCATAATAAATTCTAAAAGTTTGTTTTTTTCAAAGACAGGCCTGGTTTCTTACATTACATCTTAGTCAATCCTTCCCTAATGTATAATAAATAACACACATTTCTAGTAAACAGGGCAAGTAATGAATTGAGTCATACACTCTGTTCCCGATTAACCGGTGTAATGGGGCAGGCACCACGGACAAAGCGAAATCACGGTTAATCCAAAGGCTACTGTAAACATGAATGTTTTTCATTAGAAATGTAGATTAAAATTTGAGGGGCTATGAAATATTCATTCATTAGATTGGTTTTGAAAAATCGTTTGGTTTACATTCATAATCAGAATTGAAGTGTCGATCAATTTTTTTTTTATGATGCCCCTTCATTCAATATTTTGAATAAAAAATGTTATGTATTATATTTAACGAAAAATGAGGTTCAGCGCAGATAATACAAATACAAACAATTCTGAATTCAACCCATTTTTTACTTATGAAATCGGATGAATAGTTTTGTCCGAAACAGAAAACTACGATATCGAAGAAACTTGCCGCTACCCGTTATAGAATAAGAAAGACCGAAATGATCAAGGTCAACTACAATAGTATGTTTCCATGACAATGGTTGACTCCCAGTCTGTTACCGAACACATTACAGATGTACATATTAGATATATTATCTGGAATTTTTTTTATATCTAACATAAATTTTTATTTATATAGAAATACAATATTATGTGTTATTACACATAAATATAGTGTGCCTCGAATCTTGAATTTTTTTTTATTGGCCTCATTTACGATGCATATTAGCAATGTCTCTATAACGGTGTTGAGATTTGTTATTTACACAATATCCATGGACACGGGAAAGAGTTCTATCTATGAAATAAACCTCTTTGGCGGAAAAGATTCGAACCTTGAACCGTGATGGGACCATGCGTCCAGCCCCTATAGCCACCACGGCCCTAATCTATAAATATTTACAAAATATTATTACTCATAATCCGAGCAGTAAATAACTTTTTATTTTCTTATCTATAGTAGGAAATATTGTAATCTAGCGAAAATCCGAGATCGAATATCCGAGATCGAATATTCAACGGATTTTAACGTTTCAGGGTCCCCTGAATACGTTTTGACCTTCAAAAGAGCAACAACAGAAAGCAAAGTCAACTAAACAAAGAGATCATTGCTCTATTAATGTTTTTCCAGAAAATATGAAGAATCGGTTCCACAAGGTCCACCTACATTCTATATTTCTTCCTCGGCTCAGCAAATTTTTGAAACTAAAGCAATGTTTACACATCAATAATTGATGTGTAAACATTACCTCAGTCTTCTTGTCCTCCCTGAGTATGTCGACGATCTCCCCTTTGACGGGGAAGCTGGTCACTCGATCTGGAGTGTCAATGTTGTACCAGACACACGCCTGAGTTCGAGACTGAGCCACCACTACATCACTGCCGGGCACCCACTGTAACACATCCCATATAAATTTTAAAATAAAGAGAAAAAAACTTCCCCAGAACGAATTAATTCACTCCAAATCCAGTCGACCGTTTGAGAATTATTCTCGTGAGTACCGCGTTACTCACACATGTCTTTTTTCATTTATTTATTATATATTATTGGCCTTATGTACGATGCATATTAGCCATGTCTCTATAATAATAATAAATAATAATTAGTTATTTACAACATCCATGGGCCCGGGAGGGAGTTCTATCTATGAAATAAAACTCACTCCCGGACGGGATTCGAACCCGAAAACCATGCTGAGACCATGCGACCAAAGCCCTACGCTCTAGCCCGCACAGTCACCATGGCCCCCATTAATAATTTTAATTCTTCTATTGCAGAGTATTAGGTCCGTGTTTCGAGATGCCGAAGTTCTCTTCATTTCTCGGACAAATCTAACCTCTGGCTATATTCTGCCACAACCCACAAGAATTCTCACTCCTTTTGTCATTACCAACCCAAACATTTCCTGGCCTGCCCATGTAAGTATGCGCATGTTCTATGTGAAAACAGGAGACTCACGATTTAACTACAGCATTCACTGAAATACACAAGGTCAGAGGGCACAAGTAGCACAAGTGGTAGGCGTGCTTGCTTACTGAGCTAAAGATCGCGAATTTGAAACCTGGCCAAGGCCCTTATCTTTATCTGGGAGGTAAAATAAACTTAAGCACGCCGTCCTTCGGATGGGACGTTAAGCGATGGTCCCGTTATACACCCCTACCCTACGTAATATCATTCTTACATTCATATTCCTGTAGTACCTATAGGAAAGTTTTGTAATCGTGCGATAACCCAATTTTCACGTTTCAAGGTTCCCTGAATACGTTTTGAACATTTTCGCGATGATGTCTGTCTGTGTGTGTATGTGTGTTGTGATGTATAAAATTACAAACATTGTAATTATTATTAATATATTATAAAATTTATTATATTTATTGGTATAAAAAAACAGCTGTTAGTAGTTAAGAAATGAAATAACGTAAATAGTGAATAAATATATGAAATCGTATTTTGTTTTAAAACGAACCAATGAATGAAGGACAAAAGACGACAACCAGCTGTTTAATAGTGTGGAGCAGTTTAAGTTGTATTGTGGAGGTGGACATTCTGGAGAGAGAAGTGTTTTTAGGCTTAAGGTAATGAACCATGTTGGAGTGAAATAACAGTGAAATAGATAAGCAAAGGAGGTACTTTTATTTATTTATATATGTTTACATGCCCTAAATAACATTTGATTTTAGGAATAGCCAAAACAGAAAAAAGACTGATATAGCTTTAAGAAATTAGTTTGTAAGATTTTTTTAAAATTGTAATTTGATTTTTTTAAATATTGATATTCTGATTTAATTAATAATGTAGGTTTAGGTAAATAAACCCAATATTTGTTCTCTTATTCTATGCTACTCATTTTCCCAGTGAATCCAGATAATTTAGACCTTTGAGTTATATTCAACATTTTTGAAAAAAAACAATATGGCATTTATTAAGTAAACTAGCCGTAATACCCGGCGTTGCCCGGGGAACTTTCACTTTTCTCCCAATATCTCCTATAAGGCTATTCAGTTCCTCGACAGTACATTCATGATGTTATAATATTCAATTATTCATACGGAATAAGGCTTATAGTCCTTCAACTGTAGTAACGCTAGCTTTGGAGCTAAAACTAATTTATTCAAAAAGATTTCTCATTAATCGTTGCAATGGTTTTCGAGTTACAAAGATTGCGTGAGTGGATGCTGGGATGGACCAGGGGTTGATTAAAAAATAGACCTTAACCTTCCGGTAGATAAAACTTATCTATTCAAAAAGATTCCTCATTAATCATTGCAGTGGTTTTTGAGTTACAAAGATTGCGTGGGTGGATGCTGGGATGGACCAGATATTGAAGTACTAATACGCCTATAACCTTCCACAGACGATGACGAACAAATTAAAAAAAAAATTAATCAAATCCATCAAGCCGTTCGTGAGTTATAGCGGTACAACGCACAGACATTTTCTGCTTTATATACTTATATCATTTGAGAATGGAGTCTACCGAGCTCAGGATCGCCACTTAGAAATCTAGTTGAGGCACTTAAGTCAGATATTTAAATCGGGAAGTTAAAAATACCTTTGAGCACGTCGTCCTTCGGATGGGACTTTCCGGATATATCTGAATCTGTCGTATCAGTTTTAACAATCATTAAGCCTATAAACCGTTAATAGCGCGATTTTTTAAAAAATATTTTGATTTTTGTGTAGCATTCAGATCATCCGGTCGTTCTCTATCAGTTTTAACAAATATTAGGTATATTTATAAACCATTAAAAAGCGAGAAATTTGAAGAATGGAGTCTACCGAGCTCAGGACCGCCACTTTGAAATCTAGCTGAGGCACTTAGGTCAGATGTTTTAATCGAGAAGTTAAAAATAACCTTGAGCACGTCGTCCTTCGGATGGGACTTTAAGCTATGCTCCAGGGCTTTTTCGAATGTAAAGTACTCGATAATGAGACGTATGTTATGAAACTAAACCTGGGTAGGTGAAATTTCACTTAGGTTGAAAACAGCTTTGAGCACGTCGTCCTTCGGATGGGACTTTCCGGATATATCTGAATCTGTCGTATCAGTTTTAACAATTATTAAGCCTATAAACCGTTAAATAGCGCGAATTTTTTGAAAAACATTTTTATTTTGATTTTTGTGTAGGATTCAGATAATCCGGTCGTTCATATCAGTTTTAACAAATATTAAATCTATAAACGGTTAAAAAGCGAGAAATTTGAAGAATGGAGTCTACCGAGCTCAGGATCGCCACTTAGAAATCTAGTTGAGGCACTTAAGTCAGATATTTAAATCGGGAAGTTAAAAATAACTTTGAGCACGTCGTCCTTCGGATGGCACTTTCCGGATATATCTGAATCTGTCGTATCAGTTTTAACAATTATTAAGCCTATAAACCGTTAATAGCGCGAATTTTTTAAAAAACATTTTGATTTTGATTTTTGTGTAGCATTCAGATCATCCGGTCGTTCATATCAGTTTTAACAAATATTAAATCTATAAACCGTTAAAAAGCGAGAAATTTGAAGAATGGAGTCTACCGAGCTCAGGACCGCCACTTTGAAATCTAGCTGAGGCACTTAGGTCAGATGTTTTAATCGAGAAGTTAAAAATAACCTTGAGCACGTCGTCCTTCGGGTGGGACTTTAAGCTATGCTCCAGGGCCTTTTCGAATGTAAAGTACTCGATAATGAGACGTATGTTATGTAAATAAACCTGGGTAGGTGAAATTTCACTTAGGTTGAAAATAACCTTGAGCACGTCGTCCTTCGGATGGGACTTTAAGCGATGATCCAGGGCTTTTTCGAACGTGAGGTACTCGATAATGAGACGTATGTTATGTAAATAAACCTGGGTAGGTGAAATTTCACTTAGGTTGAAAAGAACCTTGAGCACGTCGTCCTTCGGATGGGACTTTCCGGATATATCTGAATCTGTCGTATCAGTTTTAACAATTATTAAGCCTATAAACCGTTAATAGCGCGAATTTTTTAAAAAATATTTTGATTTTTGTGTAGCATTCAGATAATCCGGTCGTTCTCTATCAGTTTTAACAAATATTAAATCTATAAACCGTTAAAAAGCGAGAAATTTGAAGAATGGAGTCTACCGAGCTCAGGACCGCCACTTAGAAATCTAGCTGAGGCACTTAGGTCAGATGTTTTAATCGGGAAGTTAAAAATAACCTTGAGCACGTCGTCCTTCGGATGGGACTTTAAGCGATGATCCAGGGCTTTTTCGAACGTGAGGTACTCGATAATGAGACGTATTTTATGTAAATAAACCTGGGTAGGTGAAATTTCACTTAGGTTGAAAATAACCTTGAGCACGTCGTCCTTCGGATGGGACTTTCCGGATATATCTGAATCTGTCGTATCAGTTTTAACAATTATTAATCCTATAAACCGTTAAATAACGCGAATTTTTTGAAAAACATTTTTATTTTGATTTTTGTGTAGCATTCAGATAATCCGGGGAGTGTTGGGTGATGTCACGTACCCTATGTTGAGCAGAACGTTTAAGGATGCTAGGAAATTTGCTAATTCAATGTTTTATTTAACGTTTTTGTGAACTTTTGTTTGTTTAAACACGTTAACAAATTGTCTCAAGAAAATTTACCTTTTTATTATTTGAAAAGTTATTTATACCCATAAAAGTGAGCAAAATTACTTACTTTTCACCCAAGTTACGGGTGAGAATGAAGCCCAACATCAACTCGACCGAAAAACCGGTCAACACGAAAAATGGACTCACGGATAACCTCAAAGCACGACTGAACAATACAGGTAACCCAGATCAGTCGAACTCACCCCGACTTGTGAGCCAGCCGAAGAGACCCTGTCCCCCAGAAGAAGACATGGAGTTCCCAGCACTCCGGAGTCAGCCATGCAGCTAGACGGAGAGCCCTCACCGGGGGCCAGCCACACCCAGCCCAAGCGGATCAGGTACGCAATTCATTCCACTATGCCCACGCACAACACATTCGCGCCACTCGCAGCACTCATCACCGACCAACACACTAACGATACCACCCCACAGACCGAAAAACAACTTAAAATCCCCCCAATTTTCCTTTGTGAAGCCGACGATTTTCAAAAAGTACTGACAGACATTAAAAGTATCACAACATCTCCCTTCGAAACAAAACGATGCCACAAAAAAATTAAAATATCCCTTATGACATCTGAAGACTTTAGGAAACTGACCAAATTTTACCAAACAAATGACGTAAAATACTATACTTTCCGAGGGCGCCGGTAGCTCAGTGGTAAGCGTGCTTGGCTTCTGAGCTCAAGGTCGTGGGTTCGTAACCCGACCGACGCCCTTAGTTTATTTTATCTGGGAGGTAAAATAAACTTAAGCACGCCGTCCTTCGGATGGGACGTTAAGCGATGGTCCCGAGCCTGTCTGAAGTCAGGTACTCGTTAAAGACCCCTACCCTAGATGAATAAAAATTTAGGGCAGGCAAAATTTAGGACTCCCACAGTAGAGTCGGGCTCATGTCCACCAGAGTGACGAAAGAGCGCTCTGGTAGTAGGCGATATGACCTCGTTGTTAAAGCCCGGACATGAGTCATAAAACCTAACCTAACCTAACCTACTATACTTTCCTGAACCCCGAGGATAGGAAACTTTCCCTTGTTATCCGAGGGGTTCCATACTCCCTGACTGAAACCGAAATACAAGACGAACTAACCCAGACATACCCAGTCCTCAGTGTAACGAGGCTACTGAACAAGGACAAAGGCCCCACTCCACTGTGTGCTGTCGAGCTCCAGAATACTCCGGAGGGGAAAGCGATTTTTCAATTATCTCGTCTATTTACACTATAGTGACTGTCGAACCGCGGAAGAGGTCTCAACGCATTGTGCAGTGCACGAATTGCCAGCAAGTGGAACATAGCAAGAACTTCTGCCACCTTGACCCAAAATGTGTCAAGTGTGCAGGAGATCATCATTTCACAGCTTGCCCATCACGTACTCTCCAAGAGTCCCCAAAGTGCTCTAACTGTGGTGGAAGCCACCCCGCCAATTATAGAGGCTGTGAAACCTCTTAAAACTTCTATCACGAATCACACACAGAAAACACATACCAACCCACATTCATGACACAACAAATGCAAATTCATCTAGACTTACTCCCCAACCAGTCTCAGAAAATCCTCCACAGTCACAGCAAAACATCCCCTCAGCACGTCGTCCTTCGGATGGGACTTTCAGAATATATCTGAATCTGTCGTATCAGTTTTAACAATTATTAAGCCTATAAACCGTTAAATAGCGCGAATTTTTTGAAAAACATTATTATTTCAATTTTAGTGTAGGATTCAGATATCCCGGTCGTTCTCTATCAGTTTTAACAAATATTAAATCTATAAACCGTTAAAAAGCGAGAAAATTTGAAGAATGGAGTCTTTTGAAAAAATTAGGGAATATATTGATTTAAAAAACACATATTCTATGGAAATTTGGTGAGTGTCACTCAAAAATAACATTCAAAAAATCCATTTTGAATTTTTCAAAATTCGATGAAAAATTGAATTTAAATCGGAAGATAATAAAAAAATACTATAGAGGTGTATTTGAAGCATAAGAACTCTAAACAAAATCGACAGTTGCATACTCGCAATAACCGGGAAGAAAAAAAAAAAAATTAAAATTGCCTTTATATTTTTTTTCTCATCGAATAATGGGAGTTGGGAGCTGAAACTTTCAGAAATTTTTTTTTTTTACATGTGCAAACTGTCGGTCAATCGCCCATTCGAAAATCGTTGGGGGCAGTTTTCGCACTCTTATCCGGCTAGACCCTTTCCTAGCATCCTTAAACGTTCTGCTCAACATAGGGTACGTGACATCACCCAACACTCCTGCCAACTTCCTACTACCATCTAACGACTTACAAATATTAAATCTATAAACCGAGAAAAAGCGAGAAATTTGAAGAATGGAGTCTACCGAGCTCAGGACCGCCACTTAGAAATCTAGCTGAGGCACTTAGGTCAGATGTTTTAATCGGGAAGTTAAAAATAACATTGAGCACGTCGTCCTTCGGATGGGACTTTAAGCGATGATCCAGGGCTTTTTCGAACGTGAGGTACTCGATAATGAGACGTATGTTATGTAAATAAACCTGGGTAGGTGAAATTTCACTTAGGTTGAAAATAACCTTGAGCACGTCGTCCTTCGGATGGGACTTTAAGGTATGCTCCAGGGCTTTTTCGAGTGTAAGGTACTCGATAATGAGAGGTATGTTATGTAAATAAACCTGGGTAGGTGAAATTTCACAGGTTGAAAATAGTCTTGAGCACGTCGTCCTTCGGATGGGACTTTCCGGATATATCTGAATCTGTCGTATCAGTTTTAACAATTATTAAACCTATAAACCGTTAAATAGCGCGAATTTTTAAAAAAACATTTTCATTTAGATTTTTGTGTAGCATTCAGATAATCCGGTCGTTCTCTATCAGTTTCAACAAATATTAAATCTATAAACCATTAAAAAGCGAGAAAATTGAGAATGGAGTCTACCGAGCTCAGGACCGCCACTTTGAAATCTAGCTGAGGCACATAGGTCAGATGTTTTAATCGGGAAGTTAAAAATGACTTTGAGCACGTCGTCCTTCGGATGGGACTTTAAGCGATGATCCAGGGCTTTTTCGAATGTAAAGTACTCGATAATGAGACGTATGTTATGTAAATAAACCTGGGAAGGTGAAATTTCACTTAGGTTGAAAACAGCTTTGAGCATGTCGTCCTTCGGATGAGACTTTCCGGATATATCTTAATCTGTCGTATCAGTTTTAACAATTATTAAACCTATAAACTGTTAAATAGCGCGAATTTTTTGAAAAACATTTTTATTTTGATTTTTGTGTAGCATTCATATAATCCGGTCGTTCTCTATCGGTTTTAACAAATATTAAATCTATAAACCGTTAAAAAGCGAGAAATTTGAAGAAAGGAGTCTTCCGAGCTCAGGACCGCCACTTAGAAACCTAGCTGAGGCACTTAAGTCAGATATTTTAATCGGGAAGTTAAAAATAACCTTGAGCACGTCGTCCTTCGGATGGGACTTTAAGCGATGATCCAGGGCTTTTTCGAATGTGAGGTACTCGATAATGAGACGTATGTTATGTAAATGAACCTGGGTAGGTGAAATTTCACTTAGATTGAAAACAGCTTTGAGCACGTCGTCCTTCGGATGGGACTTTAAGCGATGATCCAAGGCTTTTTCGAATGTGAGGTACTCGATAATGAGACATGTTATGTAAATAAACGTGGGTAGGTGAAATTTCGCAGGTTGAAAATAGCCTTGAGCACGTCGTCCTTCGGATGGGACTTTCAGAATATATCTGAATCTGTCGTATCAGTTTTAACAATTATTAAGCCTATAAACCGTTAAATAGCGCGAATTTTTTGAAAAACATTATTATTTCAATTTTAGTGTAGGATTCAGATATCCCGGTCGTTCTCTATCAGTTTTAACAAATATTAAATCTATAAACCGTTAAAAAGCGAGAAATTTGAAGAATGGAGTCTACCGAGCTCAGGACCGCCACTTAGAAATTTAGCTGAGGCACTTAGGTCAGATGTTTTAATCGGGAAGTTAAAAATAACCTTGAGCACGTCGTCCTTCGGATGGGACTTTAAGCGATGTTCCAGGACTTTCTCGAATGTGAGGTACTCGATAATGAGACGTATGTTATGTAAATAAACCTGGGTAGGTGAAATTTCACTTAGGTTGAAAATAGCCTTGAGCACGTCGTCCTTCGGATGGGACTTTCCGGATACATCTGAATCTGTCGTATCAGTTTTAACAATTATTAAGCCTATAAACCGTTAAATAGCGCAAATTTTTTGAAAAACATTTTTATTTTGATTTTTGTGTAGGATTCAGATAATCCGGTCGTTCTCTATCAGTTCTAACAAATATTAAATTTATAAACCGTTAAAAAGCGAGAAATTTGAAGAATGGAGTCTACCGAGCTCAGGATCGCCACTTAGAAATCTAGCTGAGGCACTTAGGTCAGATGTTTCAATCGGGAAGTTAAAAAACACTTTGAGCACGTCGTCCTTCGGATAGGACTTCAAGCGATGATCCAGGGCTTTTTCGAATGTGAGGTACTCGATAATGAGACGTATGTTATGTAAATAAACCTGGTTAGGTGAAATTTCACTTAGGTTGAAAATAGCCTTGAGCACGTCGTCCGTCGGATGGGACTTTTCGGATATATCTGATTCTGTCGTATCAGTTTTAACAATTTTTAAGCCTATAAACCGTTAAATAGCGTGAATTTTTTAAAAAACATTTTTATTTTGATTTTTGTGTAGGATTCAGATAATCCGGTCGTTCTCTATCAGTTTTAACAAATATTAAATCTATAAACCGTTAAAAAGCGAGAAATTTCAAGAATGGAGTCTACCGAGCTCAGGATCGCCACTTGAAAATCTAGTTGAGGCACTTAGGTCAGATGTTTCAACCGGGAAGTTAAAAACACTTTGAGCACGTCGTCCTTCGGATGGGTCTTTAAGCGATAATCAAGGGCTTTTTCGAATGTGAGGTACTCGATAATGAGACGTATGTTATGTAAATAAACCTGGGTAGGTCAATTTCAACTTAGGTTGAAAGCCTTGAGCACGTCGTCCTTCGGATGGGACTTTCCGGAGAAATCTGAATCTGTCGTATCAGTTTTAACAATTATTAAGCCTATAAACCGTTAAATAGCGCAAGTTTTTTGAAAAACATTTTTATTTTGATTTTTGTGTAGGATTCACATAATCCGGTCGTTCTCTATCAGTTTTAACAAATATTAAATCTATAAACCGTTAAAAAGCGAGAAATTTGAAGAATGGAGTCTATCGAGCTCAGGATCGCCACTTAGAAATCTAGCTGAGGCACTTAGGTCAGATGTTTTAATCGGGAAGTGAAAAATAACTATGAGCACGTCGTCCTTCGGATGGGACTTTAAGCGATGTTCCAGGGCATTTTCGAATGTGAGGTACTCGATAATGAGACGTATGTTATGTAAATAAACCTGGGTAGGTGAAATTTCACTTAGGTTGAAAATAGCCTTGAGCACGTCGTCCTTCGGATGGGACTTTCCGGATAAATCTGAATCTGTCGAATCAGTTTTAACAATTATTAAGCCTATAAACCGTTAAATAGCGCAAATTTTTTGAAAAACATTTTTATTTTGATTTTTGTGTAGGATTCAGATAATCCGGTCGTTCTCTATCAGTTTTAACAAATATTAAATCTATAAACCGTTAAAAAGCGAGAAATTTGAAGAAAGGAGTCTTCCGAGCTCAGGACCGCCACTTAGAAACCTAGCTGAGGCACTTAAGTCAGATATTTTAATCGGGAAGTTAAAAATAACTTTGAGCACGTCGTCCTTCGGATGGGACTTTAAGCGATGATCCAGGGCTTTTTCGAATGTGAGGTACTCGATAATGAGACGTATGTTATGTAAATAAACCTGGGTAGGTGAAATATCACTTAGGTTGAAAATTGCCTTGAGCACGTCGTCCTTCGGATGGGACTTTCCGGATAAATCTGAATCTGTAGTATCAGTTTTAACAATTATTAAGCCTATAAACCGTTAAATAACGAGAATTTTTTGAAAAACATTTTAATTTTGATTTTTGTGTAGCATTCAGATAATCCGGTCGTTCTCTATCAGTTTTAACAAATATTAAATCTATTAACCGTTAAAAAGCGAGAAATTTGAAGAATGGAGTCTACCGAGCTCAGGACCGTCACTTAGAAATCTAGCTGAGGCACTTAGGTCAGATGCTTTAATCGGGAAGTTAAACATAACCTTGAGCACGTCGTCCTTCGGATGGGACTTTAAGCGATGATCCAGGGCATTTTCGAATGTGAGGTACTCGATAATGAGACGTATGTTATGTAAATAAACCTGGGTAGGTGAAATTTCACTTAGATTGAAAATAGCTTTGAGCACGTCGTCCTTCGGATTAGACTTTCCGGATACATCTGAATCTGTCGTATCAGTTTTAACAATTATTAAGCCTATAAACCGTTAAATAACGAGAATTTTTTGAAAAACATTTTTATTTTGATTTTTGTGTAGCATTCAGATAATCCGGCCGTTCTCTATCAGTTTTAACAAATATTAAATCTATTAACCGTTAAAAAGCGAGAAATTTGAAGAATGGAGTCTACCGAGCTCAGGATCGGCATTTAGAAATCTAGCTGAGACACTTAGGTCAGATGTTTTAATCGGGAAGTTAAAAATAACTCTGAGCACGTCGTCTTTCGGATGGGACTTTAAGCGATGATCCAGGGCATTTTCGAATGTGAGGTACTCGATAATGAGACATGTTATGTAAATAAACGTGGGTAGGTGAAATTTCGCAGGTTGAAAATAGCCTTGAGCACGTCGTCCTTCGGATGGGACTTTCAGAATATATCTGAATCTGTCGTATCAGTTTTAACAATTATTAAGCCTATAAACCGTTAAATAGCGCGAATTTTTTGAAAAACATTATTATTTCAATTTTAGTGTAGGATTCAGATATCCCGGTCGTTCTCTATCAGTTTTAACAAATATTAAATCTATAAACCGTTAAAAAGCGAGAAAATTTGAAGAATGGAGTCTTTTGAAAAAATTAGGGAATATATTGATTTAAAAAACACATATTCTATGGAAATTTGGTGAGTGTCACTCAAAAATAATTTTCAAAAAATCCATTTTGAATTTTTCAAAATTCGATGAAAAATTTAATTTAAATCGGAAGATAATAAAAAAATACTATAGAGGTGTATTTGAAGCATAAGAACTCTAAACAAAATCGACAGTTGCATACTCGCAATAACCGGGAAGAAAAAAAAAAAAAATTAAAATTGCCTTTATATTTTTTTTCTCATCGAATAATGGGAGTTGGGAGCTGAAATTTTCAGAAATTTTTTTTTTTTACATGTGCAAACTGTCGGTCAATCGCCCATTCGAAAATCGTTGGGGGCAGTTTTCGCACTCTTATCCGGCTAGACCCTTTCCTAGCATCCTTAAACGTTCTGCTCAAACATGGGTACGTGACATCACCCAACACTCCTGCCAACTTCCTACTACCATCTAACGACTTAACAAATATTAAATCTATAAACCGAGAAAAAGCGAGAAATTTGAAGAATGGAGTCTACCGAGCTCAGGACCGCCACTTAGAAATCTAGCTGAGGCACTTAGGTCAGATGTTTTAATCGGGAAGTTAAAAATAACATTGAGCACGTCGTCCTTCGGATGGGACTTTAAGCGATGATCCAGGGCTTTTTCGAACGTGAGGTACTCGATAATGAGACGTATGTTATGTAAATAAACCTGGGTAGGTGAAATTTCACTTAGGTTGAAAATAACCTTGAGCACGTCGTCTTTCGGATGGGACTTTAAGGTATGCTCCAGGGCTTTTTCGAGTGTAAGGTACTCGATAATGAGAGGTATGTTATGTAAATAAACCTGGGTAGGTGAAATTTCACAGGTTGAAAATAGTCTTGAGCACGTCGTCCTTCGGATGGGACTTTCCGGATATATCTGAATCTGTCGTATCAGTTTTAACAATTATTAAACCTATAAACCGTTAAATAGCGCGAATTTTTAAAAAAACATTTTCATTTAGATTTTTGTGTAGCATTCAGATAATCCGGTCGTTCTCTATCAGTTTTAACAAATATTAAATCTATTAACCGTTAAAAAGCGAGAAAGTTGAAGAATGGAGTCTACCGAGCTCAGGATCGGCATTTAGAAATCTAGCTGAGACACTTAGGTCAGATGTTTTAATCGGGAAGTTAAAAATAACTCTGAGCACGTCGTCCTTCGGATGGGACTTTAAGCGATGATCCAGGGATTTTTCGAATGTGAGGTACTCGATAATGAGACGTATGTTTTGTAAATAAACCTGGGTAGGTGAAATTTCACTTAGGTTGTAAATAACCTTGAGCACGTCGTCCTTCGGATGGGTCTTTCCGGATATATCTGAATCTGTCGTATCAGTTTTAACAATTATTAAGCCTATAAACCGTTAATAGCGCGAATTTTTTGAAAAACATTTTAATTTTGATTTTTGTGTAGCATTCAGATAATCCGGTCGTTCTCTATCAGTTTTAACAAATATTAAATCTATAAACTGTTAAAAAGCGAGAAATTTGAAGAATGGAGTCTACCGAGCTCAGGACTGTCACTTAGAAATCTAGCTGAGGCACTTAGGTCAGATGCTTTAATCGGGAAGTTAAACATAACCTTGAGCACGTCGTCCTTCGGATGGGACTTTAAGCGATGATCCAGGGCTTTTTCGAATGTGAGGTACTCGATAATGAGACGTATGTTATGTAAATAAACCTGGGTAGGTGGAATTTCACTTAGGTTGAAAACAGCTTTGAGCACGTCGTCCTTCAGATGGGACTTTCCGGATATATCTGAATCTGTCGTATCAGTTTTAACAATTATTAAGCCTATAAACAGTTAATAGCGCGAATTTTTTAAAAAACATTTCTATTTTGATTTTTGTGTAGCATTCAGATCATCCGGTCGTTCTCTATCAGTTTTAACAAATATTAAATCTATAAACTGTTAAAAAGCGAGAAATTTGAAGAATGGAGTCTACCGAGCTCAGGACTGTCACTTAGAAATCTAGCTGAGGCACTTAGGTCAGATGCTTTAATCGGGAAGTTAAACATAACCTTGAGCACGTCGTCCTTCGGATGGGACTTTAAGCGATGATCCAGGGCATTTTCGAATGTGAGGTACTCGATAATGAGACGTATGTTATGTAAATAAACCTGGGTAGGTCAATTTCAACTTAGGTTGAAAGCCTTGAGCACGTCGTCCTTCGGATGGGACTTTCCGGAGAAATCTGAATCTGTCGTATCAGTTTTAACAATTATTAAGCCTATAAACCGTTAAATAGCGCAAGTTTTTTGAAAAACATTTTTATTTTGATTTTTGTGTAGGATTCACATAATCCGGTCGTTCTCTATCAGTTTTAACAAATATTAAATCTATAAACCGTTAAAAAGCGAGAAATTTGAAGAATGGAGTCTATCGAGCTCAGGATCGCCACTTAGAAATCTAGCTGAGGCACTTAGGTCAGATGTTTTAATCGGGAAGTGAAAAATAACTATGAGCACGTCGTCCTTCGGATGGGACTTTAAGCGATGTTCCAGGGCATTTTCGAATGTGAGGTACTCGATAATGAGACGTATGTTATGTAAATAAACCTGGGTAGGTGAAATTTCACTTAGGTTGAAAATAGCCTTGAGCACGTCGTCCTTCGGATGGGACTTTCCGGATAAATCTGAATCTGTCGAATCAGTTTTAACAATTATTAAGCCTATAAACCGTTAAATAGCGCAAATTTTTTGAAAAACATTTTTATTTTGATTTTTGTGTAGGATTCAGATAATCCGGTCGTTCTCTATCAGTTTTAACAAATATTAAATCTATAAACCGTTAAAAAGCGAGAAATTTGAAGAAAGGAGTCTTCCGAGCTCAGGACCGCCACTTAGAAACCTAGCTGAGGCACTTAAGTCAGATATTTTAATCGGGAAGTTAAAAATAACTTTGAGCACGTCGTCCTTCGGATGGGACTTTAAGCGATGATCCAGGGCTTTTTCGAATGTGAGGTACTCGATAATGAGACGTATGTTATGTAAATAAACCTGGGTAGGTGAAATATCACTTAGGTTGAAAATTGCCTTGAGCACGTCGTCCTTCGGATGGGACTTTCCGGATAAATCTGAATCTGTAGTATCAGTTTTAACAATTATTAAGCCTATAAACCGTTAAATAACGAGAATTTTTTGAAAAACATTTTAATTTTGATTTTTGTGTAGCATTCAGATAATCCGGTCGTTCTCTATCAGTTTTAACAAATATTAAATCTATTAACCGTTAAAAAGCGAGAAATTTGAAGAATGGAGTCTACCGAGCTCAGGACCGTCACTTAGAAATCTAGCTGAGGCACTTAGGTCAGATGCTTTAATCGGGAAGTTAAACATAACCTTGAGCACGTCGTCCTTCGGATGGGACTTTAAGCGATGATCCAGGGCATTTTCGAATGTGAGGTACTCGATAATGAGACGTATGTTATGTAAATAAACCTGGGTAGGTGAAATTTCACTTAGATTGAAAATAGCTTTGAGCACGTCGTCCTTCGGATTAGACTTTCCGGATACATCTGAATCTGTCGTATCAGTTTTAACAATTATTAAGCCTATAAACCGTTAAATAACGAGAATTTTTTGAAAAACATTTTTATTTTGATTTTTGTGTAGCATTCAGATAATCCGGCCGTTCTCTATCAGTTTTAACAAATATTAAATCTATTAACCGTTAAAAAGCGAGAAATTTGAAGAATGGAGTCTACCGAGCTCAGGATCGGCATTTAGAAATCTAGCTGAGACACTTAGGTCAGATGTTTTAATCGGGAAGTTAAAAATAACTCTGAGCACGTCGTCTTTCGGATGGGACTTTAAGCGATGATCCAGGGCATTTTCGAATGTGAGGTACTCGATAATGAGACATGTTATGTAAATAAACGTGGGTAGGTGAAATTTCGCAGGTTGAAAATAGCCTTGAGCACGTCGTCCTTCGGATGGGACTTTCAGAATATATCTGAATCTTTCGTATCAGTTTTAACAATTATTAAGCCTATAAACCGTTAAATAGCGCGAATTTTTTGAAAAACATTATTATTTCAATTTTAGTGTAGGATTCAGATATCCCGGTCGTTCTCTATCAGTTTTAACAAATATTAAATCTATAAACCGTTAAAAAGCGAGAAAATTTGAAGAATGGAGTCTTTTGAAAAAATTAGGGAATATATTGATTTAAAAAACACATATTCTATGGAAATTTGGTGAGTGTCACTCAAAAATAATTTTCAAAAAATCCATTTTGAATTTTTCAAAATTCGATGAAAAATTTAATTTAAATCGGAAGATAATAAAAAAATACTATAGAGGTGTATTTGAAGCATAAGAACTCTAAACAAAATCGACAGTTGCATACTCGCAATAACCGGGAAGAAAAAAAAAAAAAATTAAAATTGCCTTTATATTTTTTTTCTCATCGAATAATGGGAGTTGGGAGCTGAAATTTTCAGAAATTTTTTTTTTTTTACATGTGCAAACTGTCGGTCAATCGCCCATTCGAAAATCGTTGGGGGCAGTTTTCGCACTCTTATCCGGCTAGACCCTTTCCTAGCATCCTTAAACGTTCTGCTCAAACATGGGTACGTGACATCACCCAACACTCCTGCCAACTTCCTACTACCATCTAACGACTTAACAAATATTAAATCTATAAACCGAGAAAAAGCGAGAAATTTGAAGAATGGAGTCTACCGAGCTCAGGACCGCCACTTAGAAATCTAGCTGAGGCACTTAGGTCAGATGTTTTAATCGGGAAGTTAAAAATAACATTGAGCACGTCGTCCTTCGGATGGGACTTTAAGCGATGATCCAGGGCTTTTTCGAACGTGAGGTACTCGATAATGAGACGTATGTTATGTAAATAAACCTGGGTAGGTGAAATTTCACTTAGGTTGAAAATAACCTTGAGCACGTCGTCTTTCGGATGGGACTTTAAGGTATGCTCCAGGGCTTTTTCGAGTGTAAGGTACTCGATAATGAGAGGTATGTTATGTAAATAAACCTGGGTAGGTGAAATTTCACAGGTTGAAAATAGTCTTGAGCACGTCGTCCTTCGGATGGGACTTTCCGGATATATCTGAATCTGTCGTATCAGTTTTAACAATTATTAAACCTATAAACCGTTAAATAGCGCGAATTTTTAAAAAAACATTTTCATTTAGATTTTTGTGTAGCATTCAGATAATCCGGTCGTTCTCTATCAGTTTTAACAAATATTAAATCTATTAACCGTTAAAAAGCGAGAAAGTTGAAGAATGGAGTCTACCGAGCTCAGGATCGGCATTTAGAAATCTAGCTGAGACACTTAGGTCAGATGTTTTAATCGGGAAGTTAAAAATAACTCTGAGCACGTCGTCCTTCGGATGGGACTTTAAGCGATGATCCAGGGATTTTTCGAATGTGAGGTACTCGATAATGAGACGTATGTTTTGTAAATAAACCTGGGTAGGTGAAATTTCACTTAGGTTGTAAATAACCTTGAGCACGTCGTCCTTCGGATGGGTCTTTCCGGATATATCTGAATCTGTCGTATCAGTTTTAACAATTATTAAGCCTATAAACCGTTAATAGCGCGAATTTTTTGAAAAACATTTTAATTTTGATTTTTGTGTAGCATTCAGATAATCCGGTCGTTCTCTATCAGTTTTAACAAATATTAAATCTATAAACTGTTAAAAAGCGAGAAATTTGAAGAATGGAGTCTACCGAGCTCAGGACTGTCACTTAGAAATCTAGCTGAGGCACTTAGGTCAGATGCTTTAATCGGGAAGTTAAACATAACCTTGAGCACGTCGTCCTTCGGATGGGACTTTAAGCGATGATCCAGGGCTTTTTCGAATGTGAGGTACTCGATAATGAGACGTATGTTATGTAAATAAACCTGGGTAGGTGGAATTTCACTTAGGTTGAAAACAGCTTTGAGCACGTCGTCCTTCAGATGGGACTTTCCGGATATATCTGAATCTGTCGTATCAGTTTTAACAATTATTAAGCCTATAAACAGTTAATAGCGCGAATTTTTTAAAAAACATTTCTATTTTGATTTTTGTGTAGCATTCAGATCATCCGGTCGTTCTCTATCAGTTTTAACAAATATTAAATCTATAAACCGTTAAAAAGCGAGAAATTTGAAGAATGGAGTCTACCGAGCTCAGGACTGTCACTTAGAAATCTAGCTGAGGCACTTAGGTCAGATGCTTTAATCGGGAAGTTAAACATAACCTTGAGCACGTCGTCCTTCGGATGGGACTTTAAGCGATGATCCAGGGCATTTTCGAATGTGAGGTACTCGATAATGAGACGTATGTTATGTAAATAAACCTGGGTAGGTCAATTTCAACTTAGGTTGAAAGCCTTGAGCACGTCGTCCTTCGGATGGGACTTTCCGGAGAAATCTGAATCTGTCGTATCAGTTTTAACAATTATTAAGCCTATAAACCGTTAAATAGCGCAAGTTTTTTGAAAAACATTTTTATTTTGATTTTTGTGTAGGATTCACATAATCCGGTCGTTCTCTATCAGTTTTAACAAATATTAAATCTATAAACCGTTAAAAAGCGAGAAATTTGAAGAATGGAGTCTATCGAGCTCAGGATCGCCACTTAGAAATCTAGCTGAGGCACTTAGGTCAGATGTTTTAATCGGGAAGTGAAAAATAACTATGAGCACGTCGTCCTTCGGATGGGACTTTAAGCGATGTTCCAGGGCATTTTCGAATGTGAGGTACTCGATAATGAGACGTATGTTATGTAAATAAACCTGGGTAGGTGAAATTTCACTTAGGTTGAAAATAGCCTTGAGCACGTCGTCCTTCGGATGGGACTTTCCGGATAAATCTGAATCTGTCGAATCAGTTTTAACAATTATTAAGCCTATAAACCGTTAAATAGCGCAAATTTTTTGAAAAACATTTTTATTTTGATTTTTGTGTAGGATTCAGATAATCCGGTCGTTCTCTATCAGTTTTAACAAATATTAAATCTATAAACCGTTAAAAAGCGAGAAATTTGAAGAAAGGAGTCTTCCGAGCTCAGGACCGCCACTTAGAAACCTAGCTGAGGCACTTAAGTCAGATATTTTAATCGGGAAGTTAAAAATAACTTTGAGCACGTCGTCCTTCGGATGGGACTTTAAGCGATGATCCAGGGCTTTTTCGAATGTGAGGTACTCGATAATGAGACGTATGTTATGTAAATAAACCTGGGTAGGTGAAATATCACTTAGGTTGAAAATTGCCTTGAGCACGTCGTCCTTCGGATGGGACTTTCCGGATAAATCTGAATCTGTAGTATCAGTTTTAACAATTATTAAGCCTATAAACCGTTAAATAACGAGAATTTTTTGAAAAACATTTTAATTTTGATTTTTGTGTAGCATTCAGATAATCCGGTCGTTCTCTATCAGTTTTAACAAATATTAAATCTATTAACCGTTAAAAAGCGAGAAATTTGAAGAATGGAGTCTACCGAGCTCAGGACCGTCACTTAGAAATCTAGCTGAGGCACTTAGGTCAGATGCTTTAATCGGGAAGTTAAACATAACCTTGAGCACGTCGTCCTTCGGATGGGACTTTAAGCGATGATCCAGGGCATTTTCGAATGTGAGGTACTCGATAATGAGACATGTTATGTAAATAAACGTGGGTAGGTGAAATTTCGCAGGTTGAAAATAGCCTTGAGCACGTCGTCCTTCGGATGGGACTTTCAGAATATATCTGAATCTGTCGTATCAGTTTTAACAATTATTAAGCCTATAAACCGTTAAATAGCGCGAATTTTTTGAAAAACATTATTATTTCAATTTTAGTGTAGGATTCAGATATCCCGGTCGTTCTCTATCAGTTTTAACAAATATTAAATCTATAAACCGTTAAAAAGCGAGAAAATTTGAAGAATGGAGTCTTTTGAAAAAATTAGGGAATATATTGATTTAAAAAACACATATTCTATGGAAATTTGGTGAGTGTCACTCAAAAATAATTTTCAAAAAATCCATTTTGAATTTTTCAAAATTCGATGAAAAATTTAATTTAAATCGGAAGATAATAAAAAAATACTATAGAGGTGTATTTGAAGCATAAGAACTCTAAACAAAATCGACAGTTGCATACTCGCAATAACCGGGAAGAAAAAAAAAAAAAATTAAAATTGCCTTTATATTTTTTTTCTCATCGAATAATGGGAGTTGGGAGCTGAAATTTTCAGAAATTTTTTTTTTTTACATGTGCAAACTGTCGGTCAATCGCCCATTCGAAAATCGTTGGGGGCAGTTTTCGCACTCTTATCCGGCTAGACCCTTTCCTAGCATCCTTAAACGTTCTGCTCAAACATGGGTACGTGACATCACCCAACACTCCTGCCAACTTCCTACTACCATCTAACGACTTAACAAATATTAAATCTATAAACCGAGAAAAAGCGAGAAATTTGAAGAATGGAGTCTACCGAGCTCAGGACCGCCACTTAGAAATCTAGCTGAGGCACTTAGGTCAGATGTTTTAATCGGGAAGTTAAAAATAACATTGAGCACGTCGTCCTTCGGATGGGACTTTAAGCGATGATCCAGGGCTTTTTCGAACGTGAGGTACTCGATAATGAGACGTATGTTATGTAAATAAACCTGGGTAGGTGAAATTTCACTTAGGTTGAAAATAACCTTGAGCACGTCGTCTTTCGGATGGGACTTTAAGGTATGCTCCAGGGCTTTTTCGAGTGTAAGGTACTCGATAATGAGAGGTATGTTATGTAAATAAACCTGGGTAGGTGAAATTTCACAGGTTGAAAATAGTCTTGAGCACGTCGTCCTTCGGATGGGACTTTCCGGATATATCTGAATCTGTCGTATCAGTTTTAACAATTATTAAACCTATAAACCGTTAAATAGCGCGAATTTTTAAAAAAACATTTTCATTTAGATTTTTGTGTAGCATTCAGATAATCCGGTCGTTCTCTATCAGTTTTAACAAATATTAAATCTATTAACCGTTAAAAAGCGAGAAAGTTGAAGAATGGAGTCTACCGAGCTCAGGATCGGCATTTAGAAATCTAGCTGAGACACTTAGGTCAGATGTTTTAATCGGGAAGTTAAAAATAACTCTGAGCACGTCGTCCTTCGGATGGGACTTTAAGCGATGATCCAGGGATTTTTCGAATGTGAGGTACTCGATAATGAGACGTATGTTTTGTAAATAAACCTGGGTAGGTGAAATTTCACTTAGGTTGTAAATAACCTTGAGCACGTCGTCCTTCGGATGGGTCTTTCCGGATATATCTGAATCTGTCGTATCAGTTTTAACAATTATTAAGCCTATAAACCGTTAATAGCGCGAATTTTTTGAAAAACATTTTAATTTTGATTTTTGTGTAGCATTCAGATAATCCGGTCGTTCTCTATCAGTTTTAACAAATATTAAATCTATAAACTGTTAAAAAGCGAGAAATTTGAAGAATGGAGTCTACCGAGCTCAGGACTGTCACTTAGAAATCTAGCTGAGGCACTTAGGTCAGATGCTTTAATCGGGAAGTTAAACATAACCTTGAGCACGTCGTCCTTCGGATGGGACTTTAAGCGATGATCCAGGACTTTTTCGAATGTGAGGTACTCGATAATGATACGTATGTTATGTAAATAAACCTGGGTAGGTGAAATTTCACTTAGGTTGAAAATAGCCTTGAGCACGTCGTCCTTCGGATGGGACTTTCCGGATAAATCTGAATCTGTAGTATCAGTTTTAACAATTATTAAGCCTATAAACCGTTAAATAACGAGAATTTTTTGAAAAACATTTTTATTTTGATTTTTGTGTAGCATTCAGATAATCCGGCCGTTCTCTATCAGTTTTAACAAATATTAAATCTATTAACCGTTAAAAAGCGAGAAATTTGAAGAATGGAGTCTACCGAGCTCAGGATCGGCATTTAGAAATCTAGCTGAGACACTTAGGTCAGATGTTTTAATCGGGAAGTTAAAAATAACTCTGAGCACGTCGTCTTTCGGATGGGACTTTAAGCGATGATCCAGGGCATTTTCGAATGTGAGGTACTCGATAATGAGACATGTTATGTAAATAAACGTGGGTAGGTGAAATTTCGCAGGTTGAAAATAGCCTTGAGCACGTCGTCCTTCGGATGGGACTTTCAGAATATATCTGAATCTGTCGTATCAGTTTTAACAATTATTAAGCCTATAAACCGTTAAATAGCGCGAATTTTTTGAAAAACATTATTATTTCAATTTTAGTGTAGGATTCAGATATCCCGGTCGTTCTCTATCAGTTTTAACAAATATTAAATCTATAAACCGTTAAAAAGCGAGAAAATTTGAAGAATGGAGTCTTTTGAAAAAATTAGGGAATATATTGATTTAAAAAACACATATTCTATGGAAATTTGGTGAGTGTCACTCAAAAATAATTTTCAAAAAATCCATTTTGAATTTTTCAAAATTCGATGAAAAATTTAATTTAAATCGGAAGATAATAAAAAAATACTATAGAGGTGTATTTGAAGCATAAGAACTCTAAACAAAATCGACAGTTGCATACTCGCAATAACCGGGAAGAAAAAAAAAAAAAATTAAAATTGCCTTTATATTTTTTTTCTCATCGAATAATGGGAGTTGGGAGCTGAAATTTTCAGAAATTTTTTTTTTTTACATGTGCAAACTGTCGGTCAATCGCCCATTCGAAAATCGTTGGGGGCAGTTTTCGCACTCTTATCCGGCTAGACCCTTTCCTAGCATCCTTAAACGTTCTGCTCAAACATGGGTACGTGACATCACCCAACACTCCTGCCAACTTCCTACTACCATCTAACGACTTAACAAATATTAAATCTATAAACCGAGAAAAAGCGAGAAATTTGAAGAATGGAGTCTACCGAGCTCAGGACCGCCACTTAGAAATCTAGCTGAGGCACTTAGGTCAGATGTTTTAATCGGGAAGTTAAAAATAACATTGAGCACGTCGTCCTTCGGATGGGACTTTAAGCGATGATCCAGGGCTTTTTCGAACGTGAGGTACTCGATAATGAGACGTATGTTATGTAAATAAACCTGGGTAGGTGAAATTTCACTTAGGTTGAAAATAACCTTGAGCACGTCGTCTTTCGGATGGGACTTTAAGGTATGCTCCAGGGCTTTTTCGAGTGTAAGGTACTCGATAATGAGAGGTATGTTATGTAAATAAACCTGGGTAGGTGAAATTTCACAGGTTGAAAATAGTCTTGAGCACGTCGTCCTTCGGATGGGACTTTCCGGATATATCTGAATCTGTCGTATCAGTTTTAACAATTATTAAACCTATAAACCGTTAAATAGCGCGAATTTTTAAAAAAACATTTTCATTTAGATTTTTGTGTAGCATTCAGATAATCCGGTCGTTCTCTATCAGTTTTAACAAATATTAAATCTATTAACCGTTAAAAAGCGAGAAAGTTGAAGAATGGAGTCTACCGAGCTCAGGATCGGCATTTAGAAATCTAGCTGAGACACTTAGGTCAGATGTTTTAATCGGGAAGTTAAAAATAACTCTGAGCACGTCGTCCTTCGGATGGGACTTTAAGCGATGATCCAGGGATTTTTCGAATGTGAGGTACTCGATAATGAGACGTATGTTTTGTAAATAAACCTGGGTAGGTGAAATTTCACTTAGGTTGTAAATAACCTTGAGCACGTCGTCCTTCGGATGGGTCTTTCCGGATATATCTGAATCTGTCGTATCAGTTTTAACAATTATTAAGCCTATAAACCGTTAATAGCGCGAATTTTTTGAAAAACATTTTAATTTTGATTTTTGTGTAGCATTCAGATAATCCGGTCGTTCTCTATCAGTTTTAACAAATATTAAATCTATAAACTGTTAAAAAGCGAGAAATTTGAAGAATGGAGTCTACCGAGCTCAGGACTGTCACTTAGAAATCTAGCTGAGGCACTTAGGTCAGATGCTTTAATCGGGAAGTTAAACATAACCTTGAGCACGTCGTCCTTCGGATGGGACTTTAAGCGATGATCCAGGGCTTTTTCGAATGTGAGGTACTCGATAATGAGACGTATGTTATGTAAATAAACCTGGGTAGGTGGAATTTCACTTAGGTTGAAAACAGCTTTGAGCACGTCGTCCTTCAGATGGGACTTTCCGGATATATCTGAATCTGTCGTATCAGTTTTAACAATTATTAAGCCTATAAACAGTTAATAGCGCGAATTTTTTAAAAAACATTTCTATTTTGATTTTTGTGTAGCATTCAGATCATCCGGTCGTTCTCTATCAGTTTTAACAAATATTAAATCTATAAACTGTTAAAAAGCGAGAAATTTGAAGAATGGAGTCTACCGAGCTCAGGACTGTCACTTAGAAATCTAGCTGAGGCACTTAGGTCAGATGCTTTAATCGGGAAGTTAAACATAACCTTGAGCACGTCGTCCTTCGGATGGGACTTTAAGCGATGATCCAGGGCATTTTCGAATGTGAGGTACTCGATAATGAGACGTATGTTATGTAAATAAAACTGGGTAGGTGAAATTTCACTTAGATTGAAAATAGCCTTGAGCACGTCGTCCTTCGGATTGGACTTTCCGGATACATCTGAATCTGTCGTATCAGTTTTAACAATTATTAAGCCTATAAACCGTTAAATAACGAGAATTTTTTGAAAAACATTTTTATTTTGATTTTTGTGTAGCATTCAGATAATCCGGTCGTTCTCTATCAGTTTTAACAAATATTAAATCTACTAGCAGTAATACCCGGCGTTGCCCGGGGAACTTTGACTTTCCTACTATTATCTCCTATAAGTCTTTTAAATTCTTCAACAGTACATTCATGATGTTATAATTTTCAATTATTCTTACGGAATAAGGCTTATAGTCCTTCAACGTCAAACACCCCAGCTAGTAAGTTTTTAGGACCCCTGGGCATCACAGCTAGTATGCGTCTTTCAACGGCGGAAACCACAGATAGTGAATACTTAGCATCGCTGGACATCCTAGCCAGTGCGTACTTAAGAACGCTATTGACCGCAGATAGTAAATGCCTTGCAACAGCGGACCCCACAGCGAATACATAGTTACTACTACTACATGTGAAATTCATGCCAATCCGCTTACCCTTTAACAGTACATTCATGATGTTATAATTTTCAATTATTCATACGGAATAAGGCTTATAGTCCTTCAACTATAGCAACGCTAGTAAGTTTTTAGGACCCCTGGGCACCACAGCTAGTATGCGCCTTTCAACGGCGGAAACCACAGCTAGTGAATACTTAGCTTCGCTGGACGTACTAGCCAGTGCGAACTTAAGAACGTTTGTGACCACAGCTAATATATGCCTTGCAACGCTGGGCACCACAGCTAGTACGTAGTTAGGAACGCTGGGCACCAGAGGTAGTATATGCCTTGCAACGGCGGATCCCACAGCCATTACGTAGTTAGAACGCTGGTCACCGCAGCTAGTATGTGCCTCGCAAGAGCGGACCCCACAGCTAGTACGAAGTTAGGAACGCTGGGCATCACAGCTAGTAAGTGCCTTGCAACAGCGGACCCCACAGCTAGTACGTAGTTAGAAACGCTGAGCATCACAGCTAGTATGCTTTTGTAACGACGGACCCCACAGCTAGTACGTTTTTAGGAACGCTGGGCCCTACAGGTAGTAGGTGCCTTGCAACTGCGGACCCCACAGATAGTATGTAGTTAGAACCACAGGGCATCATAGCTAGTATGAGTTTTGCAACGGCGGACCCCACAGCTAGTACCTACGTAGTTAAATACGCTGGGCCACACTGCTAGCGCCTTGGAACAGCAGACCCCACAGCTAGTACGTAATTAGGAACGCTGGGCATCACAGCTAGTAAATGTCTTGTAGGTGCCTTGCAACAGCGAACCCCACAGCCAGTACATAGTTAGGAACGCTGGGGCTGAGCACTACAGCTAGTAAGTGCCTTGCAACAGCGGACCCCACAGCTAGTACGATATTAGGAACGCTGGGCATCACAGCTAGTAAATGTCTTGCAACAGTGAACCCCACAGCGAATACATAGTTACTACTACTGTGAAATTCATGACAATCCGATTACCCTTCAATGATTCAGCATTATTTTCATGCTTAGCCCCCCCTCCCAAATTTTGACCATCAAGAATACTACATGTGAAATTTCGTGACAATCCAATCATCCGTTAATGACCTATCACTATCTTCAAATTTAGGCCTACCCCCATAACCCCCCTCCCGTTCACAATTTTTTGACGTCACACACCCTATTTTTCTATTTGGCCTTTATGAATACTTCATGTGAAATTTCGTGACAATCCGATCATCCGTTAATGACTTATCACTATACTTATACTTAGGCCCCCATCAACCCACCCTCCCGTTCAAAATTTTGTTACATATACACTCTATATTTCTATTTGGCTTTTAAGAATACTACATGTGAAATTCCATGACAATACGACCAACCGTTAATGAGCTAGCACTATATTTATACTTAGGCCCCCCCGCCACAACCCCCCCTCCCGTAAACAATTTTGAGCCGTCACACCGCCTATTTTTCTATTTGGCCTCCAGGAATACTACACGTGAAATTTCGTGACAATCCGATCATCCGTTAATGACTTATCACTATACTTATACTTAGGCCCCCATCAACCCACCCTCCCGTTCAAAATTTTGTGACATATACACCCTATATTTCTATTTGGCTTTTAAGAATACTACATGTGAAATTCCATGACAATACGACCAACCGTTAATGAGCTAGCACTATATTTATACTTAGGCCCCCCCGCCACTACCCCCCCTCCCGTACAAAATTTTGAGCCGTTACACCGCCTATTTTTTTATTTGGTCTTCAGGAATACTACATGTGGAACTTTGTGACAATTCGACCAACCGTTAATGAGCTAGCTCTATATTTATACTTAGGCCCCCCCGCAACCCCCCTCCCGTTCAAAACTTTGGGACGGCACACACCTTATTTTTCTATTTGGCCTTCAGGAATACTCCATGTGAAATGTCGTGACAATCCGACCAACCGTTAAAGAATTAGCTCTATATTTATACTTAGGCCCCCCCACAACCCCCCCTCCCGTTCAAAACTTTGGGACGCCACACACCTTTTTTTCCTATTTGGCTTTTAAAAATACTACGTGAAATTTCATGACGATTCGCCCATTAGTTAATGAGTTAGCACTATTTATATACTTAGGCCCACCCTTACAACCCCCCCTCCCGATCAAAACTTTGGAACGCCACACACCTTATTTTTCTATTTGGTCTTCAGGAATACTCCTTGTGAAATTTCGTGACAATCCGACCAACCGTTAATGAGCTAGCTCTATATTTATACTTAGGCCCCCCCGCAACCCCCCCTCCCGTTCAAAACTTTGGGACGGCACACACCTTATTTTTCTATTTGGCCTTCAGGAATACTCCATGTGAAATTTCGTGACAATCCGACCAACCGTTAAAGAATTAGCTCTATATTTATACTGAGGCCCCCCCACAACCCCCCCTCCCGTTCAAAACTTAGGGACGCCACACACCTTATTTTTCTATTTGGCCTTCAGGAATACTCCATGTGAAATTTCGTGACAATCCGACCAACCGTTAAAGAATTAGCTCTATATTTATACTTAGGCCCCCCACAACCCCCCCTCCCGTTCAAAACTTTGGGACGCCACACAACTTTTTTTTCTATTTGGCCTTCAGGAATACTCCATGTGAAATTTCGTGACAATCCGACCAACCGTTAAAGAATTAGCTCTATATTTATACTGAGGCCCCCCCACAACCCCCCCTCCCGTTCAAAACTTAGGGACGCCACACACCTTATTTTTCTATTTGGCCTTCAGGAATACTCCATGTGAAATTTCGTGACAATCCGACCAACCGTTAAAGAATTAGCTCTATATTTATACTTAGGCCCCCCACAACCCCCCCTCCCGTTCAAAACTTTGGGACGCCACACACCTTTTTTTCCTATTTGGCTTTTAAAAATACTACGTGAAATTTCATGACGATTCGCCCATTAGTTAATGAGTTAGCTCTATATTTATACTTAGGCCCCCCCGCCACTACCCCCCCCTCCCGTACAAAATTTTGAGCCGTTACACCGCCTATTTTTTTATTTGGTCTTCAGGAATACTACATGTGAAACTTTGTGACAATTCGACCAACCGTTAATGAGCTAGCTCTATATTTATACTTAGGCCCCCCCGCAACCCCCCCTCCCGTACAAAACTTTGGGACGCCACACACCTTATTTTTCTAGCGTAGCTGGGTACGCTGGGGCTTAGTAAGTGCTTTGCAACAGCGAACTTCACAGCTAGTACATAGTTAGGAACGCTGGGCACTACAGCTAGTAAATGCCTTGCAACAACGGACCCCACAGCTAGTACGTTTTTAGGAACGCTGGGCCCTACAGGTAGTAGGTGCCTTGCAACTGCGGACCCCACAGATAGTATGTAGTTAGAACCACAGGGCATCATAGCTAGTATGAGTTTTGCAACGGCGGACCCCACAGCTAGTACCTACGTAGTTAAATACGCTGGGCCACACTGCTAGCGCCTTGCAACAGCAGACCCCACAGCTAGTACGTAATTAGGAACGCTGGGCATCACAGCTAGTAAATGTCTTGTAGGTGCCTTGCAACAGCGAACCCCACAGCCAGTACATAGTTAGGAACGCTGGGGCTGAGCACTACAGCTAGTAAGTGCCTTGCAACAGCGGACCCCACAGCTAGTATGATATTAGGAACGCTGGACATCACAGCTAGTAAATGTCTTGCAACAGTGAACCCCACAGCGAATATATAGTTACTACTACTACTACATGTGAAATTCATGACAATCCGCTTCATGACAATACGATCAACCGTTAATGAGCTAGCTCTATATTTATAACCCCCCCCCCCCCTCAACCCCGCCACCCGTTCAAAACTTCGGGACGCCACACACTTTATTTTTCTAATTGGCCTTCAGGAATAACATATGCGAAATTTCGTGACCAACCGTTAATGAGCTAACACTAAATGTATATTTAATCCCCCCCACAACCCTCCTTCCTGTTCAAAATTTTGGGACGCCACACACCTTTTTTTGCTATTTGGCTTTTAAAAATACTACATGTGAAATTTCATGACGATTCGCCCATTAGTTAATGAGTTAGCTCTATATTTATACTTAGGCCCCCCCACATCCCCCCCTCCCGTTCAAAACTTTGGGACGCCACACACCTTATTTTCCTATTTGGCCTTCAGGAATACTCCATGTGAAATTTCGTGACAATCCGACCAACCGTTAAAGAATTAGCTCTATATTTATACTTAGGCCCCCCCACAACCCCCCCTCCCGTTCAAAACTTTGGGACGCCACACACCTTTTTTTCCTATTAGGTTTTTAAAAATACTACGTGAAATTTCATGACGATTCGCCCATTAGTTAATGAGTTAGCACTATTTATATACTTAGGCCCACCCTTACAACCCCCCTCCCGATCAAAACTTTGGAACGCCACACACCTTATTTTTCTATTTGGTCTTCAGGAATACTCCTTGTGAAATTTCGTGACAATCCGACCAACCGTTAAAGAGTTAGCTCTATATTTATACTTAGGTCCCCCCACAACCCCCCTCCCGTTCAAAACTTTGGGACGCCACACACCTTTTTTTCCTATTTGGCTTTTAAAAATACTACATGTGAAATTTCATGACGATTCGCCCATTAGTTAATGTGTTAGCACTATTTATATACTTAGGCCCCCCTTACAACCCCCCCTCCCGTTCAAAACTTTGGGACGCCACACACCTTATTTTTCTATTTGGCCTTCAGGAATACTCCATGTGAAATTTCGTGACAATCCGACCAACCGTTAAAGAATTAGCTCTATATTTATACTTAGGCCCCCCCACAACCCCCCCTCCCGTTCAAAACTTTGGGACGCCACACACCTTTTTTTCCTATTTGGCTTTTAAAAATACTACGTGAAATTTCATGACGATTAGCCAATTAGTTAATGAGTTAGCTCTATATTTATACTTAGGCCCCCCTTACAACCCCCCCTCCCGATCAAAACTTTGGGACGCCACACACCTTTTTTTCCTATTTGGCTTTTAAAAATACTACATGTGAAATTTCATGACGATTCGCCCATTAGTTAATGAGTTAGCTCTATATTTATACTTAGGCCCCCCCACAACCCCCCCTCCCGTTCAAAACTTTGGGACGCCACACACCTTTTTTTCTTGTTTGGCTTTTAAAAAGACTACGTGTGAAATTTCATGACGATTCGCCCAGTTGTTAATGAGTTAGCTCTATATTTATACTTAGGCCCCCCTTATAACCCCCCCTCCCGATCAAAACTTTGGGACGCCACACACCTTTTTTTCCTGTTTGGCTTTTTAAAAGACTACGTGTGAAATTTCATGACAATTTGACCATTAGTTAATGAGTTAACACTATTTATATACCTAGGCCCCCCTTACAACCCCCCCTCCCGATCAAAATTTTGGGACGCCACATAGCCTATTATTCAATCGGGCTCAAAAGAATGCTACATGGGAAGTTTCATAAAAATCCGTCCAGCGGTTTGGGCGTGATGCTGGAACAAACATACATACATACATACATACATACATACATACAAACAAACAAACAAACAAACAAACAAACCCCGTTTCAGGTTTATTAATATAGATTATATCACAATGTACACAAGTTTTAATTTGTGTTCATATCTATACATACATCTTTTTTTTTTTGGCATTTTTCTTCCAAAGTGGATCGGTGTCACCATATTTAAAGTCAGTCTGAACGTTGTGCTGACGTTGGCATAATCCGAAACCAGCACACTCTATGGCTCTGTCAGTTAACAAATATTAAATCTATAAACCGTTAAAAAGCAAGAAATTTGAAGAATGGAGTCTACCGAGCTCAGGATCGCCACTTAGAAATCTAGCTGAGGCACTTAGGTCAGATGTTTTAATCGGCAAGTTAAAAATAACTTTGAGCACTTCGTCCTTCGGATGGGACATTGAGCGATGATCCAGGGCTTTTTCTAATGTGAGGTACTCGATAATGAGACGTATGTTATGTAAATAAACCTGGGTAGGTCAATTTCCACTTAGGTTGAAAGCCTTGAGCACGTCGTCCTTCGGATGGGACTTTCCGGACATATCTGAATCTGTAGTATCAGTTTTAACAATTATTAAGCCTATAACCGTTAAATAGCGCGAATTTTTTGAAAAACGTTTTCATTTTGATTTTTGTGTGGGGTTCAGATAATCCGGTCGTTCTCTATCAGTTTTAACAAATATTTAATCTAAAAACCGTTAAAAAGCGAGAAATTTGAAGAATGGAGTCTACCGAGCTCAGGATCGCCACTTACAAATCTAGCTGAGGCACTTAGGTCAGATGTTTTAATCGGGAAGTGAAAAATAACTATGAGCACGTCGTCCTTCGGATGGGACTTTAAGCGATGTTCCAGGACTTTTTCGAATGTGAGGTACTCGATAATGAGACGTATGTTATGTAAATAAACCTGGGTAGGTGAAATTTCACTTAGGTTGAAAATAGCCTTGAGCACGTCGTCCTTCGGATGGGACTTTCCGGATAAATCTGAATCTGTCGTATCAGTTTTAACAATTATTAAGCCTATAAACCGTTAAATAGCGCAAATTTTTTGAAAAACATTTTTATTTTGATTTTTGTGTAGGATTCAGATAATCCGGTCGTTCTCTATCAGTTCTAACAAATATTATTTTTTTATTTATTTATTTATTTACATATTCACAACGACAACATTTGTCACTAGTGATCGTGATGATGTGCTGTGGCAAGTGTGTCGCTGTACTGCTGAGGTACGTGACCGAAGAGGAGTCCAGGCTAGTCCTGGAGCAGGTCCCTCTGCCATGCCCGCTTTAGACGTCTTGGTGGGTTTGTGGGGAGAGTGTTCGTGGATAATTGGAGAATAAGTGGATTGGCGTGATGATGGAGTTTGTCGTGAAAATTTTGATATCGTGTCTTGATAACAGAAGGTATAAATGGGATGTTGAGGTCATTATGTAATGTGAGGTTGGAAACGTAAAATGGGGCATTGGCAATGTGGCGTAGTATGATGGATTGTAATGACTGAAGGCGTTGTATGTTTGATTTTTTGGCTGATCCCCATATCTCGATTCCGTAAGTCCAGATGGGTTTTAGTATAGTGTTGTAAATGTGAAGTTTGTTTTCAAGCGATAATGTCGATCGTCGTCCGATGATTGATTTCAGTTGTCCAAATCGTCTTTTGAGGTCTGTGCGTTTCAGTCTGATATGAGTTGTCCAAGTTAAACGTCTGTCTAAATGAAGTCCTAGATATCGGACAGTGTCTGATGCAGGAATGGGCTGGTTGTTAATGTATACTGGTGGACAAGTGTTGTGTCTGAGGGTAAATGTGGTTTGCAGAGATTTGTCTCTATTAATTTTTAGTCTCCATTTGTTGGCCCAATCTGTTAGCTGGTGTAAATGTTCCTGTAAGTGTGAGCTTGCTTGTGTTGGGTCTGAGTGTGTTGAGAGAATGGCTGTGTCGTCTGCGTATGTAGCGAGTAGTGTGTTGTCGTGTTGTGGAATGTGTGCTGTGTAGATTGAGAAGAGTAGGGGACTGAGGGAACTTCCTTGGGGGACTCCAGCTTTGACCTCCAAAAAATGTGATGAGGAAGATCCCTCAGATACCCTAAAGTTTCTGTTTTCTAGGAATGACTTAAGTATTAAATAATATGTGTGAGGAAGGTGAGATTTAAGTGTGTAGAGCAGGCCTGGGTGCCAGACACGATCAAACGCTTTTTCAATGTCCAGAAATACGCCTGTGCAAAACTCTTTTCTTTCAAAGCTGGTGGCTATGTAATCGACCAAACGATGGCACTGGTGTATTGTCGAATGTCTTTGTCGAAAGCCAAATTGATGGTCTGGGAGAAGGTTGTCTTGTGCAGTGATGTAGGTTAGTCTGTCCAGTAGAAGTCTCTCTAGTGGTTTGGATATCACAGGAAGCAGGCTTATAGGACGGTATGACGAGGCCTGGTCTGGGGTTTTCCCTGGCTTAAGAATCATCCTGACTACTGATATCTTCCAGACAAGGGGATAGTAACATAGTCGTAGTACTGTGTTGTATAAATTCGTCAAGTAAATTAGTCCTTTTCTCGGTAGCTGTCGTAGTATCTCAGCGGTTATCAGATCATGACCTGGAGATTTCCGTAAGGGGAGTTTTTTAATTGTCAGTTCAACTTCATTAGGACTGAATGCCTTTGGGGGGAGAGTTAGTTGGAGGGGGGTAGTAAGTGCTGTCAGTACTTGGTCTGTATGTTGGTCGTCTCCTATGTCCTCGTGGGGAGTGAATACTTTGGAAAGATAATCAGCGTAGAGGTCTGCCTTCTCCTGGTCTGACCTAGTCCAGGCCCCATCATTCCGCCGAAGGGGGTGTGATACCCGTGCATTGCCAAGAAGCCGTTTCGTCGCTGTCCAAAGTGAGTTATCTCGAGCCGCCAGAGTCGAGATATATGTCTCATGTCTGTCTTGTTTCAGGTTGGAAAGTTCTGTAGAGAGGGTTCGCCGGAGTTGATTGTATGTCTGTCTGTCGGAAGGGTACCTCGATCTTTGCCATCGAGACCTGGCCGCTCTTTTCTCTCTTATCATCTGCAGGATGTGTGGTGGGAGGGATATGTTGTTGTGTGAGCGTCTTGGTCTGGGTGGTCGGCACGATTTTGTCACAGCTTCTTGAATCCACAATGTGAAGTAACCTGCTGCGTCGTCAAGTTCGTCTTGTGTCCGTATGGTATTGTTTAAGTTTATTTTGTCGTCCAGTTCTTCTCTGAAACAGTCCCAGTTTATTGGTCCTGTTATTAATGATGGCCTCTGAGGCCGGGCCAGGGGTTTGGAGGCTAGTTCAAGTAAAACTGGGGAGTGGTCTGATGATAAGTCGTCTAAGGCAGTCACGTAAGTATGAGATGCGTTTATATGGGATGTAATAAAATAGTCGAGTAAGTCAGGGGATTTAGCGATGGATGTGGGCCAATAAGTGGGTTGTCTTGGGGCTATGATGTCGTAACTGGAAGAATTTAGTAGTCCAAGTAGTCGCCGTCCTCTAGTGTTGGTCGTGCGACACCCAAAATGCACATGTTTGGCGTTCAGATCGCCACCAGCTATGAATCGTGGACCCAGGCCATGGAGGAATGTGGTCATGTCGTGTTGTGTCAGTGCCTTGTTGGGTGGGCTGTAAGCTGAACAGATGGTTAATGGGTTGGAGTTGCAATTAATAGAGACGGCTGTGTATTGAAGTGACATGGTAGGTGTTTGTGGTATGACGGTGTGCTGGATGCTGTTATGTATGAGGATGAGACTGCCGCCATGTGCTGTTCCGTCAGGATGGTCTGTTCTGTATGTTACGTAGTCCGTGATGTGAAAGTGTAGTTTGGAAGTTAAGTGTGTCTCAGTAATTAGTGCTATGTCAGTTCGTTTGTCATTTAGAAGTATTTCCAGTTCGTTTTTATGGGAGATCAGCCCATTGGCATTCCATAGTAGGAGTGTTAGCTTGTTGTTTGTGTGTGTTGTGTGAATCATTTTGATAGTTTTGGAATGAGCTCTGAAACAAGTGTTGTGAGGAGGGTGATGAGGGGTGTGATGACAGACTTGAAATCAGTGAGAAATGAGGTGAGCGTGTTGGCGATGTCGATACTACCTGAAGCAGGCATGGGAGGGGGGACCGTCTCCGAGGAGGCCGCATCTCTGTAGCTCCTCTCCGGCCGGACCCCAGCAGTAGGGGCGGCTGGCATCGTGGCTGGGTAGTCAGTCTGGCTGATTGGTGGCGGCCTTCGGACGGCTTCTTCCTGGCTGCTTCTCCTGTTTTTCAGCTGTTGGTAAACCACGCAGCCGCGGTAGCTGGCTGGGTGCGGGCCTCCACAGAGGGCGCAAGTCGCTGGTGTGTCTCTCGTTTTCTGGCAGTCCTTTGTAAAATGGTTCTGACCACATTTTACGCACTTGGGTGGATGGTTGCAGTAACCCCTTGTGTGAAGGAGCTCCTGGCAGCGGTGACATTGAGGAATGTCTCCTCGCTGTCGTGGCTCTTCTACCGTTATTTTCTGGCAAGCCAGAAATTGTAACTTGAAAATGTTAACAAATATTAAATCTATAAACCGTTAAAAAGCGAGAAATTTCAAGAATGGAGTCTACCGAGCTCAGGATCGCCACTTAGAAATCTAGTTGAGGCACTTAGGTCAGATGTTTTAATCGGGAAGCTAAAAATAAATTTGAGCACGTCGACCTTCGGATGGGACATTAAGCAATGATCCAGGGCTTTTTCGAATATGAGGTACTCGATAATGAGACGTATGTTATGTAAATAAACCTGGGTAGGTCAATTTCAACTTAGGTTGAAAGCCTTGAGCACGTCGTCCTTCGGATGGGACTTTCCGGAGAAATCTGAATCTGTCGTATCAGTTTTAACAATTATTAAGCCTATAAACCGTTAAATAGCGCAAGTTTTTTGAAAAACATTTTTATTTTGATTTTTGTGTAGGATTCACATAATCCGGTCGTTCTCTATCAGTTTTAACAAATATTAAATCTATAAACCGTTAAAAAGCGAGAAATTTGAAGAATGGAGTCTATCGAGCTCAGGATCGCCACTTAGAAATCTAGCTGAGGCACTTAGGTCAGATGTTTTAATCGGGAAGTGAAAAATAACTATGAGCACGTCGTCCTTCGGATGGGACTTTAAGCGATGTTCCAGGACTTTTTCGAATGTGAGGTACTCGATAATGAGACGTATGTTATGTAAATAAACCTGGGTAGGTGAAATTTCACTTAGGTTGAAAATAGCCTTGAGCACGTCGTCCTTCGGATGGGACTTTCCGGATAAATCTGAATCTGTCGAATCAGTTTTAACAATTATTAAGCCTATAAACCGTTAAATAGCGCAAATTTTTTGAAAAACATTTTTATTTTGATTTTTGTGTAGGATTCAGATAATCCGGTCGTTCTCTATCAGTTCTAACAAATATTATTTTTTTATTTATTTATTTATTTACATATTCACAACGACAACATTTGTCACTAGTGATCGTGATGATGTGCTGTGGCAAGTGTGTCGCTGTACTGCTGAGGTACGTGACCGAAGAGGAGTCCAGGCTAGTCCTGGAGCAGGTCCCTCTGCCATGCCCGCTTTAGACGTCTTGGTGGGTTTGTGGGGAGAGTGTTCGTGGATAATTGGAGAATAAGTGGATTGGCGTGATGATGGAGTTTGTCGTGAAAATTTTGATATCGTGTCTTGATAACAGAAGGTATAAATGGGATGTTGAGGTCATTATGTAATGTGAGGTTGGAAACGTAAAATGGGGCATTGGCAATGTGGCGTAGTATGATGGATTGTAATGACTGAAGGCGTTGTATGTTTGATTTTTTGGCTGATCCCCATATCTCGATTCCGTAAGTCCAGATGGGTTTTAGTATAGTGTTGTAAATGTGAAGTTTGTTTTCAAGCGATAATGTCGATCGTCGTCCGATGATTGATTTCAGTTGTCCAAATCGTCTTTTGAGGTCTGTGCGTTTCAGTCTGATATGAGTTGTCCAAGTTAAACGTCTGTCTAAATGAAGTCCTAGATATCGGACAGTGTCTGATGCAGGAATGGGCTGGTTGTTAATGTATACTGGTGGACAAGTGTTGTGTCTGAGGGTAAATGTGGTTTGCAGAGATTTGTCTCTATTAATTTTTAGTCTCCATTTGTTGGCCCAATCTGTTAGCTGGTGTAAATGTTCCTGTAAGTGTGAGCTTGCTTGTGTTGGGTCTGAGTGTGTTGAGAGAATGGCTGTGTCGTCTGCGTATGTAGCGAGTAGTGTGTTGTCGTGTTGTGGAATGTGTGCTGTGTAGATTGAGAAGAGTAGGGGACTGAGGGAACTTCCTTGGGGGACTCCAGCTTTGACCTCCAAAAAATGTGATGAGGAAGATCCCTCAGATACCCTAAAGTTTCTGTTTTCTAGGAATGACTTAAGTATTAAATAATATGTGTGAGGAAGGTGAGATTTAAGTGTGTAGAGCAGGCCTGGGTGCCAGACACGATCAAACGCTTTTTCAATGTCCAGAAATACGCCTGTGCAAAACTCTTTTCTTTCAAAGCTGGTGGCTATGTAATCGACCAAACGATGGCACTGGTGTATTGTCGAATGTCTTTGTCGAAAGCCAAATTGATGGTCTGGGAGAAGGTTGTCTTGTGCAGTGATGTAGGTTAGTCTGTCCAGTAGAAGTCTCTCTAGTGGTTTGGATATCACAGGAAGCAGGCTTATAGGACGGTATGACGAGGCCTGGTCTGGGGTTTTCCCTGGCTTAAGAATCATCCTGACTACTGATATCTTCCAGACAAGGGGATAGTAACATAGTCGTAGTACTGTGTTGTATAAATTCGTCAAGTAAATTAGTCCTTTTCTCGGTAGCTGTCGTAGTATCTCAGCGGTTATCAGATCATGACCTGGAGATTTCCGTAAGGGGAGTTTTTTAATTGTCAGTTCAACTTCATTAGGACTGAATGCCTTTGGGGGGAGAGTTAGTTGGAGGGGGGTAGTAAGTGCTGTCAGTACTTGGTCTGTATGTTGGTCGTCTCCTATGTCCTCGTGGGGAGTGAATACTTTGGAAAGATAATCAGCGTAGAGGTCTGCCTTCTCCTGGTCTGACCTAGTCCAGGCCCCATCATTCCGCCGAAGGGGGTGTGATACCCGTGCATTGCCAAGAAGCCGTTTCGTCGCTGTCCAAAGTGAGTTATCTCGAGCCGCCAGAGTCGAGATATATGTCTCATGTCTGTCTTGTTTCAGGTTGGAAAGTTCTGTAGAGAGGGTTCGCCGGAGTTGATTGTATGTCTGTCTGTCGGAAGGGTACCTCGATCTTTGCCATCGAGACCTGGCCGCTCTTTTCTCTCTTATCATCTGCAGGATGTGTGGTGGGAGGGATATGTTGTTGTGTGAGCGTCTTGGTCTGGGTGGTCGGCACGATTTTGTCACAGCTTCTTGAATCCACAATGTGAAGTAACCTGCTGCGTCGTCAAGTTCGTCTTGTGTCCGTATGGTATTGTTTAAGTTTATTTTGTCGTCCAGTTCTTCTCTGAAACAGTCCCAGTTTATTGGTCCTGTTATTAATGATGGCCTCTGAGGCCGGGCCAGGGGTTTGGAGGCTAGTTCAAGTAAAACTGGGGAGTGGTCTGATGATAAGTCGTCTAAGGCAGTCACGTAAGTATGAGATGCGTTTATATGGGATGTAATAAAATAGTCGAGTAAGTCAGGGGATTTAGCGATGGATGTGGGCCAATAAGTGGGTTGTCTTGGGGCTATGATGTCGTAACTGGAAGAATTTAGTAGTCCAAGTAGTCGCCGTCCTCTAGTGTTGGTCGTGCGACACCCAAAATGCACATGTTTGGCGTTCAGATCGCCACCAGCTATGAATCGTGGACCCAGGCCATGGAGGAATGTGGTCATGTCGTGTTGTGTCAGTGCCTTGTTGGGTGGGCTGTAAGCTGAACAGATGGTTAATGGGTTGGAGTTGCAATTAATAGAGACGGCTGTGTATTGAAGTGACATGGTAGGTGTTTGTGGTATGACGGTGTGCTGGATGCTGTTATGTATGAGGATGAGACTGCCGCCATGTGCTGTTCCGTCAGGATGGTCTGTTCTGTATGTTACGTAGTCCGTGATGTGAAAGTGTAGTTTGGAAGTTAAGTGTGTCTCAGTAATTAGTGCTATGTCAGTTCGTTTGTCATTTAGAAGTATTTCCAGTTCGTTTTTATGGGAGATCAGCCCATTGGCATTCCATAGTAGGAGTGTTAGCTTGTTGTTTGTGTGTGTTGTGTGAATCATTTTGATAGTTTTGGAATGAGCTCTGAAACAAGTGTTGTGAGGAGGGTGATGAGGGGTGTGATGACAGACTTGAAATCAGTGAGAAATGAGGTGAGCGTGTTGGCGATGTCGATACTACCTGAAGCAGGCATGGGAGGGGGGACCGTCTCCGAGGAGGCCGCATCTCTGTAGCTCCTCTCCGGCCGGACCCCAGCAGTAGGGGCGGCTGGCATCGTGGCTGGGTAGTCAGTCTGGCTGATTGGTGGCGGCCTTCGGACGGCTTCTTCCTGGCTGCTTCTCCTGTTTTTCAGCTGTTGGTAAACCACGCAGCCGCGGTAGCTGGCTGGGTGCGGGCCTCCACAGAGGGCGCAAGTCGCTGGTGTGTCTCTCGTTTTCTGGCAGTCCTTTGTAAAATGGTTCTGACCACATTTTACGCACTTGGGTGGATGGTTGCAGTAACCCCTTGTGTGAAGGAGCTCCTGGCAGCGGTGACATTGAGGAATGTCTCCTCGCTGTCGTGGCTCTTCTACCGTTATTTTCTGGCAAGCCAGAAATTGTAACTTGAAAATGTTAACAAATATTAAATCTATAAACCGTTAAAAAGCGAGAAATTTCAAGAATGGAGTCTACCGAGCTCAGGATCGCCACTTAGAAATCTAGTTGAGGCACTTAGGTCAGATGTTTTAATCGGGAAGCTAAAAATAAATTTGAGCACGTCGACCTTCGGATGGGACATTAAGCAATGATCCAGGGCTTTTTCGAATATGAGGTACTCGATAATGAGACGTATGTTATGTAAATAAACCTGGGTAGGTCAATTTCAACTTAGGTTGAAAGCCTTGAGCACGTCGTCCTTCGGATGGGACTTTCCGGAGAAATCTGAATCTGTCGTATCAGTTTTAACAATTATTAAGCCTATAAACCGTTAAATAGCGCAAGTTTTTTGAAAAACATTTTTATTTTGATTTTTGTGTAGGATTCACATAATCCGGTCGTTCTCTATCAGTTTTAACAAATATTAAATCTATAAACCGTTAAAAAGCGAGAAATTTGAAGAATGGAGTCTATCGAGCTCAGGATCGCCACTTAGAAATCTAGCTGAGGCACTTAGGTCAGATGTTTTAATCGGGAAGTGAAAAATAACTATGAGCACGTCGTCCTTCGGATGGGACTTTAAGCGATGTTCCAGGACTTTTTCGAATGTGAGGTACTCGATAATGAGACGTATGTTATGTAAATAAACCTGGGTAGGTGAAATTTCACTTAGGTTGAAAATAGCCTTGAGCACGTCGTCCTTCGGATGGGACTTTCCGGATAAATCTGAATCTGTCGAATCAGTTTTAACAATTATTAAGCCTATAAACCGTTAAATAGCGCAAATTTTTTGAAAAACATTTTTATTTTGATTTTTGTGTAGGATTCAGATAATCCGGTCGTTCTCTATCAGTTTTAACAAATATTAAATCTATAAACCGTTAAAAAGCGAGAAATTTCAAGAATGGAGTCTACCGAGCTCAGGATCGCCACTTAGAAATCTAGTTGAGGCACTTAGGTCAGATGTTTTAATCGGGAAGCTAAAAATAAATTTGAGCACGTCGACCTTCGGATGGGACATTAAGCAATGATCCAGGGCTTTTTCGAATATGAGGTACTCGATAATGAGACGTATGTTATGTAAATAAACCTGGGTAGGTCAATTTCAACTTAGGTTGAAAGCCTTGAGCACGTCGTCCTTCGGATGGGACTTTCCGGAGAAATCTGAATCTGTCGTATCAGTTTTAACAATTATTAAGCCTATAAACCGTTAAATAGCGCAAGTTTTTTGAAAAACATTTTTATTTTGATTTTTGTGTAGGATTCACATAATCCGGTCGTTCTCTATCAGTTTTAACAAATATTAAATCTATAAACCGTTAAAAAGCGAGAAATTTGAAGAATGGAGTCTATCGAGCTCAGGATCGCCACTTAGAAATCTAGCTGAGGCACTTAGGTCAGATGTTTTAATCGGGAAGTGAAAAATAACTATGAGCACGTCGTCCTTCGGATGGGACTTTAAGCGATGTTCCAGGACTTTTTCGAATGTGAGGTACTCGATAATGAGACGTATGTTATGTAAATAAGCCTGGGTAGGTGAAATTTCACTTAGGTTGAAAATAGCCTTGAGCACGTCGTCCTTCGGATGGGACTTTCCGGATAAATCTGAATCTGTCGAATCAGTTTTAACAATTATTAAGCCTATAAACCGTTAAATAGCGCAAATTTTTTGAAAAACATTTTTATTTTGATTTTTGTGTAGGATTCAGATAATCCGGTCGTTCTCTATCAGTTTTAACAAATATTAAATCTATAAACCGTTAAAAAGCGAGAAATTTCAAGAATGGAGTCTACCGAGCTCAGGATCGCCACTTAGAAATCTAGTTGAGGCACTTAGGTCAGATGTTTTAATCGGGAAGCTAAAAATAAATTTGAGCACGTCGTCCTTCGGATGGGACATTAAGCAATGATCCAGGGCTTTTTCGAATGTGAGGTACTCGATAATGAGACGTATGTTATGTAAATAAACCTGGGTAGGTCAATTTCAACGTAGGTTGAAAGCCTTGAGCACGTCGTCCTTCGGATGGGACTTTCCGGAGAAATCTGAATCTGTCGTATCAGTTTTAACAATTATTAAGCCTATAAACCGTTAAATAGCGCAAGTTTTTTGAAAAACATTTTTATTTTGATTTTTGTGTAGGATTCACATAATCCGGTCGTTCTCTATCAGTTTTAACAAATATTAAATCTATAAACCGTTAAAAAGCGAGAAATTTGAAGAATGGAGTCTATCGAGCTCAGGATCGCCACTTAGAAATCTAGCTGAGGCACTTAGGTCAGATGTTTTAATCGGGAAGTGAAAAATAACTATGAGCACGTCGTCCTTCGGATGGGACTTTAAGCGATGTTCCAGGACTTTTTCGAATGTGAGGTACTCGATAATGAGACGTATGTTATGTAAATAAACCTGGGTAGGTGAAATTTCACTTAGGTTGAAAATAGCCTTGAGCACGTCGTCCTTCGGATGGGACTTTCCGGATAAATCTGAATCTGTCGAATCAGTTTTAACAATTATTAAGCCTATAAACCGTTAAATAGCGCAAATTTTTTGAAAAACATTTTTATTTTGATTTTTGTGTAGGATTCAGATAATCCGGTCGTTCTCTATCAGTTTTAACAAATATTAAATCTATAAACCGTTAAAAAGCGAGAAATTTCAAGAATGGAGTCTACCGAGCTCAGGATCGCCACTTAGAAATCTAGTTGAGGCACTTAGGTCAGATGTTTTAATCGGGAAGCTAAAAATAAATTTGAGCACGTCGTCCTTCGGATGGGACATTAAGCAATGATCCAGGGCTTTTTCGAATGTGAGGTACTCGATAATGAGACGTATGTTATGTAAATAAACCTGGGTAGGTCAATTTCAACGTAGGTTGAAAGCCTTGAGCACGTCGTCCTTCGGATGGGACTTTCCGGAGAAATCTGAATCTGTCGTATCAGTTTTAACAATTATTAAGCCTATAAACCGTTAAATAGCGCAAGTTTTTTGAAAAACATTTTTATTTTGATTTTTGTATAGGATTCACATAATCCGGTCGTTCTCTATCAGTTTTAACAAATATTAAATCTATAAACCGTTAAAAAGCGAGAAATTTCAAGAATGGAGTCTACCGAGCTCAGGATCGCCACTTAGAAATCTAGTTGAGGCACTTAGGTCAGATGTTTCAATCGGGAAGTTAAAAAACACTTCGAGCACGTCGTCCTTCGGATGGGACTTTAAGCGATGATCCAGGGCTTTTTCGAATGTGAGGTACTCGATAATGAGACGTATGTTATGTAAATAAACCTGGGTAGGTGGAATATCACTTAGGTTGAAAATAGCCTTGAGCACGTCGTCCTTCGGATGGGACTTTCCGGATAAATCTGAATCTGTAGTATCAGTTTTAACAATTATTAAGCCTATAAACCGTTAAATAACGAGAATTTTTTGAAAAACATTTTAATTTTGATTTTTGTGTAGCATTCAGATAATCCGGTCGTTCTCTATCAGTTTTAACAAATATTAAATCAATTAACCGTTAAAAAGCGAGAAATTTGAAGAATGGAGTCTACCGAGCTCAGGACTGTCACTTAGAAATCTAGCTGAGGCACTTAGGTCAGATGCTTTAATCGGGAAGTTAAACATAACCTTGAGCACGTCGTCCTTCGGATGGGACTTTAAGCGATGATCCATGGCTTTTTCGAATGTGAGGTACTCGATAATGAGACATGTTATGTAAATAAACGTGGGTAGGTGAAATTTCGCAGGTTGAAAATAGCCTTGAGCACGTCGTCCTTCGGATGGGACTTTCAGAATATATCTGAATCTGTCGTATCAGTTTTAACAATTATTAAGCCTATAAACCGTTAAATAGCGCGAATTTTTTGAAAAACATTATTATTTCAATTTTAGTGTAGGATTCAGATATCCCGGTCGTTCTCTATCAGTTTTAACAAATATTAAATCTATAAACCGTTAAAAAGCGAGAAAATTTGAAGAATGGAGTCTTTTGAAAAAATTAGGGAATATATTGATTTAAAAAACACATATTCTATGGAAATTTGGTGAGTGTCACTCAAAAATAATTTTCAAAAAATCCATTTTGAATTTTTCAAAATTCGATGAAAAATTTAATTTAAATCGGAAGATAATAAAAAAATACTATAGAGGTGTATTTGAAGCATAAGAACTCTAAACAAAATCGACAGTTGCATACTCGCAATAACCGGTAAGAAAAATTTAAATCGGAAGATAATAAAAAAATACTATAGAGGTGTATTTGAAGCATAAGAACTCTAAACAAAATCGACAGTTGCATACTCGCAATAACCGGGAAGAAAAAAAAAAAAAATTAAAATTGCCTTTATATTTTTTTTCTCATCGAATAATGGGAGTTGGGAGCTGAAATTTTCAGAAATTTTTTTTTTTTACATGTGCAAACTGTCGGTCAATCGCCCATTCGAAAATCGTTGGGGGCAGTTTTCGCACTCTTATCCGGCTAGACCCTTTCCTAGCATCCTTAAACGTTCTGCTCAACATAGGGTACGTGACATCACCCAACACTCCTGCCAACTTCCTACTACCATCTAACGACTTAACAAATATTAAATCTATAAACCGAGAAAAAGCGAGAAATTTGAAGAATGGAGTCTACCGAGCTCAGGACCGCCACTTAGAAATCTAGCTGAGGCACTTAGGTCAGATGTTTTAATCGGGAAGTTAAAAATAACATTGAGCACGTCGTCCTTCGGATGGGACTTTAAACGATGATCCAGGGCTTTTTCGAACGTGAGGTACTCGATAATGAGACGTATGTTATGTAAATAAACCTGGGTAGGTGAAATTTCACTTAGGTTGAAAATAACCTTGAGCACGTCGTCCTTCGGATGGGACTTTAAGGTATGCTCCAGGGCTTTTTCGAGTGTAAGGTACTCGATAATGAGAGGTATGTTATGTAAATAAACCTGGGTAGGTGAAATTTCACAGGTTGAAAATAGTCTTGAGCACGTCGTCCTTCGGATGGGACTTTCCGGATATATCTGAATCTGTCGTATCAGTTTTAACAATTATTAAACCTATAAACCGTTAAATAGCGCGAATTTTTAAAAAAACATTTTCATTTAGATTTTTGTGTAGCATTCAGATAATCCGGTCGTTCTTTATCAGTTTTAACAAATATTAAATCTATTAACCGTTAAAAAGCGAGAAAATTGAGAATGGAGTCTACCGAGCTCAGGACCGCCACTTTGAAATCTAGCTGAGGCACTTAGGTCAGATGTTTTAATCGGGAAGTTAAAAATGACTTTGAGCACGTCGTCCTTCGGATGGGACTTTAAGCGATGATCCAGGGCTTTTTCGAATGTAAAGTACTCGATAATGAGACGTATGTTATGTAAATAAACCTGGGAAGGTGAAATTTCACTTAGGTTGAAAACAGCTTTGAGCATGTCGTCCTTCGGATGAGACTTTCCGGATATATCTTAATCTGTCGTATCAGTTTTAACAATTATTAAACCTATAAACTGTTAAATAGCGCGAATTTTTTGAAAAACATTTTTATTTTGATTTTTGTGTAGCATTCATATAATCCGGTCGTTCTCTATCGGTTTTAACAAATATTAAATCTATAAACCGTTAAAAAGCGAGAAATTTGAAGAAAGGAGTCTTCCGAGCTCAGGACCGCCACTTAGAAATCTAGCTGAGGCACTTAAGTCAGATATTTTAATCGGGAAGTTAAAAATAACTTTGAGCACGTCGTCCTTCGGATGGGACTTTAAGCGATGATCCAGGGCTTTTTCGAATGTGAGGTACTCGATAATGAGACGTATGTTATGTAAATAAACCTGGGTAGGTGAAATTTCACTTAGATTGAAAACAGCTTTGAGCACGTCGTCCTTCGGATGGGACTTTAAGCGATGATCCAGGGCTTTTTCGAATGTGAGGTACTCGATAATGAGACATGTTATGTAAATAAACGTGGGTAGGTGAAATTTCGCAGGTTGAAAATAGCCTTGAGCACGTCGTCCTTCGGATGGGACTTTCAGAATATATCTGAATCTGTCGTATCAGTTTTAACAATTATTAAGCCTATAAACCGTTAAATAGCGCGAATTTTTTGAAAAACATTATTATTTCAATTTTAGTGTAGGATTCAGATATCCCGGTCGTTCTCTATCAGTTTTAACAAATATTAAATCTATAAACCGTTAAAAAGCGAGAAATTTGAACAATGGAGTCTACCGAGCTCAGGACCGCCACTTAGAAATTTAGCTGAGGCACTTAGGTCAGATGTTTTAATCGGGAAGTTAAAAATAACCTTGAGCACGTCGTCCTTCGGATGGGACTTTAAGCGATGATCCAGGGCTTTTTCGAATGTAATGTACTCGATAATGAGACGTATGTTATGTAAATAAACCTGAGTAGGTGAAATTTCACTTAGGTTGAAAATAGCCTTGAGCACGTCGTCCTTCGGATGGGACATTAAGCTATGCTCCAGGGCTTTTTCGAATGTAAAGTACTCGATAATGAGACGTATGTTATGTAAATAAACCTGGGTAGGTGAAATTTCACTTAGGTTGAAAATAGCCTTGAGCACGTCGTCCTTCGGATGGGACTTTCCGGATATATCGGAAGCTGTCGTATCAGTTTTAACAATTATTAAGCCTATAAACCGTTAAATAGCGCGAATTTTGATGAATGGAATAGTATGATGTTTGCTCGACGTTTTGTGAAAATCATTTTCATTTAGATTTTTGTGTAGGATTCAGATAATCCAGTCGTTCTCTATCAGTTTTAACAAATATTAAATCTATAAACCGTTAAAAAGCGAGAAATTTGAAGAATGGAGTCTACCGAGCTCGGGATGGCGGACCCCGCAGCTAGTATGTAGTTAGAAACTCTGGGCACCGCAGCCAGTATGTACCTTGCAATGGCGGACCCTACAGCTTGTACGTAGTTAGGAACGCTGGGCACCACAGCTAGTACGTAGTTACTACTACTACATGTGAAATTTCATGAGAATCCTATTACCTTTAATGAGTCAGTATTATTTTTATGCTTAGCCCCCCTCCACTCCCCCCCCCTCCCGTTCAAATTCTTGAGATCTCACATAGTGTATTTTTCTATTTCGCCTTTAAAAATACTACCTGTGAAATTCCATGACAATCAGACCATCAGTTAATGACTGATCACTATCTTCGTATTTAGGCCTACTCCCACAACCCCCCTTCCGTTCACAATTTTGCGCTAAAACAATTTTTATGCTTGGCCTCCATTGCGACCCCACCTCCCGTTCAAATTTTTGAGATGTCACATAGTGTATTTTTCTATTTCGCCTTTTAAAATACTACATGTGAAATTCCATGACAATTGGATCATCTATTAATGACCGATCACTATCTTCATATTTAGGCCTACCCCCACTGCTTTTCAAAATTTTGAGATGTCACATAGCATATTTTTCAATTTGCCTTCTAAGAATACTACATATGAAATTCGATGACAATCCGAGCATTCGTTAATGACTTATTACTATCTTTATATTTAGGCCTACCCCCACAACCCCCCTTCCCTTTCCAAATTTTGAGATGTCACATAGCGTATTTTTCAATTTGCCCTTTAAGAAAACTACATATAAACTTCCATGACAATCCGAGCATCCGTTAATGCGCTAGAGCAATTTTTATGCTTAGGCTCCCCTTACAACCCCCCCTCCCTCCAGTTGACAGCTAGTAACTCTCTTCATAAGAACCTTCCTCGGACTTCAACAAATATTTGAAAAAAAAAATAGCCGAATTGGTCCAGCCGTTCTCGAGTTTTGCGCTTAGCAAATTTAGCCATTCATTTTTATTATATAGATTTAGAAGAAATCCAAATGAAAAATTTGTTAATTGAAATTTTTTTAAATACGTGCACTTTCTTCAAAATTGCACGTCTTGAATATTCGATATTTTTTCAAGCCCCCTTTCGGAAACTTCTATATAAATCAAAATTTAGTGGAATACCAGCTAGAATTTCTACAGGAAATGTGGTAATTTTATTTAATTATTCTTTTTGTTTAATTATTATTAATTATATATCGCAGAAACGATTGTAGTTGTAAATTTGAAATGTGAATTGAAGAAATCAAATGTTCTTACTAACTTTGTGATCTGATTAGATTTTGGCCATGAGACAAAAATTCAAACCACTTTACCTCGGCGACTAAGTACATTTTACAAGATATCGCTTATATTTATGACCTGCACAAAAATTTTTTCAAGGAAAAGTTGTAGAGAAAACTAAAAAACACATTTTGTATGAATTATGATTTTTTGCAGGTCTTCTGTTTTTTAGATACCTGCCGAAAAACCGTCGTTTTAAACAAATATTTTTAGAAATGTCGTTTTAAACAAATATTTTTAGACGTTTCCTTGATTTACCTAAAAACTGTTAGTCCTATAAAAAAGAAAGTAACCAAACTTATATTATTCAAAGAAAAGAAAATGGTGAACATGGTCGTGTTTTTGAAATGAGTATAACTATTATAGAAAATTAATTAAAAAGTCTTAAAAATGTCCATTTTTCCCCCCACCAAAAATGGGCAAATTTAATACCTCAATATTTGTCATTTTTAAGGGTCAGAATAAAAGTTCAACGTAATATACAAAAGACACATATATATAACTTTAAAAAAATGTACAAAATATTAATTTTTATAATTACGGATTGTGTGAAATCTTTCGAAACACAGGCCGGGATGCAACCCGGGTCGAGATGGACAAGTATTACAAAAAAAATTAGTTGTTTTTCTATTTTTTTCTTTTGGTTTCGAACACACGCGACAGTCCCGATTAGTTGATCGCGTATAAATTGAGTGAAATTTTGAAAAATTAAATGATTGAAAATTCATTATTTAGCCTAGTTTTCTCTTCTATCGAAACTAGCTGGGTAGCTGATCTTCTTCATTCATCAAAAAATCCTCATTATCACTTTCATCTGAATTTTCCCGTATATCATCATCACAATCACTTTTCCCATCACTATTTTCTAGAATTTTTAGTATTTCTAAGTCTGACTATTTTCTTTTTGACATTTTAAAACTCAATGGTTATTGTTGAAAGAAATAAAGTCACAAAACAACGGAATGATAACAAAACAACATCAGCAATCAGTAAACTGGTACCTACGTGCCGACCTGTCTTAACAAGTCTTCTGATACAATACAGATAAAGAGAGAAAAAAAGAAGGTATGTTTCCAGAAGTATGTTTATGCGCAGAATCGATCTGTGACGTCATATTTATCATTTACCCAATGATATACGACCTATTGGACAAATGAATAGCTGCATGTGATAGATGAGATCCGACTAAATTGCAATATTTGAGTTTGCATGTGAGACATGAGTTTCGACCTATGGGACACATCATTTGTCTGAGCTTTACGACCAGAGAACAAAAATAGCGAGCTCATCTCTGACATGAGATCTGCCTACAAAGGGTTAACGAGTACCTGACATCGAACAGACTCAGGACCATAGTTTAACGTCCCATCCGAAGGACGGCGTGCTCAAGGTTTTTTCCCTCTCCCAGATAAGAAACCTAAGTGCCTTGGACGGGTTTCGAACCCGAGATCTTGAGCTCAGTAGGCAAGCAGACTAATTCTGAGCTTCTGGCGTAATCTTTAAATTGTATCGCGTAGGAACCAATTATAAAATATTTTTTTACTATTGTTGTTTTTATGAAAAATTATAAAAATAAAATATTTGTGATGTAGCCATTACAGGAATTTCTTATACCAACCACACATACTGATCACTCTCTCTCCCACTCCCCTTCTCATATTAGCATTACTGGGTCAAAGAAAGTCACTCTCAGAATTACGCTGTGCAATGAAACAAAAAATACCGTTGATGCCAACTAATTACTTTCATAAACCCAGAAATGGGAAATAAGGAGGGGAGAGAGAGAGAGAGGTCTGTAAGCGTGGTTGGCAAGGCCGGGCAACGAATTGGCCGTCCAATAATGATACGCCCCCCCCCCCCCCCCCCCTCCACAATTAAACCTTTACATTTTGAATAAATTATTGATTATTATTTTCCAAATAAATATTTGAGCAAGGAAATTAATAAAATGAGTAACGACAACAATATTTTATTTTCAAACGTTATATTATGAACTACTAAACATAATTATTACCTATGTACATAATAATGTTAGGTAATAAAGTTTACTTATATGTACAAAATGTATTTTGTATAATAAACTTTGATATAGAATAATACTAAAAAACATAATATTAGATTTTTTTTAAGAACACAACTTTTAGTTTAGTAAAATAGTTTTTAAGAAACACAAGTCAATTTTTTTTTTCAAATGAAACTAGAAACATTTATCACAAAATGTATTAAATAAAAGTAAATTGTAATCAAAGCATAGCTCTTCTGGCCTATTAAAAAAGGCAAAATTTTCTACAGCACGTTTTGAGTCAATAGAATACAAGAGATTCGATGGATAATAACGAAAGGCCAGTCAGTCTCTCTACAAAAGCAGGATGCCAACTGCCGTAGGTACTTTTAAATTAAAAGTTTTAATTACCCATATTTCCTTTTTTTCCCCATCCCTTCAAATGAATTTATCTTGCTTTTCCCTTTGGTTTCGGTTTCTTTTTGTTCTCTTGTCTATATTTTGTCTATATTTGGCTTTGTCAATGGCATCACATTTTTTTTTTTAACTTTCAGATATTTGGAGTGAAAGATTTTAAAGGAAGAAACATCACGGCTCTTTCGTATAACTGTTCTGCCTACTCGCTACATACAACTGACATCGATGGCAATCCACGTAATTATGATTTATTACATATTTTCATTTGTTTTAAGGGTATCGTTGTATTCGACAATCCATCCTACATAAACTAGGTTATGAGGGGGAAATCAACCAGATACCATAACAGATATATATATATATATATATATATATATATATATATATATAACTAGTAAGGTCAACCCTTGGTATAAGATTTGTATCTCTTCATTTTATTTCATCTAATTTCAGTGAGATCAGAAGGAGTGGAAACCTGGATACTGAAGGACCTGGTGAAACTGCTCAACTTGAGACTCCGGGTTAGAATCATCAACAACCCTTCGTACAAGTGGTACATAGAAGAACTGAGCCATGGCAAGGATGGAGCGGACATCGCCTACTGTAGGATCCTCGTCACTTCGGGCAACAGCCAGAAGAACATTAGTCTTTCGGAGAATATGGCGCCTGTCTGCATACGGCTTCTGGTACCCCGGCCCATTCCACTCCCTCCTCAATGGTACCTTAATGTATTCAAAAATATAGTGCGACCAAAATAGATACAGGAACGTAGTACCTGGAGTAGGTACAGGGGACGTTAAGTAATCGGTCAAAAATTCGATATGGAGTTTTAATAGGAATTCCAAGTTTTCTTACCTCTTAATTCTAAAAAAATAATAAAGAAATTTTATGTGTGAAAATGACACAATATACAGACATACTCGTACCTACTTCTTATTCAGAAGTTTACGTTTTTCATAACTTTATGACTGTTTCCTTAGGTCTAAGTAACTTTTTTTTTTGTTTCCTTAGGGAATTAGTCATAAATGTTCCAATATACATATATATATGTACATAATACATAAAAGTTCCTTAGACCTAAGGAAACAGTCATAAAGTTATGAAAAACGTAAACTTCTTAATAAGAAGTACGAGTATGTCTGTATATTGTATCATTTTTATGACTGTTTCCCTAAGAAAACCAAAAAAATCCCTTAGACCTAAGGAAACAGTCATAAAGTCGTGAAAAAAGTAAACTTCTGAATAAGAAGTACGAGTATGTCTGTATATTGTATCATTTATTACTATTTCCCTAAGGAAACAAAAAAAAAATTTCTTAGGCCTAACCCTAAGGAAGTTTTTCTCATTCAGTATGGTTATTTAACTAAAATGGGCGCACTGAGGATGGAATGATGATGCACTAAGGCTCGAAACATTCCCGTAAATAGTAAATGATTAAAATTTGGAAGATAGAATGCTTGTATTCTTTCTATATGATAAGATTGACTTAGACGCAGAGATTAAATTGACTTAGGGCGTTGAAAGGGGCTGTTGTCCTTTTTTTAATGGCTACAACGTGCGGCGTCACTTTCAGCCCCGGCGTAGTTCGCACCCCAGAATGCTTGTATTCAAACAGTTTAATTTAATTTTTTTTATCAGGTGTAGAATGTAAGATAATAATTAAAACTAAATGCAAGCAATGTAATAGTTGGTTGTAGTTGTTTGGCTACAATTTTATAGTTGTTTGGCTACAATTTTGTAGTTGGTTGGCTACAATTTTGTAGTTTTTTGGCTACAATTTAGTTGGTTAGCTGCAATATTGTCATTGGTTGACTACAATGTTGTAGTTGGTTGGCAGCTATACTAAGATATTCTGTGGTTAGCAGATAACTGACTAACTACCCTCCCTTCTATCTGTATCTGTATTTTCTCTCAACATATTATCAAACCAATAGGAATGTGAATTAGTTATATGCGCGACGTCCTCACCAGCCAAATTAAAATTAACCATGAGTATTAGAGTGTTTCTGAATTTCTTCTTGTTGGTTTACAGGTACGGGATGTTTAGGCCATTCGAACCAGGAGTATGGGTTATAATTACCGTAGCTCTTGGACTTACAACGTTTATATTGCAACGAGTTGTTTTGAAAACCCGACAGGTATCTGTAACATTCGGCATCAAAAGTAAGTACCAACACAGCATATTTCATGAAATCTGATATCATTTTGTACAGAGGATGCCATACTTAATCTAATTAAATAGTCTCAACATTTACCACCAAATAGTTTTATATTATACCATAGGAGTCTCTCCACCGTATTCTCTCATTTTATATTATACCATAGGAGTCTCTCCACCGTATTCTCTCATTTTATATTATACCATAGGAGTCTCTCCACCGTATTCTCTCATTTTATATTATACCATAGGAGTCTCTCCACCGTATTCTCTCATTTTATATTATACCATAGGAGTCTCTCCACCGTATTCTCTCATTTTATATTATACCATAGGAGTCTCTCCACCGTATTCTCTCATTTTATATTATACCATAGGAGTCTCTCCACCGTATTCTCTCATTTTATATTATACCATAGGAGTCTCTCCACCGTATTCTCTCATTTTATATTATACCATAGGAGTCTCTCCACCGTATTCTCTCATTAAATCGTCAAACTCATTATTATAATAATTCAAATAATTTACCTATCCCATTTTTTTTCTCTTTCTATTTTCTTTATATAATATATATATATACAAATTTCATCAAGTTATATAATATATATTATATTATATTTCATCAAGCATTTATTTATTTTTTATTTTATCTTATTTTATTGTGTATTTTCATTTTTCTTCTTTCTCCTCACACTTCTTAGCCCCTACTGTCTAAAATTAATTTTATTTTAAACCTTGTCTGGGCATCCTCCCCTCATGCCTAAAATTTTTTTTATTATAAATGCTTTTTTTTTTTTTTTTTTTTTTTTCAGAATATGAGGATTTGGGATCTAGTTTTCTTGGTCTCTTGTCTATCCTCGTCTTGACGAATGTTCCCAAGTCTAAGGCCAGCCAAGGGGCAGCTAGACATATTCTCACATGGTATAATTGAAAAACATATATATATATTTTTGGGGTGGTTTCTTTAATATAAAGGTCTTGTTTTATCTCAGCTTAATTTCTTCAGCTGACTTTACTTTTTAATTTAAAAAAATGTGGTGTGGCTATTACAGGACATTCTTAAATTTACCACTCTTACAGGTCACTATCTTTAAACCTATCGCAAATCTGAGAATTTATAGCGATTGGAAATTTTATAAGGAACAATTTTGGTCAGAAACTAGTTTTCGATAGGACTAACCGTTTTCGGGTGAATCGAGGAAACGTCTAAAAATATGTGTTTCGAAACTACATTCAAAATAGTTTTCGGCATGTGTCTGAAAATCCGGTCGACCTGTAAAAATCATATCTCATATAAATTATGTATTTCCGTATTCTCTACAACTATTACTCGAAAATATTTTTGATTTGATCATAAACATAAGCTGTATCTTGTAAAATGTAGTTAGGTCCCGGAGGAAAATGGCCTCAATTTTCGTTCGATTTTGTCCAAAATCTAATCAGACTTAAATTAGAACATGTGACCCCTTCATTCCAAATTTCAAATTCATAGCTACAATCGTTTTTGCGGTAGAGAGCTCACAACTTTTCAATCACATACACACACACACATACTCATAAACAGATATCATCGTGAAAATGGTAAAAACGCATTTAGGGGGATATATTTTTATGAAAAAATTTATAAAAAAGCAGAAACAAAATATATGTGATGTGGCCATTGCAGGACTTTCTTATACAAACCACGCTTCTCTCTCCCCCTTCTCAAAATTATTTTATACTGGCATTACTGTGTATAAGAAAGTCATTCTCAGAATTACGCTGTACAATGAAACAAAAATATATATGAAATGATTTTGAAAAATGGGAGGGGGAGACAAAGTGATCTGTAAAAGCGTAGTTGGTATACGACAATCTTGTATATTTTTTATTTTGTAGGTGGTCCGAGTTTACACTCATCTTGGCAACCTGTTTTTCAAGTGGTCTCATTTCTCATTTGACCTATCAGCATTTTACTCCAAAAATGTCAACTGTCAAAGATCTGGTCAGCAATAACTACCATTGGGCTATGCTAGAAGCTCCAGTTTTTAATGATTTATTAAATCTTTATGTAAGTATTTCATTTGTATTGGAATATAAACCCTTTGTTCCTTAGATTGTATATATTGACTTCTTACATTTGTATACAGAAGCCCATAATATTCATTTTCAACCAAATAAGGGCTGTGCCGGATTAGCCACGTAGCAAGAGTAGCAAATGATACGGGCCCCGCGAATTGGGGGGCCCCGCGCTCCAACGCCTGTTCTGACCGTAAAAAAATATCAAAACGATCAAAAATATCAAGACGAAGCAAGCGAAATACAAAGTAAGACCATTTCAGCGGCTCTACTACACTCAACGACTTTGTTGAAAATCAAACACCTGGACAACGTTTTGAAATTCAGGTGTTTATTGTCATTATTGATAACGTACTGTCTGCTTTAACTAATCGTATGAAAGCATATCATAAAATTACTAGTGTTTTTGGAGTATTTCGACAGCTAAAATCTCTTACAACAGAAGAGATTTTGGAAAAAACCTCAAGTATGGTCAGTGCTTACGCAGAAGATTTGGAGAACAGCCTAGGCGACGAATTAGTGCAGTTGGCTGAGCTACTGAAAACAGATGTGGCTACTGTTATTGACAGCAAGAAACAGGAGCCTCTGCAACTGCAATTTTATACACTTTTATTAAATAATTCTTTAGAATCGTGTTTCCCAAACGTAGAAATTGTCTCTCATGATCACTAACTGCAGTGGCGAACGTTCTTGTTCAACATTAAAACGTATTAAAAATGAGTTAAGGAACACGATGGTCCAAGAACGTCTTAATCATCTCACTTTGATGAATATAGTGCATGATTTGCTTAAAAAGAAGTCGATATTGAAAGTGTTATCTCTAAATTTGCCCATATTAAATCCAGAAAAGTTTATTTCTAAAAGTTTTGTTTTATTTAATACCCTAAACTTGAGAATCTAAAGCAAACCAAGGGCCTCTTGACAGAATTTGCTACAGGCCCTTCGCTGGCTTAATCCGGCACTGAATAAGGGGGAACATGTCGTCGGTTAAATAGAAAAGTGACATATTCCAATTTTTTTCATTTTTCGGATTTTTTAAGAAACGGATGTAGAATTTAGTATATTTTTATGTGGCAAAGTGTCATTATGCAGCTTTTAATCGCTTCCGCTAGAGATCGCATTTGTCACTTTTCCACTCTGTGACATCTGCCATATTGTTTATGGAAATCTGTCATATTGTCAGTTGAGTTCTAGTCACTGCAGTGAACGCATGTATCTTTTGTGGGAAAAACGTCATTTCTCTTTAAATAATTCTGTCTTTAAATATTTTATTGATAAAATTGATAGAAGAATATGTTTCATTTATTGATTGGTTTTTACGTTTGACAGTTTTCTTGATTGTAATAAGTATTAAGCATATCAATTAATTTTAGTGATCTCAATTTTGTAGTCCTTGATCTTAATTAGAGAAGTAATGAAGAAAGGGTAGCAGATAAGTGTTAGGATAATTTATAATAATATTGTTTTTTTTTTGTTTTTTTAAAATTTACTTTACTATTAATTCAGATAAGTATAAGGATATTTTAGAATGTTGTTTTTTTTAAATTTAAGCTTTACTTTTAATTTTAAATATATTCTAGGATTTTTTTTTTTTTTTTTCTTTTTGGCCTTATTGAACGTGCACATTGGCCATTATTAATTAATATGTTATAAGTCATCAGTGTGTCTTATAAGTCAGTAGTGTGTGTTCTTGTTTGTGTCTGTACGTATATATGTTTGTTCACAGAGTATTGTTGTTTGTCTTAATGTAGCTGTATAATTCCAAGTATAAGTCGTGTTCTTTGTGTGACAGTATTGTTCGTAAGTTAGCCGGTAGTGGGCAGTCAGTCTGTGTTATTGCTCTCCACAGTTGATCCCTACCGTTAGTGTACTTGTTGCACGCCAAGATGATGTGGTTGGCATCCGCTACCGATTCCAAGTCACAAGGACATATGGATTCCATCTGGATTCCAATACGTGCCAGGTGATGAGGGGAGTAATTGTGATTGAATCTCAGTCTGCATATTGTGGTGTAAAACGTTCTGGCTTCTGAGAATTTATCATACCAAGGCTTAATTGGGATAAATCTTTGAATGGAGGCATAGAATTTCCCTTTAACATTCATAGATAACGTATAATCCTCATGCCATATTTTAAAGCACTTCTTTTTATAATGATTTTTTACATCACTACCAGAAATAATCTGTAGGTGTGAATCTTGCAGCCGCGAGGCCTCCCTTGCCCCACGGTCAGCCATTTCATTTCCTTTTAATCCGATATTCTAGGATGATTTTCATGTCAATTTCGACTATTTTTAAGGTTTTCAGATTTGATATTATGACGTTACAGTTGATAATAACCGGAATATCCCTTGTTTTAGTGCGAAGCGCGCTTTTTATTTGTTTATTGTAAAATGTGCTCATTTTGTTATTATTACTCTTTTGGTACCAGATAGTGTTTTATTTATATACAAAGAAAAAATTTTCATAAGAAAAATACATCCGATTTACTTAAAATTACAATTTTACTCTAAAGTTTAGGCCAGAATTAGTGGTGTGGCTAATTAGATCTTTTCTAAGGGAGATGTGACAGAAAAAAAAACTTTTTACTATTGCTTTAGAAGGAGATTATAGATAATTAGGACTGGGGAAGTATGTTGCCGTTGATTTACCGAAGACATTTGTTATTTGACAGGACAATAGATGGCATCTTCGTTGGAGATTCAGGTTCCAACAAGTCAACTCCGTAGAAGATCACATCAAACTGATAAAAAAAGGAAAACAGGCTTTGTGGGGCTTTGAGGCATTCAACGGATTCTCGGTGTCCACTGAATATCTTCCGGAACAGGTTTTGGCAGAATTTGAAGTTACTGACACCTGTCTCATGCAGTATTTCACTGCATTTGCTTTTAGAAAGGGTAAGATACACTAATTGAAACGAGCGAACAATAAAATATATGTTTTTATAACTCGATATAGGTTGATCCGATTTAGACATTATGGTAAGTTAAATAAAAACACAGAACTTGTTTAAAAAATGTTAATAATTATTGTCTAATTTAACAAAAATATATACACTCAGGTTACCTAAAGATGTGACACCCTGTCCCCTAGGAAAGTTCAAGGAGGAGGGGGGGGGGGGGGGGGGGGGGGGGATTTTTGTCTTTATATAACATAAATAATAGTCTTAATATAATATAAATATTTGTTCTCAAAATATAATGAAATAAAAAAAAATACAATAATTAATAGAAATAAAAAATACAAGAAAATAAAATAAATAAAGAATGGGGTTTATAGTAGTCGGACAGTCAAACTAGAACTGCTCGAAATTAATAGAGCTAGAAAAAAATTGGAATTGTTTGAACGACCAAACTACCTTCAAATTCTAACCTCTGTTAATACCACAAAATTAATATAATGTATTGTGTATGTTTATTATAAAAAGGATGTACGCATTTTTATTTTCTCCTTGTACTTCGATATTATATCTTATACAGCAGACTCTCCCCTATCCGGCGTTGCCGACGTGACGCCGGATAACGAAAATCATCAATTAATGAGAAAAAATATATCAATTAAAGCATAAAAAAAAAATGTTTTTAGGTGAGCTAAGGAATAAAACACGTAGATAAGTATTTTGTTGATAACATTTTAAAAAGATATTTTGAAATCTGCGTTTAATTACATACATATTCAAAACAAAATCTAAAATTCTAAAAATATTATTTGTTAAAAAAATCGGTAATTTTGTTTTGTTTCGTTAACACAACACTGTTGCGTGCTGCATAGTCCCACCACTTGTTTAGTGTTAAGACGTCTGAAAAAGTGGAGGATGGTTGTCGTTCAACATCATGAAGTGCTTTCTCTAAGGCGTCCTTACCTTCTTTGTGTGACATATCATCAATTGTTTCATCTTCATTATTTTTATAAATGTTTGATTTTCAACTATGTATTCATTATAATTTATTTATAGGATATTAGTGAAGTAATAAAATATTGTATTAGCGTTCCCTTCATTATAAATACACATATATATATGTACTATAAAAATACATAAAAGATTCGTGAGTTACGGAATTATTATGTGCTCGTAAATACACGTGGCTCATATAATTGATAATCTAATAATTGAATGTTAATTTTAGTTTATCAAATTTGTGAGCGCCGGATAAAGGAGCGCGCCGGTTAACAGAACGCCGGATAAGGGAGAGTCTACTGTATACACTTTTTCGGCATTCATTTTAAATTTCAACATTTCTTCCATTTAGTATTTTTTTATTATATTATTTATTTTGGATGAGTGTCGGACTTGCTAACATACTCCTTCCCACTAATCCTACTCCCCCTCAATATTTACCAAAGTAGGCCTTATTATTTACCCTTATATATTCTCCAATATTTTGAAGTGGTCCTCCAGAACCGCCACAGGTTTTGTAGCCGGTTATTTTGAAATTCTTATTTTGGATACCACTACCGGTCTATACATATACTATGTACATATTCTACTATAAATCCCATTCTTTATTATATATTACACTTTTTTAAATTTCATTCTATTCTATTTTCTTTATTTCGTTATATTATTGACAACCCAAATATTTGTAAATGTTATGTTAAGACAGGATAGATATACACTTTGGCTGGTACTAAACTGGATATAATGCTAAGATACGAATTTATTTTATTTTATATTATATTCATTGTGGCGGAGAGCCTCTCTATCCACTAGGTAGAGTAGATTACTTTTTTGAGATTATACTAGGCATGATGATTTTTCAACCAGCAAATGCTCAAGAGTGCATTGTTTTAGTTTCATAAACAACTATTTTTGATAAAAAGATATGCGATAAATTGCAATAAACTTGAAAAAATATATTGAAAAATACATAAAAGGGATTCAGCTTTCACAAACAATTATTGTACATTTTTTCTAGGTTCACCCTTTGAGAAGCCGTTCAATAAACGTCTACAGAACTTCAGAGAGTCGGGTCTCATCGAGGCCATGTTCACGTACGCTAACAACGTGCTCTACCAGTGGAGACCGAGTGTGTTCCAGGTGTTCCGTCTGACGAAACAGCGGCTAGCCGAGCCTCGAGGACTTACCCTAAACCAACTCTCCGGAATATTCTACATATGGAGCATCGGCGTTACAACTGCCATCATTGTATTCCTCTTGGAAGTGTTGCAGAAAATTAACATATAAAGTACTCGATCCTGATTGCATATTTATTTAGACTGAGAGGGATGCCACTATGTGAAACACAGTAAATGCATTTCACATTTAACATCTGACGATAGCAATAACAGGATTGACTCATTATGCTTAGAATAGTATTTTTCTACATATACGTAGAAAATTATGTAGCTTAATATATACGAGGTGTCTCCATACCAAGGGCCACTCACCTTTTTTCTCAGCTTGTACGTGTAAAAAAGAAAATAAATATAACAAAGTTTTATATGTGTATCTAATATCTCATAAGGACACCTATTGATTTTCAGCCAAATCGGCCGAAGGGAAGAGGTAATAATAAATTTATTATTACAAAATTACATATGTAAATTCAAAACACCATAAGAACGAGGCTTATTAATTTTCAGCCGAATTGGCCGAAGGGAAGGGGCCATCAGAAGGGCTCAACTCAAAATAATAACTGCCGATGTATCGATATATCGACATCAATTTTCATATTCAAAACCCTATGAAGATAACCTGTTAATCTTCAATTAAGTTTATGATAAGAGTCTGTTTATGATAAGTCTTACGCACTTACCTTAAAATTAATTTTGGACTAAAATGTTGACCGAAGGTGGACTTGTTAAACAATAGCAGGAGAACTTCAAGTGATGGACTGAGCTAGGAATTACCTCTCCAAGAAGTTTCAAAACTCTGGTAGCAATGAGTTAATATTCGAAGTAAAGAGTATTCAATAACGCTGAATACTGAGGGCGCTGGTACTCAAGTTTGCTGGTTCGAAACCCGGTCGAGGCCTTCCTGTTTTTTATTTGGGAGATAAACCCCTATTCTAGATAACTAAACACAATTTAGGACTCCCACAGTAGAGTCAGGCTCATATCTACCAGAGCGTAGGCGATATAACCTCGAAAATAAAGCCCTGACATAAGTCAGAATAACACTGAATATTCTAAATGACATTCTACATAGAATGTATGCTTAAACTCCGAATATTCGACTCGGAATGAAGTCATCACCGTCCACATTTTACACGCTCAAGTTCCCATAGGGCCAAACATTTTTCCCAAAAACTATTCTAGATGTGTATTAGATAAAAATCTTAAAGAACAAGCTCCCTAATATTTCATTAATTTTTAAAAATATCAAAAATAGTAACAACTAAAATTATAAAAATTTGTTTTTCCTAAGGTCTATACATACAACTTTATTAACTCTTATAGGTTTCAAAAATCAAATTGAGTTACCCTACTAAATTTTCGGTTTATGTATGTTCAGAGTCACCACCTGAATGGCTGTAGACAGTCGTAACTAGTTCTGGTGTATATATATATATTGTTGGACTCACACCTCCTAGCTAGTTATTTACATAAGTCCTGTTCAGACATATGCACTCCGAAACACTAACTGATTCTTGCGCATACATTGAACTTCGATCATATTGTGAACTAGTCCACCTTGAGGATAAAGTATGTGTAACATAATCTTACATCCAGTTTATTTATTCAATAATTATAAACTGTTATAATATGAATACATTTCTAAGAAAAAATGTAACAATGTGCAATTAACATTCAACATATAAACAAAAACCAATAATAGATGCATCATTAACTAGACAAAAAAGGAGAAGCTGTCTTTTTTTTTTTAACTTTTTCGAACTTCAAATTGTAAGAACAATTATATAACATAATTTACAATTTTAGACATATAGAAAATACAATTAAGAACCATAGAGGAATTTTGTATTATAACATTAAACAATAATAAAATTAATCAAAGCATTTATATAAGTCTGTATTCTTTAATGTAATTTATGAAAAAAAACACCGGTTATACAGACGACCTAAAAATTGAACTTAAAAAAATATAAAGTATTTGATTAGATCTTACGATACATTCCAGCCATGATAAAAAATAAATTATATTATTTAATCGAGAAGATGGTTCTGACAAAGGCCTGTTACATTTAAAATTTAATTTTTTTATTTAATTTTGTCTTCCCCAGCTTTACGAACTATAGGGGAAGTTATAGAATCGGTCTGAAATTCGATGTTAAGTTTTCATGGGAATTTTATATTTTCCGACTCCCTATTTTCATAAATGAAAAATAAAATTTCAAAAAAAGATGTATACACGATAACTCTCTATGAAATGAATACAGTAGAGTCCCGATTATCCGAGAAGGTCGGGACCATCACAACATTAAATAATCCAAAAAATAGGTACATAAAAACAAAAAAGTCCAAAGCAATTAAACAATTTATTTATTTTTTAAACATTTTTTCGAACATAACCATTAGTTTACTATTAAAAAGTGTTCTATCGATTTTTGTTTTTTTTTAATTTATTCTTTTTTTTGCTGCCATGCCCTCAATCTTTTGATTAGGAGATCGTGGGCCTGAGACTCATGTTGCTCTACGTATTGCAATGCCTCATCTAAATCATCCAATCCGTCTGCATGCTCTTAGCACATGTGATGTGCAGCTATGATATTCCGTGAATTCCGGACGCCTATACTAGAAAATTTTTCCACGTATATTAATTAATTTGGCATTTTTATCAGTTTTTTCCATTCAACATAAAGATACAGAATTTTTCTATGAAAAAACAAAATCACCGATCAGCGAGCCTCGGTTAATCGGGACTCTGCTGTACATCAATAACAAATTTTATATTTAAATCCAAAACCCCTCAAAACACGGAGCAATGTTGAGAATAATAAAAAATACGTTTAGACATAGAAAAAGCTACCAATAATGTAGTAAAAATGTATCAAGTATTGGCATTGTTACATCGAAGTACGTCTTGAGCAAGCCGTCCTTCGGATGGGACGTTAAGCGATGCTCAGGTATTCGTTAAAGACCCCTATCCTGGGTAGCGAAACCTGAGTAGGCAAAATTTAGGGCTCACATACTAGAGTCGGGCTCATGTCCACCACAGCGCTCTGGTAGTAGACGATATGACCTCGTAGTTAAAGCCCGGGCATGAACCACAATAACTAACTTTGAAATGAAGAAATATCTCAAATTAAGAAATCTAGTATCTCAATAATAAACATTATAAAAAAATATACTATATACACTCGTCCACAAAAAAACTGGGACACTCAGATTTTACAGCAATAAAGAATATTTGTTTTACCAATACATTTTTTTCTTAGTATTACAATAAGAAAATATAGTTATGATGTAAATTTTGTCAAAAAAATACAAATTATATGTAATAGAAATAAAGAAATAATAATAATAATAATAAATGTGAAATACTGGTTTTGCAACTTTGTGGAAAAAAAGTTCTTCTTATGTCTCAATTGCCATTTAGTAACGAGTATTTCCTCCTCGCGCTTTCTTAAGAGCCATAACTCGCTGGGGCATGGAAGAAATAAGATTTTGGATGGTCCTTTGTGGAATAGCATCCCATTCCTGTTGTAACGCAATGCGAAGCTGTTGCACAGTATTTGGAGGCTGCAGGCGGTTCCTGACACGCCTCTTTAGTATGTCCCATAGATGTTCTATTGGGTTCATGTCTGGAGAACGTGCAGGCCAATCAATAACATTGATACCTACATCCTCCAAGTACTGGTTAACGACTCTAGCAACGTGAGGCCTGGCGTTGTCATGCATTAATAAGAAATCATCCTCAATAAATGGTGCAAACGGTATGACTGCCTCTATAAGAACCTCTTCAATGTACCTAGCAGCGGTCATAGTTCCATTTTCAATGATCGTTAACTCCGTGCGGGCGTCCAAACTTATCCCACCCCACACCATAATTGACTGTCTATAAAAAGGAGCAGTTCCCGTCATGGTACATTGACAGAAGCGCTCATTCTGTCTTCTCCTCACATAAACGCGGCCATCTGAACTATACAGACCAAAACGAGACTCATCTGTGAACAGTACAGCTCCCCATTGCTGTACAGTCCAATGGATGTGTCGATTAGCAAATGTAGTCCTGCTTACACGATGCTCCCTGGTAAGCTGTGGCCCTGTAGCCGGTCTTCTTCCATGTAAATGTTGTTCTACGAACCGTCTTCTAACTGTCTCAGCAGAAACAGCGACTCCCCGGGTAACTAACAGTGCAGCTCGAACTTCTGAAGCTGTCAGGAACCGGTTTCGAAGAACTGACAGCGTAATAAAACGGTCATCACGCTCGCTGGTAGCCCTTGTACGGCCACTTCCGGGCCTGCGCCCATATTGCCCAGTCTCCCTGTACCGTACAACTGCTCGATGGAGTGATGAACGAGATACCCCCAAAGATTCTGCTGCATATCTCACACTCCGCCCATCTTCAATTAGAGCAACAGCTCTTGCCACCTCTTCATTCGAAAGAACCATTTTTATAATGAAAAGTAATTAATTTAGAATATTTAAAATGGATAACAAAGCAAATAAAAAAGAATCAGACTCAGAAAAGAAAAACTATGGACAATATCTTAACGAGAAGAGACACCCTGGTAAACTGAATTATGGTTTGTTTTGATAATCCTCTTAAATCTCTTCAAAGGATGAGGACTTTCAGTGTTAACCTCATTGTAAACAACAACAATGTGTATACACACCGAAAGGCAACATTCTTAGACTTTAATTTTGAAATATGTAAGTGTAATGTCTGACAGTTGTTATGTCCCAGTTTTTTTGTGGACGAGTGTATTTCCTAATATGCTTAAGCATTTGAACGGAAAATTATAGAATTTGAACTAGTTGAGATTATTTTGAAAGCTAAGGACCTCAGTACCTGCTATCTTGAGCATAGTAGGCAAGCGAGCTATCTCTGAGCTAACGACGCCCTTCGAATTTCATGACAGATATGACATTTTGAACAACATTAGCGTACATTCGAGCAAAAAAAAAAGTTAAATATTAATTTTATTCAATTTTAAAAAATCAAAAATTCAAGAAATTGTTCTCCAAAACGATATAATGCAAAAGTTGCGTAATTTTCAATACATAAGAGAAAAAATTATATCGCACCTTTACCAGAACAGTGAACTAACTCAAAAAATTTCGATTTTCAGGTTAAAACGTTTTTCGGCCCAAAATTGTCCATAATTTTACTAAAAAAAGGACCTAATGCAAAATACCGGATATTTTTCATCAAAAAAATATGTAAGTCTATGTTAACTTTTGAAAAGCATTAATTTTCTTGCGGAAACAGAGACTTAAGCTCAATAGGCCACTGTTCCGGTAGAGGTGCAATATATAACAATCAATTTTGGGAAGGGGGGAGAAGTAAAAAAAAAATTAAATAGAATGAAAAGCACTGTCATGGGGACCATACCGACTAATGACTTTTATTAATTCTTGAATTTGCCGGTCACATTTTTAAAAAGTAATACAATTTTATTAACACAAAAAAAACGAACCCTTTTCGTACATTACACACAATTAGGCCACCACGCCAACAAAAATAATTTCATGACACATTGAAATAACAAAATTTCAATCAGAAAATAGTTATAAAAATAAATTTATAGATAAGAATCATTAGACCTGTTAGAATCCAAAAGTTTCATTTATTGCTCAATTATAATGTGATTAAGTATTTTCTTATTTATTCATTCAATAAAGTGACTAATAACATTCCCAAAAATATAACAATGATGGAAGCACAAACAAAATACACCAACAGTCAAATTTCAAACAACTTATCAATAAACAACTAAATAATAATTATATTTAAAAGCTTAAATATAATTGTGCTCCAAGCTAATAAAGTCAACTAAAAAATATATAAATATATTTTATAACAAAGTGATTAGTAAAGAATAAATTCTCTAAAAATAATATAACAGTAGGATAAATAAGGAAAGAATATCACTGATGCACTAAGAAAAGTGTGTAACTCCATATTTTATGAAAGTGAAGAAATGCGCGAATATTCTTTGTAGAATACTCGCAAAATTAGACACTTTTCTTGTGATCAAATAACATTTAATTAACGTAGATAAAGAAAAAAGACAGAAGAGGAATTACGCATTTCGCGAAGAACACTGACGAATCTGCAAATTATTTTCAAATTTATTTATACGTAAGAATAAATATATTTTTATAAAGAGAACATAGACTAGAATGTTTAAAAAATTCTCTTTCTGAATAATAATAACAGCGCTCTACAAAGGTTTTGCCAACGCTGTCTGTCCTATCGGTTTGAAATTATATTTTAAGTGAGGATTTAACGTTTCAGATACAAATTTAAATAATAATTCTTTATTGTTTTGCCAAAAGTGGTTTTATCAGTAGAACGTAAATAGAGTGAAACTTCTCTTAACGGACACACCTCTATAGAGGGCACACCACCATAGAGGACACATCTTTATAGAGGTCACCCCTCCGTAGACATCTCTCTTTAGAGGACGCCCCTCTATAGAAGAAACACCTCCATAGAGGACACACCTTTATAGAGGAAACACCTCCATAGAGGACACCCCTCTATAGATGATACACATCCATAAAGGACTCCCATCTATAGAGAACATCCCTCTTGACCGACTATTTTGTCTTGGTCCCGGCCAAAATCATAGTAAATATATGTATTTTAACCACTCTTTTGCGCACCTTCTAAAATAATGTCTAAGTGAATATGTTTACATTAAATGTTTTTTTATCTGAGTATTCCTGTAACATGTCCCTTCTCAGCGGACACCTCAACATAACAGACACCAATTTCGTCCCCACCGATGTCCGTTATAGAAAAGTTTTACTTTTGACTTCATTCCTCTTTTTTTCAATCAATTTTAGAATTTCTTTGGCAGAAAAGATCATCAAATAACATATGACACGATAGTAACAAAAAAAAAACTATTTCCTTTTTTAACCAGAACCACAAGGATCAGATATTAGAATTCATTGTTCAGAGTATTCATTGTTGTGGAGCAGTATGATAGGCCAAACAATATTTAAAAAATATTGGTTTAAGATTTGGAGGAGTTATAAGTAAATAATAATATATGAGTTTGTAAATAAGGAATAAAAGAGATAATATTGTTAACTTTAAATATATTAAATAAATAACTTAGTAAATAAACGCAGTCTTGGTTACATGGAAGCAGGTGCTAACAGAAGCTGAAGAATGATTGCTAAGTACTCTTTTACATTCATTTTTTTAAAAGGATAAAAAGAAAATGAAATGAGATAATGGTTCTCAAAAAAAAAAAATATACCATGGAATTGAAGGAAATAGGTAATAGTAACTCATACATTTTATGCAAATTATTAAAACTACAGCATTCTGCAACTTACAATGCACATAACTGAATTCCACCGCCGATTACGGCATAACTAATCAGATCAAACATTTGGGGGGCTGACAGAAAACAATTTTTAAATAAATAAAACTGTAACAATAAAATTAGTGTAATTTATTAAAATTGACTTTTATGTTATTATTATTTGTAGTATTAAACGTGTCCATTTTCAAAAGTTTAAAGCTAGGAATGGTGAGGCTTACTAATTGTTGAACGGGTGGAGGAACCATTCTCATTGGTTCTCCGAATGGAATAACAATACCTAGCGATCAACTCTCAATAATAAGACCTTCAGTAGTCGGTTATCAAAGTTCTCCTATTATAACACTTTTACTAAGTTCGAAAAATCATTACCGATGTTCTTTTTCAAGTCATAAAAAAAAAAAATAAATAAAACAACTTATATTTTCCCAGTTCTGTTTCTAAATAATTGTATATCTATTTAGTGGTTAATTGTGATCAATATGTCTCTGGTGTTTGGTTAAAAGGGCTTAAGTCAGAATAAGTCTTGTGATCCAAAGGATTTAGTGCATTTAAATATTTTTACCATATCTAACTGATTGTTGGAATATTTTACTTTGTTCATATTTAATACTTTTATTGAAATAATATTTCAAGTAATTTGACATTTTTGTTCTATAATAATTTCAATTTGTATCTTCACTGTTATTCATTTATTTTTAATAATATGAAAAGTTTAAATTTTATTATATTGATGAAGATGGTTTGAAAATAAACAGATTGCCTTAAGGTCTCTCCAAAATATATTTATTCAATTTTTGTTTACGTTTAGTCATTAAGGCACTGTCAATACTTTTGTGATATAATTGTTAGGTTTAGGTTAGGTTTTATGACTCATGCCCGGGCTTTAACTACGAGGTCATATCGCCTACTACCAGAGCGCTCTTTCGTCACTCTGGTGGACATGAGCCCGACTCTACTTTTGCCTATCTTAAATTTTTATTCACCTAAGGGGTCTTTAATGAGTACCTGACTTCGTACAGGCTCGGGACCATCGCTTAACGTCCCATCCAAACGGCGTGCTTAAGTTTATTTTACCTCCCTGATATAATAAACTAAGGGCCTCGGTCGGGTTTCGAACCCACCATCTTGAGCTCAGAAGACAAGCACGCATACCACTGGGCTACCGGCGCCCTTTGATATAATGGTTTGATTTTTAATTACTACTCATCAAAATGTGGATATTGACTACCATAAAAAAAACGATAATGATTATAACATTAACAAAAAAAAATATATATATATTTTGGGGAGACACAAGGCCAATCTGTGTTTGTTTCAAACCATCTTCATCAAGTGAACATTATTTATACTGGTCGCAAATCAAGCATATTCTTGCACAACCTCATAATTTCCAAATTTAATTTTAGTTTCACTACTGTTATTGAAAGAATAAACATTGCAGAACAAATACTTAACTGTAAGCCACGCGGATATTCTAGTTCGCATTTCAACCTCTCCCTTGCCTAACTGGTGTCACTTTATGAACGCTTCGCACTCAGCTAACTCGTCTTACAATTAGTATATTTGTAACTAAATGTGACGATCGTCTTATGCCGAAACTGGTAGTTTTTAAATAAATTTTTTGTGTGGAATAGACAATATATGTGTATAATGAAAAAATAAATTATATGAATTTATTGTTTATTGAATTTTTTTTCTGTAAATTTAAGTAAAATGGGATCTTCTTACACTGCGCGTATACTCAACTAGCAAGGAAAAAAATCCTGGGTTCGAATCACAGAACAGCTACGATTATCTTTATCATAATTTAATATTATTTAAATTAAGTAAAATTAATGTCAGTGTACATTAGATCAGAGGCAAACCAGAGAACCGGATGGTCATCAAACAGGTAGTCCTAGATGCGGTAAATAAAGCCGCTAAACCCCGAAAGATAACAAATTACTATATATATATATATAATGACAAGAATAATAATAAAGTGCTGAGCTCTTCTTAATAAATTTTTCAATCTAGTAAACAAGAAGTTATAAGTCAATAGTTACAAAAAATATATATAACCAGGTTTGGTTCATTACGTTTAGAATATTCTTTTTGGAAATAAAAATGGGAGAAATAATTTTTACTTTGTCAGCTATACGAAGTATAATGTAACACAACATACTCGTCTTATGTGATGTCAAACAGTTTTATGCATCGAGAAATGCTGACATCGAAATGTTGAATTTCATTGTTAACCTTGATAACCGACTATACACAATTGATAAGAGTTGTCAACAATTCACAATTATTTACAAAAAAAAAGTTTATTTTTTAACAATTAAAAAGAAAAACAATCAAAATAGATTTTTCCACTGGGCAGTTTTAAGGATTATTTATAAATATTTGGCACTTGTGGTGAGTGACAGAGATATTAGTCTTAGGTCAGTCCCGGATAAAGTCACAACAAATGGAGATACGTTATTCTTCCGATGGCTGAGGTCTTCTGGCACGAAGTCCTTCCACAGTTGCTTCTTCTTCAATTTTCGCGTCTCCGATTTCGGCTATTTTGTCTTTTTCGTCTCCCTCAACTTTTTGCAAGTTTCTGTCTCCGGTGCCACCGTTTTTGCTCATTTCTGCTGTATCTTTCACCGCCTCTGTGGACACTTCTTCACCCTCTCCGCCACTTCGTTCTTCGCCAACTCCTCCACTTCTTATTTCCTCTTCATCGTCGCCCCTTTTGCTTCCATTATCAGTTTCACTTTCGCCTGCCCCATCCGCTTTTCTTTCTACGATTGAAAAAAAAAAAAAAAAAATTAATCATTGCAGAAAAAAAAAACCTACAGGTGTTGGTGCCAAAGAATGTGATGTATCTATAAAACTTCCCGGGGCTAGAATTAAACAAAAGCATACATTAAAAATCACTTTTCAAATTTATTTTCTAAGGAATAGAACATTAAACTATTCTTAATTAATTTTCATTGATTTGAAACGTTGGCAGAATTGGTCTCAATTTCAGTAAATTAAATATTTATAATTATTTTTTTTCAAATGACTATACGTCTTTCTTTGCCTTATTTATTGTGCATCGAACTGATTTTTATTGTTGTCCATTATCCTATCTAACTATTGTATGAAACTTAATATAAACGTACCCTCAGAGGACTGGCCTGAGTTGAGATTATTTTCATTCGATCTCACTTTACGAGATGGATTTGGAAAGCCACAATATACACATCGGAACGCTAAAACATAAATGTACAGTAAATAAATTAGTAAACAATATTTATTCGCAATATTATATATTTTCAATATAATATATATTATATTTTTTACAATTTCTTGTTTACGTTATATATATATATTTTTTAAAATATTGTATTACATAACATGTAAAATAACAAGTACTTGTCATATGAAGGGTACAGGGAAAAAACAAGGGATGTCCATTTTTTTGAAAATTGAGGTTTTTTGCCCTATCTATTGGTCATAAATGGTTCTAAATGACAGTGTTGCAAGACAGGGTTAAAACCAGACGTGTCCATGGTTATGTTGAAAGAAAGTTTTCATGTACAGGAAAGAAACAAGGTTTGTCCAACTCAAAAAGGGAAAGAACAAGTGATGTCCAAAGAAAGGTTATTGTAATGTTTTACCTCCTTTCATATTAAAAATAAAAAGTACTGTTGTTTTATTTACATTTATTATATTTTAAGTTGTTTTGTGTGCTTTTAAAAATAAAACTAATATTTTCATCGTAATAAGTTATTTTTAAATTAAAAACTACGTAATACATTGTTTTATTTCAAAATGAGTGAGGAAGAAGAAAGCAATTTTGTAAGATCGCCAAAGAAAGGAAAAAAAACGTGCAAAAACAGGTAGGATGTCTGAAGTTTTGAAAAAAATTCGGTTGCAAAGTCACGCAGTTGGTTTGCCTTGTAATTGCAAGCGGCTTAAATGTTTCGATAATACCAATGCTGAAGAAAGGAATCTCATTCTTCAAAAGTTTAACGCATTGGGCTCGAACAATCATCAAAACTCCTATTTAACCGCACTTATAAGCATTTTACCCATTATGCGAAGACGATCCAGAAAACCTGTAATAGATGCAACATATCGGGGTCAGGAGCACCCGAAAAAAAAGAAAAAAAAAAAAAAAAAAAGATGCAACATATCGTTATAAAATAATGGTTATGCGTGATGGGACTGTTGTTGAAGTACCTGTTTGTAAAAAGGCATTTTTGTCTATTCATGGGATAGGAAAAGGAAAATCTTCATATTTTAATGGACATACCTTGTTTTGTTCCAGCACAGAACGGAATTTTTAGCAATTTTTTATATCTGGAGTTTTTACCTCTTTATTCTTTTTTAAAAACCTTAGAATATTACTTAAAATATATATTTTTAATTATATTTCACTATATTTTAATTATATAAAATAATTACAACATTTTTACAAACTTGAAATGACAAAATTCTGAATTACTCGAAATAATGTTTTTGTGACATATCTTATTCTTTCCCTGTACCCTTCATATCTGTTAGTGCGAAACGCCGTATGTGAGAGAAAAAATATATTTTTTTTTACTCATGCCCAAGCTTTAGCTACAAGGGCATATCGCCCACTATCAGAGCGCTCTTACATGACTGCATGGGAGTTCAAAATTTTGGCTACCCTAAATTATTATTCACCCAGGGAAGGGGTATTTAACGAGTGCCTAACATCGTACAGGCTCGGGACCATCGCTTAACTTCCTATCCGAAAGACGGCAGCCATGCTCAAGGTTTTTTTCACCGGGTTTCGAACCAGCGATCTTGCGTTCAGAAACTCTGAGCTACCGCCGCACAGTGTGAAATTTATGAGTTTTGATTTTCAAAATTCGAGCCCCCGCTCAATTTTTGATTAATTTGGATGAAACTAGGTGCAAAATATTTGTGAAAGCTGGCTTTTTATCAGATAACTGCGGGTTACACAATCAAAGTACTATATGCCAGTGGCAAAAATAGTCAATATGTTGAATTTGGACCACTTTAGGCCAAAAAGACAACATAAGGACCACTTTTGGCTAAAATAAATATTGAATTCGTAATCAGCGACCCAAAAAACATTGATTTAAGTTGTAAAAATCTGTTAACAAAAACGTAGACAAAAAAATTAAATTTTTTTTTAAATTTTCGCGGGGCTTTGGCAGCTGTCAATTGGCATATACTTAATACCTTGATTGTGAAACCCACAGTTACCTGATAAAAAGCCAACTTTCACAAACATTTTGCATTTAGTTTCATCCAAATTGATCAAAAATTTAGCGGGGCACGAATTTTGAAAATCAAAACTCATAAATTTCACACTGTGCGTCGTCCTCTACAGCTGTAGTCCTCCAATTTACACAAGTTGAAGACCTTTGAGAACGACCATTTGCAGCAATAAAAAAAATAATTGACAAAATCAGACTTATAACATTTTGAACTAACATCCGTGATATGGTAGGAAATTATAACATTTCGTAACTACAAAAATGTTGATTATCATAAATGTTTAGAACTAATCTTAAAACTTACCAAGATATTCAAATTCATCTTTGAGAGCCATTCCATTGTGCATAGCGCAATTTCTACAGACAAGAGCATAACGGTTATTAGGTCCATCACCCATCAGCGACTCTATCAGCCTGTCCACGAAACTTCTGTTCTGTGGGAAGATGGGTCGAATTAGGCGTCCTGCAAGAAAACAAACAAACATAATATAATATATAATATATAACATATTATGTAACGGTTAGTTAACTAACTATATGTAACGTTCAGTATGAAGTACCAATAGGTACTCAAGAGTCCAAGGGGGGGGGGGGAGGGGGGATGGATGCGAGCGAGACGCACCCAGCTAGAGAGAACTAGCTTCACTTCGTCAAACGTCACCGAAAAGAAAGGTCCACTTCAGGAGCCAGCCCTTGTCCATCCAACATCCCAGGCCCAGGACTCCGCCACCGGACCAAAGAAGAAGATGCGTTGGAGCTCACTACTATTGTGAGACCGACAGCAGAGATTGATGATTGAAGAACTCCAGAACCCAACAGCAATCGCAACGAACAACGAACAAAGGGTACAAGGTACCGTTAGACAATAAAAAATTATACCAATAGATTTTAGGAGTATTATTTTAATTTTCTAGAAGGATTCTGAGGAACGATTATAAAGTTTTAAGAATTTTTATAACAAATATATTTAATCAAATAATGGCGTAATTTTGCTTTTATGTATTTTGCACCTCATGTCATTTTGATTTTTCAAAACTGTTTAGTCTTGGCGAATCCACGCAACCAAAGAAAGGTAAGAAACATATAGAAGCATATAGAATCAAAGAACAATTATTTTATTTTACATACCAACAATAATTAACTTTACAATATACTACCCGCTTTCTGTGTTTACTAAGTGCGAAGCAGGTTTACCATGAGCTATCGGCGCCCCCTATATGTGATTAGCATGAAATGATGTTTGTTTGTACATTTTAAAAAAATAATTACTAATGAAAATATTAATAAAATAAAAATTAGAATGAAAATTTACTTAATTAATTTGAGAAGAGAATATAATATCGGCTTTAAAATTGTCAACCCTATGAGTCAATGCGTGAATAGAGACAGGGACCAAACTGAAATTGAAGTTACAGTTCGCGATCACTTGTATATTTGGACAGACTGGCTGACGTTTTAACGACAGAATTAGAGAACATAAAACTGAAATAAGAAACCAGCCATGGTCCACTTTCGAGACATTAACAATAGTCACACTTTTGACCCAACCTAAAGCAACAAATATCTCCATTTTTGCTCAAAAAGCAGGTTACTTGATAGTTCAGAACAGTTCTTTATCTATTTATCATTTTTCATTAAATATTTATAATTGACAAGGTTAGAATCAAAATGGTCCAAGTGACATTTTTGAAAATCTTTTGTTAGTGAATAATCGGGTACAAAAATGATAGTTCTGTTCAAGAAAAAAGTTTTACAAGTGAAATCCTAGCCAATGCTGAGATCTAGTGGCAAATCACTTATTCCATTTTGGTGACATGAACAAGTAAATTAAACGTATCGATGGTGACCTTAAAATTAAGATTTTTATTCACTTTTATGGTTTGCTAACTGCAACTTGCACCATAAAAGCAGAAGACAGATACTTCCGGTTTCGATAAATTATAGATTTTTTAAATCAGTTAAGAACTTAATGCACAGTTTCTTCAAAGTTTTAAATATGTCACTTAGACCACTTTGATTCTAACCCCGTCAATTGTTTGTTAGGACATCTTCGCCACATAACATACATATTACACTTTAAATAAAACAAACTTATTTTTTGAAATATTGTCTATTCCACTAAAGATATTTATAAAACTACCGGTTGCGGCCTCACACCATCGTCAGGTCTAGTTATGAACTGTTTATAACTAGACCTGACAGATACACTTAGTTCATAACTAGACCTGACGATGGTGTGAGGCCGAAACCGGTAGTTTTATAAATATCTTTAGTGGAATAGACAATATTTCAAAAAATAAGTTTGCTTTATTTATTTATTTATTACAAATTCCACAATATGTCCGCGTTCCTCAACTTAGAAGTTGATATTACACTCATGTTTTCATGGTCATTTATAATGTTCTCTACGTATCTCTTCAATTAAAACAAAGAACAGAAAACAAAACTTAAATAAAACAAAATAACAAAAAAAGAACTTGTTTAACTCTTATATTAATTCTAAAAAAATATATACCTACATAAAGTGTACCGGTTTGGGCTTACTTCATCATCAGGTCAGCATAAAGTGCAAAAATTCAGCTTTAACTGGTATAAAAGTTCTTTGTTCTAATTTATTTGATTAGTTTTCCAATATATCGACATACTTTAGTGGAAAATTAATCAAATAAATAACATCGGAAAAATGTATTCTGACAGAAAAAAAACTTACTCTGAGGAGAAGACGGACGTCGCATGGAGAGGGGGATGGGTCGACTGGGTGTGCGGCTGTGAAGCGGAAGTGACAGCTGGTGAGAGCCCATAGGTCCAACCGGTGGCTGGAATGCTGGAGGCGGTGGGGGTAGAGCCAGAAGTTTGGGATCTGAAGATGGAGGCGGTGGTCGACCGTTGAGACCTCCCATTGGTCGTCCTGGGGTCTGCAGAGGTACCAGCCTTGGAGGACTCTCGTTCTGAACACATAACATAATGAATGATACTTAATATTATTTATATTTTTTGCAGAGATATCGTGAAATAAAAACTTAATATTTAATAAATTTTCCAATTTTAATAAATACCTCAGACTTTTTCAGTTGCTCTGGAGCAAATTTTTCTAAAATTTCTTTCGCAATTTTGTATGTTTCTTTGTTCATTACATCTTCTAAAATTTTCTTCTTTTTATTTTTTAAATCAGTTAACTTTTCTTTACTTATGATAATTTCTCTTCGATAATACCATGTTACAATTTTCTTAAGAAGAACTACACTGCAAAATAGAAATAAAAAAATTGTTCAAGTAAATATATATATGTATGTAGTTAGTGATTTAGGCTTAACGTCCAACTGGAGCAGGAACGGCCGACTACACATCACTCGGCTTAGTACAGGTTGCCACCTTATTTTAACATAATTCTTATTTTTTTTTACAATAGCGTTTACTCTCCCATGTTTCCGTAAGGAACAATGGTGGAAAATTGTATTCGAGATAAGGTCACATGCTGATTCCCTTAATCAAAAGTTAAGAACGTGGTTCAAAAATCCACCCATTTCAATGTTTCTTTTTGTCAAATTTTCGTCGCAGTTAAAACTCATGAGCCATTGATTTTGGCGCCAATTGGATGTTTCGGAAATATGCACAATTTTGTACTTAAAACTATATGTACGTAGCCTATCGTATGTAAGGGCATTCTGGCGAAATCCACAGAACAGTCATGTACGACTTTTCCATAACGATTTTTAGAATAAAAAATAGCGAATGTCTCGGGTATTAAACATGCAACTCACGTCACTTCTAAGATGCTAGAAATCACTTTAAAGATTGACAAATTAGATATATTTTCCTTTTTTAAACCTAGAAAATGTTTTTGCGCGATTCATTACTTGTGTACACAAAGATCAATAGAAAGCATCTTTTTGTTCTGAATGAAAGTGAAAGTGGAAAATCTGGCTATTCGCTTATAATGTCCCGTTCCACATTAAACGTATCAAATCTGGAATTTTTTTCCAAATTATAATATTTCAAGAAATTTAGAAAAATAATTCAAGGAGTGTTTGTTCAACAACATATGTTATGAGATCATCAGCCAATTTCGGTATCTCTCCTATGTCAATACAATTATTCATACGTATCTATTTAAGCAATTTCTATAAACAATACTTTATTTAAATTTCTTAACTTAATTTTTGATATTTTGCAAATATATTTTTCTCTCTCCTCACTTACTAGGTGGTTCAAATTAAATTCCATCACTGAACTTCACCTATAACTTTTGAGAAGCTGCGCGCTCTATCAAAAAAAAATTTTTTTTTCCAATAAAATGCTATGTTTTTCTTATTAAAAGTTTGAAAATTGATTTTCGAAAAGAGAAATTACACAAAAATTATATTGACTGAATATTTCTGAAGATATTCAGGTCTTTTCAAAAATATAGTTTGAGAATTTGAAAATAAAAACAGTGTACCATGGGGGGGAAAAAAATTGGGTTGGGGCGTAGTAGCGTAAGGGGTAAGAAGTTCAGTGATAGATCTATAAACCAGGATAAAAAATAGTAAAAAATGGCGTTCGTTTCATGTTTTTAACTGTAACCATCTAAGTGAAAATGGGGTGTCGCATTGAATTTGGGCCACCCAGTATATCACTATTCAAATTTTATGTAAAAAGAAAATATAATAATCGATCATTTTAGTAGACTAAAAAACAGGTTACTTGGGTGTAGCCCGGTTAGTGACTGTAAATTAAATAACCCGAACATAGAATAGAAAGTATATTATCTCCCACGAAATAGAATATAATTTAGTGTTTCGAACGAGACTGCCCGAGCGACCGGACCGTGCCGAAACGCGCGTTATACATAACGGTACGAAATCTTAAAGTATCTAAGCAAATTACATACTGTAAAAGGCATTCTTTTATTATCTTCATTAGATACTCTTGGTGAGTAAATATTTTTTTATTAATTTTTTTCAAAGAAATCAGTACTTAATTTTTAAAAAACATTCATAGGTTTAATGTAAATTAATTACTGCAATCTCCAAATAAAAAAAATCATATTGAATGCTATCTGTCATAGAGATACATCTGCTTTCGAGGACGTTTTATTTTCAACAATTCCTCCATACATCATTTTGATATTTCGAACAATTTAGACAGCGTATTCAATAAATGTCGCCCGAATGGCCATTTCTCCTCCGACTTGCTCCACTTTTGTTATCACTGCTCAGCTCCCCTTTGACATAAGCTTGAAGATGTATATCGTCTGTTCACGGGAAATAAATAAGCTTCCCAACTGTGAAATAATTAGCAATTAAGTAGTTTTCGAGATTATCTCAAATATACAAACTAACTTTCTCTCTTTATATATTAGAATAAATATTCCTTTATATGAAAAAAACTAATATTACTACAATATTTAAATGTTGCATACGGATTCATTTTAAGCCTAATTTTTTTTATTTTTTATTGCCAACCTGTTCCAATGTCGATTTTACTCAACGCCAATTGTATTTAAAAAATAACTATAATTATAATATAAAATCTATGTAACTCACATAATTGGAAATATTAACAAAGGTATCATATAAAATATTCTATCGGTGAGAGAAGCAGGGAAGAAACAGAAATAGAAGAGAAGTGCTGCGACTATGTACAGAAGAACCGAGTAGATAATGAGCCTCCCTACGATGTACTTCTGTCTCTGGAGGGTACATTCTCTAGTTCCTTCCAAACTTTGAATGTCCTAAAAATAATAATGATTAAATCAATTATTACGTAAATCATTTAAATAATACACATTTGATTATATAACTATAAATATTAACATAATATTACTAACACTTTGGATTTCTTCCAATATCTCTTCGGAACCTTTCTTTCTCTGTAAAATAAAAACAATATATATATATATATATATATATATATATGTGAAAAATGTACAATATTTCATTCTCATCAGTTGTAACAACCTAAATAGAAATCTCAGTTTAGATTCTTGGCAAACAACTATCGGATATAATAAAACGAAGTTGGTTATTTCTTAGGGAAATAAACAGATTATATGAAGCTAACATGGCATCCCAATCCAATTCCAGTATTTGTTGGAAAAGTAAGCAACAAATATTATAGAGGGTTTTAGGCATTATTGTTGTACTTATTTAGATCTCTTTTCGCAACGGTTCACCTAACGTTTTGCAAATTTTAGTTGTTTAAACAATTATTGTTAGCTTCTCCTATGTCTATGAATACGTAAGAGCTTAGTCCCAACTATTTCAATCCGTATTCCTTGATATAAATGTTGTTTTAGAGAAGATTGTTCTTGAACGAGTAATATTATTCCCTCCATCTCTACGACATGACCGATATATTTTATGAAGTAAAGAAACAATATAATATTCAGTACATACATTTATTACTTCATGCGAATTTTAGATATATACCGGACATAAGATCAGCTTTTGTTGGACCCTTAAAGATTATTGTAAAAAATGCCTACCATACTTATGAAAGTTAAGTAAAAACTCATTTCCAAATGTTATAAATACAAGGATTAACTTATAAAGTTATTAACATTTTGTAATTAACTTTCTATTATTTAAAAAAAAATCCATCTGAAATAAACTATTTACGTATTAGTACATAAACATATTCTTCCTGAAATATTGAAAAATTATAACAGAAAATATTAAGAAAACACTAAAAGACGATACTTTTATTTCATTTCAAAAAGGTAAGGTTACCAATATGTCAAACGCAAAGGGAATAACATTATATTGTATATTTTTCAGGATTCAAGGAAGTATTTTAAATAAAAAATTACTTACTTGAAATCTATTTAGTATTTGACCCATATTGTTTGAAGAATGGTCTTTAGCCGGTTTATAGTCGCACTGTAGGTGAAAGTAAAGATGTCCAGGAGAAAAGAACACTCGGAAGAAATGTAATAATCATACTATGATTTTAAAACTATTCTAGTAATTAATTTTGATTGTACATATACTAAACGTTGTCTAATTCCCACTATAATTTTAATTGTTCAATCATATGAAAGACATGAATAAACAAATTAGCTACTAAATACTTCGAAAATACCATTGGCGCCATGAGACGTTCCACTATAAATAACATCGAAAGCCTCGTTGCTTCCTGAATCATTTCAGCTGTTATCAATGATAAGCTGCAGGTTTGTCGTCTTCTTCAGAATATGTACAATTATTTTAGCATTTATGATTTTATCATTCATTTAATGCTTAATCTTGTTTAAATGTAAAAATTATAATTATTTAGTTATTTCAAGCTGAAAGTTTTATTGCTATCGAAAAATGTTACCACTATCTTCCGAAGATTCATCGGATTATCATATTTCAACTGTTAATTCAAAACCTATTTGGTCATATTTCTTTTTGTTTTCCAAAATCAGTAAACGAACAGCTATTTAGAGCTTTTGTACAGTTTAAATAAACGTATTGGGCAATTGGATTTTCAGGATATCTCTTAATAGTTTCACTGTGCCGGTGTCAAATGTTGTTTATAATTAGTATTGTATAAAAACTCGAATGTTGCTAAATTTTGCAAAATTATCCTCCTTATTAAACATTTAATACAACCCCCTCCCTTCATCACACCCAAATTTAATGTCGCTATTTTGGAAAAGTCCTTTTTTCAGTTAATTTGCTTAATTCACAATATTGGAATATTCTAGCAGCAGATGAGCCGAAAGCTCTTGAAATCTCGTAATCTCATTGAAGAAATGGTGGGATTGGATAATTTTTATCTGCTGCGGAGATCTCAGCTATTTACATGATTCCCGTCACGAATGAGAAAGACTGCCTGATATTAAATAAAAACTATTGCTTCCAGAGTGGCAGACGTGAATTACGTTAGTTTTTTTTTTTTTTTTTTTTTTCAATTACCTCTATTTTTCATATTGTAAAAGTTTATAAACTAACATGTCTAGAAAAAAAATATTTATTTTTTTGAACTACATTTTTGGTTCTTGATTCTTTACAAATGAAGTATTTACCAGAAAATTCTCTGGTCACTTACCAGCCACTGTTGCCATAATTAATATTTTGTAAGTTTATTCAAGGACTTTTTATTATGTTATCAGTTATACTTTGAGAGGTTTATTTTAATATGAGTTTGTAAATATTAACACACGAAATGTTATCTAATAGATTTTGTTTTATTTACAAGACGTCCCAACACTTCGATCGATATGTTGTTCTCTCCAGGTATAAGTACTTCAGACTCCTCTCCCGCCAAACATTTTCAGTTGGAACCTTTTTTCAAACAAATTCTACAAAGATGATTATTGATCAAGTAGTGTTACGTTATTCAAAATTGACTGAACATGCCTTTGAACCATTGAAGGGTACAGAATCAGCAGCTGGTTATGACTTGAGAAGGTATATTCCGTATTCTACTTTATTATATTGATATTGCTAATTATAATGCTATATAACTACGATTAGTGGCTTTTTTATCTTTCAAAAGATTGTCTATTCACCGAACAGTGCAAAATACTGAATGGTTTATGGGTGCTATTTTACGACTGAAACAAGACATCTTGTAATTTTCTTTGCTCCATTTCCGAGTCACACTAACTAGTATTCCTATTTAATAAAAAAATTAGTTGTTTTATAATTTTTAAATGTTTATAATTATTTTGGGTAATTAGTTGGACTGATTATTCTACCAGGGCTTATATTAAGCTTCAATGTGGTGTATATATCTTTGTAATGTATTGTAAAAAAATAGTAATGAAAAAAAAAAGGAACAAATGGATGAATGTAAATAAATTTGTGTTTTTATCTTTGTGATTGTGCATGTTAGAGTTTGAAGACGTCAGCCTACTTATACGCCATAGATAAAAGATTGCCTTATGTTATCACGTCAATGCTGTCATGATCAATGCAACAATTTACAGTTATAAATTGTCATCTACAGAAGTTTGATTCTTTATTATTATTAGTGCATTTTAAATTTCATCTGATATATTTTATCTTTTTTGTCTCGTGTATAATTCTTACAGTTTTCAATTTCAAAGTTGACTTATCAATCGATTGTTCCCTCCAAACGATAGGGTCTTCTCCCGCCTTAATATTTCAGTTAGAACCCGAATTCAAGCGTCATTCGTAGAAGCAATCCAAAATGCGAATTGATTGTGTTGCTTTACGTTATTCCAAATTATCTGAACATGCCTATGAACCTACTAGAGGTACAGAATCAGCGGCCGGATACGATTTAAAGAGGTATTTCAATAATTTATCTTGTTTTTAAATAAATTGGTAATTAAAATAAATTCTTATTCCATTCATTTTCGCACACTATAGACAAAATTACTGAATTAGACCTCACAAAATATTAATTCGCTCTTATAAAATATTTTTTCTGTCTTTTTTACTATCATTCGCTCTGCTATCATTAAAATACGTTCTTTATAACATTTTATGTATGTTCAAAAAATTCACTCCAGTTTAATAAAAATTACGTTACAGATTCTTCATTATTTTTAACCCTCATTCGCGCCATTATCATGGTGTTTTCTAGCTAGTTTGTGTCCATATACATTTTAATATATTGATGTTGCTTCCTTTTTGTGCTGTTAAATTCATGAAAATCTCTTTTGATATTAAATAATTAAACAGTAATAGCAAAAGTTGAAGGTTATTATTGAAATTTTACAAATTAATATTTAATAAATTACACTTTTACATTACATTTCTCATTGTTATTCCAAGATTTTTGGCGCGATTAGCGTGGTGTTTTCTATCTAGTCTATCCACCATTTTTTATAGAACAATGTTTCCTTGTTTTACTGTTAAATTTACGAATATTTCTTGTGATATTAAACAATTTAAAATAATAATCGCAAAAGTTGAAGATTTTATTAATTAATATTTAAAAAATTGAACATTAACATTGCATTTCTTATTGTTATTCCAAGATTTTTCTCACCACCCATAGCTTCCCATATTAACCCTGTAATAAAGTTGTCGATGAATCACCGGCAAAGTACTTCTCCCTATTAATCTATGAATGGGTTTCTGGTTACATATAAAATTTCATGTCGATAAATTTATTCTATTTATATTATAAATTTATATTCTTTATTTATATATAAATTTATATTCGTTCACAGACCCAAATAGACGGTCGGAAAACATGAAATTCCGTTGAAAGCATAGAATTTCTGAACGATGGCATAACTTCCCCTATACTTGGTATAGCTGGAAAGTAAAAATGTTTTTACTATTTATTAACATTTTCTATCTATATACATATAGATAATACATGTATTCGCTTCTGTCCTTTCAGTTTTAAAACTTTTTACTCCAAAGTGCCAAAAATAATGATTTTAGGCTTAATTTGTAATAGCGTGATTCGAAGTAAGAATTTGTATATACAGTAAAACCCCTCATTACGGACAATTATGCTATGTCTCGGCCCGAAGTATAGGAAAACTGCATTTTTATCCCTCTCGCGGACGTGGGAAACGAATTTTTCGACATACATTTATCTCTCCTAAGCGGACACTTACAAAAGAATTCATTTGAAAAATGTAATATTGAATGCTTTTCATTATTCGTAGAATTCGCTGTTTGTGAAAGATTGTTTTTTAGAAATATTGTCTATTTCACAAGATATATAAAATTTATGGGAGTATTTTCGGTATTGCTACCATCTTCAGCCACGACTTAACAAATACTGTGTTAAGTCGTGGCTAAAGATCGTAGCAATACCGAAAGTACTCCCATCTTGTGAAATAGACAATATTTTTTAAAAAACATTACTTTTTCTTTAAATTTTTTATTAAGTGTTTCACAATTTCTGCGAAAATGTATCATACATAGCTACTGTTTGGCTTATGAACTTAAAATCCGTAATAACTATTATTATGTGTTTTATCTATTGTTCGTTACCTATATATGTAGTATTAAAGCAAAGGTTAAAAGCGTTTTGTATATGTACCTACATACATATAATGACTTTTTTAGTTATCCTGAAGACCTATTTTTTTTGTTTCAGTGCTTACGACTATGTGGTGCCCGCTAGAGGTAAAGAACTCGTCAAGACAGACATCCAAATCCAACTGCCCGATGACTGCTACGGGAGGATTGCGCCCCGCTCTGGACTCGCATGGAAGAACTCCATAGACGTCGGAGGTATGTTTATCATTTATCTCTACTGAAGTACTTTTGTATTCATTGTAGCTAAGTTAGGCTCAGAATATTTTTTTGTCATTAACAATCCAATATAGTACAATACAGTTGCTAGACATTATTATTTAAACCTTAAGTTGAACAGATACACGTAATAAAACGTCAAATCCAGTATTATTGTTAAATAAATCAACATATCTTTGACGAGGCGAAGAAGATGAATATCTGGGACATATTCTTTGTATTTGTTCCTTATTAAATTTGAAGAAAACGTTTAAGGGCAAATAACAAATTAATAGTTTAACGACACTTTATTGTTTTATTATTATTTTTTTTTTTTGTAGAGATATTGTGAAACAATAAAACATATAGAAAACGGTATGTTTAAAAAAAAATATTGTCTATTTCACAAAATATATATAATATGGGAGTACTTTCTGCATTGCTACCATCTTCAGTCACGACTTGAATACTAAACGGAAGTTCAACCAGTTTACAATCCAAACGATACCTTCTTTTCAGCCCCCACAGGGTTTTTCTGTCTCTCTTGTACCGTTAAGTCTTAAAAAATAGAAAATATTAAAAATAAAATTTCGTCTCAAATTGAAATTTTAATAGTAAAAGATTTAATTAATATTTTTTTTAACATGCGTTTTTCTTTATTTTTTTAAATAGTTTAGTTTTAGTTATTGTGACTCTTGCCCAAACTTTAATTAAGAGTTCATATCGCCTACTACTAGAGCGCTCTTTCCTCGCTCTGGTGGATATGTTACCATCCTAATGTTATTGCCATTTGTTATAGCTGGTGTTATAGACAAGGACTACCGTGGTAATGTTGGTGTGGTTCTATTCAACCATAGCGATGAGGACTTCTCTGTCAAGAAAGGCGATAGGATAGCTCAACTCATCTGTCAAAAAATCGCCTATCCAACCCTCATTGAGGTTCAGGTATGTTATATTTCATGATACCTAACATTTTTTACAGATCCCTCCCACCTTATTTCTGGACAACCCTAGTATAAAATTCATACTGTATCTTAACTTAGGTTAGGTTAAAAAAAAAAAAAAAATTTAAGTGCAATATAATTCGAAATAGGGGAGGCCACTGAAGAACGATGTTTTTGATTCCTATAAACTTCATATTGAATATAAAATAAATAAATAAAATATATATAGTTTAGGTTTTATGACTCATGCCCGGGCTTTAACTACGAGGTCATATCGCCTACTACCAGAGTGCTCTTTCGTCACTGGTGGACATGAGCCCGACTCTACTATGGGAGTCCTAAATTTTGCCTACCCTAAACTTTTATTCACCTAGGGTAGGGGTCTTTAACGAGTACCTGACATCGTACAGGCTCGGGACCATCGCTTAACGTCCCATCCGAAGGACGGCGTGCTTAAGTTTATTTTACCTCCCAGATAAAATAAACTAAGGGCCTCGGTCGGGTTACGAACCCACGACCTTGAGCTCAGAAGTCAAGCACGCATACCACTGAGCTACCGGCGCCCTATATATATATTCTCAAATGATATTTTGTTTTTGCGGCCCTTTAGTTTTTGGAGTAGGGAACATTTTGGTGATAGAGCTTATAATTTTCCTGGCGGCGGACCGTATTTCTAGAAATTTCGAAAAAAACTCGCCACTTTCTATCCCAAATGGTTTGGTCTCAAGAGAGACAGACACATACAGCTTGCTATTACCTTCCATTTTAGATTTCCAACCAATATAGGATCCCCAATAAAGCTTTCCCGATCTCTATGAGTCCCCTTATAAAAATTCCGCTTCTTTCAACTAATTGCATATATTTTTTTTTTACAGAACTTGGATGAAACTCAGAGAGGTTCCAACGGTTTTGGTTCTACAGGTAAAAATTAACTTGGCAGTTACGATGCTCATTAAAGTTCATAAGAGGCTGTCAAGATGGATAAGAAATTACAAATCTTGTTAAACTATCCCTGTATATTGTTGCACGTTCCTTAATTTTAATATTTTCCTGTATTTGTTTTTACTATGTTGTATTAATTTTATTTATAACACTTTTTACTGTGCTTAAAAGAAAAAATGCATACTTTTAGCATTATTTTTTCAAAAAGTTGTTTTTTTGTACATTAGAAGTATTAGAGATTAAAAGTTGAATTGTAAACTGCATTAACATTATTATTATTAATTGAAACTTCCCTCGTTTTCTACATAAAAAGGTCATCGGTGAATCATTTGTAATATACTTCCCCAACACGAATATCAACTAAGTGTTTAAAGTTTCACTTAGGACTCCAAATCCTCACTAAATTTCGAATTGATACATTCGTTACATCGACAGTTTATTAAGGGTTTTTGAGATGAGCCCCGTTCTTCTGACCACCTGAATTTAGGGGAAAACGTTACGAAAAGAATCCATTATGACTTGAAATGTGGTAATCACCCCCGACACAGGTAGGTCACACAAATCTACAGTAAATGTTATTTATCTTAATCTTTAATGAATTAAAATATGAAAATCTGCATTTTCTCTTTCAAACATTGTGGCTTCTGAATTATACTAAATTTTGTCTCGATACATTGATTAACTCTGTTATAAGTTATTAGAGTATTTTGGGTACATGCTCGGGATACGCGCGAACAAGATTCCACATCTTCGGTAAAGATGTAATCACAGAGGATTTTAGAAGATGGGACCACGAGAGCATTCTCAGATTCATTTAGGAAACTGGGAGACTGAGTATTTCATGCTGGATGCTTAGATCCCTAGGTGTAATACACAAGCAGACCATATATATTTATTAGGTTATTTGAGTCGAGCCCTCCCACCTATTCCGTGGAACAGCAATAGGTGCTATCGTTATGCAGTTTCGAATTTAAAAATAAAATATGATATATTTATTACATCTTCGGATTTTTTAGTTGACCCCCCTCTCTACCGTCTGATTCCGCTAAAAATAATAGGTGCCCTTATAGTTTTTGTGTTAAAAGTCTCCCCAATAATCCCCCCTTCCCATAGGCAGATTTGACTGAAAATCAATAGGTGTTCTGGATGTATACATTCCAAAATAATCCAATACTGTACAATTAGCTACAGTTTTGTTGACTTCAAGCCTTCGATGAATAAAAATAATATTCGGTTATGAAAAAGTGAAGTGGAGCTACTCCCAGCGATAAAAATATTTAAAAAAAAAATCACTGATAAGATAAACCTATTAGAAACGAGTTTGATATTTTTAGACTAAATAATTGACAATGTTCTGTCGATACAAGTAAAGTTCTTACTTCCTTAGATCATATTCCGAAGTTATTTGAATAATAATTTATTACTTTTAATTATTTGAAACTAAAGTTCGAATTTATTATTGCTTTTGAACAGTGATCGCAATTATAATTATTTTTCAACCGTTAATTAGGTGATATGTGGGCTGTTTATTGGATTGGAAAAAAGTGGAAAAATTGTAATACCGAAAAATGATGGGATTCAAAAAGCTTTTATTTATTTGGGAATTATTTCGAAAAGTAAAGTTCTGTTGCACTGGTTGTCAGGCTTTATGAGGGCTTTTTCAATTATTAATTTTGATAAAACTCAGAATCTAAGATGAGGCAAAATCATATGTAGAAACAGTTTTTTTTTTTTTTTCCTCGAGAGAGGAGATAGATTTAAATAATCCCGATTCTCGACGAACATTTATGAAGACCGAAAAATGTTTCTGCAATCTGTGCCGTTATAATGGAAAACTAATCAAAAACAAAGAACTGGTTTTGTGTATTGTCTAATTCTACAAAAAAATATATACATAAAGTGCACCTGTTTTGGCTAGTACTCCTTCCCTATCGGGAAGCCCCACAAACAAAAACTTCAAAAAAAATATAACAGCAAGAAAGTCAAATACACTAAAGAAATGGTTTTCATAATGAAGTATATAGGGTATATAAGAAATGAAATAATGGTCATATGAAATAATATCGTAATGATGAGAGAGAAAGTCGAATATAGAAATATGCACATTATATCAATATATTGTGTATTTATACATATTATGTATTGTAACATTTATTTATTTCATTTGACTCTTCTTTTTTTATCTTATTTCATGTATTATTGTACTAAGTAATCTATTATGAATACAATTTCTTTAGTTTATTTGAATTTCTTGGTATTATATATTTTTTTGTTATGACTCATGCCCGAGCTTCAATTACAAGGTCATATCGCCCGCTACCAAAGCGCTCTTTCGTCACTCTGGTGGACATGAGCCCGACTCTTACTATGGGAGTCCTACATTTTTATTCATCTAGGGTAGAGGGCTTTACCGAGTACCTGATATCCCTTAGTTTATTTTACCTCCCAGATATAATGAAGTAAGGTTCTCGGCCGGGTTTCGAACCCGCGACTTTGAGCTCAGTAAGCAAGCACTCATGCCACTGAGCTGCCGGCGCCCCCCTTACTAACAACATACTTTTTCATTCATGCTAACCAACCTCTGTTTTGTTGTATATTTCAATATATATTTCTTTGTCTCTTCCACATTTTGTTTATTACATTCCAACAAGATCTACGGATCATTATATTTTCTTATTTTTTTTATCGATATTTGTTTCTATTTAAATTACTTTATTTTTCTGAATCAAGCATTCCGTTCATTGGATTTTTTGTTAGACTGCCATCCAACGGACGGAATGTTTGACTCATCAAAATAAGAAGAATAAAAGCGAAACAAATATTGATCAAATTAAAAAGTATAATAATGAATTACTGTAATGATCCTTAGGGAATGTAATAGAAATGTGGAAGGGACAAAGAAAACATTTATATAAGTAATGTAATTGACAATCAAACACAGATTGGTTACCATGAATAATAAAAACAAACGTTGTTAATAAACCACAGTAATTGCATAAAACAATGTTAATTGTCGTCTCATAAATACTGAAGATGAGTTTGCATCCCAAAACGTCTATACATTAAAAATAGTTTTTTTGTGAATGTGTTCTGGCTATTTTTCCTTTACGGGGGGCAAACAGAGCTAAAAAAAACACTTGTATGGTCTTTGACCTGCAATGAATAAAACCTGAATAGTTTTCAAAAATACCCAATGTAGAGCCCCCATTTTATTAAGGATATATAATTGGAGTAGATTTGATAATTATAAAAAAATATATATATTTTAAAAATAGGCAGAAATAAAAAACAGCCGGCGATCTTCGAAAAATGTATTTAATATAACAATGCGCCTTTCAGTTTTATATACAACATTTATTTGAAGAAGTTTTTGATTGTCATAAGTGTAATAGACCAAGCTTCCATGGCACAAAAAGGTAGGTAGGTACCCCATGGAACACCTCAAATTTGAAAGTTGAAAATGCTTGGAAAACATGTAAAAAACATATTACCTCCGCCAGACTAGTAAAAATTTGTAATTTGATAATTTTAATGAATTTTTGAAATTAGCTAAAAAAAATGAATTTACTTTTTAAAACAATACAATGTATCGTTTTTGAAAAAATTTTGGCTAACAATTTTTGTTAATTAACATCTAACAGACCTTTTCTTATAAATTATTTGTTTCATGAAAATACATAATTTCTCTTTGGTTTTTGTTTTAAAATGAAGTTTGAGATTTCCCCTATCTATTGAAAATTGATTGTTAATAATCACTTTGTCAGACTTAATTTTGAATACATAGCATGAGAAATATGTCAGTTCAACAGCTGGCATCAACACATCCTTTTTTTTTTATATATATAATGAAGTGCAAGATTTCCTCTATGCATAAAGATTGATCTGTCAAAAAAAAAAAAAGTTTTTTACTACTATGTCAGACTTAATTTTTAAAAGCTGTGCCAACTTTTTTTTTCTAAACAAATGGCGGCCGCGTTAAAACACCATCCTAATTTTTTTCTGAAATTAAGTTTGAGTCCTGTTTATGCATCGGACTTAATTTTTAAGCGCCGTGCCAACTTTTTTAAATTAAAAAATGTGGTATAACCGTTGCCAACTAAAAAATGTTTTTTTTTTTTTAATTCTAAATCAAAGTTTAAGATCCCTTTTATATATTAAAAAAGGTTCTTTGTCAAAAAAAAATTTATGTTGTCACATAAATAATAATTTATAAACAAAGGACTGACAAATGTTAATTGACAAAAATTTCAAGCCAGACAAGTTTTAATAGATAGGGGAGAACTCAAAGTTCATTTTGAAACTAAAACCAAAGAGGTGTAATGAAATGGTACTTTCATGAAAAAAATAATTTATAAGAAAAGGTCTGTTAGATGTTAATTAACAAAAATTGTCAGCCAGACAATTTTTTTCAAAAACGATACCTTCCATAGATTGTGTAAATTTCAAGGTGTTTTAAAAAATAAATTCTTTGTTTTAGCTAATTTCAAAAGTCTATTAAAAAATAGCAATTAACAATTGATTTTTAGTAGTCTGGCGGGCGTGGACATAACATGTTTTCCAAGCAGTTTCACCTTTCAAATTTGAGGTGTTCGATGGGGTTACCTTTTTGTGCTATGGCAGCTTGGACTGTTAGTGGTATCTTCATAAGTTCATTGCTTCGTCTGTGAACACATGAACAAACTTTAACAAGAATCTCCATGAACATAGAAAACTAGAATTGGCATAGAAGTTATTTCCCTTAAAGGTAAACCTTATCTATAGAATAGAAGGTGTCGGTGAAATGTGACAAGGAATCTGCGCACTTTCTAGTTTGTCTAAAACAAAACAACGTCTCTGGCGTTGTTTTACTATCTCTGTGCGTTTCATCCTTTTTCACTGACAATAAAATATAGGTAATATTAGGATTTGCATAATAACATCAGTAAATATTTCGTAAATTAAAAAAAAAACTTTATATGTATGTATAAACAAGAATATTTCTTCAAGAGACCTTGGCCAATCCCGTTGGAGCTATTGGCTGACGAACCAATTGAGAAAGTTCTTTGAAATGTGGATTTTCTTTGTCGCCGAGTAACTTGAAAATTATATTTTCTGAGGTGGCAACAAAACAACCGATCTGTTGTAGACGCTGAAAAAAAAAAAAAAAATCATTATTATCATCATCACGTTTTATTTATTATAAACTTTTGGGTGCATCTTGCACATGTGTAACATGACCCGTTGGCTCGGGGTCTAAGGCGAGTTCCCAGCCCGTCAAACTGCTTTCTTCTGCTCCCGCCACGAGCCTATAAACACGGGGTAGCCGGCCTTCGTCACCAATTTCCTCAGGTCCAGTCTCACGAATCAACTCCACCCTGGCCTTGTCATAAAGCGGACATTCGAGGACGACACATGTTCTGCAGTCTCGATGTACCCGCAGGAACAATTCGGATTGATTGTCCTCTTAAATAAAAAGAGTTAGGGAGTTAAATAAAATCTTCTGATAATATCTGGGAAAGCCAGTGATCACAGGCTGTACCCACGAAGAGTCGAGGGGTACCCAGACGCCCCGAAAGTATGAGTTGGTCGTTCGACCATCCGAAATTCGTCACCAACGTTTGCCTCTATCCATTCCTGGACAAAGCCCTTACAAGATTTTGGGCTGGACCGTTCGTGCGTCTCTTCTTCCAAGGATTATTAACACAACCAACAATTATATATTTTAATAATAATTAAACAATTGGGTTTTGATATTAAACTGCGATGTTCATTTGTGAATGTTATTAGAACATTCGATATATATATTTTTTTAACCGGACCATAGCTTAGCATCCCATTTACACATGAGATTTTTTTTAAAAAACTTTTATTAGTTTTTCTCCGTTATAAATTTTTTTAAGATTTAGCATTTTGTTGATTTTCTTTATGATTTCGAAAAAACGCCACTTTTTTTGTGTGTAAATTATTATTTTAAGGATCGAGTGACTGGATACGAAGATGTTGGTAGAGGTTGGAATTCTTCCGGTTGTTCTATATATTTCATATTTTTTTAGAATTTTCTCACCAAAGATGCGAGTAACACACTCGTGCAAACGGGTTTATTCAAGTTTTTAAATATATTTTTGTATTGGACAAAACCCCAAACAAGTATATATTTTTGAAATCTTCATACTAATACTTTTTCAACGATAACCCAATATACATTTAAAAAAACCTAGGGTATGGTCGAAAATGTATTACCATGATAATTTCGGGATAAATATAAATATTTTAAATTTTTTTTCTTCTAAAATCACAAATATTACCTAGCACAGCAATGACATAATATAAAATCAATATGTATGTATACATATGAGAGGACGCCGGTAGTGTGCTAGTCTACTGAGCTCAAGATCGAGGGTTCGAAACCCGGCCGAGCCCTTTAGGTTTTTCATCTGAAAAGGTAAAACCTTGAGCAAGTCGTTCTTCGGATGGGACATTAGGCGATGGTCGAGCCTGTACGATGTCAGGTACTCGTTAAAGACACCTACCGTAGTCTAATAAAAATTTAGGGACTCCCATAGTAGATTCGGGCTCATGTCCACCAGAGTGACCTGGTAAGTAGGCGATAAGATGTCGCAGTTAAAGCCCGAGCATGAGTCATAATAACTAAAATAAAATAGGTTCTTTATTATGTCTTTGGTGTGATAGAAAATATTTTATATTTTGAAAAAATATGAAATATAAAGAACAATTGGAAGGATTCCCAAAAATTAGTTTTGGCATTCTAGCACAAAATTTTCACTATTTAATAGTGTAAGCAAATCATTTTGAGGGAGTGAAACGGGAGAGGCAACTTGGTTGCTTGTTTTTTTCTAGGACCTAAAAACACCATCCACAGTGTAAAAGTCTACATTTATTTACTTATAAATTAAAAATGACCTTTATTTGAAACATGAAATATATAATTATGTATGCAACACGCCATTGTATTCTATCACCCACCTATTATAATATCTACGGTTGAGCAATGTGCCTACGCATAAATTAGCAGACAATAAACAACCTTGTTTTTCTTCATGTCCACGTAATAATCAACTTAGTTCGAAAAACAAATATTTTTTTTTGCATAGTTTGAAAAGTTTAAAAGAATATATCAGTGGCAAATTGCAATAACCAGTTAACTGACACGAACCTCATTTCGAGATATTCATGTTTAAAGTTTCGAGAGAAAAAAATCTGTATTAAACATATTAAGTAAATTTATGGACAAAATATTATTCAGGTTGACTAATAGACCCCAAAAAACCCGAAAAAAAGTTTTTCATGCATGATCTCAAAGAGTTACACGATTTGTCAGTTAACTGGTTTTAGCACATTTATATTCATCTTTTGGAGAGGGCCTCGGTAGCTCAGTGGTATGCGTGCTTGACTTCTGAGCTCAAGGTTGTGGGTTCGTAGCCCGACCGAGGCCCTTAGTTTATTTTATCTGGGAGGTAAAATAAACTTAAGCACGCCGTCCTTCGGATGGGACGTTAAGCGATGGTCCCGAGCCTGTACGATGTCAGGTACTCGTTAAAGACCCCCACCCTAGATGAATAAAAATTTAGGGTAGGCAAAATTTAGGACTCCCACAGTAGAGTCGGGCGCATGTCCACCAGAGTGACGAAAGAGCGCTCTGGTAGTAGGCGATATGACCTCGTAGTTAAAGCCCGGGCATGAGTCATAAAACCTAACCTAACCTAACCTTCATCTTTTGGTTTCCTAGCCCCCAGGAGTAAATATAATATATTTACTAATTTAATTTAAAAAATTTAGATTGCTTTAGTACATTATTTTATTATAATGTCAATTTTTTGTGAATATATCAATTTAAATTATAATTATTTATCAACGCATTTTTATTTTAATGTTATTATATAATATATTTTATAGAAATTCGTTTATAATATAATATATGACAGTTAACTGGTTATTACAAAATAATTCCAGTTAACTGATTCGGTTTTCCTGAAATCACAGTCATAAATATCAATTTAAACAATGGACTCATGTGGGAAATGAAAATTTAGATCAAAATACACATTTTTCTCAAAAAATCTCATTTTTTTTTTAAAATGTCACTTAACTGGTTATTGCAATTTGCCACAGATATTTAAAAAAAAATATCGGTATATCACCGGCAATGTACTTCTTCAGAACGAATTTATCAATTAACATTATTAAAGGACATCAAGGTTCTGTCGTGTAAATTCGGAAACTATTTATTTTCTTATTCAGAGCCTTACAGAACATAACAAATTAGTTGGTTCTACCATCATGACAATAAGATAATAAGAAAAGTTTTTCTTATAATCTTATCTTTCTCTGCCAAATAAGAACCTCGATTTCCTTTATTAATGAAAATATACTGTCGACTCTATCATCATAATCAATTAACCTTTCGCTCTCCCCCAAAACCAGTCAACCTAATAAATTTAGTATCGATAAATTTATTATATCGGCAGTTGTTAGAGTTACGCCTCTCCCCCAATCCCCCCTTTCCTTTGGCCGATTTGGCTGAAAATCAATATAAAACTTTGTGCTCATTCCATCGGGAGTTATTGTGTTCACAAAGACATTTTGTTTTCTTCATTTTTGGGTGGTTGTGAAACATGAAATTCCGTTGGAAACTCCGGATCGAATTTCTGACCGATGACATAACTTCCCCTTTACATCATATAACTGGGAGAAGTAATCTAATGATACTTACATTAAAAGCTAGCATTCTGTCTTCTTGTGTTCTTGATGTGCAAGCATCAGCTACAATGTGTACTTGGAGGCCTAGTGCACAAAGTTCGGCCGCTGTTTGTTCAATACAAACATGAGTCTAAAAAATATAATGCAATATATAAAACATTATTTACCTAGATAAAAAAAATGTAAATTTTAAGATAGTTTTGGTTAGTGCAATGTCTAAGGGGGCTCCATCCTATGAATTATTGAACTAAAAATCTAGGGGCATCTAGGCAATTCTCCCTTCGGAGGGAATAAAATGGCGGACCGGAGCCTATGCGATGACAGGTTACTCGTTAAAGAGTTTCACTCTAGTTAGCTAAACCTGGATTGGCAAAATTGAGGGGTACAATGGAAGTATGCGATACGAGCTCGTAGATGAAGCCCGGGCTTGAAATAAACTAACAAAACGTTGATTCCCAATATATATATATATATATATTTATTTTAAAATGGACTCAACGTCTTATATTCTGTAGTAAGATCTGTGCTCTTCCCATGATGCGAACCTCTTATATATAAACTGCAGTTTTACCATAATTGACAATGTCAATTGGCTGCCTGAATTTTAAATCTTGGCCTTCCCAAAGAGAACGAAAGCGATATAGCTAAATAAAATATAAATCACATTAAACTATAGCCATTTTGTTTTATTGCTCACAGTTTATTAGCTAACCCATGAGGAAATTTTTTGTTTCTTGAGTACTCATGAATAGTTAATGAAAGTTAAAAATGATACATTATTAATTTAAATACTTACTTCCATGCCGAAAAGAACGATGCATTGAACATTACCGCCGCACATTCGGTCCAGATGCTGCGAGACATCAGGAATAATCATGCTAAATTTGGTTTTTGCAAATACGCCTTGTGCATGAGTAATATCCAATTCGGATACTGTTCTACCCAATCCCTTCGGATATTGTTCTGTGACTACTAAAGGGATACTCATAACTTTTGATACTTCAACCTGAGACAAAAAATACGTAAAATAATATAAAACAAATTCTTAAGAGAAAAATGACAATTTTAGAAATAAACTAATAAATAAGAAATTACCAGTTTTTTGGCGGAATTCAATATTTCAGTAAAATGTAATAAGTGACGGAATTTTTCTTGCATATCACATAAGAAGAAGACAGTTCTTTTAACTGGAAGAAAACCGTATTTAACTATGGTTGGAGACATTCTTCGAAAAGGTATAAAACTGAGGATAAAAAATATATGAAATCTATAATTAAATGAAAATAATAATAATAATGAAAACTGAAACGTTACAACAGTATCCTATACATGTAAGAACAAATGATTGGATTGCAACAATCCTTGGCTGATTTGAAAATGTTCACGCTTATCAACTATGTGATAACCAACTCTTAACTGACATCTTACAAAATGTACTATCCTTATCATCAGCTGATTCAACCTTCACAGGTGGGTTGTATTCAATAGGTGCTTTCATAAAGTGAGCAGGGAAAAAGATCCATTGTGGTAGTCGAAATAAACTGAAAACTTCTGAAAATAAGCTTCACAACATATTTAGCATAACTAAAATGATTATATAGCTCTAAAAACTTATTCTCTACACATGTGGTATAATTTACATTAAAATAACATTGTACAAATTATATATAACTATTGAATAAGTATTTAAAACTGAAAAATCTATCCACATCCAGATTACTTAGTCCAGTAGTCGGTAGTCAGACGCTATCGATAGACCGATTATATTGATATAAGTAAGATGAACATTTTCTCAGTAACGCATAATTTATAATGCATACTAGAAAGCATATCACACACATTAACAAAATATTTCCAGATACGCTCGGACTTCTGTCAAAACCAGTGTAGGAAAACAATTTGGAAGAAAGAAGTAACATTCGATAGTCCCATTCCTATCGATGTTACATCTCTAATCCAGAGAACTTTACGAAAACGCTTCAGTTATTTATTTTGTATTGTATAATTCTTCTTTGACATTTTTATTTATTTATCAATTTGGATATAAGTATGCCGAAGATGAAGTTTCATGTATAATGTAATTCATAAAATGTAATTTATGTCTATTGATTTTTCTTAACGAAAAATATTATATCATGTCAGAGACTGACGAAGAAGAATATTCTATCTGCTTTGAAGATTGTATTTATACGTCGCATTATTGGTATTTATTTGTTGTTTTCAATATGTGTGTAAGTAGTGTGTAATGTGCACGTTTCAAATGATGCTTAATTATACAAAGACATATTTTTACTATTTGTTCCAGTGAAGAAAATGTATGGAAATTATGTGAACAATTGAAGAATGACAAATACCCATTGAAATATTGTTATAGTGTATTTATATCAAACGATATTAAATTCACTCCCCTATGGCATCAGAAAGCAGGACAGGGAGATCGGGGTGAATACTTTGTTGCCTGGGTTAGTATTAATATTCAAATTTTTATACTTTAAGAAATGCACAATTGTCCTCCTGATTGTAACTAGATTTTTGAGTACTGACCACCTTTGTACCGAGCGAAAACAGCCCTCCCCGTGAGCTGAATTGACTGACTAAGGGTTTTTTACTCTTTCGGTTTGGCCTGTGTTCAAAACTTCAGGAATACTTTTTGAACGCTAAAAGCAACGATATCGAGGCCTGTTACATGGATTTGCATGTCAATTTTCTAATACATGGCATGCGTTTTAGCTGTTCCTCAACCAAACTACCGCCAGTTCTAGCTGTTATCAACAACTAGTTGAGTTGTGGATATTTTTTCATGAGGGATTATGACCATAAAGGTAGTTAGTAATTATGACTCATAGCCGGGCTTTTTACTTTGGGATCATATCGCCTACTACCAGAGCGCTCTTTTGTCTCTCTGGTGAACATGACTCCGACTCTATTATGGGAGTCCTAAATTTTGGTGACCCTAAATTTGTATTCATCTAGGTTAGGGGTCTTCAAGAGTACCTGACAGGCTCGGGGCCGTCGCTTAACGCCCCATCGTAGTGACGACGTGCTCAAGGTTTTTTCACCTCCCAAATAAAAAACCTAAGGGCCTCAGCTGGGTTCCAAACCCGCGATCTTGAGCTCAGTAAGATAGGACGCGTTTACCATAAAAATCTACTGTTTTTGTAAGTTGAACGACAGCTTCCTAAAGGGTTTTTCGAGTCAAAGACTCCTTTGAACTGGCCATGTCCAGGTGATAGAGGTGGCCATGTAGGAGAAATACTTGAACCTAACCCCGGATGGTAGAAGAAGAGTGGGGAGTTCCAGAGCCAGGATATTGGAGGGGACGTCCAGAAGAGCTGGAAGGAATGTCTTGAGGAGGCCTGGACTCTCAGGACGGGTAGAAGTACTGAGAAGTAAGTAATCAGGGTGTCGAAAACATGAAAATATGCTCACAAGATCTGTAAAACAAATGTCTGAAAGAATATATTTCTGGAAGTATTGAAAAATCGGAGAGATACATCAAAAGTAACATTTTTGTTGGTCTAGTTTTGAAAAAAATGAAAAATCCGACATAATCCATAACATTTTACAAGTTAAGTCGAAAGTAGTCGAAAAGATATTTTATTAATTTTCTTTGTATGTTCAGTAAATATCTGATAATTTATACTTATTTTTTTTAGGACTATCATGTAATTTTTATTATAAAAACTGACAAAGAGTGCAAGGTGTATGACTTCGACAGTTTGCTTGGCTTCCCTGTTGAGTTTAATGTTTATTTTGATAAAGGGATTCGATCTGATGACTTGCTTCCGAAGCCTTGTTACAGGTATAGTCATAATTATTATATAGTATTTATATGTAGGATGTCCTCTTTAGACGGCCCGGCTGAATTTCTCTCTCTTGTTCCACCAAACGACAGCGTACGTTGCTACTACAAGCTCAAAGAGCAGCCCTCCTCAGGGTTACCAAGGCCTACCGTACAGTTTCCATTGCTGCGCTGCAGGTGCTGGCGGGGGCTCCACCCATAGACCTAGTCTTGGATGGGGCCGTCGCCTCGTACTTCTGCAGATGCGGCTTACCATTGGAAGCAGACACGGACGTGGCCTTGCGTCAAGCCCTGGAGGAGGAGATGCAAGGACAGGCGAGACCAGAGCGCCTAAGGGGCATTGTCCAGGAATGGATCGTGGAAAGATGGTAACAGCGTTGGGCGCGATCGACAGACGGCCGAACAACATTCGCCTATTTCCCGAACGTCCAGACGCGCCTTGACTCCCCATGGATACAACCAGACCATTGGATGTCACAGGTGTTAACAGGTCACGGCGACTTCAACGCCAAGCTCTTCTTCTTTAAGAGGAAGAACAGCCCTGCCTGCTCGTGTGGCGGCGTCGAGACTGCAGAACACGTAGTCCTCGAATGCCCGCTATACGACGGGCCCAGGGCGGCGCTGATCCGCCGGACAGGTTCGTACCTGGGACTGGACCTGCCGGGACTGATGGCGGAGGCGGGTTACCTGGCATTTGGTCGGTTCGTCTCCTCCTGGCGGAGAATCAAGAAAGCCTTCTAACCCGGCGCCGGGGGCCCCGGCGACCGCCGACAGGCGCTGCGGCGGCTGCCTTCCCCCAGCTTAGGGAAGCAGGCAGAAAAGAACCCCATACAAGATCCCGAGCTCACTCGGTATTAAACGCCGAAAACCAAGGAAGACCATGGACCGTAGCCATCGAGCCGGTCCACGGCCGTCCATAGCATCGTATACATATTGTATATTGTAAATAAACTGGAGAAGGTATTGTAAATAAACTGGAGAAGGTTACCCAATCCCCAACGAAAATAGGGTGATTTGGCCGACCCCCCTCAGGGGGTCAGGAGCACCCAATAGAGAAAAAAAAAAGGCTGAATTTTTCTTGAACAGATAAGGTTTCGAAAAAATAAATAATACGTTTAATACTTCACAGTCTACAGGCTACTTTTAAATTATTATCTGTTTTTCGAAGTAATTTTATACAGGATATGTACTTCAGATTCGGAACAACTTTAAAATTTCAAATAGGACCCTATACTTTCTGACACACCACTTTAAAGGCTTTCTCACGCTGAAATCAATGTCAATGTGTATCAATGTTTTGATATAATGTATTTTACCATACAATCTTCCATATAATTTGTTGGGAATTCACTGGTCCTTTTAACACGGAAGGGTTAATTTTTCATTACCTTGACAAACGTTAGAACAATGAATTTGATTGTTTGATGAGAGGAGAATGTGGGCTTAGCCTAAATCTGATGCTTCAACTTTTAAAGTTTTACTGACCCACGAAAAACATTGTTAATGTACACAATTAATTATTTTTGTTTTAAGAAAGCTCGTTGTGTGAAATAAGGCTAAAATAAGTGTTCTTCCCTGTTTCAGGTTTTTTCGTGTTGTAACTGCTGAACAATATCTCAGTGTATTCGCTTCTGACCGAAGTCACATGAAGAATGAACAGGGAGAATGGCTTTATCCTCCGCCATTTTATGAACCCATAAAAACTTCAGGTAATTGGTTATTATATAATAAAAAAAAATTTCGTCGGTGAATTACCGGCAATGTTCTTCCCCAGAACGAATTAGGCCAACCTCACATTAGCCAATTGCGAAGCGACGCGACCGATACTCAAGTATCTTGAGGGTATCTTAGACGTCAATTCCTATGTTGAGTGGTGGGGAGACACAAACGACGCCACTCCCAGGAGATGCGTATCCTACCCGTATCCTACCAAACTCAGGCGACCTGCTAGGAAGGTCGCCCGTCCCTTGAGTCTCCTGCGTCGCCTCGCCATGGCTAGTGAACCCCATATCGCCATACCTCATCAAATGGTTCCATCTACTTCCACAGAGCACAGTGAAGATGGAATTGATCCCAAAAGTCGTGGACCAATGTCTTTTTCACAATTGCTTTCAGAAACTATTTTAGATGAGCGTGATGAAATGCCACTAATGTAATTAATCTTAAATAAAAATTTAATAAATTACTTATTTATTTCATAAATTACTTATTTATTCTATAAATTACTAAAAATTTAATAAATTACTTACCTCAACGTGATCAAGATTCTTTCTTCTGCACTCACACATTTCCGCATTTGTGTGTTCCTCTGTCTTATGAATGGAGAAACAATGCCAATGAAATGTAGGAATGACTCTTTCGTCATTCGGTAGAATGCTATGAACTTGCAATCGGACTTTTCCAGCTCTTTAGCACCAACAAATAATCTGCAGTTAACATTCCTTTCGATGTAAGGATGGCGACATAATCTTCAGATTTTCCTTTTTCTATAATAATAATAATAATAATAAGCAACAACGACAACTGAACAACTCAGCTTCTTGCCACGGCTAGATGGAGACTGAAGAGATCCTAGTCGCTTCACAGTATCCTCAGTGTGAGGAGAAAAGTTGCCTACGGGTATCATACCCACAGGCAACTCAAATGGCTGATGCTTGAGTATCAGTCGCATCGCTTCAGAATTGCCTAATGTGAGGTTGGCCTTAATTAAGTTTCCGCGCTCCCTCTAAAGCCAGTTGACCCTTTGCGCTAATATTCAATAGTTGACGCGTCGGTTGCTCAGTGGTATGCGTGCTTGCCTCCTGAGCTCAAGATCGTGGGTTCGAAACCCGTCCGAGGCTCTTAGTTTATTTTATCTGGGAGGTAAAATAAACTTAAGCACGCCGTCCTTCAGATGGAACCTTAAGCGATGGTCCCGAGCCTGTACGATGTCAAGTACTCGTTAAAGACCCCTGCCCTAGGTGAATACAAATTTAGGACTCCCAAAATATTTCAATATACACTTATTATATTGTCAATTCCACACAAAAAATTTATTAAAAAACTACCAGTTTCGGCATAACACGATCGTCACGTTTAGTTATAAATATATTTATAACTCGTCTTACAATTAGTATATATACTAAGATGAGTTAGTTGAGTGCGAAGCGTTCATAAAGTGACACCAGTTAGGCAAGGGAGAGGTTGAAATGCGAACTAGAATATCCGCGTGACTTACAGTTAAGTATTTGTTCTGCAATGTTTATTCTTTCAATAACAGTAGTGAAACTAAAATTAAATTTGGAAATTATGAGGTTGTGCAAGAATATGCTTGATTTGCGACCAGTATAAATAATGTTCACTTGATGAAGATGGTTTGAAACAAACACAGATTGGCCTTGTGTCTCCCCAAAATATTTTATTTTTGTTAATGTTATAATCATTATCGTTTTTTATGGTAGTCAATATCCGCATTTTGATCAGTAGTAATTAAAAATCAAACCATTATATCAAAGGGCGCCGGTAGCTCAGTGGCATGCATGCTTGTCTTCTGAGCTCAAGATGGTGGGTTCGAAACCCGACCGAGGCCCTTAGTTTATTTTATCTGGTAGGTAAAATAAACTTAAGCACGCCGTCCTTCGGATGGGACGTTAAGCGATGATCCCGAGCCTGTACGGTCAGGTACTCGTTAAAGACCCCTGCCCTAGGTGAATAAAAATTTAGGGTAGGCAAAATGTAGGACTCCCACAGTAGAGTCGGGCTCATGTCCACCAGAGTGACGAAGGAGCGCTCTGGTAGTAGGCGATATGACCTCGTAGTTAAAGCCCGGGCATGAGTCATAAAACCTAACCTATTATTGGTAGTTTTTATGAAAAAAATAAAATATATGTAATGTGGTCATTACAAGACTTTCTTCTATCAACTTACAGATCACTCTCTCCCCCTCCTACTTCTCAAAATCATACTGGCATCACTGGAAGAGTCATTCTAAGAACTACACTGTACCATTACAAAAAAAAAATTTCTGATGCCAACTTATTACTTTCATATACCCAGTAATGCCAGAGAGAGTGTAAGGAGAGTGAGAGAGTGATCTGTAAGCATGACGGGTATAAGAAAGTCCTGTCTTGGCCACATCACATATATATTTTTTATAGTCATTATCATTATATACATTTTACAAGGAAGTATCTATATAGTGTTATAGATACAGCAGTTATTACGGTTTCTGAATTGAGTCCCTTGCCCATCCTTCTCTTCAGCCGTTGTGTTCTCGAGTTGAGCCTCCTCTGACCCCCCTCCTCCCTCCCCCCCCCCCTCCTCCCTCCTCCCTTCTGCCGATGTGTTCTCGAGTTGAGCCTCCTCTGACCCCCCTCCTCCCTCCTCCCTTCAGCCGATGTGTTCTCGAGTTGAGCCTCCTCTGACCCCCCTCCTCCCTCCCCCCCCTCCTCCCTCCTCCCTTCAGCCGATGTGTTCTCGAGTTGAGCCTCCTCTGACCCCCCTCCTCCCTCCCCCCCCCCTCCTCCCTCCTCCCTTCAGCCGATGTGTTCTCGAGTTGAGCCTCCTCTGACCCCCCTCCTCCCTCCCCCCCCCCCTCCTCCCTCCTCCCTTCAGCCGATGTGTTCTCGAGTTGAGCCTCCTCTGACCTCCCTCCTCCCTCCTCCCTTCTGCCGATGTGTTCTCGAGTTGAGCCTCCTCTGACCCCCCTCCTCCCTCCTCCCTTCAGCCGATGTGTTCTCGAGTTGAGCCTCCTCTGACCCCCCTCCTCCCTCCTCCCTTCAGCCGATGTGTTCTCGAGTTGAGCCTCCTCTGACCCCCCTCCTCCCTCCCCCCCCCTCCTCCCTCCTCCTTCAGCCGATGTGTTCTCGAGTTGAGCCTCCTCTGACCTCCCTCCTCCCTTCTGCCGATGTGTTCTCGAGTTGAGCCTCCTCTGACCCCCCTCCTCCCTCCTCCCTTCAGCCGATGTGTTCTCGAGTTGAGCCTCCTCTGACCCCCCTCCTCCCTCCCCCCCCCCTCCTCCCTCCTCCCTTCAGCCGATGTGTTCTCGAGTTGAGCCTCCTCTGACCCCCCTCCTCCCTCCCCCCCCCCTCCTCCCTCCTCCCTTCAGCCGATGTGTTCTCGAGTTGAGCCTCCTCTGACCTCCCTCCTCCCTTCTGCCGATGTGTTCTCGAGTTGAGCCTCCTCTGACCCCCCTCCTCCCTCCTCCCTTCAGCCGATGTGTTCTCGAGTTGAGCCTCCTCTGACCCCCCTCCTCCCTCCCCCCCCCCCCCCTTCTCCCTTCAGCCGATGTGTTCTCGAGTTGAGCCTCCTCTGACCCCCCTCCTCCCTCCCCCCCCCCCTCCTCCCTCCTCCCTTCAGCCGATGTGTTCTCGAGTTGAGCCTCCTCTGACCCCCCTCCTCCCTTCAGCCGATGTGTTCTCGAGTTGAGCCCCCTCTGACCCCCCTCCTCCCTCCCCCCCTCCTCCCTCCCCCCCCTCCTCCCTCCTCCCTTCAGCCGATGTGTTCTCGAGTTGAGCCTCCTCTGACCCCCCTCCTCCCTCCTCCCTTCAGCCGATGTGTTCTCGAGTTGAGCCTCCTCTGACCCCCCTCCTCCCTCCTCCCTTCAGCTGATGTGTTCTCCAGTTGAGCCTCCTCTGACCCCCCTCCTCCCTCCTCCCTTCAGCCGATGTGTTCTCGAGTTGAGCCTCCTCTGACCCCCCTCCTCCCTCCCCCCCTCCTCCCTCCTCCCTTCAGCCGATGTGTTCTCGAGTTGAGCCCCCTCTGACCCCCCTCCTCCCTCCCCCCCCTCCTCCCTCCTCCCTTCAGCCGATGTGTTCTCGAGTTGAGCCTCCTCTGACCCCCCTCCTCCCTCCTCCCTTCAGCCGATGTGTTCTCGAGTTGAGCCTCCTCTGACCCCCCTCCTCCCTCCTCCCTTCAGCCGATGTGTTCTCGAGTTGAGCCTCCTCTGACCCCCCCTCCTCCCTCCTCCCTTCAGCCGATGTGTTCTCGAGTTGAGCCTCCTCTGACCCCCCTCCTCCCTCCCCCCCCCCCTCCTCCCTCCTCCCTTCAGCCGATGTGTTCTCGAGTTGAGCCCCCTCTGACCCCCCTCCTCCCTCCCCCCCCTCCTCCCTCCCCCCCCTCCTCCCTCCTCCCTTCAGCCGATGTGTTCTCGAGTTGAGCCTCCTCTGACCCCCCTCCTCCCTCCTCCCTTCAGCCGATGTGTTCTCGAGTTGAGCCTCCTCTGACCCCCCTCCTCCCTTCAGCCGATGTGTTCTCGAGTTGAGCCTCCTCTGACCCCCCTCCTCCCTTCAGCCGATGTGTTCTCGAGTTGAGCCTCCTCTGACCCCCCTCCTCCCTCCTCCCTTCTGCCGATTCCATTATAGTAACTATTAGAGCTATATCTTGTTGACTTAAATATACAATTCTCTTACGTTTCAGACGCGACCCACAATCTTGCGAATTTCATCTCAATGAGAAGGCAGGATGGACCAGGAATTGTTATGGACTCAAAAAATTTTAAACAATTTTTTACACCTTCACTGCCCGAGAATTGTGAATAAAAAAAAATATATATATATTTCTAAATCAGTATTTCTCTAGATATTCTATCTACAGTCGATTGTGAATTCCTTCTTTTGAAAACAAAAAATCTTGTTATACACATCGATATATTTTGTTTTGTATTATAAGTGAATAATTGTATTTATTGTGCCCAATGTTATTGTTGTGATAAATGTTTTTTATTTGATCTGACTGGATGTAAAAAATATAATAATAGAGAATAGATTTTAAAATATTTATTTTTATTTTAATATATAAAATTATTATTACATGTTTTTAAGTAAAATAATAATTATAAATATTAACATTCAATTAATCATAGTCAAACAATTATCCTTAAAGTGAAATACTAAATGGAGTGAGCAAATTTCGAACTTTAAAGATAATTGTTCAAGTGAATTTTTCGGAAAATAACAAATTTGAAACATCCCCAAACATTACAACATTCCCTATATATTTTTTTTATTATTACAACATGTATCAAAAAATTGAGAAAAATAATAATAAAACTATTGTTTTTGTGCTAACATAACAAATTAAAAATAACATTATATAGTAAGATGTATCTATATATATTATGTACAAATTATATATTCAATTATATTATCATTTTTTGTACAAATACGAAGTTATTAGTGTTTTTTTTCTTTTATTAAAAAAGATTAAGTAATAATTTTTTTAAATGAAAAAATTATTAATTGTTAGCTTTTTTTTTTTACAAAAATGTACTTCAAGAATATTGAAGAACACAAAAATGCTAACAATAGTTGGGATTATCTAAAAAAAAGTTCCATAAACGAGTTCAAAGAGAGAATTGGGATGAATTGGAGAACTGAACCAGCAAAATTTACAGATCCAGAATATAAATCGATAATTACTTCTAAGATCCATGTAACCCACAAAAACAATCGAGTTTGTATTAATTAATTATTTATTCAATTTTTCATCGTGTCTCAAACATTGAAATTAAACAAAAAAAAAACATCCCAATTGTGTCAAAAATATGTCGTTTTGACCATATTACCTTGTATGATCCTCGTATCTCACGGTGACCGTACCCCTCCTTGACCACCGCCAACCTAGCCAAATAATACAACAGTATAGTGTATGAGATAGTTGAAAATTGTTTAAAAGAAGTGATGTATCAACAGTATTAACTTTTGATTATAACTAAAAAACAGGGCGCAGGTAGCTTAGTGATTGATTTGCGTGCTTGAAACCCGGCTGAGGCCCTTAGATTTTTTATCTGGGAAGTGAAAAAACTTTGAGCACGCCGTCTTTCGGATCGAGTCCTAAACTCAGGTCCTTATTCATCTAGGGTAAGGGCTCTTTAATGAATAACTGACATCGCACAAGCACAGGACCATCGCTTAACGTCCCATCTGAAGGAAGGCGAGCTTAAGGCTTTTTGACCTTAGAGATGAACCCGCCATCTTGAGCTCAGAGGACAAGCACGAGTAAATCATTCAATAAATATAAAACAAAATGTTAAGAAAATCAAGTCGCAAGCCCAATGTTTCTAGAATGGGCGCTATCAGTGTGGGTTGCACGGTGCATTTAAGAATCCATATATATATTCAGTATAGAAACAATAAACCTGTTTCATTCAATACTTCATGAATTTCCAATAGCGATCCGATTCCATTTAATTTATTTTTCTTACGCGTATGGCCTACATATTTATTTCTCTTATATTCTATTATAAATTAAACGTAGGAGTAAATAAAACTATTATATAATTGTAGAAACACAATATATAAAAGAAAAAAAAAATGCATTGTAAAAAAGAAAAGCAATTTGAAGACAAAATTTAAAAAAAAGAAAAGCCTACTTTATTACATCAATAATTTTTTTAAATTCAGATATACTTAAATATGCATTTATTAATATAATTCGGTAAAAAAAATATTGTAATTTTAAAAAAAATTTTTGAAGTATTTCAGTCTCATAAAAGCATGTATCTGATAATATATTTATATTTTAATAGTTTATTCTCATAAGCAAAGCACCTTTAGAAAGAAAGTGGGAATAAACAAAATAAATAGCAGATTATAAACAATGTCAAATTTCTATAAAATATCTACTTTCTTATGCAGTTCAGTGCACACACAGCGCAGACCACGCAGACATTAACTTAACAACACAGTATTAAATAAAAATACAAGTGTAGAACCAAAAATAAAAATTAAAAAAAGACAGCTTATATCTTAAACTAAGAATTAAGCAGGTAATATTACAGTATAGTTATTAACAATGAAATACAATGTCAGCCATTGTGATTAATATAAATTCAATTCATTGGGGACTGACAATGGTGAAGTCAATAATCATATTAATACAACAATTTTCATATTCGATGATTTTTCTGGGATGAAATTGTAACCCGGGTTAAATCATTGAATCGAGAAAAAAAAATCATATTGAATCATTTCGAAAGTTGGAGAATCGTGGCACCGGACGTTGTGTCAAGTGGTTTGACGCTATTTTACACCCCTCTTCCAGAGATTTTTTCGTGAAATTGAATATAACTAGAGCCTGGAAGGAAATTTGTACTCAGGAGGAGGATGAATTTAAATATCTCCTATTAACGCCTTTTTTTTAAAGATAGAGAGAGGCTTAAGCTACCCCCAAGATCATCTTGTCATTAATTTACATAAGTTTTGCAAATATCTGTGAATTTTTGGGTATTCTATAAGAAAAACTACCCCTAAGGAATTTCGGAAATTATATTCAACATTTTAAAAACCGTTGTCCAATTTGACTGAGATTTTTAGTACCTGTGAATTCTTGATCGTACACTAAAAAACTACCTCTAAGCATTTTCAGAAATTTAAGGGGTGGTTTCAATAATTTTCTTTCTCCAAAATCTCGATTTAAAAAAAAAACTGATTTAGGGTGTAATGTGATCTATGGTGTCAACTTTTGTCAAATGGGAAGCTTGAATTTTATGTCGAGTCTGAAACTTCACCCTGAACAACAGTTGAAATCACACTAAGTAGCCAGAAAAGCTACTCTAGCTACTAGCTGCATCTAAATAGGGCTAGAGGTACAGAAAACTACTATAGTATGTACTACGTCGCACATAGGTAACAACTCATTTTCATTTTAAATGTCACGTCACTCCAGAGAAGCAAATGCTAATAATAATAAAGAGCGAGAAGTAACGAACAGAAATATGAAGTAACAAGGTTAGTTATTATGATTCATGCCCGGGTGTGCTACCAGAGCGCTATTTCAATACTCGTTGACATGAGCCCGACTCTACTGGGAGTCCTAAATTTTGCTTAACTAGATTTATTCACTTTTAACAAGTACCCTAACACTGTACAGGCTCATGACCATCGCTTAATGTCCCATCCGAAGGACGGCGTGCTCAAACCCATGGTCTCAGTAAGCAAGCACGCTATCTCTGAGTTACCGACACCCTCTCAAGAACAAGATATCTGGGATCTGGGGAAAACATTACGGATATAGTACGTATGGTAGTTAGCCACGTTATATATCATTACTTTTTGGGTTGTGTAAGATTCGTAATTCATATATAATATATTTTATTAAAGCATTACTTCTTGCATTTATTTGTTGCCTTCTGAAAAAACAGCAATCACAAATATTTCGGGAATCACTTGGTTATCTATTCCTTCTGTCAATCAGAATATTCCATTTATAGAACATATTTATTGATTTGACCTCTATATTTAAACACCTAGTCAGAACTCAGCTTAGATTCTGATTGACAGAAGAAACAGTTAAACTTAAAGAACAATATATGATAGATACTGATGATGAAAGTGCTTACCGAAACGTTAAAATTAAAATTAAAATGGGAGAAGTATTGCTGTAATAGTGTATTATAAACAAATATATCAATTTAAAAAAAACATGGAGCATGATACGTTCTCGAAGCGGTCGATACTAAGTCGAAAACCATGATATTTTTTTTGACTTCACCATTGACCTTTAATTTAAAAAATAAAATACATTTTATAAGTTATATTAAATATAACAATATATGTCGAAGCCAACTTTTAGTTGGGTCATCCTTTAATCCCCGTTTATATGTCCTTTTATCGTTCCTGAAAACAGGCGCCTGACGATCTGAGCATGCTCATTGTCCTTTCTTTCCAGAGAATAGTCTTTCAGCATATATTTTGCGTCAGTGCAAACAAAAAGAACTTGTAAATGGGGAATGAAGGGTTAAAAATCACAAAAAAATAAAATAAAAAAATAGTCCAACGTTTAACGTTTCGCCATATTCTAGTTTGGGTGGATCACAGAGTTTAAGAAAAAAACACAACATAACCTGTCTACGTTCTATAATAGTGGGCTCGTCCCATCGTGTATGTGTTGAGGGCGATGCAGCCTGGATGAGATTTCGTCGTTGTGAAGTGGTCCCCTTGTTGTTCGTAGTCTACGTCGTAATAGATACCACTTTGATTCTGAAAAATTGTGCAAAATTATTTTAGATAAATGTATTTTATTATAAACTTTTATTTAGCTTGCGGTGTAATTAATTACTAAGTATTGTGTCTATTTAGGTCTACTATTTGAAAACAGGGAAGTATAATATAAGCACGCATTTGATCTTTCACTATAATCTGGATAGAAACTGTAACATGAACACATTAGAATAGTCTGGTTGGAAAGGTGACGCCATAACCTCTAGTAAACAACTTATATAGTAAACAGGTAAACATTGTTGAGGTTATAACAGTCTTCCCCCTTAATTTGGAACTTGAATATTGAAAAATTTCATGGGGTTCAAAACTTCAGCTGATAGTCCCCTAGATAGGTTGGAGGTCGGCGAGTCCGTCCAGAATGTCTCGGCTCGACCATAGGCGCTCTCGGACCTGGATCTCCCTGTGCTGGTGTTGAGGCGGAAGTGTCCTGAGGTAATGCAGTGTTTCTTTCTGGAACCGAGATAGGCTTCTCTTCCTGAGGAGTAGCCTGATATGCCGGAGGAACTTGCCATAGCCGAGGTTCTGTGGCTTGCAGATTAAAATGGACCTTCTTCACTAAGGTATGGCGGAGTTGGTCCAGATGTCGTTTGATGGTGTAGCCAGAGTCTAGTTTGACAATGTAGTGCAGTACCCCTAATTTTTGAATGATGGTACCAAAAACCCAGGTGTACTTATTGTTCTGTGAGTAGTCCCTTACTTGGACCCTCTCCCCCACTTTAAAAGTGCGGAGAACCTGGTATGTTGAATCTGGATTTTTAGCTGGATGATAAGGTCGGAGTGCATCTAGCTTGATCCTGAGCTTCCGATGAAGGTAGCGCTCAGCTGGAGACTGGCCACAAGCAAATGGCGTTGCGCGATAACGAAGAAGGACGTCCTGAACCTTTACATGAATTGGACGTGGATCATCCTCGAGTGCCTTCAGTCGCTGCTTCAGAGTCTGAACTGTCCGTTCAGCTAAGCCATTGGTAGCTGGATGTCCGGGAGCAATTAGTTTTTGAAACATTCCATGTTCGGTGCAATAGGATTTGAATTCAGCGCTTGTGAATATCGAAGCGTTATCACTCACCATGATCTGCGGATACCCATGGGTTGAAAAAATGTTGTTTAGAAGTTTGATGGTACTCATGGTAGTAGGTGCGGTTGAAATGACCTTCACGTCTACCCACTTAGATTTCGCATCCACGCAGACAAGAAAATAGTGATTGTTATAGGGTCCAGCGTAATCAATATGTATTTTTTCAGAAAAGAAGGAACACTTATCTTTGTTCAAGTGCAAATCATGAGCCTGCAGACGGTGGAGGCAAGCCACCAAGTTTGAATAACACTCGTCTCTAGTTGAGCCATGTACTACGATATCATAATACGTCTCTGTTTTATTCAACCCGTGCAAAATTTGATTCAAAATTCTATTTAATTCGCTTGGGGCTGTTTTAATTCCAAAACTCAATCTGAGCATTCGGTAGGTTCCCCTATGAGTAGTTATAGTCTGGATTTCACTACTTGCGTCATCGACCGCAACATGGAGGTATGCTTTAAATATATCTAATTTACAGAAAAACTTAGAATTTCGCAAATTGTGAAGAACGTCTGGAATGGGTCGAATTGGGTAGTTTACTGAGACAAGGCGTTCGTTTACCCCTACCTTATAATCGACGCACAAGCGAACTGCGTTGTTTCCTTTGGGAATGACCACCAAGGGAGAGCCCCAGTCAGTCTTGTCGATCCTAGAAATAATACCCGCTGATTCCAGGTTATCCAATTCCACTTCCACTTTGGATCTGAGAGCATAAGGCACATCGCGTTCCCTAGTGTAGATAGGCTGGGCGTTTTCGCGCAATTTCAGAGAAACCTTATAGTTTGGAATGCAACCTATTGTCTGTTCGAACACATGAGAATAGCGACTAATAATATCTTCAATAGAAAAGGATTCATTTACAAAAACTGACTTGGTTTGATTGACACAGAATTTTCGATCTTTATCTATTTCTTCTAGGCTGATCTTCAAATGTCTAATCCATATGCGGCCTAAAATGGCTGGACGACCCTTAGGAACTACATACAATTCTTCGATAGAACTACGTCCTTTATAGGTCACTCTAAGAGAAACTTTCCCCTTAGGCTGGAAAACGTCATTGGTATATGCTCGAAAATAAATGTTGGTTGGAGTTAGAGAAATGTTCAGCTGCAAACTCTGGAATTCATCCTCTGGGATCAAAGAAAAACCCGCCCCCGAGTCTACTTCCAAGCGGACTGGGTGGTTGTTGACGGATACAGTGACGAAATACTTCTGAGAGTCAGCAACGGAGTTTGTACAAGGCAGCTGGTCGAAAATATCCACAATATTCTTATTTGAATTATTGAAGCACACTTCTGTAACCTGATTGAGACCATATGAAAGAGTATTGTCTTCAAAAGATCGCATGTGTTTAGTAATATTATCCCCGGATGAGTGGTTAGAGTTAGATTTCGAATATTGATGAGGATACTTGTCGTTCAGGAGTGTCGTTATGCAAACCCGCATAACGTGTCCGTTCTTGCCACAGGCGGAGCAGCGTAATTTGGTTCTATCGATGCGACAATCTGGAGCACGGTGGTTATTTCTACCGCATTTGAAACAAAGATCACTGATACCGAGTTTTGCATAATCGATTCTAGGTTTTGAACGGTTTTTCGAAGAACCCTTTGCGGTGGATGGTGATTTAGAACGTTTCTGAGACTTATCACGACGAGGACGATTGGAAATTTTGTTCACCTCTTGGTTTTGTGTAGAATTTGCTGGTTGTTGATTTGCGAGTTCCTGTGTTTCAAGTCGAGAAGCTTCCAAAGCCGTAGCTTTAGTCAATACATCAGAAAAAGTATTTGAATCGGACTGTAACAACAGTTCCCTAATCCAGTTGTCTTTAAGCCCTCTGATAAACTGTGCCCTCAAGAAAACATCCGCCACCGAGACGGTTTTGCTACAAGTGCATGTTGCCGAAAATTTACATTCAGGAAGGTCGCGCTGTAGCGCCGCAACAAATTCAGCGATGTTTTCGTTAGGTTTCTGGTAGGTACTCAAAAAATAATGTTGTGATACAACTGTGTTTCTGGGTGGTGCAAGCATTCGGCTAAATGCTTCAGTGAGATCCCTGTATGAGAGGTTTTTGATTGGTTTGTCGGGACCCAGCATCGAAGATAAGTTGTTATAATGAGTGGAACCGATCGAAACACTGAGAAGTTGAGCTTGCTTGGAAGGGTCAGTGACATTTTTGACCAACAAATAGTTTTCGAAGCGCTCCAGGTAGTTTTTGAATATCTCTTTTTGTGAATCGAAAACTTCAAACGGAGGAATGTTATTATTAATGACAGTACTTACAGTATCGACGCGAGAAAATGACAATTTTTCAGTAAGTTGACTGACCAGAGTTGTTGCCAGGGTTGCTTGACTTCGGTTGAAAAGATCTAATAACCTTTCGAACTGGTGGGCGTCCATTGTAGTTATTTTCGATATAAATCCACTTGGTCACTTACAGTTACGGAATGTTGTTTAATCGTCGCCAAATATTGTGTCTATTTAGGTCTACTATTTGAAAACAGGGAAGTATAATATAAGCACGCATTTGATCTTTCACTATAATCTGGATAGAAACTGTAACATGAACACATTAGAATAGTCTGGTTGGAAAGGTGACGCCATAACCTCTAGTAAACAACTTATATAGTAAACAGGTAAACATTGTTGAGGTTATAACACTAAGGTACAACTAATTCAAGTAATTGATGACAAATAAAATCGGTTCAATTACACTAAACGTAAGATATACATACAATTTACAAAAGTTGACAATAATGGTCAATAATCTATTATAAAACAAAATAAATCATAAATCATGAGACATCTTTAATTGTTTTGCAATTTTCAAATTAATACCGATTTTTACATATATTTCGGCGAATATTTTTATTGTTTCACTTTGAGTCCTAGTAGTGCTCCTCAAGCTCTTTACAATGACACCCGGATCAACGTCCTATCTAAACGCGTTATCACGCTACACTAATTTCTAATTTTACTCAACGCTAATTCGCAACAATCATCCGCCGGTGCCCACACTAGCTCGATAACGTCACAGGCACAACAAACACGTACAGACATGCTCTATTCATTGTGACCTCAACCGTTGTTATCGCATTATTAGTCTCTTAGTTATTATCGATTGAAATCTGACGGTATTTTGTAACACAAGAAAGTTTGACCCGCTATCACTGTGCTTAACGAGCGAATAGACGTTTTCACGTCAAAAATAAACAAAAAAACTTCTCTAATAAATAATAGGTACATAAATAGGCTTATGAGCGACAATCTTTTACTTTTCAAATTAATATTGTTTCGTATAATATATACAGATTCAACTTTATAAGTACTTAGCATGTATTAATTATTTATTTATTCCTTTTTAGTTCATTCAAATAAAAGTTTGTTTTTACAACTTTTTTTTTTTATGAATAACTACAAAAGTACACTACACTTTCTATAAATCGACCTGCGCAGGGATTTTCTCATTACGCTAGTCACGTCCCATACTTCGTAAATCTAATAAGACTGTCGTATAGAAGACCGCTCGGTATTCAGTTCATTTTCACCAAAGTATGGGCCTTATAAAACATCAACGTCATCAGATATGGTTAGAAATCACAGCAAGGAGTTTTGAGACCATATGTTTTAAGATTTTGAAAAACTGAAATTCAGATTCTTATTTAAGATATGGCCAAAACGCCCACGATATATTTTTCACTACAAAAAAATTAAATGGCTATTCACTTCAATTTATTCATGAAAACCGTACATTTTTGTCAGTATCCCAAATATACTTAGATCATGTTACATATACTTATGTAGTAAGTTGCAGCGATGTTACTTACAGCGATGGATCCCCTGCTCTTGGGCCGAGGTACCTGGAAACTCCGTCCTAGTAGATCTGCCCGGTCTTCCTCTTCGCTACTGGAGTCGTGCTGTCTTGTGGTGTTCTGCCCAGAACGAAGACCCAATCTGAAAATAGCACAAATAGTGTAGTATGACATTATGGAGCTAGTTATTCTTGCTGTCCTCGTACGTCAGCCTAGCTTGCTATCCTGACCACGGGATTATTGTAAAATTAAGAAAACTGGGAGACTAGGTCCTTCATGAAGGACTTGGTAGTGTGTAAGACTAGATAACGAGATTAGAGGGAAGTTCAGCGCTTCCAGAGAAGGGATAAGAGCATCGGATGCTTAGAGGACTAGGTGCACCCACTACCTCAACCAATATGCAGTATCCTGGTGTCTGGTGTGCTTACTGCTGGGTAAGTGATCGTAATTTATATCATAGACTCTGCGGTAGCTCCAGGTGGGCAGAGGGCCCTCTGCGGAAGCTCGAGGTGAGCTGAGGGCCCTCTGCGGAAGCTCGAGGTGGGCTGAGGGCACCCTGCCGTAGCTCGAGGTGGGCTGAGAGCCCTCTGCGATAGCTCGAGGTGGGCTGAGGGCTCTCTGCTGTAGTTCGAGGTGGGCTGAGGGCTCTCTGCGGTAGTTCGAGGTGGGCTGAGGGCCCTCTGCGGTAGCTCGAGGTGGGCAGAGGGCCCTCTGCGGTAGTTCGAGGTGGGCTGAGGGCCCTTTCCTGCAAGGGAATTCTTAGCGTAGAAGCTTATGTGATTTACAAGTGTTATTAGGTTAAGGCTGTCATATTGTTGCTATAATATAACAATATAACAGCTTACTATGTAAGGGATTCTAGATTTCCTCCCCCTCAATAAACAGGCTGGTGTGATTTATTCCCGTTTTCTCCCTTCTCCTTTCCGGTCCCAATAGTAAGGTACCCCTTCCTTGTCTTCCCCTAAATATGGAATTTCCGGCCGACCCTTACGCTAAATTACAGATAATATATACATAAATAAGTTTTTTGAGGTTGAGAAAGAATATCCTTGATTTGAGACTAGTTCAATGTTCTCCTGATGAGGTTTGTAGACAAACACAGGTTGATAGTTACCAGGTCACATTTATATATAAAAAAAAAATTGATATTGACTACCATGTAAAACACTTTAATGGTTAAACAATTTGTTTATGTTAAGTTGTCTTGATAGGCGAAACGTTAACATAATAAAATAAATATATTTTGTGGAGATCTAAAGCTAACCTGTGTCTGTTTACAAACCACCTTCATGAAAATATGTTTTTTTTTTTTTTTTTTCAATTTATGCCAATCCAGATGGATACTATAGGATGAAAATACCTTGAACTGTATTAAATATTACCTTGGTAGTGGCATGGGAGCCATGGGAAGAGTACCTCCATATCCGAACATAGCTGAAGAGGGTCGGTTCGGGATACCTACAGGTTCCGGCTGAAAAACAGAAAGAGAAGGTTAATTAAACATTAAACAGGAAGAAGAGTTTGGAGTTAGCCAGGACCCAAAGACGTTTTAGGTATACTGTCAAATGATGAATAGGGTAAGTTAAAAATATTTCGTTAGTTGAGAATGTGGGTTGGGGGAAGCGCCAATGCGGATTGTGGCTCGTCATTCCTTTTTACCATGACATCTTCCTATTTCCATGGCGACCGCATGGATGTTGCCCCCACCCAAGCCAGGTTCAGTGATCTATTTAAACTTAGGAATACTGATAAAATCAAAAGTGTCGTTATTTTTGGCCGTTATGATGGCGCTTTCAAGATCTACACTCTTTCCACTGGCGCACTCTATCAAAGCTAGAATCAAAAATATTTTTTTCAGAGATGCCATCTAACATTTTGAAAAATGCACTATAGTCCATGTTGCTAAATGTAACATAATAATTCATTACAAAGCAAAAACAAATCTTTTAATGTGAGATTCTTACCCTGACACCCAGCTTCTCTTATGTGCTTCCCCTTTCTTCTGTAACTTTTATATTGTCTAATTCCACAAATATATATGCATAAAGTGTACCAGTTTCGGATTATGCCATCGTTAGCACAAATTCCAAAAGTTCACTTTTGTTCAGGCCAAAATGGCCGGGTTTGCTGGTAGGTCGCAGGGCTGCAAAGAAACTGAAATTTGCCGTGTGTGGAAATTAATGTGATTAGTGGACTGTATTTAAAATGAGAGAGGAGAGTAAAACTTACCGGAAATCCAATCCAGGTAGACAGTGAACGTAAAGAAGGCAGGAGAACTACACAAAGGAGGCAGGAGAAACGACTCACGGGAGGCAGGAGAACGACTTAAGGGAAGCAGGAGAACGACTTAAGGGAGGCAGGAGAACTACACAAAGGTGGCAGGAGAAACGACTCATGGGAGGCAGGAGAACGACTCAAAGGCGACAGGAGAACTACCCAAAGGAGGCAGGAGAAACGACTCACGGGAGGCAGGAGAACGACTTAAGGGAGGCAGGAGAACTACACAAAGGAGGCAGGAGAACGACTTAAGGGAGGCAGGAGAACTACACAAAGGTGGCAGGAGAAACGACTCATGGGAGGCAGGAGAACGACTCAAGGGTGGCAGGAGAACTACACAAAGGTGGCAGGAGAAATGACTCATGAGAGGAAGGAGAACGACTCAAGGGAGACAGGAGAACTACACAAAGGAGGCAGGAGAAACGACTCACGGGAGGCAGGAGAACGACTTAAGGGAGGCAGGAGAACTACACTAAGGAGGCAGGAGAACGACTTAAGGGAGGCAGGAGAACTACACAAAGGTGGCAGGAGAAATGACTCATGGGAGGAAGGAGAACGACTCAAGGGAGACAGGAGAACTACACAAAGGAGGCAGGAGAAACGACTCCTGGGAGGCAGGAGAAACGACTCAAGCGCTATTGATGACGCAACATCAACAAATCGAACCCAATGGTTGAAATATATAATTAGCCAAAACACTGTTATGTATATAATTTTGAGGAATTAAACAATATGAAAGTTAAAAAAGTTCTTTGTTTTTATTTATTTCCCTAGCTCTCCACTATATTGACACAGACCGCAGAAATGTATTCGGACTACCTTCCTGGTACCTTGTGCTAATCTCAGGACATTTTACTAGCTGAGTCCAAGTAAAACACAACCAAATTATTTGCCCTCTTGCTCACTGACGCTTCAAGAAAGAAATCGCCACGTCTCTGGTCTACAAGAACTCTGTATACCATTTCCTTTGAGGACAGGGGACTCGAATCAACCCTCCAAGAACGTCTGAACTTCCATAAAGAGCTTTCCAGTGAAGAAAAACATATTTACACTTTTTGTTAGAACCTCGAGCGTTTTTACATTTATCAGGCCACTCCCAGCTTTTGCTAATACAATTTGTTGCTATCGCTTTCTTCAACTATAACTATAAGGTTAATAATGATAGTTTTTTTAGTAGTTAGTCAGTTAGTATGTTATAGTATAGTAAAATGGTATATAGATACTTTTGGGTGTGAGGGTGGACCCACCGCATAATGGTTGGTAGTGTGGGCCATGACATCGGCTATCTGGGCCCATCGCAGTCTGTCCTCCAGTGAGACTTGATAGGGAGGAGCTCCGATACCGGGGGTCTTCACAGTGCTTCCCCCGGAGGGCATGTACCCAAAGACTGGAGAGCCCATACCAATCTTCTGTTCCTTGTTCCAACGTCGACTGAAAAAAAAAAAAAAAAAAAAAAAAAAAAATTAAAGCAAATTTGAATAACTGACAATTTGGAGCTACAAAATAAAGAAATCCCTATTTAAAACACAATTTATTTTTGGCTAACACCTTTTTGGATTGGACGCTAAGTGATGGTCCCGAGCTTGTATATCAAGTACTCCTTAACCTTCATGCGCTCGCGTGGGAGGTCAAGTGACCGCCTTTTAGAAATTTTGAATGATGCGCGCGGTAGGTAGCTGTGGGTAGGGTGGGAGGGGCATGTATTCTCAAGTTACACCTGTGACCACCAGATGCGGTACACGTTTGATTGATTCCCTCTCCTCATCCATCTCAGCGTAGTCCGAAACTCGGAGACGTCAACTTGGCGGTCGGGTGATAGCCCTGCGAGCGCTGAAGAGAATTTTTTCCATTACGTTGGCGGTCAAGTGACAGCCTTGCAAGCGCCGAAGTATTGTTTTCAACGTATCATCGATACAATTTATCAATCCAACACTTGAGAAAATATTACGAGAAGAACTTATTTTCACGAGTTAGCATTACAATTGATGAACCAAAACCTGAAAGAACGAGAAAAGCTGAAAACCCTGGCGAAAGATATAAAGTTGTTCTTGGAACAGTGCAGAGAGGAGGAAGCAGGTGGTAGTCAGCCACCACGCTCGACTAAGAAAGATATTTGCTATTTGTGTAGAACAAGAAAAAACATAAAAACCAGGCGTGAATGTGGAAGGTGTGGAAAAAACGTTTGCCTGAAGCACTCCAATGTTACAGTCAAGTGCGACAACTGCCAGATTCCTGAGAACGAAGATTCTGATATATGGAAATAGACGAATAATATGGAAACAGACGAATGATCTCTCTAAGCTAAAATGATATTGATATATTTTGTAAATTTTTACTCATTTTCCACTTTTTGTTATGTAACGTTGCCAAAGGCTTTTCGCCAATAGTTCCTTTTTATTGTGCTATCTACTTGTTAGTTTCATTTCCAGAAACAATATTTGTGTTAGAAGTTACCTATGATACAAAACTATTTCTGTTACTCTTTTTTTAAAAAGGTAAGCAATATTTTCGCCAGTTTTAAGGCACCAAACTATTTCTGTAATTTATTTTGTAATTTGTTACCAAATAGTTTAGTTATTCTTTACTGAAGTAGCCTTTTTTGATGCCAATGCCATTTTTAAGGATCTTCACGAGCCAAATATACTTGGGTATACCGATTCTAGTTTCGTTGTATAGACTGTGTCCAAAAAGACTGAAATTTTTCAAGTTAGAATTTATCTATGTGTTAATGAATAATTATATAGTTTAAACAAAAAATTTCTACCCAAAAAGAGTTTGCCATGTTGTATTAAAGTACCTTTGTTTTCAATGCAGTGAATCAATCACGAATTTTACAAAAAACAGCATGATAATCATGAAAAAAACGTGGGCGGTCAACTGACAGCCCACGCGAGCGCCTGTGTGACTCACGTAGACGCGAGTGCTTGAGGGTTAAAGACCCCTACCCTAGGTGAATAAACCTAGGTAGGCAACACACTGTAGAGTCGGGCTCCTCATGTCCACCAGAATGACGGAAAAGCGCTCTGATAGTAGGCGAAATGATCTCATAATAAAAGCCCGGGCATGAGTCACAATAACTAGCTAATAAAACATAGACTATACATACCTCCACATACAGAGACAGGCAAGAGTGGAGAGTATGATGATGACTGCAGCCACAGAGGCTCCTATGGCGACACCAAGCACTTCACCATCCACCTCACACTGAGAACCGTAGTAGTTACCTGTACATCTGAAACAATATAATTATTGGTATATAATCTCAGGGATTAGTTCCGCCAGTAAATATATTACTGTTGTCATACCTTTTGGTGAAAACCGTCATCACCAAAAGGTATGACGTCAGCAGCCAGTGACGACGGTTTTTACCAAAAGGTATTACACTAAGATTATTATTCACTATGGAGACAGTAGTTTATAGTGATCAATGAATAAAAAATATGTGATGTGGCCATTACAAGACTTTCTTATACCAATTATGCTTACAGATCACTCCCTTCTCAAAATCATATCATACTGGCATTACCGAGTATATGAAAGTAATGAGTTGGCGTCAGCGGTATTTTTTTAAACAACGCGATACCATTTAAACATTATTTTGTAATATTTCCTACAGAAATGTATTTTCATTATTTGAGGAGCCAATCTTTGATCGAATTGATCCCATCTCAAAACTAAGGATTTTAACCGATGGATTTAATGGGGAATGTACAACTGCCCTTTAAAAAAGTTAATTTCAACTTTGTCACGATAACTATACAATAATTATTGATACTTAGCACTTTAAAATGTTTAATAATAACTTTAACATTGTGAGCCTTAAAATGTTTTAGCGTTAACACAACGAGCTCGCTTAAAATATATATTTTATTTATCTCCTCACGCAACTATTATTATAAACAATTGTTATTAATAAGTGAATAATAGTTGAGCACTGCTCTCGAAGCTTGAAAATACATAAGGCGCGTAATTTCATTCGGGAACATTCGTTACTTTTCGGCCAAAATTTAAAGGGGAACTATTCGTTTTATAGTTTAAAGTATCCTTTTAAAGCTTAAACATTTATTTTAAAGTTGACTATAATTGTTCTAAGTGAATTAATTTTCGTTATAGTGAAATTATTTCATCTTAGTGCAGTACATTTTTTGTAGATAGAGGCATAGCAATTTTTATGTTTACTTAATTTATTTTTAAAGTTGTTTTAAATATAACCCAAATTTAATAAGGAACATTTTTTGTGGAAACCACTTTTCGATCAGACTAACAGTTTTTGGGTAAATTAAGGAAACGTTAAAAATTGTGTTTCCAAACAACATTTCAGTTTGACGGGAATTACCGTTGAAAACTCCGCATCAAATTTTTTTGACCGATCATATAACTTACCCTACACTTCATATAAGTTGGTGAAGTAAAATAAACATTACTTTAAGGTGTATTTAAGTTTAAAACGAAGATCCTTACTGACAAACAGGTTGCCCGTTATTATAGGAACAGGTGCCTCGATGATTGCAATGTTCAGGACCACACGTCTCACATCGTCTTCCTGCCCGATGTAGATTGGTAGAGAATTCATCCTTAAAACCAGACGGACAGGTACATTCGAAGGAACCGAAGGTGTTCTTGCACATGGCAGCTGGATGACAGTCGTTCAAGTCTGGAGAGGAACATTCGTCCAGATCTGTAAATAAAAGTTCAGAGGATTGTAAAATATTGTCATGACAAAAATCATGTCAAGTTTCGGATCATTTTCGTTTTTCGCCTTTCAAAGTGGTTAGATACCGAATGTCTGCTTTCGCATCTACTCCCTTCATTTAGAAAAGGATAATTTTTTTTAAACAATTAAAAAATGGATTTTAGAATTTTCAAAAAAATTTAATGCCAGGGTCAAATTTAAGTGATTATTTTCTTGAGTTTTAGTAATTTCTAAAACTTAACATTTCCTGCAGAGATATTGTGAAACACTTCATAAAAAATAAAGAAAACGCATGTTTTTTTTTAAAAAGATCTATTTCACAAATTATATATAAAATATGGGAGTACTTTCGGTATTGCTACCACCTTCAGCCACGACTTAACAAATACTAATTGTAGTTCTGTCCCTTCTCCATCTGTTAAGTCGTGGCTGAAGATGGTAGCAATACCGAAAGTAAATACTTCCGTATATTATACATAGATATATTTTGTGAGCTCAAGATCGTGGGTTCGGAACCCAGCCTCGTTAAACACCCCTGCCCTAGGTGAATACAATTTTAGGTTAAGCAAAATTTAGGACTACCACAGTAGAGTCGGGCTCATGTCCAACAGAGTGACGAAATTGCGCTTCTGGTAGTAGGCAATATGATTTCTTAGTTAAAGCCCGGGCATGAGTCATAATAACTAACTATATTTTGTGAAAAAAACAATATTAGAAAAAAACACATATGTTTTCTTTATTTTTTATCTAATATCAGCTTATTTCTAGAAGAAGCCTCTGACAATTGATAAATGAACAACACAAGAAAACTAATAATATAAGTAAATACGGTAAGAAATAAAGGAATAATAAATAACAGAATATAAATAACAGAAGAAAAAAAATTCTAGGAATAGATAATTAAAATACACAATTTGTTCGTCAAACTTTACAATATTCTTAAATACTCCTAACCCTCTAGATGAATATAGTGAAGTTTGACGAACAAATTGTGTATTTTAATTATCTATCCAATAGAACTTTAGAAGCTTCAGGAATCGGAGATTCTAGGTCTAGGAGATAAAAGAGTCTATGGTAGGAACATGGAGAATTTGGAGAGGGAGAGAGTTCCAGAAGAAGTTAGCCTGGATAAGGTAGGAGTAGGTTGTTGTCCTGAGGGAAGGGAGGTTAAGATGAGGGGAGCTGGTGTCTTTCTGAAGGAAATGATTTAAATTGAAGCATTTGGAAGATGCAGAAGAACTCTTAGGAAGATAAACTGTGGAAACAAAGAGGCTTAGGAAGTATTTTCGATGAAAGAAAGGGATAGAATAAAAAAATTTACATTGCCTAGGAGATGCGGGAAGAGAGACTTCCACTCACCTTGCAGAGGAGACACACTGTTGACAGGAGTTGCCCAGAGATGACTGGTCCCAATGTTGTTGCCCCTTCTCTGGATAGCTCCAAGGAGATGTCGTTGTATCTCTGTCTTCACCTGAGGTCGGAGATTCTCTGGACTTTCCTCCACCTGGAGGGTCATGTTGAGGATGACGGGTCGAGGACTGGAACCACTTGAGGACAGACCTCCGGTCGGCGTGTAGATGGAGTTTACCTTGGAGTCCATGTAAGCATCCGAGAAGGGAGTCATCGACATGGCTGACTCCATCTGGAAACAGGAACGAAGTATAGATTAATCAGTATTTAAGGAGTTAGCTATTATTACTCATGTCCGGGCTTTAACTACGAGGTCATATCGCCTACTACCAGAGCGCTCTTTCGTCACTCTGGTGGACATGAGCCCGACTCTAATATGGGAGTCCTACATTTTGCCTTCCCTAAATTTTTTTTTTATTCACCTAGGGCAGGGTTCTTCAATGAATATCTGACATCGTACAGGCTCGGGACCATCGCTTAACGTCCCATCCGAAGGACGGCGTGCTCAAGTTTATTTTACTTCCCAGATAAAATAAATTAAGGGCCTCGGTCGGGTTTCGAACCCACGATCTTGAGCTCAGAGAGCAAGCACGCATACCAGTGAGCTACCGGAGCCCTCAGTAATTAAGAATTTTGGATCCATTTAACCAAAAAAGGAATAATCGTTAAAAAAAAAAAAAAAAAAGGACGAGGAATGTTAGCGTAAAGTTATCGGGATTCCATCCCATTGGATTCTAAGAAGTGCTAAGAAGATCTGGTAACATCCGAGCAGTAAACTTCGCGTTAGAAAAGCACCCCCCCTTCAATTGTAAGCGAAAAAGTTTCAATTTAAAAATTAACGTTGAATGTAGGATCACTGGTTCAATGAATAACCCTTTTCCGCTGTTTTCTTTTATTAAAAAATAATCACCCTTGCCTATATATTTTGCATGTATTTATAGTTTCCCCTAAGTCCCGTGGTACCGGAGCCATTAATTGCTCTTAATGCAAATAACATAAAATTGGCTAAACTGCTACGTCACAGGAAATGTTTTCAGAAATAAGCATTTTTCTGTTAAGAAAGACAATCTTTCCGTGAATAGTTTTTTTTTCAAAATATATAATTTATGAATTGTATTAGTTTTTTAAATTGTTATCAATTCCACATTTAATTTATATTTTATTGATGTTTATGCATTATCGCTATCAGAGAATTGACAGATTTTCTCACTTCAGCGAAGCTAAATACGTGCAGTGTTGCCCTTTCTCCAAAAAACACACATTAATTTTTCCATTTGTATTTTGATGTTTAGACCCATATTTTTCATGCTAATAATTATTTTTATTATAACTAATTTGTTTTTTTGTTAATATCAAAGTACTCACAATTTTAAGTCCAATATTCCTATGAAGCATAGTACTGTAAGTTTCCTGAACATTTCTTTCATTTTAACTAATGCCATTTACTGCTACAAACTAGTTTCATTCTCTGGAGTCAAAGATCATTCGTTTGGTACGTTTGATATTTTTGGACATTTTCCCCAATTTTCGTAATAAGGAGTTTACGCTTACTGGCTGCTATTAACTAGATTAGTCGGCTGCCAAAATAAGCCTTAATTGGTTAGCAAAAGCCTTATTGGCCATTTGTTAGTAATTAAAATTACTATAAAGTTAGAATTTGTGTTACTTTTTCTTCAATTGTTCATAACTGGATAAATGACCCTACTAAAATTGGATAGAATGCATCGGTAGAGAGTATAGATGATGGGTAATCTCTGTACCTTTTGATAGCTAGGCAATCAAGTACCTACCTAAATTATGTACGAACCAAAATAAGAAGTTTGATAGTTAAGAAAGATAACGGTGATATTTGTTAACTACTATCATCTACACATAACTATTTCGGTGCTTTTAGTACATAAAAGGACTGAATGAAAATAAACTCTTGAAAACTCTTCAAATAAGGTTTAAATATCAAATATTACAAAGTACTAGGTACACTTACGGCTCTCACTGCTTCATACGCCAACTGAAGATATTCTTGTGAATCGGGATCTCTCAATTTTTCATTCCATGCCAATTTGTGTTCATAAAATTTGTCTACTTGTACAGAAGCAACCACCGAAACTACTCCTGAAATAAATAAAAAATATTTGAAAAATAAAAAATGAATGAAAGTTTAACAACTCAGGTTAGAAATATTCCTAAAATGTATATGGATAATAATAATCAAAATGAGCAACCAGAACCGCTGGAGGAACTCTTCTGTTCCTGAGCAACCTCAGACCTACCTGGATGTCTCAACTTCATAATATCCTACCCTCCATAGAATACTCATGGCCGTGGGAAGCTCAGGACCCTGATCTTATCAACAGGCACAAGAAAGAGATCGTAAGTCGAATTGAAGAAAGAAGCCGCTCCAGGAACATTCAGCACATACTGGAATCTAGCTTTAACACATGGATATCTATCTATATATCTACTGCTAAAACGAGTACTTAAAGCTTTTTTTTTTTTTTTTTTTTTTTTTTTTTTTTTTTTTTTTTTTTTTTTTTTTTTTTTTTTTTTTTTTTTTTTTTTTTAGTACTTGAAGCTAAGAACAAACATCGGAAATTGATAGCCCAGATACGGTGAGAGGAGCGTCCTACCTCTTCAAGAGGGAGGACAGCTGTGACGACATCCACCACTTCTTCATGGAGTGTCCAGCCTTCAGCCAACTGAATACATAGTAATGGTTTTAGGTATAGTTAGTTATTCTGACTCATGCCCGGGCGTTAACTACGAGGTCATATCGCCTACTACCAGAGCGCTCTTTCGTCACTCTAGTGGACATGAGCCCGACTCTACTATGGGAGTCCTAAATTTTGGCTACCCTAAATTTGTATTCAACTAGGGCAGGGGTCTTTAACAAGTACCTGACATGGTAAAGGCTCGGGACCATCGCTTAACGTCCCATCCGAAGAACGGCGTACAAGGGGGTCTGGGAGAGCCAGTCTGTTCCGCAAAAGACCAGAGGCTGTCGCCCCCAGACATCCATAGCAACAAATTGTAAATAAAACCAATTATTTGTATTGTACTACCTCCTTCCCCGACGATGAGCGGGCCGGGTGATTAGCCGGAGCACCCGCAAAAAAAGTTTCGAACCCACGATCTTGAGCTCAAAAGGCAAGCACGCATACCACTGAGCTACCGGCGCCCTCTATACAATATATATATTAAGTTAAGGCGCCCTCTAATTATATATTAAGTCGTGGCTGAAGATGGTAACAATATAGAAAATACTCCCATATATTTTGTGAAATAAACAATACTTTTTTTGTGAAATAGACAATAATTAAAAAAATAAGTGTGTTTTATTTATTTGAAGTGTAATTAAATAGACTAGACTGTAACGCCAAGGCACTGCTTTTTTCATATGATTGTATAAGGCACACTTACTCTTGCACGGCTGTCGATGACTGTGCCTGCTGTAGCCCGGGGCACAGTGGCAGGAAGACACCCCCTGTTCAGTGCGGCAGGTCTCATGCTGCTCACTATCACAAGTGCTCCAGTCTCCCACGATACAGGTGTCTATCCGAACTGGAGGGTGTTGGGGCCGACGGAGAGGCGGTCTCTTCACCCGGGTACCCCCCACGCCACCACTGCTAGGTGCACCAACTCCACTGTATGACCTGCAAAGAAAACAATAACGAGTTAATATTGATGTGTAAACATCTTAGCTCTCGGTAGGGGCTATGTCATACCGTAAGACTCGTTGATGTGCATGCATATAAGTCTATGTGTGTCGAACGGTAGCGCGCGCAGAGCACGCACACAACTACACACTTCGTTATCTGTGAAGTCAGCTGTTTTTGAGGCTTTAAGATGCATCGATAGCTTAAATTTCACACAATAAATAAAATTTGTAGTAGAGCAAAATAATATAGCTGTGTAAATCTAAAAAAATTATAATATAATAATTTAAAAACAGCTTATTTCATTTTTTAATTACGAACTTAATCTACAAATGAATGCGAATCGAAGAATTTCAACAAGATATTCGAAAACTACCATCGACGCTGTATTCTCGCGGTTTTTAGAGACACTACAATGACAGTTGTATATATCTTATTTTAGCTATCACAAACCTATAATTTCATGTATAAAAGAAATTGAAGAAAAATAAATTTGAAAGTTTAATTCCTCATACTACTTTGCTTATTGTAACATTATAAAACAAATTTTAATTAAAATCTGTGCACGACAGGAAATACTTGAAACTAAGCATATGTTTACAAATCAATTCTCGTGAGTACCGCGTCTCTCACACATTACTTTTTTTTTTTTTAAATAGCGAAAATGTAAGAGAAAAGACTGACCAGGTTGGGGCATATCTATAGGATGGAGGATGGGGAAGTTCTTAAAGTATTGGAGGGGCATCCGGGAGAGAGAGGATGGTATGAGGAGATGGAGGGAGACTGTGGTAGAGAACAGCCGAATCCAGAGTTACTCAAGTAAGTTGTCACATGTAAAGCCTATAAAGTCCTCAATCTAAAGTTACATATTGACCAATGGTGGTTTTCGTATTCTTTTCTTATAGAATATCCTTCTGACAATATGAATTTTGTGTTTTGTAAGTTTCTCTGGGTTATTAAGTTGCTTTCTTCCCGAGGTCATATCGCCTACTACCAGAGTGCTCTTTCGTCACTCTGGTGGACATGAGCCCGACTCTACTGTGGTAGTCCTAAATTTTGCCTACCCTAAATTTTTTATTCACCTAGGGCAGGGGTCTTTAACGAGTACCTGACATCGTACAGGCTCGGGACCATCGCTTAACGTCCCATCCGAAGGATGGCATGCTTAAGTTTATTTTACCTCACAGATAAAATAAACTAAGGGCCTCGGCCCGGTTTCGAACCCACAGCTACCTCTATAAATATAACAAATGTCAGTAAAGTATATAGTACATAACTAAAATAATTTATTATAATAATAAAAGTAATTAGAATATAAATTATAGGATATTATATTGGTAGAGGACATCTGCCAAAGAAATAAAAATGAAATATTTTATATACGAAATACAATATTTATGTTTCTTTATTAGTTCCTTTTTGGAGAATGAGAGAAAAATTTCGTTTTCCGAATAGACTTCTAATTTGTAAAAGTTAATCTATACAAATAATTATAGACGCATTTCCTTCGCGGGGTATAAAACAATTTTATTTAATAAACGTTGTTAAAAGTAATAACTTTTAAGGATACATTGCATTGTTCTGACGAAACAAAATAATGAAACAGTTAATGGAGGTTGAACTGATGTTCATTTCTGATTTGAATGCACCCCGAAGAAAGGGTCCATAAAGTGAGTTAACCAATCGTTATATAATGTCACCAGTATCCGATGATAACAATTCAGCACTTTATATTTAAACTACCGTTAAAATCAATTACTCGCCAAATTGTCTTGTCCTTATATAGTTGTCATTCAATTTAAGTTAAACCTCATAATATAATAATGACAAGTGAAAAAATAGTCATTATTAATACAGTGTATAAAAACAGAAAAGCTTAAATTGTACAATTTCTGGATTATTGCCACATTGTGTTATTAAATTCTCGGTTACGTCTAGATAGGAGTAAAATAGAAACAGTAAACCTTATAGATTACAAGAGAAAAAAAGTCGGCTATGTACTTCCTCAGAACGAATTATTCAATTAACTTTTCGCTCCTCCTCCAAAACCAGTCCACCGTTTGCGCTAATATTCAATAGTTTACTTACATAGGGGCTCGTAAATCCTCACACTAAATTTTGTGTAGATAAATTCATTACATCGGCAGTTATTATGGTTTTTCTATTGAGCCCCTCTGTCCTGTTCCTAACTGCCATGACTAGTTACACCGCGGAAATATGAGATAAGTTTACATTATCGAAGACGTTAAGATTCGCAGTCCTGACTAGATACGAATCTTAACGTCTTCAATAATGAGAAAAAACCTCATATCCCCGCCGCCTGGCTACCCAGGAAGAGTATGGCGATAGTGCGACAACTTACTTGAGTCTAAGGCTTCTTATACACCAAAGCCGAGCCGAGCCGAGCCGGGCCGGGCGAAGCGATGCGGAGCCGAGCCGGGCCGGGCGAAGCCGAGCCGAGCGGAATCTGCCTGCGTTAGCGGTAGGTAGTACTGCTCAAAACCACTCGGCCTCGCCCGGCGCGGCTCGGCCTTGGTTTGAATACTCCCATGTAAACCCTGCGTAATTAGCGCTCAAGCGTTTTCCGCCCGGCTCGGCCCGGCTTTGGTGTGAAACCCCACTAACTCTGGAATTCGGCTGTTCTCTACCACAGTCTCCCTCCATCTCCTCATACCGTGCTCTTCCTCCAGGATGCCCCTCCAATACTTTAAAAACTTCCCCATCCTCCATCCTATAGTTATGCCCCCACCTTTCATCGCGAAAATGATCAAAACGTATTTAGGGAGCATTGAAACTTGAAAATCCGTTGAAAACTCAGATTTTCGCACGATTACAATACTTCTTTATACTATAGGGTATAACAATTTATAATATCCATGTGACTTTCATAAAATAATATTACTTACCCTTGTGTAGGTTTGAGAGGTGGCCGCTGGGTAGCGCTAGGCTTGATCCCTGCCGTCTCTGTACTTCCAAATAGACTGATGTAGGTCCTCTTCCCGTCGATGGAGACGAAGTGTTGACCTGCCTCAGCCGAGGTGATGACGGATACCTCGCCATTCCCTGCCCCGGGGAGGCTCACTCCCTCCAACTCAACTGGAAACACAGGGGTACACTTAATTAAAAGTATTGTAAAACAGACTTGAAATATTTTTAGTCATATGGATGTCTCAGATATTATCAGGTCACGGAGATTTTAACTCCAAGCTCTTCTTCTTTAGGAGGAAGAACAACCCAAATTGTTCGTGTGGCGGCATCGAGACTACTGAACACCTAGTCCTTGAATGCCCACTGTATGATCAGGCCAGGTTGGAGTTGATTCGCGGACCGGATCATCTGCGGCAGCTGGTGACGGAAACCGCCTACCCAGTGTTCAGCCGATTCTCCCGATGGCTCTTGGCAGAAGAAGAAAAAAACAACAGTATAAGATGAGCTGGGGACAAAAAAAGTCCTATGAATCACCGGCAATGTACTTCCCCAGAAAGAAATAATTAACTTTTCGCTCCCCTCCCAATTCCAGTCGACAGTTTACGCTAATATTCAATAGTTGACTTAAATAGGCGCTACTAAAACCATACACTATATTTTGTGTCGATACATTCAATACAACTGCAGTTATTAGGAGTTTTTGAGTTTAACCTCTCCCTAAACCTCCTTCCCTTTGGCCAATTAGACTGAAAATGAATAAGTGTCGTCGTTAGAGAGTTCTGGGTTTATAAAATTTCGTGTCGATATAGGTTAGGTTAGGTTTTATGACTCATGCCCGAGCTTTAACAACGAGGTCATATCGCCTTCTACCAGAGCGTGGACATGAGCCCGACTCTACTGAGGGAGTCCTAAATTTTTATTCATCTAGGTCAGGGGTCATTAACGAGTACCTGACATTGTACAGGCTCGGGACCATCGCTTAACGTCCCATCCGAAGGACGGCCTGCTCAAGTTTATTTTACCTCCCAAATAAAATAAACTAAGGGCCTCGGTCGGGTTTCGAACCCACGATCTTGAGCTCAGAAGACAAGCACGCATACCACTGAGCTACCGGGGCTCTCTCGTGTCGATATATTTATTCTATCGGGAGTTATCGTATTCACAGACATACACACACACACAAATAAACAGAAATATTTTTTTCATATTTGGAATCTGGAGGTCGGAAAACATGAAATTCCGTTGAAAACTCAACATCGAAATTCTGACCGATTGTATAACTTCCCCTATTGGAAAAGTAGTATTAAAAAGATGGGAGAACTTAGAGAACACTTTGTGCATCTCATTTCCAAACTCGGACTGTGTTCAATTTCAATTACCTGAAATCCTACTGACTTAAATTCTGAGAAAAGGCCTAATTGATCAATTACAATGCTCATTTTTTTTTTTCGAAAAACGCTTCTCAGGCAACAAAATTAACTTAGCACAGAATAAATGAGGAAATTCCATTAAAAAATATTCTATCTTTCTTTTTGTGAAAGCCACAACACAAAAATGAAGCTTAAAAGTCGATTTGTTCCCAAAACATTGCAGATACTGTGGTAAAAAAAAGAATGTTAATGTAAAATTAATTATAAATAAATAATAATTAATAATGAAATAAACAAAAAGGGGTTTAAACAATAAATTACCACATTTCCTGTAGACATTTTATAACTGGTCTTCTATTTAATTTTGATTTCTACAGTAATCTCCGAAAAGGGCCCTAAAAAGATATCAAAAGTTCAAGACGTGCAATTTTTCAAGAAAGTGCACGTATATTTAAAAAAAAATTCAATTTCTAAAGAGATACCATTTTTAATAATTTTAAATAATATTAAATCTAATCCAAAGGTTTTCAAATTATTGAGAACAAATATAGGGTTTATTTTCTTAAATCATCTTACATTATAAAATAAAGAAAACTAAACATTTTTTTTTGGCCTCATCTACGGTGCATATCAGCCATGTCACTGTGTTATCTAAGTTATTTACGACATCAATGGCCCCGGGAGGGAGTTCTATCTACGAAAAACTAAATGTTAAGTCGCGAGTTGAGTGCGAGTGAATTCGGGAACACGCCGAGAATCGATACCTACGGTGTGTTCCTTGAACGACCTGTGGTGAGTGACTTGTTGATTCTTTGAACTACAGAATTCAGTCGTCTCTTAACAACGAGAGGGACCAGTTGGTCGCCACGCGGGGTGGACTGAGAGTCTGGGTCGAGCCAGCACGCGGTGTGCGGAATGGATTCGTCCTTATTACCACGCGGGTATAAGGTGAGTCGTTAGTTACCATGCGGAAGTGAGTTGCTTATTACCACGCGGGTATAAGGTGAGTCGTTAGTTACCATGCGGAAGTGAGTTGGTTATTACCACGCGGGTATAAAGTGAGTCGTCTGTTACCAAGCACAGTAAGTGAGTGACTTGTGTAGTTCCCACGCGGTATGGGACTTATTATTGAACAACTGACTTTGTGTTCGTTACCACGCGGTTTTGTAATAAGGGTGTTGTCCAAATAAATATATCTGTTGCTCTACTCTAAGTTCTCATTAACCTGTACCCAAACCCAACACTAAACATTACAACAAACAAAATCAAAAGAAAAATCTTAAAAACTAAATTCTTAACACTAATTCAATCTTTTTTTGTTTTATATTTTGGCCATTTTTTAAAATTTAAGTTATATATTTCAGGGCATATATCCTGTACATATAAACAAACAACAGTACCTTCTTTTCGGATCAATTTCACTGTCAATTCACTTCTATTTAGTTCATTACAATTTAAGCCTAAACACCACTCTACATGTTCACTCAGACCGTCGTCATTGAACCCAGGCCTCGACCCGTCTCTACACAAACTAAAAAAACAGCTGATGGCCGTGTTTTTTTTTTGTTTTTTTTTTTACTCATTTGTTTTGAAAGAAATGGTTTCTTATTATTTATTTATTAATTCAGTTACTTTTTTATAGAAAAATAAATATAATTAATTTTTTTTTTATATTAATAATTTTTTAATGTATGCATTCTTTTTATACATCACAGTACACATAAAAGTTGAATAAAAAATTAATTGTTGAGTGCAAAATGTGTTTTTGAATTAGTACGAGTCACTCATCGCGATGTATAAGCGGCGCAAATTTTGGGAAAACATGAAGCCGACGATATTTCGCAAATGAGTAGTTGAGGAGTGGCCATTTTCGCCGAATAATGCAATGAAGTATTTTTTTATTGAAGCGATGCAAGTATTGAAGGGATTCGAATGTATTCACAAGAGCGTAAATCTATTAATTCACAATGTTTCCAATAAGAAATTTACAGACGTAAAGTTATCGATGCGAAATTAACTATGGAACTCTATTTGAGAGGTTTAAATGGCATTTTATTACAAAAATACATCCAATGGTAAATAAAGTTCTTAACTTGGCTTATATACGAAATAAATGGCAATTTTGATTTTTCGTTTACACTTTTGGGTAGGGTAACTTACCAGGGTAGATGACAGGCTGACCAGTCTTGGCGGCGTCCGGTCCCTGCACCGCAGACACGGTGATATCGAAGATCTGTCCTCCACCGGCAGACTGGGCGATGCCCTGTGGAGGCCGCTTCAGTCCAGGCTTGTACTCTGGGTCGTCCAGCACTATCCCTGGCCGAGGAGCGAAACCTGTCGGCAAAATAAAATGGTCATTGAAAGTTTGAAAAAAAAAAAAAATTAATTAAAAAAAAAAGAGTTAAATGCACACAAATGATGCCCAAGTTATATTGAAACTTTGAAAAAAAGCAAATGTCTCATTGACGCGATACTCCCGAGAATTGATATGTAAACATCTGCTTTAGTTTCAAAAATTTGCTGTCGTGCACTGATTTTGATTAAAATTTGTTTTATAAAGTTACAATAAGAAAAGTAGTATGAGGAACTAAACTTTCAAATTTATTGTCCTTCAATTTCTTTTTATACATGAAATTATAGGTTTGTGATAGGTAGCTAAAATAAGATATATACAACTGTAATATAACGTCGATGGTAGTTTTCGAATTTGTTGTTGAAATGCTTCGATTCGTATTCATTTATAGATTAATTTCGTAATTAAAAAATGAAATAAGCTGTTTTTGAATCATTATATTATAATAATATATTGAAATATTATATACTACATTTTTTTTTAATTTACACTGCTATATTATTTTGCTCTTATTACAAATTTCATTTATTGTGTCAAATTTAAGCTAGCGAAGCATCTTAATTATTCATTTGTAGATTAAGTTTGTTATTTAAAAATGAAATAAGAAAAATAAAATAAAACATTATATTATTTTTTGTGACATTATGACAACAAATATATTATTTATTTATCAATATTTTCGTTATTATTATTATAGTTAGTTATTATGACTCATGCCCCCCGGGCTTTAACTACGAGGTCATGCAAAATTTAGAAAACAATATGGCGTCTTTTAAGAAATCCAAATAAAAAGCTTGTTAATTGAATTTTTGTTTTTTAAATTACATGCACTTTCTTCAAAACTTTTGATATTTTTTTTAGGGCCCTTTTCGGAAACTACTGTAGAAATCAAAATTTAGTAAAAGACCAGTTAATAAATTTCTACAGGAAATGTGGTAATTCTAATTGATTTTTATTTGTTTATTTAATTATTATTTCATTATTATTAATTCAATTATTATTTATATATTTATATTTATTTATTTTACATAATTTTTTTTTATAACAAAATATTGATAAAATGTATGTTATTTTTCCACTTATTCTGAGTAGAAAAAATAATTGTATAAATAACTACAAAGGGGAAAGAGTATTCTTAAGAGAAAGACAATTCATTCAACTCTAGAAAGAGATGGGAATGAATGAGATGTAATTTGCCCAACGTCACCCAGGACAGAGGTGCACACATCCTGTAGAAAGTGGAGAGTCCCAGGAATGTACAGCTCATTATCACGTCGCAACGAAGTGACTGCAGGTTACACAATGAGAAATTATAGATAAGGGACCAAATAACAATTATATACACCTCATAAAGCTATTTTGAACAGTTTTTTTGTAATATATTTTATAATAACAGGATCTAATATCATTGTATCTCGCTTCAACTAAGTAAGCAGTCAAGTTTCAGAGCGTTTTTCTCTGGAGGATGAGCTCGACTCTCTTAAAATAAAATAATTAAAATAAAAAAATAAAACCGCTTTATTGACATTCTTTTAGAACAAAAGCCTCTCCTTTTGGAGGTTTTGAGTCTACTGCTCTTTCAACAGAAGAACTCAGAAAAGAATTTAACGATTGTTCCTAAATTAAATTAAATTATTTCTTAAGTAAAACTGTTACTTCTTGATTAAAAATAAAATAAAAATAAAACAAGATATAACAAAACAAAAGTAAAAAGTAAAAATGAGGGTTATTTCTTAAATAATACTGTTACACATTTGTTCCATGTTTCTCTGTTGCTGGCCACTGTGCACCATCCATCCCCTATTCTCTCCACTATCTCGTCCCTCCACCGCAGTCCTGGTCTTCCTTTTCCTCTTCTTCTGTCTCTAGGAATAAATCCAAGTGTGCTTCCTTCTGGAGGCTTCTTAGCCTCGACTTCGGTGGAACCTCGCTGTTTCTTATCCTGTCCCTTATCTTTATTCCAAGCATGCTCCTCATCATCCTAAATTTGTTTACTTCCAGACGACGATCCAGCTTCTGTGTCAGCGACCTGTGTGCACCATATAGGATGGATGGATAGACACAGCTCATCAGGATATCCAATATCTCCCTAAAGTATTTTTTTCAGAGATCAGTATTTTTTTGAGTCGAGATAAAACACTGGTCTCGACTCTCTTATGAGAGGTATATTTTGCCTACCTAGGTTTAGTTATTTAGGTTAGGGGTCTTTAAAGAGAACTTGATATACAGGCTGGGAACCATCGCTTAACGTCCCATCCGAAAAACGGCGTGCTCAACGTTTTACTTGTCCGATCTTGAGCTCAGTGGGCTGTTTACATTGGCACACCCTCTATAGTAGGTTGACTATATTAAAGAAAAAACGTTTTTCGCGAATCACCGGCTATGTACTTCCCCAGCAAGAAATAATCAATAACGTTTTTGCTCTCCCTCGAGCCGAAACTTCATATCAATTCATAACAGCTGTTATTAAAGTTTTTGTGCTGAATTTCGTCTTTAGAAGGTTCTGGATAGACAATATTCAACAGTTGCCTTACATAGTGGCTCCTAAATCCTAATATTAAATTTTGTGTCGATAAATTCATTACATCGGAAGTTATTAGAAATTTTGAATTGAGCCCCCTCCCCTCAACCCTCTTCCCTTTAGCCGATATCGCTGAAATTTGCCTTGGATTTTGATGTTAAATATGAAATGTCATGTCGATAAATTCATTACATCGGCAGTTATTGTTTTTTTTTAACTGAACCCCCCCCCCCCCCCCCCGATCCCCCCTTCCTTTTTGCCAAAGCTAAATAAAAAATTGTCGTCCTTATTGTTTGTGAATTCACATATGAAATTTTGGATCGATATGTACATTACAACGGCAGTTATTAGTTTTTGAGTTAAGCCTCTTCCCTTTGGTCGATTTGGCTGAAAAACAGTATGTGTCGTCTTCAGAGGGTTCTGGTTACACATATAAAATTTCGTGTCGATACATTCATTCTATTGGGAGTTATCGTGTGTGTAGACAGACAGTCAGAAAAAAAAAAAAATGTCCGTCTAACTGTGAACACGATAATCAACCGATAGAATAAATGTATCGACACGAAAATTTATTTGTGAATTCAGAACTTTCTAACGACACCTATTATTTTTCAAACAAATAGATCAAATGGGAGTGGGCGATTAGGAGAGAAGCTTGACCCAAAAACTAATAAATACCCATGTAATGAATGCATCGAAACAAATTTTCATATGTGAATTCAAAACCTCATAAGGACGACACTTATCAACTTTCAGCGGAATCGGAAGAAATGGAGGGGGATCAGAGGGGGCTCAACTCAGTAACCTTCAATAACTACCGATGTAATGAATGTATCGAGATGAATTTTCATATTTAAATTCAAAACCCAATGAGGACGTAACCTTTAAAATTTCAGCTATATCGGCAGGAAGGAAGGGGGGTGGGCTCAATTCAAAAACCGTCATAACCATCGGTGTAATGAATTTATCAACATAAAATTTAGTATGAGGCCCTATGTACGTCTTTTTTTTTTTCAATTTTCGAATCAAGGGGGGGGGAAAACATTAAATTCCGTTGAAAACTCAACTTCGATTATATAACTTCCCCTATACTTCGTATAGCTGAGGAAGTAAAAAAAAAAACTACATTTTATTTTATCTAAAAGGTAAAACTCTGTTATATTATTAATTTAACAAATGAGGCTTAGGGTAAAAAAAACAGACCGGAAAATGGTAATTTTGTTACCATGTCCTGTGAGAGAATTAATTTGTAGTTATACAATAAATTTGATTAAAATATATCCGTTCATGAAAATATTTGCATACAGGATTTATGCAGTTATACAGGGTTTCGATAATGTAGCTCATGTAAGTAGGGGCAATACAGTAAGTTGAACTTAATACCCTCGACAACTTTCATTGGAAGTATTACAATAAAGTCCTCGGTGCTTCCCCAGATCGAATTAATCAATTAACTTTTCGCTCCCCCTCCAAAATCAGTTGACCGTTTGTGCTAATATTCAACAGTTGACTTATTAGACACACGTCCCGACAATACCACCCAACAAGACTACACGTTAGTAGCCAACGTGATCTCTTGGAGTGATGTTGTGATCTCGAAGTGCTCTGGATTTGTTTTCCAATGGCACCAAATTTATCAAAAAAGCAAAAAATTGGTTTAGCTTTAGCCGTTATGGTTATTGCCGATGAAAAGAAGAAGAAAAAGAGAAGTTTATGGGCGAAGAAGTGGTTGGGGGGGGGGGGGGGGGGGGGGGGGGGGGGGGGGGGGGGGGGGAGTCTGCTGTCGGGGGCTGTTAGGATATCACGCTGACCCAACTAGATTTGTCGTCCCGACCGTCAGGTACAACTCTTTTTGTCTGCCGACAAGCCTACACACTCACCAACCGTCGGGCCCAACCTTGTCTGTCCCAACAGTTGGGTGGTTTTGTCGGCACGTGTGTAGGGGGTTTTACATAGGGGCTCCAAAATTCTAATATTAAATTTTGTGTCAATAAATTCATTATAAGGGCAATTATTCGAGTTTTTTTATTTGAGGCCTCTTCCCTGAACCCCCTCTTCCCTTCAGCCGATATCGCTGAAATTTGATCGTTTATGTCCGCATCGAGTTTTGAATTTACATATGTAATTTCATGTCGATACATTCATTACGTCGCCAGTTATTGGGTTTTATGAGTCTTCCCATAACCCCCGTCTTCTTTGGCCGAAATTGCTTAAAAATCGATTATTGGGTTTAGGTCACATATATACAGTTTCGTATCGATAAATTTAATCTATCGGCAGTTATAGGAGTTTTTATGTTAAGCCTCCCGTCTAAACCCTCCCTTCCTGTTGGTCAATTTGGCTGAAAAACAATAATTGTCGTCGTTAGAGGGTTCTGAATTCATATATAAAATTTCGTGTAGATACACATTCATTCTATCGGGAGTTTTCGTGTTCACAGACAGATTTTTTTTCTTATTTGGAATCTAGAGGTCGAAAAACATTAAACTCAGTATCGAATTTTTGACCGATTCTTCTTCTCCTATTCTTTGTATATCCGAGGAAGTAAAAATTAGGGTCAATTAACTTCCGGTCTGTCTACGGAAGTGGTCCTCTCTTAAGAATATTCCAATAGTTGTCTGTATAAAGGGCATCTTAAACTCTTGAGCTCTTCAAGAGAAATCTAACCAAATTTACATAATGTTCGTGATGTTTTGTTAGAGGCTTTCATATTGTAAAACGCTACGTCACATAACCAAACTTCTTTGTTTGTTTAACAATAACGTTATTCTACTTATTTTAATTTTTTTAAGTAATGAAGCACTTAACTTCCTACACTTAATTTAAACTATCTAAATATTGAAGTAAATATATTAATTTTGTCAATGACATCAATAGACAGGTTGCATCATAACTTTCACCGTTCTTTTGAAAACAATGGTAAAAAAATACAATAACAAGAGACTGCACAAGGCAATTTAGAATACCTGTAATGAGGTTTACGAAATTTTTCTATACATCATTATGGTAAAAAAATTTGTTATACAAACACTATATAGATACTTCCTTGTATAATGTATATAATGATAATGACTATAAAAAGTATATATGTGATGTGGCCAAGGCAGGACTTTCTTATACCCGTCATGCTTACAGATCACTCACTTTCTCTCTCTCCTTCCCCCTCTCAAAATCAATTCATTCTGGCATTACTGACTTTATGAAAGTAATGAGTTGGCTTCAGCAATTTTGTTTTGCAATGGTACAGTGTAATTCTTAGAATGACTCTCTTCCAATGATTCCATTCCATTTTGAGAAGTGATCTTGGATTTTTTCATTCTTCATCTTATTTAGTTTTTCATAAAACTACCAATAATAAAAATATATTCGTTGCTATGCGATACAATTTAAACATTATTTTGAAATATTTCCCCCGAGGGCGCCGGTAGCTCAGTGGTATGCGTGCTTGTCTTCTGAGCTCAACAACGTGGGTTCGAAACTCGACCGAGGCCCTTAGTTTATTATATCTGGGAGGTAAAATAAACGTAAGCACGCCGTCCTTCGGATGGGACGTTAAGCGATGATCCCGAGCCTGTACGATGTCAGGTACTCGTTAAAGACCCCTACCCTAGGTGAATAAAAATTTAGGGTAGGCAAAATTTAGGACTCCCACAGTAGAGTCGGGCTCATGTTCACCAGAGTGACGAAAGAGCGTTCTGGTAGTAGGCGATATGACCTCGTAGTTAAAGCCCGGGCATGAGTCATAAAACCTAACCTTTTGAAATATTTCCTGCAGAAATGCATTTTTAATAATAAAGCCAAATCTCTGGACTCTTTGGGGGCCATGGTGGCTAGAGCGTAGGGCTTTGGTCGCATTTGTCTTAACCATGGTTTGCGGGTTCGAATCCCGTCTGGGAGTGAGATTTATTTCGTAGATAGAACTCCCTCCCGGGGCCATGGATCTCGTAAATAACCTAGATAACACATTGACATGGCTAATATGCATCGTACTTAAGGCCAAAAAAAAATAATAATAAATAAACATCTGAGGACTCAGAGCGATTGGAAATTTAATAAGGAACATTTTTGGAAAGAAGATATTTTTCGATAGGACTAACAGTTTTCGGATAAATCAATGAAACGTCTAAAAATATGTGTTTCAAAACTACATTTCAGGACGGTTTCAGTATATCTCAAAAACCGGACGATCTACAAAAATATCACTTGAAAATATTCTTGGTCATAAACATAAGGCCTAGGTGAATAAAAATTTAGGATAGGCAAAATTTAGGACTCACATAGCTAAGTAGGGTTCATGTCCATCAGAGCGATGAAAGAGCACTCTGGTAGTAGGCGATATGACCTTGTAGTTAAAGCCCGGGCATGAATCACAATAACTAACTAGTAGGAATCTCTTTGTTACTGACGACTTATTAGAATTTCCCAATGTTTTTTTTTTTCGATCGAAATAATTTTAAATGTACATACATTACAACTTTCAAAAATTATTACATTCACGCCTCGAGATAATCAGGGTAATGACCAACGTTACGCTCTCTCGTTAAAGTGCAATTAACACATTAAATTCTTTTAATTTAACATAGTAATTAATGTTAGCTGCATGTTCCGTTATACTAGTCATCTGTGAATCGCCAGTTATGTACTTCCCCAACACGTTATGTGTTTGTAAGTTAGCCTGTAGTGGGCTATCAGTCTGTGTTATTGCTCTCCACAGTTGATCCCTACCGTTAGTGTAACAACAGCTCAATTACGAACTATACTGCCATGTGAAAACAACAAGATGTCAGCAATAACAATTATAAGTAAAAAAATGAATTATAAAGAAAAAAAAAAAAATGTGTAAAAGGTAAAAAAAAAAAGATTTACAGATTCTAAATAAATTAAATGACTTCTGCAATGTCTTTAAGAAAGTTTATTATTTTCTTATATTTTTCTTTGACGCGGTTCTTCAGCCAATGTTGCAGGGTGTCCGTCCGGTTGAGATCTGGATACTTTCGTCTTGTCTCTTCGTATTTCAGACACTTCAGTAGCACATTGTCCATATCCTCTGTGCTGCCGCATCGGTCGCATTGAGAACTATTAGTCACCTTGATGATGTGTAGGTTTCTGTTGACACGCCCGTGGTTTGTCCGGAGCCTGCTCAACTGAACTATCTCCCGATGATGCAAGCCCAAGTGTGCTTGTTGCAAGCCAAGATGATGTGCCTCTATTATTTATATAAATGAAGAATGCCCTTGTCGAAACGTCTAAGAGAAAAAATGGTGATCTAAGAGCCTTTTTCCAACTTTTCAAAGAAAAATGCTAAATTTTAATCAATTGTGTGTTATGAAACCACTGAATGCGTAGAAGGTTGACGCAATCGAAATCAAAACTTTTTTTAGGTCAGTGGGAATACCCATACGTCCAGAATCGGTGACTATTAGTTATTATGACTCATGCCCGGTCTTTAACTATGAGGTCATATCGCCTACTACCAGAGCGCTCTTTCGTCACTCTGGTGGACATGAGCCCGACTCTACTCTGGGAGTCTTAAACATTTTGCCTACTCTAAATTTTTATTCACCTAGGGCAAGGGTCTTAAACGACATCGTACAGGCTTGGGACCATCGCATAACGTCCCATCCGAAGGACGGCGTACTTAAGTTTATTTTAGCTCCCAGATAGAATAAACTAATGGCCTCGGTCGGTTTTCGAACCCACGTTCTTGAGCTCAGAAGGCAAGTATGCATACCACTGAGCTACCGGCGCCCTCTCTAGTGACTGTAGGACTATAAGAGAAAGTTCCTTCAGGAAGTTCATTACTTATTACTACACAAAAAACTTCAGTAAAAGATAACCGAGAAAAAGGCGTGAATCCCGGCAATGTACTTCACTCGAACGAATAAATCAATTACTTTTTCGTCACTTCTCCAAAACCAGTCGACCATTTGGAAAACCGTTATACAAACCATAGTAACTGCCAAAGTATATCTATATCTGTGTGGCAGTGTATCTGTGAACACGATAACTCCCGATAGAATGCATTTATCGAGACGAAGTTTTATATGTGAATACAGAACCCTCTAAAGACGACACATATTGTTTTTCAGCCAAATCGACCAATGGGAAGAGGGGATTAGGGGAGGCCTAAGTCAAAAACAAAAAGGTTACGTCCTCATTGGGGTTTAAATTTAAATATGAAAATTCATCTCGATAAATTCAATACACCGGTAGTTACTAGTTTTTGGGTCAAGCTTCTCCCCTATTCGCCCACTCCCTTTTGATCTATTTGTCTGAAAAATAATAGATGTCGTCGTTAGAAGGTTCTGAATCCACATATAAATTTTCGTGTCGATACATTCATTCTATCGGTTGATTATCGTGTTTACAGTTAGACGGACATTTTTTTTTTTTTCTGACTGTGTTTGCGTACACAATAACTCCCAATATAATGAATGTATCGACACGAAATTTTATATGTGTATCCAGATCCCTCTAAAGACGACACATATTGTTTTTCAACCAAATCGACCAAAGGGAAGGGAAGAGGCTTAACTCAAAATATAATAACTACCGTTGTAATGTATATATCGACATAAAATTTCATACGTGAATTCAAAACCTCTTAAGGACAAAACTTTTTAAGTGGGGGGGGGATCTTTTAAGGGATCAGAGGGGGTTCAATTAGAAAAAAACCTATAACTGCCGATGTAATGAATTTATCGACATATTTCATATTTAAAATCAAGACCCAAGCCAAATGTCAGCGATATCGGCTGAAGGGAAGAGGGTTCAGGGGAGGGGGCCCAATTCAAAGTTTCTAATAACAGCCCATATAATGAATTTGTCGACACAAAATTTAATATTAGGATTTAGGAGCCCTTATGTAAGTCAACTGTTGAATATTAGCGCAAACGGTCGACTGATTTTGGAGAAGGAGCGAAAAATTAATTGATTAATTCGTTCTGGGGAAGTACATTGCCGGTGATTCACCGACTACTTTTTTCTATAGTCGAAGAACATACTTTTTCCATAATACCTTCATTATGTAAAATTCCCAAAAATTTGAAGGTTCTCACTACATATTTGATTCCGCCAAAGTGCATCTAATTTATATACCTTTAAATAAGTTATGTACTTCGCTCTATATAACAGGTCATGTTATTAAAAGAACCAAAATAAAAAAAGTACAACCGTTATGACACGTATCACCTGTAAGGAGATCAAAGGGAAAAATAAATAAAAAAATAATATGTTGACATATCTAGTAGAAAAACTTATCCCCACCAACCGCAGACATGACACCTTTTTAGGAATTTTAACCCAGATATGTGCAGATTACCTCCGTATATTTATAGGAGTGGCATTACATTCTTTACATCTTCAGCTAATAAAAGTATAGGGGAAGTTATGTAATCGGTCAGAAAATCGAAGTTGTGTTTTCACCGGAATTTGTGGAAAAATGCTGTCTTGCATATCCAATAAAGACGATACATATTGATTTTCAGCCAAATTTACTAAGGGGAGAGGGGGATTAGGGGGAGGCTTAATACAAAATCCCCAATAACTGCCGATATAATGAATGTATCGATATGAAATTTCATATTTTAAGTCAATAATCCCATGAGGACAATTTCTGTTAATTTTCAGTGAAATCAGCCAGAGGGAAGGGGGGTTCTCAACTCAAAACTCCAAGGAACTGCCGATGTAATGAATTTATTAAAAATAAATTTAGTACGATAATTCAGAAGAATATGTAAGTCAACTATTGATTATTAGCCCAAACGGTAGACTGGAGGGCATTGAAATAGTAGCCTACTGAGCTTAAGATCGCGGGTTCGAAACCCGGCCAAGGCCCGTAGGTTTTTTACCTAGGATGTAAAAAAAACTTAAGCCCGCTGTCTTTCGGATGGGACGTTAAGCGATGGTCCCGAGCTTGTGCGATGTCAAGTATACTGTTTATGTTAGAGGAAATCCTATATACGGAAACGGAATTTTATTCTCACTGTTCAAAAAGAATAATATAATCACAATAAAGAATCGTGGTTCATATCAAAAAACATTATTTGAAACAAAGCTTTCATTTTTATTTTTTGGGCAGAGTTCCTCCACACCTTAAAGGTCATTCGAATGTACGTTATTGTTTTATTTATTCATCTATAATTTTTTATTTTTTTATTTAGATTTTATTTTTTTTATATATTGTTATAGTTACATTGTTTTCTTTTTCTTTTTTATATCTCGCCACATTGGGACCTGATGAAGGGACGTAAGAACGTACCGAAACATCGTTGGGATAAATACACTTCCGAAGAGTTTTTTGAAAAATAGTTACCTCAATTTTTATTAGATTGAAAAATGTATCTACTTATTATAAATTGATCTAAGTATTCATTTTTTTTATTTGTTCAGTTTTTATTAATTTAATTTTACTTTTTTTAATAGTTTTGTTATTACTACTAATCATAGGTGTGTTAGACTCAAGTAGTTATAAATCTAATATATAAGCTATCTTAACGTATAAATTCTTTTGACGTATCCTATTGCCATGTATTGATGTATATTGACGGAAATATATTTATTATTATTATTCATTAAAGGTGAATAAACAAGAGTAGACAAAATTTAGGACTCAAATAGAGTCGGGTTCGTGTCCACCAGAATGACGAAAGAGCGCTCTGTTAGTTGGCGATATGACCTTGTAGTTAAAGCTCGGGCATAAATAATACCGGGGGGGGGGGGGGGGGGGGGGGGGGATTTAATTAATTCGTTCTGGAGAAGTATATAGCAGGTGACTCACCGAATCGTTTTTTTTTTTTGCAAAATGGCTGCCATTTGTGTGTGTGTGTGAGTTGTCCGTTATTTGGGTTACACGAAAGTGTACAGTTAAGGTGTTGTGAGGTACCGTAGTGTGTGTGACCAGTGTGTATAATAACGGACAGTGGACACCGTACCGTACAGTCCTCCACTTGCACAATAACAGAGGGGGGGGGGGGGGGGGGGGGGGCTATTGTCAAATTTGAAATACTCGAGAAGAGAATTACAGACCAGAATGTCCGCTAGATTCAATCTTCAACTTCAGCTTCTAACAGTTAGGTTAATCACTGTAGAACTAAGAAGAAACCTAACTGCAAACATTGTATTACAAGGTAATAAAATATATGAAGTATGGAGGAAGTTATGTAATCGATCGAAAATTCGAAGCAGAGTTTTCAATGAAATTTCATGTTTCCGATCTCCAGATTTCTAATATGAAAAAAACAACTTCTGTGTCTGACGAGAACTCCCAATAGAATGAATGTATCGACAAGAAATTTTATATGTGAATCCACAACCCTCAAATAACAACACATAGGTACTGATTTTCAGCGAAATCTGTCAAAGGCAAGGAAGGGATTAGAGGGATGGCTTAATATACTGACACGAAATTGCATATCGCTTATTTGCTGCAACAGCGACTTAACTCAAAAACTGGGATTTTCTAGGAGGAGCATTTCAAACTTTTGACGTGTAATAACTTGATGCATTCAAAATAACTTATCTGCATATTTTAATGAAAGAATACAATATAAAAGACGAGAAAATGTACAGTAACAGCTATAGGCCTTATTGAGGTTTCTCCCTTAACCTAAGGTGACCATTTTTTTGAAACAGAATTCGCGACGCTCCAAAATAATTACCCCCCCTCCTCCCCCCTCAATACCACAGAAAATATTAACAACAAAATATAAACACCAAAAACATTAATACTAAGATAAGGGCAATTAAATTCTAATAATAAAAATAACATACACCTTATTATCATTAATGAGTCTTAATGAACTTTTTAATTATTTAAATACACATAAAAATACAACACAAATTCTTGATATGTTGTTTAAGTATAAATAAAACTGGTCAAATGGTTACATCAATTAGGCATTGTATTTTTCAGATGAATGAATTATTTTAGCTAGGTTTTGTTTGAAATTAACATTTTATAAAAGTCTTGGCAGGACATGTTATATAATCCCATACCTAAATTTGGGACAAACGGCCCGTCCCGAATGACGCTCTAAAAATTTCGGGACCCAACCTCAAAAATCAGGACGGATGGTCACCTTACTTTAACCTCACTTTAAACTATGACATTCTTGCAGCAATAATAGTTTTCTCGGCAAGCAGATGAAGTTCAGATGTGTCGTTCAACCCGGTAAAAGTATATGTGAGAATGGTTCCTCCGATGCCCATAACTCAAAAACGCCCATTTTTTAGTTATGTCATTGTTGCAGCAAATGAGCCATATGTAAATTCAAAGCCCCACAAGAATAATGCCTACCAATATCAACCGACGGAGAGGGGGATTAACACAAAATTTCCAATAAGGGGTCATTCATAAATTACGTAAGACATTTAGGGGGGGGGGGGGGGGGGGGATTAGCTCAATATTACTAATTCTTACTATAGGGGAGGGGGGTAAAGAATTTGATCTTATGTAAGTTTTTGAATTTAAAATCTACTACTTTCGCGCTAAGAAATGGCGCTATTGGATAGCGCCATCTGTACTTAGTTCTCAAATTCAGTATTGAATCCTACACAAATCATATGGTCTCAGTACTTCTAGACATTTTTTTATTCTATTGTCTCGCTGACTAGGGATTTCCCTATTGCTTGAATTTTGAAAAATAATTGTCATTTTAGTATCATTTATTTATTATACCTGACATGTCTGCATATTTACATGCACTATTATTTAAAGCTTGGCTACAAGCTGCTAAAACTGTCTTTTATTTTATCAATACGATCATTTCTTTCGAAAACTACTTATCAAGAGGTAGAGGGGGGGGGGGGGCTTTAAAAAAGCCTTACGTAATTTATGAATGGCCCCTAACTGCCAAAGAATGAATATATCGACTTATGAAATTTCATAATTAAATTCAGAACCCTATAAGGATGGCAGCTAAAATGTTCCTCTAAATCAGACGATTGGCTTTGGAGGGAGAGCGGTAACATAAATAATTTTTTAAAGAAGCATTTATAAATTTTTTACAGGAGGATCTATGGTTAGCCTAAAGATAGGTTCTTTCAGAGTTATTTCTCTCTTTAACTAGTTGCAGACTAACATTAAACACAAGTACTGTTTGTTAAAAAGGTTTCAAGTTTCTGACATTTTCTTTTATGCGAACTTTAACCTTAGCTCGTGAGAACTTTGTATTTCTAATCTTAGAGAAGGATTAGGAAATTTGACTTTAAAGAGAGACGCCTTTCATCTTCGAGTCTTTGGCGACAGAACCCTGGCACCAGGACGTACTATCAGGCTTGAGCAGCCACTATTACTCTAGTGAGTATAGTCCTAGGAGTTAAACAAGTCCTTCTTCTCTATATATAATGTAAAATTTCATGTCAATATATTCAATACATCGACAGTTATTTGGATTTTGTTTGCCTAATTTGACTGAAAATCAATAGGTGTCCATATGAAATTCTGGATTCACATATAACATTTTGTATCGATACATTCATTCTATCGATAGTTATCGTGTTCACAAACACACAGTCAGACATTTTTACTTCCACAGCTATATGAGGTACAGAGGAAGTTATGTGATCGGTCAAAAATTCGATGATGAATTTTCAATGGAATTTATTGTTTTCCGACCTCTTGATTCTGTGTATGTCTGTGAACACGAAAACTACCGATAGAATAAATTTTCTGCGGAATCAGTTAAAGGGAATTGGGGATTAGAGAGAAGGGTTAACAACAAAAACTCTTATATATGTAATGAATGTATCGACATGAAATTTTATATTTAAAGTAAATAATTTTCAGCAAAATCGAGCCAAAATAAGGGGTTCAGGAGAGGGGGCTCAACTCAAAAACTCTAATAACTGCCGATGTAATGAATATATCGACACAAAATTTACGATGTGGATTTAAAAGCCCCTATGTAAGAGTTTTGGAGGGAGAGCGACAAATTAATTGATTAATTTGTTTTGGGGAAGTACATTGCCGGTGATTCACGGATCACTCTTGTTTTTATCTTAGACAGTACAATATAAGCGAACTTTAAAGGTGATGCTCATAGTTTCACCCCGCCTAGGATACGTTCAGAACTGTATAGAGAAGTAGGTTACCTTTGTGAGGTTTGGTCGTGAGGCTCTGGTTCCAGCGGGTCGGTTTGTGAGAATCGCTTAGGGTGACTATCTCCACTATGGAGGGCTCTATCGTCGTCTGGTTCCTCATTGGAGTTGCGGCTGTCATTGGTAGTCTTTCTGTAGTTGTTGTTATTGTCGTCGAAGAACTTGGCTTTGACTTTTCCGTTGTCGTCGTTTTGGCACTTGGTTTTTCTGTAATAACTGTTTTCTGGGTTGGTTTGGTTGTTGGTTTGAATGTGGTTGTTGTCGTTGTTGGGGGTTTTGATGTTTTTGCTGGTTTCTCCGTTGTCGTTGTTCTTGATGTTGGTCTTGGTGGAAGGGGTGTGGTGGTGGTTGTTGTGCTGTTGGAGGCAGTGGTTTTGTTGACTGGTGCTGTTATTGGTTTCTGGGTGGTTGTTGCGTTGTACACAGATGCTGTTTCCTGGACTATGTTTACATTGGAGGATGTGCCAACGCCGAGGACAGTTCCGTTCTGTTTCAGAGTTGATGATGACATTGTTGAGGCCAGAGTGGGTTCAATGAAGACCTTGGTAGTGTCTTTGCTCGGTTTTGGTTTGACGGGACGTAGCGGCTGCCTCATTGGTTGCGGTTCTGTCGGTACTATCTGTTCTGGAACTGGAATCCCGGTCACGAACGGTTTAATTACCGGCTTCTCGAATGGGTATGGTGGTGGATCCCTCCTCGGTGGTGGATCCAGAATCAAGGCGGGCAGATCCGAGATCCGTGGGGGACCCCGGTTATTGATCCGAGTTTTGAATGGGCGCGGTGTCTGACCCGGATGAACGTTGCCATTGAGCAGTTTGACGAAGCCAGTGATGATCTCGTGTATGTCCGGACTGCTCTTCCTTGTCTCTGATCGCCCTGCAGCCGTCGAGGCAGTGGCCTCCCCCCCCTCCTTCCGTCCGGGAGGCCCAAACTCTTCCCCCGACTCCGTTCGCAGGATGGACCGTCGACTTGCCGACTCCGCCTTGGTTGGCTCCAGATCCAGATAACCTTCCCTTAAATCATTCGTGAAACTGAAGTGTTGTTCGACTAGTGGCTCATAGTCCACCCGGTCGCTGGCCTCTTTCTTGGCTGGTTCTTCACTGACTCCGCCCGATTCGCGCGTTACGCTAGCTTGATCTGTCGTCGCCACTATCCGAGGCATGTCCTGGGTGCTGCTAGCCTTGGTCGGCAGGATCTGAGGCGTTGATCCTGTCTGTACACTGGCTTCATCATCCTTCTTTTGTGAAGTCGTTTCATCTGAAAAAATAAAAACGGTTACAATTAATAATCATGCTTATAATATCAATAATCAAGTTTTTACAATTTGATATAGAAAGACAAAAAAACAATTATTTTACACTAGCTGTTCGCTAACTTGGGACATTATTATGTCCATTACATTTTAGGATAATACTAGGATGGTTCAGATATCAGTTGTGTCCTGAAAGTGTCTGCAGACGGCACCTCAAATGATAAGGACCACCTTTTACACTTCTTATCCCATTGTCCTTCTTTGAGTTATCAATTAAGGACGGATTGACCAACGATATAATACGAAGGAGGAGAGATGAGGCTTGTGGTCGATAAAACAAACTTGTGGAATTTCTGCCAAGCTTTCGGCACTGAGTGTACCTTCTTCAGGGCCTGTATTGACATAATATTATATACATTGTTAGTCAGTTGTCATTGTGTCTAAGGGATGAGACCAAGGTCTAAAAATAGCAGGTATTTTGACATTTTGGGGCTTTATATGCGACCACAAACAAATATTGACATGACCTCCTCTCATCCTATGATGGAGTAGAAAAAATTAACATACTTTGTGGAGGTGTCTAACTTTCTCAAAATACTTAACTATCAGTACTCAATATTAAGTTTAATGATTGCTAGAAAACAGAAAATAATGTAACGGCTACTTCTCCAGAATAAATCGGCAGTGATTAGAGTTTCTGAGTGAATCCCTTTCCCTTCGGCTGATTTCGCTGAAATTAACAGGTATTGTCCTCATAGGTTTTTCAATTTAAATATGAAAAAATGCAGAATTACCCCCCCCCCCCCCCCCCCTCTAGCGCATAGGCTCATAAGTCTGAAGGATAAAGAAATATGCACGTTAAATTGGCAATTGCGTCTTAGTGATGATCGAAGGACTTCTTGCGGTATTGCTCACAGACTTTAATTACGTCATTCGTTTACAGACTCAGACTATTACTCAACCTGTCAACGACCCCCCCCCCCCCCCCCCCCCCCCCTGATGAACATCCTGCCTTGTTTCATGCCGATACATTGATTAAAACAGCAGTTATTAGGGTTTTTGTGTACAATAATAATTAAGTAATATATATATAAAATTTCGTTTCGATACCGACAAAGACAGAAAGAATTTTTTTAAATACAGTAGAATCCCGATAATTCGTATGGTCAAGGGACTGACGGTTTGGTACGAATTATCGGGATAATCAATTATCGGGAGTACAAAATGTAAAAAATTAAAAAACGTATTAATGCAAATATGTATGTATTAAGAAGTATGTACAATGTGGTAAGAATATAAACTATACAATAAACACTGCTTTATACTAAACTATACAATAAACAATACCTGCAATAAAAAATATGTACATATGTTCTAGATTAAATAAACACCAATCAAACATTTGTTGGAAAAAATGTTAGAAAAGATCAATAAAATTGCTAACTGCCCCCTCTCCTCATTTCATTTCAGTGAAGAGTACGAATTACATGACATTTCATAGAAAACATGTCTCTCTCACTCGCTCTCCCCTTTGGTTCTGTAGGAATCACGTGATTTCCTAGAAAACATTTATCTCACACTCATTCTGCTCTCTCGTCTCTCACTGTCCTCTTTCCCCCTCTTGAAAACAGTACGAAGTAACGAGGTTTTTTTAGCTGGAAATACGAATTATAAGACGAAAACTGACATTATTGCAGAGATATTGTGAAATAATTCAAATGGACTTGAAAAATAAAATAAAACTTGTTTATTTGATATATTGTCTAATTTCACTAACTATATACATATACATGGGAGTACTTTCGGTATTTCTACCATCCTCAGCCAAAAGCATAAGAGATAAGACTAAGTTAATTTTCAGAATGTCAGCCTCTCGAGGAACCCATTACCGTCCCCCTACTGGTGTTCCCCATGACGTCAGACATTCCTAACTAAGCTAAATTGTCAAGCTGTGAGATATTTTATGACAAGGCGGTCCCCATATTTCAAATGTGTGACCCCTTCTAAGATCTAGGTATAAAGCATTAACAATGAACAGGCGAATAATATAACATTAACAAATCAAAAATAATTGGTTCCAGTTACAACTTAATTAAAATTATTATACTGTAAATTATATAAATATATCTATTGGCAAGATTCAGATAAATCATATATCTATATATATATATATATATATTGGTAAATTCTATGTATATTTAAACGTACCTGTGCACATCGACTGGAGGGTCATATTATTGGTGACAGTAAAGGGGAATATTTTAGATTGGTTTGGTCGTTCATACAATTTCCATTTTTTAAAGTTCTGTTTATTTCTAATTGTTCTAATGAGTTGAGCAATGTGCTTTTTTCGCAGAAATGAAGGTATTTTATGCCTGTGTCTTTATCAAACGTATGTTTGTGTTGGTTGATGTGTTGTGCAAATGTTGATTTTGTTATGTTGTGTGTTGTGTCCATGTTAGTATCTATTTCTGATATATGTTCTTTGAGTCTTTGTTTGAATTGTCTCCCAGTTTGTCCTGTATAGACTAGGTTGCAAGAGTTGCAATTTAATTGATAAACCCCACTCTTTTCTTCTGTTTTTATTCGGTCTTTCGTATTGTTAAGGTGTTTGTAAAGTGTCCTATTTGTTCTGAAACTAACATTGAAGTTTTCTTTTTTAAGAATATTGCCTATTTGTTCAGAAATTTTCCCGTAATAGGGTAAGCTTACCCATTTCTTTGTTTCTGTTGTGTTTATTATGTCTAGTTTGGAGATATCTTTTAAATTGATTTTGTTGGTTACTTTTTTTCTAATTTTTTCTATTGTATGTTGTTTGTATCCGTTTTTTATGGCTATGTTGTTGATTATATCTATTTCTTTGTTTCTGTCTGTCACGTTTAGTGGTATTGTGTAAGCTCTATGGAAGAATGAGTAAAATGTCGCATGTTTATGTGATATAGGAGCGTTTGATGTATTGTGTATAATTGAATCTGTGGTTGTCGGTTTTCTGTAGATGTTGTATTCAAGTTTATTATTATTTATTTTTAAATTCAAGTCTAGAAAATTTAATTTGTCACCCCCTAATTCTATGGTGAATTTTATTTTATCATGAATATTATTTACAAAGTCAAAGAGTTGCTTAATTTGTCTATTAGAACCATTAAATAGGATACATATGTCATCAACATAACGGTACCAGAAATTAATTTTATCATTGTGTACTGTTTCCCGTAAGATGAGTTTCTCTAAGTGGTCCATGAAAATGTCAGCTAATAGGGGGGACAAGCAGGAACCCATGGCTAGTCCGTCTTTTTGTTCATATATTTGTTCATTGAACATGAAATAATTTTGGCTAGTGCATAATTTTAAAAGGTCATATATTTCTATTTTTTCAAAAATTGAATGTTTCGTATTAATTATCAACGAGTTAACAATGTCGAGACATTCCTGCACGGGGATATTAGTAAATAAATTGGTGACGTCCAATGACAATAGTTTCGCCCCCGATGTGATATTTATAGATTTGGTTTTTTCTACAAAGTCTATAGAATTGATGACTGTATGTGAGGGTTGAAATTGTATGAATGATCTCAGTTTTTTATTTAAAAATTTAGATAATTTGTGGGTTGGCGAGTTGATAAATGATACTACCGGTCTTATTGGGACATTTTCTTTGTGAATTTTGGGTAGACCTGTTAGTCTAGGAGTTATGGGGTTCATTACTATAAGTCTTTGTGAACACATACCTTTTATGATGAACTTAGATCTATTTAATGTTGCACGTACATTCTTTTGTATTGACATGGTTGGATTCTTATTTATTTGAACAAAACCGAAATATGGGGACCGCCTTGTCATAAAATATCTCACAGCTTGACAATTTAGCTTAGTTAGGAATGTCTGACGTCATGGGGAACACCAGTAGGGAGGGTAATGGGTTCCTCGAGAGGCTGACATTCTGAAAATTAACTTAGTCTTATCTCTTATGCTTTTGGCTGAGGATGGTAGAAATACCGAAAGTACTCCCATGTATATGTATATAGTTAGTGAAATTAGACAATATATCAAATAAACAAGAATTATAAGACGTTTTAAGTGACCTCGAGCATACAAATAATACGAATTACCGAGGGGTCCGAAATGCATTGTTTTTATACCACTTATCGGGATTTTCTCTGGGGACCGGCTTTGTACGAATTAGCCGGAAATAGGAATAATCGGGATACGAAATATCGAGATTCCACTGTATTTGTAGAATCAGGGCGTCGGGAAACATGAAATTTTGTTGAAAACTCAACAACAAATTTCAGACCGATTACATAACTTCCCCTATACTTTGTGGGGAAGTAAAAAGAAGGGAGAATTAGACCGTGTGTCATGAGCGTTAGTTCCGGGGAGGACATACAGAGTGCAGGAGTGAGTATAGTGCGGGCCCGCCAACTTTCTCCCTTCCCGCTCCCGCCTCACTTTAGACCATCTCTCCTCTTCTATACCCTAAAACTGTTACACAACCTCTGACACTTCACCAACCGGACCTTGTGTACATTCCACAGCACTTTTCAGGAAGGAAGGAGTGTAACGGATGTGGTGGGCCTCATTCGTCAGTTTAAATTAGACGTATGAGCAGGGTTGCCAACCATTATATTATAAAGTATCATGCTTTATTATTGGTCGATATACTTTATACATTTGCATAACTGTCTTTATAACGTACGAAAAGAAATCCTCTTATACGTAAGTTACGAACGATTGCTTGATCAGTTTTGCCTGTTAATAGATTAGGTTTTATGACTCATGCACGGGCTTTAACTACGAGGTCATACATACCTACTACCAGACCGCTCTTTCGTCACTCTGGCGGAAATGAGCCCGACTCTACTGTGGGAGTCCCAAATTTTGCCTACCCTAAATTTTATTCACCTAGGGTAGGGGTCTTTAACGAGTACCTGACGTACAGGCTCGGGACCATCGCTTAACGTCCCATCCGAAGGACGGCGTGCTTAACTTTATTTTACCTAACAGATAAAATAAACTAAGGGCCTCGGTCGGGTTTCGCACCCATTAATTACTTTCTTCTATACTACTAAAAAAAAAAAAAAAAAATCCCGGAGATTTCTGTTCAAAGTTTTTTTCATTTGTTCACTAAAAAAAGTACCTAATCGATAAATGTAGGTAATTCCCCAGCAAGAATTTATCAACTAAGCATTCACTTTCTCTCTGAAACCAATGTACCAAATTTGGCTGATATTCAATAAATGTTTTACTCTACGACTTCTGGAACGTATTAAATTTCGTGTTGATCGATCCATAGGTAGTTATTATAGAGTACAACCCAAATATATTATATCCTCTACTCCCCCCCCCCCCCCCCCCTCCTCTTCCCTTAAGCCGATTTCCGATTTGGCTGAAAATGTTAATGTTAAGCCCCTTCCAAACCCAATTTTTTTTTTGCAAATATTAAATTCTGGTGAAAACGCAACAAAAAAATTTTTGATCGAGTACATAAATTCCCCTATATTTCATATAGACAGAGTAGTAACACATTTTCTACCATATTCTATGAAGTTAGGCGAGCGGATCAAAGGCGGTAGTAGGTCGGGGGGTAAATATCTACCATGGGGTAGATTAATATCTACCCAAGAAAGAGGCCTAAAGACTAATAAAGATGCCTCGTTCGTGACTATTTCTCTAGGATCCAAAGAGACAGGAACAATAGACATAACTAGGCCATGGGGCAAAATTATACCCTGGTATTCGTTAATTCTAGTATAGAAGGCCTAATTCTAGCATAAAGGGATCTAGGGCAAAATAATTTCCTCTCAGACTAACCTTCCCTTGTCAGGTATACTTGATTTCTGGGGCATATGTAAGCAATAAGACGCACGGTGCGACGCCAAAATTGCGGGAGGGGGTAAGTCTTTTAAAGGAGCGACGAAGTTGCTCAATTTGTGGGAGAAGAGCTATGAAGAGATTGAGGATACGGTCCAATAGAGAGCTGAAGGACCTGGTGGTCTTCAAGGGGCGGCTGCGATGGCTACAGAGTACCTAGGGTAAAAGAAACTTAAGTACGCCGGCCTTTGGATTGGACGTTAAGCGATGGTTTCGAGCCTGTACGATGTCAAGTACTCGTTAAATATCCCTACCCCAGACAAAATGTAAGACTCCCATAGTAGAGTCGGGCTCATGTCCACCAGAATGACGAAAGAGCGCTCTGGAGTAGGCGATATGACCTCGTACTTAAAGCCCGGGCTTGAGTCATAATAACTAACTAACCTATGATGATACTGGAGGAGCACCCGGGAGGATAGAGGCTCAGGACTTACCATGTAAGTCAAATATTGAGTTTTACCTCAAACGGTTGATTGGTTTTGGAGGGAGAGCGAACACTTAATTAATTCGTGCTGGGGAAGTCCTTTTTTCGAAGAAAAAAAAGATGAGAATTCAAAAAAATCTTTAACTAATTAATAATTTTAAAACTTTCCTCGACAGGAAATAGAAAAAAAAGGGATAAAAAAAAATGAACTATTTTATTAGAAATTTCTATTTTGGAATTGTGGGGCACTTTCATCAGAATATTTGGGATTATATAAGTTCAGTGAAAGTGTTTCCGTATGTATCACATCAGTATTCCGGCGGAACTCAAATGTGTCAACCATACGAAATAGAACTGACATTATGAACATTCGGTTCTATAAACTTTATCGGTACTGATATATGGGATACTATTGGACTGCAAAGACCTCAATCAAATAGTAGTAGTCAGTAAGTTACTGTGACTCATGTCCGGCCTTTTAACTTTGAGGTCATATCGCCTACTACCAGAGCGGTCCTTACATTTTTAGGCTAGGGGTCTTTAACGAGTATCTGACATCGTGCAGGCTCGGGACTATCGCTTAACGTCCCAACCGAAGGACGGCATGCTCAAGGTTTTTTCTCACCTTCCAAATAAAAAAAAAAACGCAAGCACGCATATATTTATAATATAAATGTATATATTTCGACGTCAAATCAGTGACAGACTTGGATAATATTGCCAGATGGAAGGGTTATCACAGAAACTCCAATGTAATGAATGTATCAAGTTTGAGTTATCAGTCCGCTGTCTGATCCCTTCCTCTCCATCAGCTGATTCCATTGAAAATTATTGTGTTTTGTCCCTGTGGGACTTTGAATTTACATATACAATTTTGTGTCAATAGGTTCATTAAAACGGCAGTTATTAAAGATTTTGTTGAGCCTCCTGCTTAATTCCCCCTTCCCTTCGGCAGATTGAACTGAAAATTGTTAGGTGTCGCCCTTAGAGGGTTTTGGATACACATATAAAATAAAATTTCGTGTCGATACATTCTTGGTGTGATTTCATCAATACAAAAGATGTGGATGGAGAGAATCTGAAGCAGGATGCAGTCCAGTGAGTTTTGTCCCAATCTCTTCTATTGGGCTTTTACCAATTACCACTTCTCTCTGTTATTGGAACACAAAACACAGAACTACGATATCTTAGTTAAAGTCCGGGCATGAGTCACAATAACTAACTAGGAACAGGTAAATAAGCAGCAGAGGGCGCCGGTAGCTCAGTAGTATGCGTGCTTGCCTTCTGAGCTCAAGGTGGGTTCGAAACCCAGCCAATGCCCTTAGTTTATTTTATCTGCCAGATAAAATAAACTTAAGCACGGCGTCCTTATGATGGGACGTTAAGCGATGGTCCCGATCCTGTATGATGTCAGGAAACTACTCGTTAAAGACCCCTGGTCCTAGGCGAATAAAAATTTAGGGTAGGCAAAATTTAGGACTAAAAAAGTAGAGTCGGGCTCATGTCCACCAGAGTGATGAAAGAGCGCTATGACCTCGTAGTTAAAGCCCGGGCATGAGTCATAATAACTAATTAGAACTGCGTCACCGTTCTGGGCGATGTGAAACTATGTTCATGACCTTGAAAGTCATGTACCTATATATTATTATCTTTTCGTTATCGTCTTCAGTCACAAACACAATTTTTTTTTTCATTTTTAGGATTTAGAGGTTGGAAAACATGAAATTCAGTTGAAAACTCAACTTTGAATTTCTGACCGATTCCATAACTTCCCCTATACTTCGTATAGTTCCAAGAATTCTGATTAAAGTTCACAAAAGCTGGGCAAGGGGGCGCCATAGAAGCGTCAAATACTGATAAATGTGGGTAGAACCGGTTTGAAGACAGTCAGAAACTATTTCATACTGTTACGAACCATTCTCTTTTTGGAACTAACTAAGACTGACCCATTTAGGAACCGTTGCGTGTCCGAGTGGTACATTATCATAAGTGTTATGGTCAAGTTCACTCAAGTGACGTACAAGAATAGATTGAAGAACTAGTTGTTACGTTTACATAAACGGTGACGTATTCAATTCTGAGCCAGAAGTAGGAAGCACGATTCGAATTGATACAATATTTCGTGAGCATTAATATTAAAACGTACAGAAAGTAAATGTAAACTTTTGCTTTCTTATGGCAATGTAAGGAGGATAATATTGCAAAAAGTTTGTTATTACGACTCATGCCCGGGCTTTATCTACGAGGTCATATAGCGCTCTTTCGTCACTCTGGTGGACAAGAGCCCGACTCTACAATGGGAGTCCTACATTAGAGCAGCGGTATTTAACGAGTACCTGACATCGTACAGGCTCGGTACCATCGCTTAACATCCCATCCGAAGGACGGCGAGCTTAAGTTTATTTAACTTCCCAGATAAAATAAACTAAGGGCCTCGGCAGGGTTTTAAACTCACGATCTTGAGCTTAGAAGGCAAGCACGCATACCACTGAGCTACCAGCGTAAATGTAGAGGATAATTTTGAAAAATTTAGAACAATTGCAGCAATATTGTGAAATAAGCATCAATTTTAAACAATTACTTAGGTCATTAGTACGAATTAATGATTCTATACACTATAAAATGCCTCACTTCTTGATCAGCTTTTCTTCCATATATAATATCCCTCGCTTTTATTCTAAACACAGACCTCTCTTGAGGGCGCCGGTAGCTCAGTCGTATGCGTGCTTGCTTACTGAGCTCAAGATCGCGGGATCGAAACCCAGCCGAGGTCCTTAGGTTTTTTATCTGAGAGATGAAAAAACCTTGAGCACGCCGTCCTTCGGATGGGACGTAAAATACCCCTTATTCTAGGTGGATACAAATTTTGAGTAGGTAAAATTTAAGACTCCCATAGTAGAGCGGGCTCATGTTCACCAAAGTGACGAAAGAGCGCTCTGCTAGTATATTACCTTGTTGTTAAAGGCCGGGGGCATGAGTCAAAATAGCTAACCTTTTCCTCTGTTCCTTATTATAATTTATTTGTATTACTAAAATTTGTTTTTTGTTTATTATTTATAAGGAAAATTTATGTTCATTGTCATTTTTATCAATGAATAAGAAAATAAGTTTCAAGTTATATGGCCTGAATGGCCTGTCGTAACAGTGATATCGAAACGAGAGAGTGGGAGATGAAGAGGCGAGAACTTAGGGCGTAATGGGTGGTTTCACGTAACATTTCAATAGGACTATGACTACAAGAAGGATGTCATGTGTCCTAGAAGGTCTAAAAAAGGGCCGAGAGAGAGGGAGAGAGATAGAGTGTGGGGGAGTGAACTTAGGGCGTAATGAGATGTTTCACGTAACATTACAATAGGACTATGACTACAAGAAGGATGTCAGGTGTCCTAGAAGGTCTAAAAAAGGGCTGAGAGAGAGGGAGAGAGATAGAGTGTGGGGGAGTGAACTTAGGGCGTAATGAGATGTTTCACGTAACATTACAATAGGACTATGACTACAAGAAGGATGTCAGGTGTCCTAGAAGGTCTAAAAAAGGGATGAGAGAGAGGAAGGGAGATAGAGTGGGGGGGATAAGGAGGCGAGTGTCAGCTTGCCTCACCTGACTACTCAAAATGAACAAACTTGAACTTAGGGCGTAATGATTGGTTGGTGGAGAAGATAGCAATGTCATCAGCAATTGTTTACGGATTGGTGTGAATACTAGCATACAACATGTAAATAATAGGACCCAGAATATGAACTTGAGGAACACCAACGATTATCCTTTTGACAGGATATTCAAAGTAATTTTCACATCAGGACTGACACTAATTGTTGGCATTTTTTTTGGATGTTGTGGCCCTGGGCGGTCCTGGTGACCTTGACAATGGGTTGGAGTGGCCCCTGGGAGAAGTGCCGACCCACATCCCGGTCGTATCCACAACAACTCAAACCTGTCCTAAAGAAGAAGATGGAGGGACGGACACCGTTGGTTGAGGGCCCGTTAGCAGTGTTGCCACCCCACCCTAGCTTGCCTCTGACCCACTACACTATCCGCATCTCCACTCAATCATTGCAATATAGTCAACACAATAATAATAATAATAATAATAAGAGTTATACTCATATGTGCGTCAGAACGTAGAAGAGAATATGTGGGGCAATGCAGGTATTTAAGCCGTTCACAAAGGCAAGTCTCTGGAGGTAGGGAGCAAGGATATGTGTACCATTTATCAAAAGGTACCTACTGAGCTCAAGATCGCGGGTTCGAAACCCAGCCAAGGCCTTTAGGTAATATCCTCTTTGGGAGGCAAAAAAAAACCTTCAGAAGAGTGTCCTTTGGACGGGAAGTGAAGCGGTGATTAGGTAACTGTGGGTCGGCAAAATTGAGTACTCCCACAGTAGAGTCGGGTCGCTCTTTTGTCGCTCTGGTAGTAGGCGATATGACCTCAAGATGTACACCTATTTCATCATTACAAATGTGAACGTGTACAAAAAGAAATGTTTTTAATTTTCGGTAGCTTTTGGAGAGATGTGTATTGTGGGACAACGTCGCATCATTACAAATTTGACAGATTATGTCCTCATTGGGTTTTGACTTTAAATATGAAATATCTTATCGATGCATTCATTACATCGATAGTTAGGTGGTGCCCTAGGTGAATAAAAATTTAGGACTCCCACAGTAGAGTCGGGCTCATGTCCACCAGAGTGACGAAAGAGCGCTCTGGTAGTAGGCGATATGACCTCGTAGTTAAAGCTCGGGCATGAGTCATAAAACCTAACCTAACCTTAACATTAACATGTAAAATTATAGATTGATCAGCTGAACAATAATGACATAGGTATAAAGGAACCTTCAACACTAAGTAAATAACATAAATAAATAAAAAAAAGTATAAATAAAATAAGTAATTACAAATTAATAATAATAATAATGTAACAAAGACAGTAAATATGGAGTGCGGATGTAGGTATTGAATATAAATATAATATGGAAGTTGAAATACATTATTATTCATTTACAATGAATGATCTAAGTTTCAGAGGGTTGGCCGGCGAGAGCGCAAAGCTGATTTTTATTATGAGAGTCACTATACGACGAGAGAGGAAATTGGCAAATTAATTAATTCTTTATCACAGAACTTCAAACAAAGCCGTTGGCCGGCGAGAGCACAAAGCTGATTTTATTTATCAATAAGACCGCTATATGTTAAAGCTAAGATAAGACCGCTGTATGTTAAAGCTGAGATAAGACCGCTGTATGTTAAAGCTAGAACCTGTACTACTTCAAATATAGGAACGACGGGAGGGGTAGATATATCGTCCCGCCGGCGGAACGCCGGCAAATACGCCCCCAAATTTTGTAACATTTCTATTCATGTTTGTTCTAGGAATTTTTGTACCTAGATGAATGATTATCGCTGTTAGACAGCTTACAACAATGGAAATTGAGATGGCCGAGTAATCAGTAGGCCTTTGCAGTGGCGGCCTTTGTGGCGGGCGAGACGGGCAACTTCAAAACAAATTAAAAACTTAATTAAAACCATTGCGCTCTCGCCGTATAGAGGCTTCGCGCTCTCCACGTATAAAAATGGGATTAATTTTTATTATCTGCGCTCTGGCCGTACATGGCCAGTTTCAGAGCGCTGATTAAATAATAGAAAATGTTATGAGATATGATTCTTATTATCTATTATACTCTGAGGCAGGAAGTGGCTTCTAATAGGGGGGGGGGGGGGGGGGGGGGGGGGGGGGGGGGGGTTAATTGTATAACGATACATTCAATACGGCAATTATATATTAGGTTTTAGGTTTTAAATTGAGCCCCCTCGTTGTATTGACACAACATTTTTTATCAGAATTTAAGAGAGCCTATTTAATCCTGCTTTTGCCATCGCTGTTTATACTTGAAACATTAATGGTTATTAGGAAAAATAAAAATATTTTCCCTCCCCACAATACTAGTCACGATTACGATACCAGGAAGAAAGAAGACTTTCGAATAACTAAACATTGCTCTTCTCTTTTTGAAAAAAAGTATAACTCATAAAGGAATTAATTTATTTAATGCCCTTCCCCACTTCTTGAAGTCAATAGATACAATAAAAAAATTTAAATTTCAACTAAAAATGTTTATGTTAGAGGAAACCCTTTACACGGAAACGGCACTTTATTCTCACTGTTCAAAAAGAATCTTAATTGAAAAATGTGTTTACTTATTATAAACTTATTTTGAATTAATTTTTTTATATACTCATATATTTTTAAGTATTTATTTGTTCAGTTTTTATTAATTTCATTTTACTTTTTTTTAATAGTTTTGTTATTACTACTAATCATAGATGTGTTAGACTCAAGTAGTTATAAATCTATTTTATAAGCTATCTTAATGTATAAATTCTTTTGTCGTATCCTATTACCATGTATTGGTCTAATGGAAATAAATTTATTATTATTATTAAGTCAACTATTGATTATTAGCGCAAACAGTCACCTGATTTATTCATATTGATTAAGATTGAGATGGAGAAGTACAATGTCTATGATTCACTGAAGACTTTTTTTTTTTTGCATAGGTGAAAAGGAAATATAGTAACTGTCATTAGGACAGTAAATTGGCTAGTATTATCTATAGCACAAAAAATGTATGCATCCGTAGAAAGCCAGGTGGTTATCATAAAGCCCCTTCCTGTAGAAAGTAGACAGCAAAAAACAATGCAAAAAAAGAAGGAACGACAAAAAAACATTTTTTTTTTCCTCTCTCATGGAAAGGAGAGCCACTATACAATTTGGATGATCTCAATAATTACCTTACAACACAGAGCCTCCAACTACAAGACATTAAACAGCTCATCAAAGCAAACTACGGCCCTTACAAATTTGATACATTTCGAATTTTAATAATAGCCCCTATTACAGGTGCAATTAAATGACAACCTGATTGGTTACGTCAACTGGAAGAGAGAGGAAGGAAGTCAATTCGATATCTTCAACGCCTGTAGAAATCTGATCGATAGGTTGACCTACATGACACATGTCGATATCAATGTTGACATAATGATGAGGGTCCCCACATAATGAACAATGCCAAGGCACTTTCACCTGTATTCAGACAGATTTCATCTGGGTTTCACTTCTTTTGTTTTTTTCGTGGTTCAGCAGGTGATTCATTCGAACAAAGGTACTGGCAAAACGCCTCTTAATGTAGGTACACTGTTCTTAATGCGATTCCAAGACGTGAGGGTACAACTAGTTCTGAAAAACTTCAACCTCAACTGTATATTCTTCTTGAGGACAACACGAAAAGAGGTCTTCGGAGCCTCCGATCTCATCTGAGGACTTTACCAAAGTCTCACTCCGTCCGGCGTTCTGCTGAACACAAATTCCTAACTCTCTGTAAATGCCAGTGGCCAATCTACAGTTTTGCTATTATAAAGTTATTATAGTTATTATGATCATGCCTAGGCTATAACTGCTAGGTCATATCGCCTACTACCAGAGCGCTCTTTCGTTCTGGTGGACATGAGCCCGACTCCACTATGGGAATCTTAAATTTTGCCTACACTAAATTTTTATTCACCGAGAGTAAGGGGTCTTTAATGTCCCATCCGAAGGACGGCGTGCTCAAGGTTTTTTCACCAACTAGAAAAAAAACCTAAGGGCCACAGTCTTTCGAACCCGCTATCTTGAGCTGAGTAGGGTAGCACGCAACCTTTGAGCTACCAGCGCCTCTATATTTATTATATATGCAGACCCTTCTGCAACAGTCACCAAGAAAATTGTCCGTTGCAGAAGGGTGTCCGTTGAGGAGGATTTAAAGAAAAATCATTATATATATGTAGGTACATATACAAATTGTTTAATTTGATTTTTGTTTAATACTCCATACATAGGTAACGAACAATATATAATTAGATAAAGAGGGCGCCGGTAGCTCAGTGGTATGCATGCTTGTCTTCTGAGCTCATGAACGTGGGTGAAACTCGACCGAGGCCCTTAGTTTATTTTATCTGGGAGGTAAAATAAACTTAAGCATGCCGTCCTTTGAATGGGACGTTAAGCGATGGTCCCGAGCCTGTAAGATGTCAGGTACTCGTTAAAGACCCCTGCCCTAGGTGAATAAAAATTTAGGGTAGGCAACATTTAGGAATCCCACAGTAGAGTCGGACTCATGACCACCTGAGTGACAAAAGAGCGCTCTGGTAGTAGGCGATATGACCTCGTACTTAAAGCCCGGGCATGAGTCATAAAACCTAAACTTATAATTAGATAAAATACACATAATAATAGTTATTATGGGTTTTAAGTTAATAAACCAAACAGTAGGTATGTATGCGTACTGCACAAACAGCGAATTCTACGAATAATAAAAAGCATTCAAAATCACATTTTTTTAATGACTTCTTTTGTAAGTGCCAGCTTAGGAGAGGTAAATTTATTTCTTGACGACGGAAAATTGGTTGTCCGCGTCCTTTAGAGGGGTGTCCGTCGCGAGGGGGTAAAAATACATTGTTTTCATGTACTTCGGCCTGGCACATCGCAAAATTGTCAGAAAGGAGAGGTGTCCGTTGGAGAGGGGTGTCCGTAAAGAGGGGTTTACTGTATAGTATATTGACAACTCAAATATATGTAAATGTTAAGTTAAGGTAGGTAATTCGGGACACCTCCACGTCTCTTCTTCTTGTCACAGTATATCTAGTTAAGACGTTATGGGGAAATCGACAGAAGCGCCATTACCGTCACCGACTTGAAAGTGGATTATCGGGATAAGAAGATTACCTTATTCTAAAAATGGGCTGGTTACCCCAATTCTTTTAAAATCGTTAAAAAAATACTTATAAAGTTAGAACAGAAATAGAGTTACACTTAAAACATAATACAGTCAACGAAGAACCGTCTATGTAAAATGAGATTGCTTCATAAGAGGGACCTCATTGGCTTAAGTCTCATGATCGATCCACCACTGATAAAGGCCGCAGGATTCTCAGTTCTGTCTAATCTCCATTGAACGCAAAATCGTTCACAAGACCCTTCTTTCAAATCGGACAGATATCTAAGGTTTTTTCGCTGTTTCAGCGAGACAGAGATAACTCCAAAAACGTAAAGACTGCGATGCAATATCAAATATCACAAATCAGCCTCAGCAATGGGAATGATTCACCACCGCTTTGCGTATGTGTCTGGAATCTCCCTCACCTCAGAGAATTGAGTATACACGGTTCAATCTGCACTTGCTCAGATCTTGAGTACTGTCCTGGTGCAGAGAAGAGATATTCTCTGTGATCCGTTATTGCTGCCAGGTGAGTGACAAGCTGTTAATGTGAAAACAAGGTGGGGACTAGACTGCATTTGTTCTGTTCCATTGTCATTATGGTCCATCAACTTTCTCTTCTCAGAGTCATTTCTCGTCGCGCAAACAGCCGCTCTGTTACAGTTTATATCCACTACTAATTATTTTTAAAAATGTCGGATAATAGGCGTAAAAATCAAGATAATTTTAACGAGCAGTCATGTCTTTGGAAACACTTTGGAATGAAATTTGGGTCAAAAGTAAGTTAACTAGTGAAAAGTGACCCAAATTCTGATAGCAATTCCCCCCTCCATCCAAGACTCTATTGCCTCCGCGTTCATCTGTTACCACTTATCAACTTGAGGGTAGCTCAGTGGTATGCGTGCTTCGTTACTGAGCTCAAGATCCGGGGGTTCGTAACTCGGCCGAGGCCCTCAGTTTATTTTAAGTGGAAAGTAAAAAAAAAACTTAAGCACGCCGTCCTTCGGATGGGACGTTAGGCGATGGTCGGTGAATAAAAATTTAGGCAAAATTTAGGACTCCCATAGTAAAGTCGGGCTCATGTCCATCAGAGCGACGAAAGAGCTCTCTGGTAGTAGGCGATAAGACTTAGTTAAAGCCCAGGTATGAGTCACAATAACTAAACTACTAACATTTTAGCTATAAATGCTATAAGAATGAAATAATGACCCAAAGTCCACCGATAGTATCAAACTATCGATAGTGGCCAACTATCGACTATCACTCATCCCTGGTGGTAGAGACATGGAGGGTGGGAGAATTTTTCTCTTTAGAAATGTGTTGGGGGTAGTTACGAGGATAAACATAATAAAAGTCCCCACCCCTAGCCCTGTCGCTTCATGGGGGTGGGCGGTGGGGGGGGTGGGAAGGTCCCTTTTTTCGGGTTTTCGGTTATAACTCGGTAACGGTGTATCGTACGGTCCTGGGTCCTATACACGTTGATGTCCTGTTCTAGACCTAAACTCCATGAATCGTCTTGATCTGGTCCAAAGTGCGAATTGCGATCATCCATTTTTTAAACTTTACATATTAAAGACTGCCCATCAACTGTTCCAGAACGGTTCATTCACCTGATCGTCTTGATGTACCCAAGTCACGCTCGAATGCGAATAGGAAACGGTTGGCCATATGCAGGAGGCGGGGACCGTTCTTTGTTGGACATTGTCCATTCGTTACTTTTGTATGCAGTTCAGTCCACAGTCCGGCCGCATGCCCTTATATGTATATCAATGTCTTATGTTTTCCTAGGTCAGAGACAAACTAAGAAGTTGACGGTGAATCACAGGCTATGTACTTCCTCAACAAATTTTCAATTAAGTTTCCGCTCTCCCTCCAAAGCTAATCGGCAACTTGTGCTAAAACTGAATATTTGACTCACATAGTGACTTCTGAATCCACATACTAAATTTTGTATCCATACATTCATTATTATTTTATGGATACATTATTTATTTATATATTTATTTATTTATTCACTTATATTTGATTAATGTATGTATATTGTTATAGTTACATTGTTTTCTTTCTCTTTTCTATATCTCGCACATTGGGACCTGATGAAGTGACGTAAGAACCTCCCGAAATATCGTTGTGAAGACACTTCAAGGAAGAGTTTTAAAAAACAGTTAATTAAATTGAAATAACAGTTAATTAAATTGAAATTAATATAAATGTATCTTTGTATTAATATTATTATTTTTTGTACTCATATATTTTTAAGTATTTATTTATTCAGTTTTTACTAATTTCATTTTACTTTTTTTAATAGTTTTGTTATTACTAATCATACGTGAGTTAGACTCAAGAAGTTATAAATCTAATTTATAAGCTACTAGCAGTAATACCCGGCGTTGCCCGGGGAACTTTGACTTTTCTCCTAATATTTCTCGTTCAAATCCATTTCAATTCTTCAATAGTACATTTATGATGTTATAATTTCCAATTATTCATACGGAATAACGCTTATAGTCCTTCAACGGCAGACATCCCAGCTAGTTAGTTTTTAGGACCCCTGGGCACCATGGCTAGTACGCGCCATTCAACGGCGGAAACCACAGCTAGTGAATACTTAGCATCAGTGGACGTCCTAGCCAGTGCGTACTTGAGAACGCTTGTGACCACCAGGTTGATTAAAACATAGACTTCAACCATTCCTCATTAATCATTGCAGTGGTTTTTGAGTTACAAAGATTGCGTGGGTGGATGCTGGGATGGACCAGATATTGAGGTACTAATACGCCTATAACCTTCCACAGACGATGACGAACAAATTTATAAAAAAATTAATCAAATCCATCAAGCCGTTCGTGAGTTATAGCGGTACAACGCACAGACATTTTCAGCTTTATATATATGATTTTAAAGTATAAATTCGTTTGACGTATTCCATTACCATGTATTGGTTTAACGAAAATAAAATTATTATTATTACATCGGCAGTTATTGTGATATTTGAGGCCCCGTCCGATTCTGCTGAAAATTTAGCCTTTTAGGGCTTTGAATTGACAAATTTCGTGTCGTTTGTATAGTACCGTGTTTAGAGACATGTATAGTACCGTGTTTAGAGACATGAGGTGTGTTCAAAAAGTAACGGGAATTTTGTAATTTCGCGGGTTGTTGTGTTGGTAAACATTTCTAAAAATGTGTACATTGTCAGCCAACCGGATGTTTAGTCTGCTGTCAGCTGTCAAAGAGGTTACATGTGCATGTGTTTTGGTATGATCGGCGAATTTACAAAATGGATCAGAGAAGTTGCATTAAATTTCGCTACCTACAAGTGCAACGCCGTTTGAGTGAAGCAATCCTAAAAAAACCCGGATTTGTGGCGAAACAATTCATAGCTTTTGCCCCATGATAATGCACCTGCTCACACTACATTGCTTGTTCGTTTTGCCAAAAACAACACTGGAATGATGCCCCAGCCTCTATATTCGCCAGACATGGCTCCGTGTGACTTTTTTCTGTTCCCAGCAATAAAGAGAACCTTAAAGTGCCGTCGTTTCACAAGCATAGATGAGATTAAAAGCGCATCGCTGAGAGAGCTAAATGCTATCCCAAAGATCGAGTTCCAGAAGTGTTTCGGGGATTGGAAGAAGCGCTGGCGTAAGTATATAATATTTAATGGGGACTATTTTGAAGGGGATAACATTGATGTAGACGAATTAATAAAATTCTTTTCAAAAACCGAAAATTCCCGTTATTTTTTGAACACACTTCGTAAACTCCGATTTTTGTTTTATTTTTTGGAATCGAAGGGTCGTTAACATGAAACTTCAGTGACAACTCGACATACAATTCCCGAATGATTTTACATATCTTCCTATATCTATATCTTCTCATATCTATATCTTCTTATATCTATAGCTTCCTATATCTACATCATCCTATATCTATATCTTCCTATATATACAATTCATATAACTTTGAAAGTAAAATTCTTCGGGCGAACATGTTTCTTATAGCCAGCGTACCTCCGAAGAGATCTTACGCAATTTATACAGAATTTGTAGATTCTCAGTTATCGTTCAAGACAGTTTCTCCATAGAGACCATATCTTCCTTTCAGAGAAGTAGTTCGCTCCCATTCTTTGACAATTTCATAACAAATTTTTACATCATATCTTTTCTTCCTTTGTACCACAAAGAAACAAATTACATTTTTATTCAGTCATTCAGAACCTGGTAAACAAAAGACACATCTGTCGTCATGGCGTTACGTTTCGTGGAAGTTTTTATTTTAATTACATTCGGTTTCATGACTTGAACAGAAGACTCACCGCGACGGTTTGTGACTAATGGTCGTGACTGTTCCACAGAGAATCGTGACGCCCCTCCTGTGAGCTACCTATAAAATCTCAAAGTAGAACTCATTTGGTTAATTTAATTGAAATTATAAAAAACAAATTAATTCATGATACACGAAGTATAACTGTTGACTAATTAATTCATTCATAAAATATACTATTAATTTTTGCACACTATAGTGTAAAATATTTTCTATAAAAAATAAATTAATTAAGAGAAAATAAAGATGGTACCATAGAGGTGATTGCTTGAAACACTGTGCTTAGGTTTCTTTCGAGTATCTACTCGTACAGTATAAGCAAGTATTCTAAAAATCGAGTTTTCAACGAAATTTCTTAATTCAATATCCCCTGAATACGTATTGACTATTTTCGCGATGATGCCTGTATGTATCTGATTGAAACTTGGTAAGCACCCTAATTTTTTTTTTTTTTTTAATTTATTTGCACAAAAGAACACACTTTAAGGCAAAACAAAAGGATAATAATAACAAAATAGAAAAAAAACAACAACATCCATCCAATACATATATACATAAGAAGGGCTTTTCTCGGACGGCCGTTTCTCCTCCGACTTCTTTCACTATTACCATCAATGCTCAGGTCCCTTCTGATAAAGCGTGAAGATATGTAGCCTATCTATGTCCACCGGAGAGAAATAAGCTTCCCAACGATGAAAAAAAAACACAGGCTGTATCGGGGATGCAGCCGCAGTGGGATATGCGAAACGTCTTGTGCGTGCTGCAGAGAGTGGTTGGGCACTTGGGTCATGGCCCCCACATTGGATTGCGGGCCCTGTAACCAGGATCAGGGTCGGGCCCCCCATCTCATAGTCATGTGCTATATTATAATTACATGGTTATTTTTTAACCCTTTTACAATTTTATTTAAACTAAAAATAGATTGTAAGGTATAATTAATGTTACAGTATCAGTTAGATTTTAAAACCAAACTTTATTGATTAAATTATTTCACACATCAATTCCGTGATTATATCATTTACTTTTATTTTACTGAAATTAACGTTAAAATTTTTAGATTTCTTTGACTCACTAACATTAAAATAAAAATTGACAAAAACTAAGTAGTATTACGATCTAAAAAGAAAATAACATTAAGAGCTCTAAAAATTACGATGTTTGTGTGAGGGAAACAGCTGGACAATAGGCTGGGAAATAGGAGTGGGGGAGGGTTGAGGGAGTGCGTGGGGCCCGTCTATACCTGTCTCGTGCCGACTGTTTTATACTAGTAATTTGCAAACAAGAGTAACTATCCATGCACGCAACTAATTAAATAATAACTTAATAACTCGCACAACTAGAATATGTATCTATTATACTAAATTTTCTTATAATTATATATTTTGCCTTTTTAAGCTATGATCCCTTGCAAAATCTACTAAAATAGAAAGGACTGGACCCGGACCCCCTTGGGCCCGGACCCTGCAACCAACGTTGCACCAGCCCCACCCTTGTGGGGGCCATGACTTGGGTACAGAAATAACGTAACCAAATACACAACGAGTTGAACGCGGGAGCGCCATAGCCGAGCAAACGTCAAATTTCTGCAACAAATCATACAAGCCTTATAACACCTGAAGATCATAGGTTTGAGTTCGATGGATTATACGTACTACGGCAGAGTGAGATCTCTCTTGAGATCGACAAACGTACTGCCGAGCTTCTGTGAACGCCGCGCGCGAGGCTAAATTTAGCTCTACTGTATCATGCGTAGCGCGAGCGGCTCCGAGTAATGGTTTCTTTCCTCTACACAACGATACCGAAGTAAGGTGCGTGGCTAGTACGGTTGCAAAGATACAAGCGATATTAGTGTTACATGTTTTCGTTAAAGACTAGAGCAAGAAAGACGTCATATGGACGTGTTCTTATATAAACCCACTATAACCTACTTTGGAACCGAACGGTACACAGACTTGGTCCACTGTAATGTCATGACACCCAAGCACTCACAACAGAAGAAAAAAAACTCCTCAAAACGGACCTAGTCTGTAAAAGTGTTGATGAGGCTGACATACGTTGACAGCTGGTCTAAGAAGAACTGGACTGTCTTACACAACACTCGAATGGTTTTTTACTTCCAAATAGAGAAGAAGTTATGTAATCGGTCAAAATTTCGATACAGAGTTTTCAACGGAATTTCAAGTTTTCCGACCACCAGATTCCAAAGATGAAAAAAAAATATTTCTGACTGTGTGTGTCGCGATAACTCCCGATAAAATTATTATATCGAATGAATTTGGCCAAAATCAGATCCAAGGTAGCACATATAACCTTTACATCAAATCTGTGGATATCGGATGCACAGTAATATTGAAAAAACCCTCAAATTATTTATTACAAAATGTCTAAAGCTGGCCAGAAACAGAGCAGATTTCTTCTTATATTTAGAATCTGATTTAATGCCTGTTTTCTTGTTTACATTGAAATTACATTTACATTATATAAAGTTATCTTTAAATCTCCCATCTTATAGATATATAAACATTGTTACGAGGAATGTCATTGATAAAAATGTATTTTGGTATAACGAAGTGCAATCTATTTGTAATAACTGCAATGTTAATATAACTGAGTTTTTGGATGGCAGAATAAAAGGGAATGATATTGTAAATAAAGTAAAAAATGAATTTAAATTAAAATCAATAAATAGTACCAAGCATACTTTATATAAACAGTTATTTACAGATAATAATGTTATTTTCTCGGAGATGGATGCGAATTCGATAAGCTGGGTGCAGAAGGTACGAGGTGAACTTCTTTATTTAAATAAGTATTCTTACACTAAGGAAACCAGACTTTGCTCCATGTGTAATAACAAGCAGATGAAGATGTGTTTCACTTTATTGCCGTATGCCCCATCTTAAAAGAATTTCGTTTTATTTATTTTAGTAAAGCAGACTTAAGCTATGTTCAGTTTATTGAATATGTAAATGGACGAAATTACAAAAGTTTAATTAACTATTGCAAAGCCGCCTGGAATTATAGATTTGAGCTAGTTTCAGAATTTAATTATTAATAATATATAAACAGGAAGATGTTTTTTATTCTTATTTTTTGTTAGTTTTTTTAAAGGATCATTTAAGTTAATTTTGTAAATTACTGCATTTGTATTTGAATTATTTTATTTTTATTTTGTCACTGTTATATATGTGTATTATCGAGTAGAAATAGAATAGACAACCCTTCAGACGGTCAATTTGACCATGAGTATTGTCTGTCAATATTATTATTATTATTAATGTACATCTGTAAAAAGAACAAGAAATAAAGACGTTATTATTATTATACGTTTTCGCGACAGAGTGCTCACAACTTTCCAATCACACACACACAGCCAGACGTCATCGCGAAAATGGAAATACGTACAGGACGCTTTAGTGCCCTCAAGAAGTATGATAGAGCCAACTTTACCAGAACTTTCTTCCTTAACTTCCAACTTACTAGGATCTTTTGAAACTTTATTTTTTGATTGTCGAATTACCTTCTCCTGAGGATGATTTAAAAATGGCTTTGAGATATAATATATGAAATAGAAGATAGGGAGCCAGGAGCAAGACGGGAAACAGAGCGTATAAAACACTCGACTAATTGTGAAGAAGAACAGTAAGGTAGTTATCTTGAGGAAAAACTAGGGCTCGTAAAGTGTTGTCGCTCTGAAGAGAAGTAGAGAACAAAATATATAGTTTTGTAAGAGGGCATTGGTAGCTCAGTGGTATGCGTGCTTGCTTGCTGAGCTCAAGATCACGGGTTCGAAATCTGGAAGTCAAAAACACCTTGAGCATGCCATCCTTCGGATAGGACGTTAAACGATGGTCCCGAGCCTGTTCGATGTCAGGTACTGGTCAAAGGTGAATAAAAGAGTACATCTGGACTCTACATGGGTACTGCCTGACCACTGAATGTCTCAGTTAATATCAGGTCACGGAAATTTCAACTCCAAGCTATTCTTCTTTAAGAAGAAAAACAATCCGAACTGTTTATGCGGCCGAGGAGAGACTACAGAGCATGTGGTCCTCGAATGTTCGCTGTACGACGGGCCTAGGGTGCAGTGGATGCGCGGGGCAGGATCGTACCTGGGACTCGACATACTGCAGCTGGTGAGGGAAACCAGCTACCCAGTGTTCAGCCGATTTGTCGCCTCCTGTAAAAGGAAGCACTATAATCCTGTGCCGGGGACGATTGCAGGCATTGTATTTTATTTTTATTATGATTTTCTATTTTCTGAAAATTTTCTCACAAAAATGAATGATTATTAAATTTCGAACGACGTAGATCTCTTTTACCAGAATTCCTTTACTCACCTGCAGCCAACCTGAGAATTTAGCTTCAACCATCAGAAACATCTTAGATGTCAGATACCCTGAACTGGAATCCAAGGACTAGATGTAGACCATCCGATGTCCTGCTGTGATATGACCAGTTCCATCGGAATGGACTTGACAAAGGAAAACGATCCTTTCTATCGGAAAGAGCAACAAAAGACCGACATAGAAGCAGAAGACAGGAGAAGAAAGATTGAGAAGGGATCGTCAATTGTGAAGGAAGGAGCAACAAAAGACATCCGGGTGTTCTACCAAATAATGAAAAATTAACTTACCGTGGAACCTAGAATAATTCTGATAAATTTATATTTTCAAAAACGATAACCATAATATAACAAAATAAATGAACAACATTATTTTTGGGTTATATAAGGAGATTCTGAATTCATATACAATACATTCAGCACAGCATTACTTCTCTCAATTTATTTTTGAAGTTTAGATGCCGCGTTTCCCCCCTCTAAAACTCAGCACTGGTAGTAGGCGATATGACCTCGTAGTTAAAGCCCGGGCATGAGTCATAAACCCTAACCCTAACCCTTATTGTCTATATGTAAAAGTGTATATATTGTGTATCGCATAAAATGTACATAATACATACAATGAAAAAAAAAAAAAAACAAGTGAAAATGGAGATAAAAATGGTAAGTAGTAGATTTTTGTTTTATAGCCGTTATTCTATTCTACAATTCCGAAAACAATTTTACCATTTTACAATAATCGCATTTACTTTAGTTATCATAAGCCCGTCGTGTCATGCGTTACACACGAAAATTATAATCCATCATCAGACTCAAATGTAAAAAACTCTTAGGTAATATATATATAAGTTAATCTATATCATATTTATAATAATATCTTTAAGACATTATCTATAAGTTAATAAATTAATGTAATTTTAACTGTAAATAAAAATTGTTACCAACATATTATATGATTTAAAAAATTTCCTGAATTAAATTATTTCCTAACCTGCACCAATGTTAATAAAAATAGTTAAAATAAAATTATAAACTTTATTTTTTTGCTTATATATTTTTTATGTAATAAATTTGATATCTATAGATTTTCTACTACTTTTGTAGTTTATTTTATTCTATGGTACTTTATCCTTTGTAGTCATTCGCATATTTTTAGTTTTTAATTGCATATTTTGCCAAATATATTTGTGCATATTTCGCAGTTTTTATTGCATACAAATCCCAAAATACACAGCCCTAATCATGTTCACAGATACATACACACTTTTTTTCATCAGAAGGTCGGAAACCATTCCGATGAAAACACAACATTGAATTTCTGCGTGCTTGACTTCTGAGCTCAAGGTCGTGGGTTCGTAGCTCGACCGAGGCCCTTAGTTTATTTTATCTGGGAGGTCCCGAGCCTGTACGATGTCAGGTACTCGTTAAAGACCCCTACCCTAGATGAATAAAAATTTAGGGTAGGCAAAATTTAGGATTCCCACAGTAGAGTCGGGCTCATGTCCACCAGAGGGACGAAAGAGCGCTCTGGTAGTAGGCGATATGACCTCGTAGTTAAAGCCCGGGCATGAGTCATAAAACCTAACCTAACCTAACATTGAATTTCTGACCGATGACATAAATTCCCCTGTACGTCTCCCCCCCCCCCCCCCCCCCCCCCCTGTATGTCGTAGAGCTGTTGAAGAAAAAAAAAAAAAAAAAAAACTGAAGATGCCTTGAAACGTTATTCCTACAGATCCAATTACCATATCTGCAGATACTACATATGTACAGAGATACAGGTGTCTTAGGTTACAGAGGTCCCGTTAAGGTAGATGTCCCCCCGTAACATTATATTGTCACTATGTTCATTTTTTTTCGACCCAAAAACCTATTCTTTAATCTCCAACCTAACTTTCGTTAATGGATGATGTCACTCGTAGTTAGCCGTAGTATGGCATTGGTAGGTCTTTGACACATGGAAAGTAAAATATATATATATATATATATACAGTAGAACCTCGTTTAACCGTGTATCGATTATCCGTGGTGTGTAGGCAGTAAGTATAGGTTCCTAGAAACTTAGGGACAGAGTAGAGTGACAATGATGACAGCTTTGGCGCTAAAGAAGAAAACATCCAGACAAGTCTAGCAATGGAAGCAGTTCATGTCCTCCTCAACTTCTGCCAACAAGAAAATTTTGACGTCATGAATTTGAAATGAAGTAATTAGAACTGAAAGAAGGAAAATCATTTCAAACCGCAAAAACAAAGAAGGATTACTAATAGAAATAAAAGACGTTGTCTTCCCACTGTTTTATTTATACCAGAACCGGTTTTCGACGCAACAGCGTCATCATCAGTGGTTCATCCACCCACACAGCACAGCGGTTGCTGTGTGGGTGGATGAACCACTGAAGATGACGCTGTTGCGTCGAAAACCGGTTCTGGTATAAAATAAAACAGTGGGAAGACAACGTCTTTTATTTCTATTAGAAATCTCGTCCCACAACATCTTTCTATCACATATGAAAGAAGGATTACTTCATATTTCAAGTCCTGATAACGTTATAACATGACATTGTACACACAATTCGTTAAGTGAAAAGTGTTTCGATTAACCGTGGTTTTCATTTATCCGTGCTACCCCCCCCCCCCCCCCCCCCCCCCTATTACCCCGGATAATCGAGGTTCTACTATATATATATTTAAAAATTCTATTGAACAAATTAGATGTACTTGGAAAACCACAAAAAAAAAAAAAGAAAGAAATCGTCGGTGAATCATCGGCAATGTATTTCCCCAACAAGAATTAATCAATTAACTTTTCGCTCCTCCTCCAAAACCAGTCGACCGTTTGGGCTAACAATCAATAGTTGATTTACATAGGGGCTCCTAAATCCAGATTTGGCTGAACATCTATAGGTGTGGTTCTTCTGAATATATAATTATACATATAAAATTTCGAGTTAATTTTTTTTTGGAATCAGGGGGCCGGAAAACATGCAATTCCGGTGAAAATTGAACATCGAATTTCTAACCGAACATTTTCTGAGCAAAATTTTACATCAACATTGAACAGATAACACACGTCATTTTATAGCGCACAATCCGAGGAAACAAAATAACATCTTGTGAAATGCAAGAATAGAGAGATTGTTTCATAATACCTGCAGTAAATAATTAACACAATAATAACTGCAAGAGTTATGTTGCAATGCAGTCCCTGTATTAATATGAGAGTGCAATAAAGTGGTAAAGTGCATCAAAAGGGCATGGTTGACTGATTGCAAAGATAGGGCGAGAATGGATGGAAACAGAAGTGATAGTGACATGGACTTGGAGGCGAGTCAAGCTAAAAATTACAGGATTAAGAAAATCACCGGCTATGTACTTCCCCAGCACGAGAAATTAAGTTTTGCTCTCCCTTCAAAGCCAATCGATCGTTTGAACTAAAACTCATTATTTCATTTACATAGTGGCTTCTGATTCCTCAAATTAAATTTTTTGTTCATGCGAAGTGTGCTCAAAAATAACGGGAATCGGTTTTTGAAAAGAATTTTATTTATTTGTTTACATAAATGTTTTCCCCTTCAAAAAAGTCCCCATTAGATATTATACACTTATGCCAGCGCTTCTTCCAATTCCCGAAACACTTCTGGAACTAGATCTTTGGGATAGCATTTAGCTCTCTCAGCGATGCGCTTTTAATCTCATCTATGCTTGTGAAACGATGGACCTTTAAGGTTCTCTTTATTGTTGGGAACAAAAAAAAGTTACACGGAGCCATGTCTGGCGAATATAGAGGCTGGGGCATCATTACAGTGTTTTTTTGGCCAAAAATTCACAAACAAGCAATGTAGTATGAGCAGGTGCATTATTGTGGTGCAAAAGCCATGAAATGTTTCGCCACAAATCTGGGCGTTTATTTTTCGGATTGCTTCACGCAAACGGCGTTGCACTTGTAAGTAGTACTCCTTATTGATCGTTTGACCTTGCGGCAAGAACTCATGGTGCACTATGTCGTTAAAATCGAAAAACACAGTGAGCATGACCTTCACATTCGACCGCACTTGTCGAGCTTTTTTCGGTCTTGACGAACCCTAGTTTTACTCACAGCAGACTCACAAAAAGCAATATTTAACATTTCTAAAACTTTGCTGCACTTTATTCCATTCTTATAGCAAAATTTAATGCAAATTCTTTGATCCATTATGTAAACAAGTAAATAATCGCCGATCCTACCAAAACACATGTAACCTCTTTGACAGCTGACAGTAGACTAAACATCCGGTTTGGCTAACAATGTACAGATATTTTTCAGACATGTTTACCAACACAACGGAAAAATCGCGCGAATGGGACTAATACAAATTTGACTGAAAATCAAACAGTATCATCCTTATGGGGTTCTGAATACACACATAAAATTATGGGTCGATACATTCATTATATCGGGAGTTTTCGTATTCACATATATACGCCCAGTCACACAGATGTTTTTTTCTTTAATTTCAATTGGAGGGTCGGGAAACCTGAAATTCCTCTCAAAATTGAATTTGTGACCAACTGTTCTCAGTATCCTTTCTAATGAACGCAAACGAACGTTATATGGCTCAAATTAACGAAAATAATTATGACTCATGCCCGGGCTTTAACTACGAGGTCATATCGCCTACTACCAGAGCGCTCTTTCGTCACTCTGGTGGACATGAGCCTGACTCTACTGTGGGAGTCCTAGGCCAGGGGGCTTTTAAGAGTACAGGCTCGGGACCATTAGGTCAGTAGACTGGCAAGTCAGTATCCATGTTTACAGTGTGTTGTTCCTATTTGTTGGAGGTGAGTGACCCTGGAGGGGAGGAGGGGAGCGTCCTAGTCAAGAATCCCATCTGACTAGGGGTAACATTCCAAGCCTGTTAGAGTTCCGCATTAATCCAACAGCTAATAGCTAGACAAAATAACATGTTATTACTAGGGGTCTGTCCTCTTCAATTATCTCAATCCTTAAGTCCATTCGTAGATAAAACATTCATTGATTTTCAAATTTTTAATTCCAAAAAGAAGGAGTTCCTTGACTCTTCAAAACCACACACGGATGACGCTTTAATTAGTCAGTGTTTGAGTAAGGTATTTCTTGCTCTGCATTGATTAAGATCTTTTGTGTTTTTACATTTCTATTAGTAAAGTTTATGTTTACTGATTTAGTTTCATTAAGTTTGATTCTCCAGCGTTGGGTCCATTTCCATACTTCCGTCATTGAATTCTGCAGTTTGTTAGTTAATTACTACTTCAGGTTCCTCGTCTGCAGCTAATACCGCAGTATCATCTGCAAAAGTTGCCGTTGTTGTGTCCACTCCGATTGGTAAATCTCTTGTATATAACAAGTATTAGATAGGGGCCCAGGACGCTCGCTTGTGGGACACCCGCTGAGATTTTCTTTAGAACTGAGTATTCATTCTCATGCTTTATAGCGCTCTTAAATCTCTCTGGTGGACATGATGAGACCGACTCTACAGGGTGAATTTATTAATTACATTTTGCCTACTACTGAACACATTGATTGGGACTATAATTCATCATTTTTAGCCCAAATGGTCGAATAGCTTTGGAGGGTGAGACTTAATTAAACTTAACTAAAATAAAACTTAATTATAACAAGTATTATTAAATTAATTAATGATTTGATCAACTAATTATCTTGGAGAGACGACCAGCTCAATCTCTTTGTCACTACTTGATAGATGTACTACACTGCTCCCCAGGGAACTCGACAGAGCTGGCAAGGTCAGACAACGAACACACTCAGCCTCATCAACAGGACCATAATTAAACATAGATTGGTTATTAATTGAAAAAAAAAAACATTCTCTTGTTATTGCACATCCGCCATTGTGTTAGTTAGACCAAAAGACGCAACTCTAGCTTTGTAGAAAATAGCTATGTGCTTGAAACATTGTCCAGGAAGAAATCTTGAAATTCGGATATAAATAAATTAAACAAAAATTTTTTTTAAAGATATTACACCAGCTATGTACTTCCCCAACACGAATTAATAAATTAAGTTTTCACTCTCCCTCCAAAGTCAATTGAGCATTAGGGCAAAAACTCAATATTCGACTTACATAGTGGCTTATACCAGTGGCGTAGCTAGAGAATTTGGGCCCCAATGCAAGCGTTGGTAGAGGGCCCTCTCCCCTGAATTTAATTTTTTACATTTAAAACATGAAAATTTACTACACATTACAGATTACAGGTGGAAAAAAGAAAAACTAGAAAAGTTTGAAATTAAAATGTTTTCTTTCTCGATTTTGCTGAAGCAAATACATCTATCAGTTTGGAAACATTCAAATGTTCCGCCCTTCTGGCTTCAATACTTAAAAGAGCTAAGTCGGACAGTCGTTTTTGACTCATGGAATTTCGAAGATAATTTTTAATAATTTTCAACTTCGAAAAACTTCTCTCTGCTGTTGCCACCGTCACCAGGATCGTCAAAAACAAAACCAATAGCGAACAAACCTCGGGATAGTTACTTGTCATATCGTAGAACTTGACTATTGCCAGTTCAGCCAATTCTCTGATGGTGCTGATCTTCAAAATTTCGGGTCTTAAAGTTTTCACGAAAAGCAGTAACTCGTGAAATAAGGATTCGGATAACACCTTAGAATACTGAATTGGAAAGGGCCCCCCAAAGGCAAGGGCCCCAATGCGACCGCATTGTTTGCATTGGCATCGCTACGCCACTGGCTTATACTAAATTTTGTGTCGATACATTCATCACATCGGCAGTTGAAAGGGTATTAGAGTCGAGCCCCTCTTCAACCGATATTGTGAAAAATTGATAGGTGTCATCGTTATGTGGTTATGAATGTAAATATAAAAATTTCATATCGATACATTCATTATTATTGCAGTTTTTGAGAAGAGCCCCCTCTGATCCCTGCCTCCCATTTGGCTGATTCCGCTGAAAATTAATAGGTGTCGACCTAATAGAGCATTGACCTTATATAAGAAATTTCATGTCAATACATTCATTACAACAACATTTATTAGAGTTTTTGTGTTGCCTCCTCCCTAATCCTCCATCTCGAAACCCGGGTAAGGCCCTTAGTTTATTTTATCTGGGAGGTAAAATAAACTTAAGCACGCCGTCCTTCGGATGGGACACTAAGCGATGGTCAAATTTAGGACTCCCATAGTAGAGTCGGACTTATGTCCACCAGAGTGACGAAAGAGCGCTCTGGTAGTAGGCGATATATACGCAGTTAAAGCCCGGGCATGAGTCATAATAACTAACTACCTCCCCCCATCTCTTTGACCGATTTAGTTGTAAATTAGAGGGTTCTGGATATACATATAACATTCGCGTCGATACATTATTTCTATTGAGAATTATAGTGATACAGCCACACAAGCACAGAGAGAATTTTTAATTTCTATTATTTTTTTGGTATAAGGATGTCCGCATAGGATTGGGCTAAAAATCTATATTTTACTTATATAGGGATTTCTGAATCCATACACTAAATTTTGTGTTACAATCATTACATCGGCAGTTATTAGGGAATTTGAGTTGAGCCCCCTCTGACCCCCTCCCTCTTCCATTTCGGCCGATTTAACTGAAATATAAATTATTAATAACTAAATAAGTGTTCGCCTTATGAGATTTTGAATTTACATAATAAATGTCATATCAATATGTTCATTACAATGGCAGTTATTAGAGTTTTCCTGTTGAGATCCATTTTTTTGTTTTTTATTTTAGGTATTAGGGGGTCGGAAAACATGAAATTCCGTTAAAAACTCAGCATCGAATATCAGACCTTGACGAAGTAGAAATAAAGACAATTCTGATATTTTTCAAAATATACTTCTCAGAATAGTGAACGCCCCGAGGCTCGTTCAGAACATACATCTGGAACTGCTCTACATCGAGTTCATCAGTACATCCTTTAACAAGTTCCACTTCACACACGCCATTCTGAACCATGGCTGAAGAACCAAGCAACGAGGATTCCAGGCTCGAACCTTGGCCAAAGAACCAATCATTCCAGGCTCAAATCTCGACTACTGCAGTAGATATATCTTGCCTCATGTCATCAATGTGTTTGTGTCCTCTCTGTATCACTTAACATAGCTCTCTTTTTAAAGAAAGGAATTAATTTTTTCAATACCCTTCCCAATACTTGAAGTCAATAGATACAAACAAATATTTAAACTTCAACTAAAAATGTTTATGTGAGAGGAGACCCTCTTTTTCGGAAAGGCTATTTTTTGTCTTATTGTTCAAAAATCGTAAAATAAACTGCTGATGTAATGGATGTAGATAGATAGAACTTTTATTGCAGTAAAGATTACAACCTCTATGCAATGAGTGGGGTTTTTTTTTTTTTTTTTTTTTTTACAAAATAAATATTCTTATAGTTGTCTATAAAATAAAAAATAAAAAAAAAATAAAATATCTATATATAAAGAATTGTACATAATAAGCAATATAGCAACTAAATGAAAAAATACCAATAATATTAAAATAGCAAAAATGGACATGCTCTTTAAATACAAATAGTGCAAGCAACCAGGATAAAAGAAACAATTCAAAAATTATATAAAACATATGACATGAAATATGAATAAAAAAAAATAAATAAAATAAAATATATATAATAAATATGTATAGGTTAGGTTTAGGTTTTATGACTCATGCCCGGGCTTTAACTACGAGGTCATATCGCCTACTACCAGAGCGCTCTTTCGTCACTCTGGTGGACATGAGCCCGACTCTACTGTGGGAGTCCTAAATTTTGCCTACCCTAAATTTTTATTCATCTAGGGTAGGGGTCTTTAACGAGTATCTGACATCGTACAGGCTCGGGACCATCGCTTAACGTCCCATCCGTAGGATGGCCTGCTTAAGTTTATTTTACCTCCCAGATAAAATAAACTAAGGGCTTCGGACGGGCTACGAACCCACGACCTTGAGCTCAGAATAAATATGTATATATTATCCATCTTACATGCAACAAATTAAATAAAATTATTCTTTATTTTCAATCCATCAGTAAAAAATAAAAATAAATTGTTAATTTTTCTAACTTTTAAATTATTTAAAATATGCACAATTGGTTCTGAGTCTTATTCTGGTCTATTGGTGAGATAATTGTGGAGAAATGTTTGCCTGGGGATACACAAGGAGGGACAATAGAACAAAAAATGTATGAGGTCGTCCTTTGTGTAAGGGATGCATGAAATTTGAAGTTTCTGACTGATTGGATAAACTTCCTCTATACTTGGTAGAGCGAGGGAAGTAAAAGTGGCCAGGAAGATAGACAATGTATCTGAAGGGGGAGAAGTGTCCTAGTTTCCCCGACTTTCCAACAGGAGGGTAAACACAGGACCAGACAGCATCTGTATATCCAATAGCGGGGCGGTGTCCAAATTCAATTTCATCCCGCGCCTCCCCACACTAAATAAGCGGAGCCACGAAGGAGGGAGAAAAATTAGAGATTTTAAGTCGTGCCCTCTTCTCTTTGGCAGGTGGAAAATTAATAGGTTAGGTTTTATGACTCATGCCCGGGCTTTAACTACGAGGTCATATCGCCTGCTACCAGAGCGCTCTTTCGTCACTCTGGTGGACATGAACCCGACTCTACTGTGGGAGTCCTAAATTTTGCCTACCCTAAATTTTCATTCACTTAGGATAGGGGTCTTTAACGAGTACCTGACATCGTACAGGCTCGGGACCATCGCTTAACGTCCCATCCGTAGGATGGCCTGCTTAAGTTTATTTTACCTCCCAGATAAAATAAACTAAGGGCCTCGGTCGGGTTACGAACCCACGTTCTTGAGCTCAGAAGTCAAGCACGCATTCCACTGAGCTACCGGCGCCCTCGGAAAATTAATATGTCATCCATACGGGGTTCTAGACACTGTAAGAACTGCCGATAGAATGAATATATCGTCACGAAATTTTATATGTGTGACCAAAATCCCCATATGGATAAAAACTATCGATTTTCAGCCATATTGGTCACAGGAGTGAGGGGGAGTAGGGGAGTGGCACAACTCGAAAACTCCAGTAACTACAGTTTTAATGAATGTATCGACACAAAATTTCATATGAGACTTCAAAACCAATTTGTAATAAAATGAAAAGATTGAAGTTAATAAAATATAAGTATATAATGAAATTTCATACTTAAACATAACCTGTACTGGTTTGAACATAACCTGTCCAATTTCAGCGATATCTGCTGAAGAGACAGATGGGTGATTTCGGAGAGGGGGCTCAAATCAAAAACCCCAGTAATTGATGATATATCGATGTGCCTTTTAGCCCAAACGGTCGATTGGCTTTGGATGAAGAGTGAAAACGTAATTGATTAATTGTTCTGGGGAAGTACATTACCCGACGATTCACCGACAACTTAATGTAAATAAGCTTTATAGTCAAGTGCATTGTCCCACACAATGATTGCCTGACAGCATAGCATTTTCTCTCAGCCTTGTCAGTTTCAGTAGACAAAAAAAACCAAGATGTCGCCTCGAATTTTCCGGTAGATGCATTGTCCTGAGGTGAGCTCTGCTTCGGATCACAAAACAGTCTTCCCTTTTCTTCATCGATCTAACGACAGCCTATCAATAAGGTGTTTGTACACTTTCCTTCAACACGCCTTCCTTCAATAGACCAGGAAGTACGAGGATATACGTGATTTGAAAATTTAAATTAGTCTTCTTTTTTACTTTCTCAGGTTTTACGAAGTATAGGGGAAGTTATGCAATCGTTTTCCGACCCCCTGATTTCAAAAAAGAAAAATTCATTCGGTGCACCACCGGCTATGTACTTTTACGTCAATTACCGTTTTCGCGTTTGGGCTGAAACTCAATACAGTAGACTCTCCCTTATCCGGCGTTCTGTTAACCGGCGCGCTCCCTTATCCGGCGCTCGCAAAATAATATCAAATTTGTTAAACTAAAATTAACATTCAATTATTAGATTATCAATTATATGAGCCACGTGTATTTACGAGCACATTCCGGAACTCACGAATCTTTTATGTATTTGTATTGTACATACATACATAATATGTACATATATTATGTACATTGTGATTTATAATGAAGGGAACGTTAATACAATATTTTATTACTTCACTAATATCATATAAATAAATTATAATAAATATATAGTTGAAAATCAAACATTTATAAAAAAATGTTTCCTAGAATAGAAAAACAAAGGAACCGTCCCGTCCGTGGCACAACAATATCGTCTTATCGGGAAATGAACACTTAACTAGTAAAGTCAAAGTTTATTTTTTTTCCACAGAAACCCTCTCCTCCTATTTATTTTTTCTTTACACCAGTTCTCTTTTTTCTCAGTTTTCATTTGATTCTCATAGTGAAAAGAATCGTTGGATCGTTTTTTTCGTTAGTGAAATTGAATGTTTAAAATTGTATTTGTTTACGTAGTTTAACGACGTTTTGTACGGTCGGTGCAGGATAGTGAACAGTATTTTTTTAAATTAAATCATCAAGTTATAAAGTGATAAAACAATGGCTTCCACTTCAAAAAGAAAGAAAATAGTTCTTTCCATCCAACAAAAATGTCTACCCCCTTCCTTGTAGCAGATTTGGCTGAAAATCAATAGGTAACTTTCGAAGGTTTTGAATTTACATATAAAATTTCGTGTCGATACATCGTGTCACAGACAGACAGGCGTTTTACTCACCAGCTATTCAAAGAATAGGGGAAGTTATGTAACCTATCAGAAATTCGATGCTCAGTTTTCAATGGAATTTCATGTTTTTCGAATAAATCCCGACCAAAGGGATTCAGGGGAGGGGGCTCAGTGCAAAAACCTTAAAACTGCCGATGCAATGAATTTATCGACACAAAATATAGTATGAGAATTTAGGAGCCCCAATTTAATACAACTATTGAATATTAGCGCATAAGGTCGTCTGGTTTTGGTGAGGGAGTGAAAAGTTAATTGATTAATTCGTTCTGAGGAAGTGCATTTCCGATTTACCGACTATTTTTTTTTTTATTTTTGGAATCAGAAAGTCGGAAAACATGAAATTCCGTTGAAAACTTGTCATCGAATTTTTGATACAATTACATAACTTCCCCAATACTTCGTATAGCTAAAATCAAGTTGACAGCAGAACTGAGCTTAAATCATTCTCTTCTCTAGTCGCCTTGCTTACTAAATCGGTTCATCAGCCCTGGCGGCAGTTATGCAAAGGAAACCACTGGCCTCCATCCCACAAGCTGAAGACGCCATCTTGGAATAAATAATCTACACTACATTGAGTAACTGTTTATTCGAAGGCGCGTGGTAGCTCAGTGGTATGCGTGCTTGCCTTCTGAGCTCAAGAATCGGATGGGACGTTAAACGATGGTCCCGAGCCTGTACCATGTCAGGTATTCGTTAAAGACTCCTGTGCCCTAGGTGAATAAAAAATTTAGGGTAGCCAAAATTTAGGACTCCCAAAGTAGAGTCGGGCTCATGTCCACCAGCGTGACGAAAGAGCGCTCTGGTAGTAGGCGATATGACCTCGTAGTTAAAGTCCGGGCATGAGTCATAAAACCTAACCTAAACCTAAGGACAGCTGTGTACTTCCTTCTTACATTTTGATTTTATCAAATTTTCTTTTGGACAGAACGGGTCAAGTTTCCGCTCTCCCTCCAGAGCCAGTCGACCTTTTGTGCTAAAACTCAATATTTGACTTAGGTACATAGTGGCTTCTGAAACACAATAATAAGTAACATTTATTTGAAAAAGAGTTATTATTATTTTTTCTTTTGTTGAATGATAAAATTCAGATTGTAGGATCCCTCTTATCCCTCCCGATCTAACCATACTGCACTTTTACTTTTGAAAAGTGCAACAGGTAGCAGATTTTGATTTATGACTTTCCGCAAACACAAACTCAATTTAAAAATTTAAAACTCAAACTGTATTTATTTATTTTTTAAGAAAACTATTGTCTGCGATTTATTATTTTAATCTTTATATTGTGTAAATTATTTACAACCGTAAAATACCACAGTCCATTGTAACAGTTTTAATAAAATTCTCTGGAGCAACTATGAATCCCCGAATACGATGTGTACCGTTACCGATGTGAATGGGAAAATAGGTTCCTTAGAAGTTATATAAAAAAGTTTAAAATTTTCCAACTTTTAATATACAGGATGGCCCAGATAAGCGGGCCACAAGTGAAATAACTCCTAAACGGTTAAAGATATCAAAATTGTGAACAGGACTTAAGTTGTCGAGAAGACATAAATATTTAATGGCTCAGATAGCCCTTCGAAGGGCGGGGTTCCCTTTTGACCCTTAAGTTTCATTACATTTTATTAAAGTACTAAAGAAACAAGGAAGAACTGTACAAACAGATTTTTGATACGTCAAGTAGTTCTCGGAACAAAAACGTTTAAAGTTGCACGTTTTTCTTATTCTGAAGCTAGTTGCAATTTAATAACTTCAGAATAAAACAAACGTGCAACTTTAAACGTTTTTTTTCCAAGAACTACTTGACGTACCTATCAAAAATCTGTTTGCACAGTTCATCCTTGTTTCTTTAGTACTTTAATAAAATGTAATGAAACTTAAGGGTCAAAAGGGAACCCCGCCCTTCGAAGGGCTATTTGAGCCATTGAAAGGGTCATTTATGTATTTTCGAGTACGCCAGATTATAGCTCTCGGCGAGTGCTACAACTTTAGTCCTATGCACAATTTTGATATCTCTAACCGTTTAGGAGTTATTTTACTTATGGCACGCTTATCTGGGCCACACTGTAAAAGGGCTATTTGGTTTTTCACGATTAGGTTCTCTTCGATTGAATAATTTTTTGTATTAACTTTTTATGAATTAAAAAGAAAAAAAGTGAGTCGAAAAAAAATTAAAAAATAGAGTGAGTGATTTCTTCAAAAAGTGAGTGAAAGTGAGTCAGAATGAGAAAAGTGAAAAAAGTGAGCTTATATGGGCACTGGAAACCTCATAAACAAACACATAGACACATACATTTATTTCTTTATAATCGGAACTTGGAGGAGGGAAAAAATGAAATTTTGTTCTAAACTCCTCATGGGATTATTGACCTATTACATAACTTCCCCTATACCTGGCGAGGTATCCAAGTTTAAGAACAATCTATTGCGATAATGGTTTAGAAAGTTGAGTTCAAGTGGCAAGGTTCCCTGTCTCCCAGTGGTCACATAAGTTGAAGGCCGCTCTGCATTCTTGCTCCACAAGACACGTAAACCTCTCAGAACCGTCACGATCACCAGCACTGACATTTCGCCTCTACTTCTTGATTAAGGAAAAAATGTATACAATTTTTGATACTTCCATTATTTTTTTAAACAGAACTATGTCTTTTGAGGGCGCCGGTAGCTCAGTGGTATGCGTGCTTGCCTTCTGAGCTCAAGATCTTGAGTTCGAAACCAGGCCGAGGCCCTTAGTTTATTTTATCTGGGAAGTAAAATAAACTTAAGCACGCCGTCCTTCGGATGGGACGTTAAGTGATGGTCCCGAGCCTGTACGATGTCAGATATTTGTTAAAGACTCCTATCCTAGATGAAAAAAAATTTAGGGTGGGCAAAATTTAGGACTCCCACAGTAGAGTCGGGCTCAAGTCCACCAGAGTGACGAAAGCTCTGATAGTAGGCGATATGACCTCGTAGCTAAAGCCCGGTCCTAAATCTAATATTCCTTCCACTATTATATTAGCAGAAAAACTCAGAAATTGTTTTTCATCTCCTCTTCTAGGCTTTTATTACGTATGATTGAAGCCAATGTACCAACATGAGGTCTTTTTCAGACAATGTCCAGGAATTCCTGTTACAAGAAGACCTTCTATTTATTTATTATTTTAGCATACAATAATAAGAAAATATTTTTTATTTCTACTTCTGGTAGGCTCTCATTACGTGTAGTTGAAGTCGATGTACCAACGTTGCCGTGTTGAAATCTTTTTCAAACAATATACGGAATTATTTTAACAGATATATATATATATATCAGAAAAACTTAAGCTCGCCGTCCTTCGGATGGGACGTTCGGCGATGATCCCGAGTCTGTACAATGTCAGGTAGTTGAAGACCCCTACCCTAATTCAATAAAAATTTAGGGTAGGCAAAATTTAGGACTCCCACAGTAGTCATAAAAACTAAACTATATTCGTTATATATATTTTTATGATTGTTATTGTTGTTACTTATATATTATATACTGTTAAACCTAAGGGCTTCGGCTGGGTTCCGAACCCGCCATTTTGAGCTCTCAATACAGTGATAGTTACCCTAATGAACGCTAATATAATAATTTCTTAAAAATAAATCCATTAAGAAACAAGTTTACAGTTAATCTTTAAGCAGATAATAATTCAAAATGCTAAAAGCAATAAATGTATTTATTTAAAGCAGATAGCTTCCACAGGGAGAAAGTCCATTTAAAAATAGAAAAGAAAGCAAACCAGAATATCATATGGTACAATATAGATGGATAAACATCAATTTATTATTGAATGAATGAATATATTTATTGCTTTAAAGATACCGGTGCTCTCTCTTAAAGAGAGACCGTACAGATTAAAGCCCGGGCATGAGTCATTATTAACTTATTATCAGAAAATATTTTTCATTTCCAAGTGACTTTTTATTTTGTTTTTTTCAGAAAATATACTTACGGGATATCGTGCCACAATGTCGATTAGATCTTATAATATAAGATCTAGTCGATAATCAACGATATGATATATCGGAAATATCAGAAAATGTTTTTTATTTACTGTTATAGTAGGCTCTCATTACGAATAGTTGAAGCCGATTGCCATATTGAAGTGTTTTTCAAATATACGAGATTTCGTGCCACAAGGTCGATTAAAGGCCAGCCCACACAGAAGGTGGTCTGTCGCGGCGGGAAGCGATATCTGACCTAGGCGGTCAGGCGGTCTAGTTGTACTACGCAATGTTGCATCATCTCTGTCAGACAGAACAGGGTCTCCCGCCGACGGTCAGTGTTTTTCGCGACGACGAGCGATCCGCTTGTGCAAAATCACAGATTTCCCGCGTTACCGCCCTCGCTGTCTACATGTGTGCGAATGAAATGACTGACCAAATGGAAATATTTATTGAAACTGTGCGTAAATACACGTATCTGTATGATAGTTCACACGATCATTATAAAAATGTGTTAAAGAAGGCTGAAGCGGTGGTATCCTCCCAATTCTTCTCTCTTCTCATTGATCTGATACACCCAACATCGTATTTTCTTTTTGTTTGCTGTCTTTCGCAAAGCTAATAATAATAGTAAGAATTCTTCGTCTTGTATGGAGCTCATAATACACCGAAGGATGACGACCGACTGGACCGACCGCACACAAGATATCGCGTTCTGTGTGGCGTCACAGTATTGCAGACCGCCGCGTCGACCGCTAGACCGCTCCCCGCTGCGACAGACCGCCTTCTGTCTGGCCGGGCCTTTAGATCTTATATTTCTTCCACTATTATTTTAGCAGGGAATCATCAAAAAAATATTCTTCATTTTTACATCAGGTTTTCATTACAGATCGTTGTGGCCGAGGTGCCAACATTGCATATTGAAATGCATTACAGATAAAAATACTTAAATGAAAATGAAACAGAAGTAGCAAAATGAATACTCATTCACTAATGAGAGAATAACGTTACTCATTAACAGATAGTAAAGACTTGAGTTATCTATATATGTTTATCTCTGTGGCTATTGTTCAGCTGATGAAAGTAGCTGAACAGAGCTCCAGATGGGAGATGAGCTGGAATAGAAAACCTCCCAGCCAAGAACAGGTACACAAAACTATAATACTAGGTACCAACTATTAGTGCCTTGATCACTATCAGTCTGTCACTATTAGTTACAATAGTTTCTTTTGTGAAGGGTGAGTAAAGTATTAACACGGCCCTCTTGAATTGAATATAAGTAAAAGTAGCCTTAATATTTACATATATAAAGGGCAAAGGTCATCTACATACTAATTTAACCCTCATATTCATGGCCTATAATCACCTTTAATCTTTACACATATAAAGGGCAAAAAGCATCTACGAGGAGTGTTCAAAAAGTAACGGAAATTTTGTGATTTCGCAGGTTGTATTAGTCCGATTCGCGTGATTTTTTCATTGTGTTGGTAAACATGTCTGAAAAGTATCTGTACATTGTTAGCCAAACCGGATGTTTAGTCTGCTGTCAGCTGTCAAAGAGGTTACATGTCTTTTGGTACGATCGGCGAATTTACAAAATGATTCAGAGAATTATTAAATCTTGCTATAAGAATGGAATAAAGTGCAGCAAAGTTTTAGAAATGTTAAATAATGCTTTTGATGAGTCTGGTATGAGTAAAACTAGGGTTTACGAGTGGTATAAAAGCTCGACAAGTGCGGTCCACTGTGAAGGTCATGCTCACTGGATTTTTCGATTTTAACGGCATAGTGCACCATGAGTTCTTGTGAGGGCGCCGGTAGCTCAGTGGTAAGCGTGCTTGACTTCTGAGCTGAAGAACGTGGGTTCGTAACCCGACCGAGGCCCTTAGTTTATTTTATCTGGGAGGTAAAATAAACTTAAGCACGCCGTCCTTCGAATGGGACGTTAAGCGATGGTCTCGAGCCTGTACGATGTCAGGTACTCGTTAAAGACCCCTACCCTAGGTGAATAAAAATTTAGGGTAAGCAAAATTTAGGACTCCCACAGTAGATTCGGGCTCATGTCCACCAGAGTGACGAAAGAGCGCTCTGGTAGTAGGCGATATGACCTCGTAGTTAAAGCCCGGGCATGAGTCATAAAACCTAACCTAACCCATGAGTTCTTGCAGTAAGGTCAAACGATCAATAAGGAGGATGTACTACCTGCAAGTGCAACGCCGTTTGCGTGAAGCAATCCGAAAAATAAACGCCCGGATTTATGGCAAAACAATTCATGGCTTTTGCACCACGATAATGCATCTGCTCATACTTCATTGCTTGTTCGTGAATTTTTGGCCAAAAACAACACTGTAATAATGGCCCAGCCTTCATATTCACCAGACATGGCTCCGTGTGACTTTTTTCTGTGCCCAACAATAAAGAGAACCTTAAAGGGCCGTCGTTTCACAAGCATAGATGAGATTAAAAGCGCATCGCTGAAAGAGCTAAATGCTAACCCAAAGATCGAGTTCCAGAAGTGTTTCGGGGATTGGAAGAAGCGCTGGCATAAGTGTATAATATCTAATGGGAACAATTTTGAAGGGGGAAACTTTGATGTAGATGAATAAATAAAATTCTTTTCAAAAACTGAAAACTCCCGTTATTTTTTGAACACACCTTGTATATACTCACTGATTTAAACCTGATACTCATGGCTTATAATCACCTTTAATCTTTACATAAAATTAATTTTTACATAAACACCTTTACTCTTTATGTTTCGTTCTCTATCTTTTTTATCTAGGAGGTGAAAAAACCTTGCCGTCCTCCGAATGGGACATTAAGCGATGGTCCCGAGCCTGTAATGTTACTGTCAATTACTCGTTATAGACTTCTACCCTTTGAAGAATAAAAATTTAGGGGTAGAAAAAATTTGGAACTCCCATAGTAGAGTCGGGATCATGTCCACCAGAATGATGAAAGAGCCCTCTGGTAGTAGGCGATATGTTAAAGCCCGGGCAAGAGTCACAATAACTAACTATAACCCATCACTTCATAGTCAAGTAATTTTAGTACATACCCGGTAAGAGAAATGAACTAAGCAATACATCTCTCTCATCGCGTGCGGAAAAAAATTAATTACAACCTTCAAAAAGAAAAAAAAAAAATTGGTTAAACCGATGTCCGTTAGAACTTCCTGTGTAGTTCGTAATTTCGTTCAGTTTAAGTATAGGATCGTGATCTAAGGGTTCTTTCCTGAAGAAACCGGATGAGAGTAATCTCAACCTTACTTATAGAGGATAAATAAGAACAAAGAACTTGTATAATTTTTATTTTGTCTAATTCCACAAAAATATATGTATAATATACAAGTATAATTATTATTACTGAGATAATCTATGTTAGATATGAATAAAAGGGTTACAAGAGCTTGTTGAACCGTCTCGTGAATACTGCGGTGCAAGAACTGGCCGGAGCTCCACCCATAGCCAATATATTATATTAGCGTAAGCCGAAATCGGTACACTCCATGTATATATTTTTCTGGAATTGGACAATTTAAAAGTTAAACAATTTATTTGTTTTTATTTATTTTATTAGCTTTCTATATCAAACCAGATCTACCAATTTGTATAAAAACCAATACTAAATTCTACTGAATAAAAAAAAACACTTAGAACAAGTCAAAAAATGCTACTATCATATACTCGTATACATATAAAGCTGAAAATGTCTGTGCGTTGTACCGCTATAACTCACGAACGGCTTGATGGATTTGATTAATTTTTTTTTAAATTTGTTCGTCATCGCCTGTGGAAGATTATAGGCGTATTAGTACCTCAATATCTGGTCCATCCCAGCATCCACCCACGCAATCTTTGTAACTCAAAAACCACTGCAATGATTAATGAGGAATAGAATCTTTTTGAATAGATAAGTTTTATCTACCGGAAGGTTAAGGTCTATTTTTTAATCAACCCCTGGTCCATCCCAGCATCCACTCACGCAATCTTTGTAACTCGAAAACCATTGCAACGATTAAATATTTTTGAATAAATTAGTTTTAGCTCCAAAGCTAGCGTTACTACAGTTGAAGGACTATAAGCCTTATTCCGTATGAATAATTGAAAATTATAACATCATGAATGTACTGTCGAGGAACTGAATAGCCTTATAGGAGATATTGGGAGAAAAGTCAAAGTTCCCCGGGCAACGCCGGGTATTACTGCTATATTTATATAAAATACACAATATATTTCGCTGGTTAGAGCATTTTCAAGTGTACAGGATACAGATAATGACTGGTGGTAAAATTTTTAAAAAAAGATAGAGGGTGGGAGGGGGTGGGGAGGGGTAGGAGGGGAAGAGTGAGGGAGCGGGAAGAACAGGAGGGGGGGGGGGGGGGGGGGAATGTTTTTATTTCATTTTACGGTGATCTAGTAGTTGTCTGATTTTTTAGTTTTTTAATTGTGACATAGGTAATAGGTTAATATTGATATATATTATTTAGTATTTTTTGGATTAAATTGTGATATAGTATGGTAGTTCCCCCCCCCCTCCTGTTCTTCCCCCTCCCTCACTCTTCCCCTCCTAACTCTCCCACCCTCTACCTTGACTTTTTTCAAAAAATTTACCACGTCATTATCTGTATCCTGTACACTTGACAATGCTCTAACCAGCGAAATATATTGTGTATTTTATATAAATATAGTGGAATTTTTTGACTTGTTCTAAGTATTTTTATTCAGTACCTAGTATTTACAATGAACTTCCACAAGATCTCTGGCGAAAACATCTCCAATATTAAATTATTAGGATTTTTGAGTTGAGCCTCCTCTTTGGCCGATTAGACTGAAAATGAATAGGCGTCGTCCTTTGGGGTTCTGGATATCAAATTTAGATTAGGGAGGGATTGACCAACGATATAATAAGGAGGAGAGATGAGGCTTGCTTGTGGTCGAATAAAACAAACTTGTAGAATTTCTGCCAAGCTTTCAGCACTGAGTGTGCCTTCTTCAGGGCCTGTATTGACATATATAAATTATTATTACTGAGATAATGTATGTTAGATATGAATAAAAGGGTTACAAGAGATTGTCGAACTGTCTACGGCTGCGCTGCAAGTACTGGCCGGAGCTCCACCCACAGACGGTCGTGGATGGTGCTGTTGCCTCGTACTAGTGTAGACGCAATATGTCTTTAGGAGCAGATATTGATTAGCCCTTACGCCTAGCCCTGGAGCAGGTGAGCGGACGGACACTTTTCCGGATGTCCGGGTATGCCTCAACTCGTGGGTACAGCCTAACCACTGGAAGTCCCAGATATTATCAGGTCATGGAGACTTTAACTCCAAACTCTTCTTCTTCTTGAAAAACAACCCAAACTGTTCATGTGGGGGCATCGAGACTGCAAAACACGTAGTCCTCTATTACCATCTGTATGACCAGGCCAGGGTAGAGTTGCTTCGCGGGACCGGATCATACCTGGGACTGGATCTGCGGCAGCTGGTGGCGGAGACCGGCTACCCAGTGTTAAGCCGGTTTGTCGGCTCCTGGGAGGAGCAGAAAAAAGCGGTGTGACGGGTTTGGGCGACTACTGATCGCCACACGTTGGTCGCCCCCAGCCCACTATAATCTCACTTGAGCTAACCAGATCCCGAACTTCCTCTACGAAGACGGGTGATGTTGCACAAACGCAAGGTGCACCCGAAAAATAAAAATAAATAATAAAAGGTACGACTAAAAGACATGATTGGTTAATTCCGGCATTTCTTCCAGAGGTATCTTCTTATCCTTTTTTCCGACAATATTTTTGGACTCTTACAAGTCCCTTCTTCCACTATGAACCTATGACCGGAAGAAGGGACTTGTAAGAGTCCCGAAATATTGTCGGAAAAAAGAATTAGAAGACACCTCTGGAAGAAATGCCGGAATTAACCAACAATGTAACATCCCAGAGAAGTTTAAGAAACATAAAATACATGAATGACATAATTATCACTAAACCAATAATTACATTAAATCATTTACACCAAAACAAACTGAAATATTATATCTAAACTAAAACAATTATAAGCTAAATATAAAAATGTTTTATCCAAATCTAACATACATTAACTCAATAATAATTATTATACATTATAATGTATACATATCAATACAGGCCCTGAAGAAGGTACACTCAGTGTCGAAAAATCTTGGCAGAAATTCCACAAGTTTCTTTTATTCGACCACAAGCCTCCTTATCAAATTTAGGGTCAATTTTTTTCATTCTATTGGGAGTTTTCGAGTTCATTGAAACACTAAGAGACAGGAAGGTTCCTGGAAACGAAGAGGTAGACGGACTAGCCAAGGAAGGTTCAAGTAAGTCTTTTTATGGGACCAGAGCCGGTGCTGGGAATATTTCGGGAGACATACCGAACCCGAATCAAAGAATAGACTAAGGACCTTTTGGAGTGTACTTGGAGAGAAAAGACCACATGCAGGCAGTCGAAGATGTTCCTGGGAGTCCAGGGTTCTGAAAGACGGGATCCTGAACCTCAAAAGGAACGAGCTCAGGCAACTGACTGGAGTTCTTAGTTCAATAGACACCTACACACTGTGGGAGTCAGGGACAGTCCTACCTGCGATAGATGTGGGGAAGAAGACGAAACGGCGGCACACTTCCTGGGTATCTGCTCGGGATATGCGCGAACGAGATTCGCGAAGTTCGAGGAAGACTTTAGAAGATTGGACTATGAGAGCATTCTTAGGTTTATTAAGGAAACTGGGAGACTGAGCACTCCATGCAGGGCTTGGTTCAGGTAGTATAAGTATAGTATAAATATAAACATATAGTCAATATAATAAGGGGGAAGCCAAGCGCTTCCAGGGAAGGGATAAAAGCACTGAATGCTTAGGTCCCTAGGTGTAATACACCAGCCCACCACATATATATAAGAGACAGGACATTGTTTTTTTTGATTCTATAACTTCCCCTATACTTCATGTAGCTGGGAAGTAAAATAATTACGTAAGGAGTCAGGCGGTGCAACAAAAGGATAAAAAAAATTGCAACAAACAAAATCGTGCAGACTGGGTTTTGAAACATTCGGTCTCACCGCTAATCACATTCAGTTTAGATATGAATTCTCTTGCGGAATGGAGTTCCATTGTTCAATTGGTCTCTGTTTGCACGTTTCTGGAACATGTTCCGATTGTGCATTGAGCTTGCGCAAATGGAAACAATAAAAGATACGTTTACTTCAATCGGCTGGCGCCTGTTTTCCAAAGAGAAACAAAATTGTCGGTATATCCACAGCACAATTAGACCGGGCGCTAGAGGGAAGTGAGTATGCAAAATGTGAGGACCGAATTTAGTTGAGAATGGCTCTAAGATTAATAATACGGATCTTGCCGGTCCATTTTTTGGTCCAATTTTTTTTTTACCCCCTCTCCTCTTATTTGTATAGGAAATCGATGGAGTGGATGCTACAAAGTCATTTTAATGATGATTTCAGTAATAATTTATAGTTTATTCTAATGATGAAAGTGATGATGGGTTTTTCAATTATATAAAAAACAAAAATAAAAATAATAAAAAACATTTTTTATTAATAAAAAAAATATATTATCAATAACGTAGATGTTGATTAGCGACTGTAGATTCTAATTGTAGGAATATTGAGGGTCAGTCAAATATGGAAGAACACACTATTTTAACGCCAACGTTTCGATATATTTTATATCATCATCAGGGCCTACAAACATGAGGGGGGGAGGGGGGGTAATTTAAGATTATAATCACAAATAAACAAAAATTTGTTGATAATTTGTTGATGTCCGAATACATTTTTTTTTTTTTTTTTTGCGTTCTGTGTTGATATAGTGGAAATATTAATAAATAAAATAAAATGATAGATAAAAAAAAAATGTATTTGGACATCAACAAATTTTTGTTTATTTGTAATTATAATCTTGATCCCCCCCCCCCCCCCCAAAAAAAAACAAAAAAAAAAAACTTTTTTTGAACACTTATATTGTCTAATTCCACAAACATATACTTAAATGTGTACCGGTTTTCAACAATTAATTAATTGTTTAACCGACCAGACACACTTCAAAGGTTCTCCTTTGCTAATCCCTTTCAGATAACAAATATCCATGACAACATTAATCTAGGTTAAATAACTTCCTACATAGCTCTATATTGTACAGTTGTTATATTGTTTTATTGTAATGTTAGTTTTCAGTTTTAATTGTATTTTCTTGGTTTTCAAATAAGTGCACAGTTAGGTAGCTATTACAATTAGAATATAGACTTCCACCCCCCTGGTTTTACCAGAGGAGGGGACCCTTTCACATCGGTACTCTTAGGTTAATATAAATATGTATGCCTGGCAAATATCTGAATTATTGTTGAACATTGTGCTGACGATGGAGTAAGCCGAAACCGGTACATATTTAAGTATATGTTTGTGGAATTAGACAATATAAGTGTTCAAAAAAAGTTTTTTTTTTTTTTTTTTCTATCATTTTATTTTATTGATTTTTTGTTTATTTGTGATTCTAATCTTGATTCCCCCCCATGTTTGTAGGCCCTGATGATGATATAAAATATATCGAAACGTTGGCATTTGAATAGTGTTTTCTTCCATCTTTGACTGACCCTCAATATTCCTACAATTATCAATAACGCAAGATTCATATTTTGACCATCATTATTGATGCATTTACACATATAAATACAAAATGATCCTGATTTCTTGCAGCCGCAAGACATTGTTCGACAATTTTATGTACATTTACAGGGCTGAATTAATGACTCTGGCAAAGACGGCTTAGTCATTTGTTGTGGACGTAAGTCACCATTAAGCTTTCATAGCCAAATAAACATCAATGGGCTGCAATTGTGTTTTATTAGCATTTTTCCAAATAAATGTTTGTACTGTAGCCCTCAACAAATGCAAATCATCTGACGTGCATATCACTTTCATTTTATTAAAACTGAAGCCTATGTTTTGAGAAATCAGTTTATATCGGAGTTCATCAGCAGTCAAATTTTTTTTTTTGAAAAAAAGAAATTTACAAACTATTTCTAGCTGTTTTAATTTTTCATTATTTAGGCCAAGGTTTGTTAAAGATAGAAGGGCTGTTTGTACAAAACCCTCAGTTGCAGCTTTCAAACATTGTTTACATTTCGTGTAGATAACTTCATTTTATTAGTTATCGTGTTCACAAACACACCGACAATCACACAGAAAATTACTTCCCCAGTTATACAAAGTATAGGGGAAGTTATGTAATCTGTCAAAAATTTAATGTTGACTTTTTATGGAATTTTATGTTTCCGCCCCCCCCCCCCCTCTCATTCAAAAATGAAAATAAAAATCTTGCCTGTGTGCTTCTGTGAACATGATAACTCCCAATAGAATAAAGATATCGACAATAAATGTTATACGGCGCCAGTAGCTCAGTGGTATGCGTGCTTGCCATCAGAGCTCAAGATTATGGGTTCGAAACCCGACCGAGGCCTATTTTACCTCCCAGATAAAATAAACATAAGCACACCGTCCTTCGGATGGGACGTTAAGCGATGGTCCCGAGCCTGTACGATGTTACGTACTCGTAAAAGACCCCTAGGTGAATAAAAATTTAGGGTAGACAAAATTTAGGACTCCCACAGTAGAGTCGGACTCATGTCCACCAGAGTGACGAAAAAGCGATCTGGTAGTTGGCGATATGACTTCGTAGTTAGAGCCCGGCCATGAGTCATAAAACCTAACCTATATATATATTTTTTTTTTCAGCCAATGAGAGTGGAGGAATTAGAAGTGGGGCTTAACACGAAAACTTTATTATATGAAGAGCACGGGCAAAGAACCAGGTTTGTCACCAGATGTTGAAATTGAGAAAACTGAAATTTAATGTTGAAAGTCCGTATCTATCAATTCCCCGCACGTCATATTTTCAGCTTCCGTTTTCGTAATGACAAACCGTCTTTTTGAAGCCTGTAACGATGGTGAATCGTGAAATATGTTTAATATTTATTGGTGGTAGGCAGATGTAGGAGGTTGGCCGGCGAGAGCGCAAAGCTGATTTTTATTATGAGGGTCACTATACGACAAGAGCGCAAATTAATTAATTATTTATCACAGTACTTCAAACAAAGACGTTGGCCAGCGAGAGCGCAAAGCTGATTTTAAGTCACTATACGACGAGAGCGCAATGATTTTATATATCAAGTATTTAGTTTTTTTTTTATAATTTTATTTTTTATAATATTTTGAAGCATTGAAAATGTAGTCGAATAAATGACGTCATCCTGCTCTGTATTCGCGTTGATGCTCGCTGATTCTTTCTTTTTTCCGAATACTGGACCTATTCACTATAGGATTGAGTATATTTGCACTCCTCATATTTATTTGTGATTCGATTTGATGGTAGCGGAGCCTTTGAAAACATTCCACATCAGCAACGTGTAATCTGTCGGCCTATGGGGCGGGGAGACGGGCAACTTTAAAATAAATTAAAAACTTAATTAAAACCATTGCGCTCTCGCCGTATAAAAATGGGATTAATTTTGGGGTTGGCCGGCGAGAGCGCAAAGCTGATTTTATGGCCATCTACGGCCAGAGCGCAGATAATAAAAATTAATCCCATTTTTATACGTGGAGAGCGCGAAGCCTCTATACGTCGAGAGAGCAATAGTTTTAATTAAGTTTTTAATTTATTTTAAAGTTGCCCGCCCCAAAGGCCGCCACTGCAAAGGCCTACTGATGTGGAATGTTTTCAAAGGCTCCGCTAACATCAAATCGAATCACAAATAAATATGAGGAGTGCAAATATACTCAATCCTATAGTGAATAGGTCTAGTATTCGGAAAAAATAAAGAATCAGCGAGTATCAACGCGAATACAGAGCAGGAAGACGTCATTTATTCGACTATATTTTCAATGCTTCAAAATATTATAAAAATAAAATTATAATAAAAAAAAAAAAAGCAAATACCTGATATATAAAATCATTGCGCTCTCGTCGTATAGTGACTAAAATCAGCTTTGCGCTCTCGCCGGCCAACCCCGATTTTATTTATCAATAAGACCGCTATATGTTAAAGCTAAGATAAGACCACTGTATGTTAAAGCTGAGATAAGACCGCTGTATGTTAAAGCTATAACCTGTACTACTTCAAATATAGGAACGACGGGAGGGGCAGATATATCGTCGCGCCGGCAAATACGCCCCCAAATTTTGTAACATTTCTATTCATGTTTGTTCTAGGATTATCGCTGTTAGACAGCTTACAACAATGGAAATTGAGATGGCCGAGTAATCAGTAGGCCTTTGCAGTGGCGGCCTTTGTGGCGGGCGAGACGAGCAACTTCAAAACAAATTAAAAACTTAATTAAAACCATTGCGCTCCCGCCGTATAGAGGCTTCGCGCTCTCCACGTATAAAAATGGGATTAATTTTTATTATCTGCGCTCTGGCCGTAGATGGCCAGATGTAGTGTGGACTAATTTGTTAAATAGGTAAGTAATTAGATTTATCAGTCCAATATTGTAACTTATTGTACTTTTGGTAATTGTTAAGTATTTTTAAATTGTTATATTTTATTTTTAACTTATTTATTTATTAGTGATGAACTGTAAAAGCTCGTAAATTCTAATCTAATTTTTGGTTTATGTATGTTCAGTTTCACCACCTGAAGACGGCAAATTGCCGAAACTAGTTGTGGTTTAAATAAACAAAATGGTGGACTGATAAATCTAATTACTTATTTAATTTGTTTAACATACTGTACTGTAGAGGCGATATCTCACATTCGAGAAAAAAGTGACAAACCTGGTTCTCTCCCCGTGCTCTTTGTATATTTATTTTTTTTTGGAGTCCGAGGGTCGGAAAATATGAAATTTTGATGAAACCTCGACAAATCGAATTTCTGACAGATTACTTAACTTCCTCTACACTTCGTAAAGTTGTGGAAGTAAAAGAAGCGTGTATACGAAGTAGGGTTGGGCGATAGTCGATAGTTGGCACTATCGATAGTCCAATAATATCGGTTAAAAACTATCGAATACTATCGATAGTTTTCCGATAGCAATTCATTTTTGTCCAGATCTATTTAATAAAGAATTTCAAGAAATTTATTATAATTAAATTCAATTACCTACCTACCTATTGCAAACTTGCAGGATTATAAATTATAAGATAAGGGATAATTATAAAGATAAATGAAAAACGAATTTATTTGAATTTTCAAAAAGTGTGTGTAGATAATAAAAATTAATCCCATTTTTATACGGCGAGAGCGCAAAGGTTTTAATTAAGTTTTTAATTTATTTTGAAGTTGCCCGTCTCGCCCGCCACAAAGGCCGCCACTGCAAAGGCCTACTGATTACTCAGCCATCTCAATTTTCATTGTTGTAAGCTGTCTAACAGCGATAATCATTCATCTAGGTACATAAATTCCTAGAACAAACATAAATAGAAATATTACAAAATTTGGATAATTAAAATCAGCTTTGTGCTCTCGCCGGCCAACGGCTTTGTTTGAAGTTCTGTGATAAAGAATTAATTAATTTGCCAATTTGCGCTCTCGTCGTATAGTCACCCTCATAATAAAAATCAGCTTTGCGCTCTCGCCGGCCAACCCCAAAAAAAATTTCTAAGAATTGTAGAATAAGATTCCCAATTAAAGAGGAAGTTAGGATTATAAATACTTAGAAGAGCCAAAGCCCAATACCGTGAATTTAATTTGTTTGCACAAGTGCGTGACTACGTCATCAACTTCAAAACTTGTGAGTAAAAATTAAAAAAATATCAATAGTCAAAACTATCGTTATTGGTTACCGATAGGCGTGGCCTATCGATATTGGGTACCGATAGGCGTGATCTATCGATATATCGATAGTAACTATCGACTATCGCCCAACCCTAATACGAAGGCATTTATCTGATGTTGGAGGGGAGTAATGAGAAGAAAGCAGATGGTCGTCCAGATGTGACCAGTGCAGGGAACCCTACCATCGACTAAAAGGCTGTCAGTGGGAACAGTGTTTACTGCCACTGTTCAGTGATGTCACTGAGTATCATCCATAAGGTAAACAACTTTCCCTGAAGAGCCGACAATAGGGGTACTTACCAAGAGCATAGTTCAGAGCAGCTTTCTATATCCATAACAACGGAAGATCTAGAGAGATCAGCTGTGAGCTTCTGTTGTTCTCATGCAAGAGCGAAACGGACAACTCGATTTATAAATCGATGATAAAGATAAGTATTTTCAGAATCACCAGCAACGTACTTACTAAGTTTTCTCTCTCGCTATAAAATCAATATAGCTATCTTACTCTCGATACATTTATTACATCAATTAGCGTTTTTGAGTTGAGTCACTTCGATAGGTGTCGTCCTTATAGAGTTTCAGATTCACATATGAAGTTTTTGTTTTAAGCCCCCCTGATCTTCCGCAGACACTTGGCCGATTTGACTGAAAATCAATGAGTATCTTACTCAAGGATTTCCGATACATTCATTACATGGACAGTTATTGGAGAGGGCCGGTATCTAAGGGCGTGCTTGCCTACTGTGCTCAAGACCGCGGGTTCCAAAACCTGCCGTTCCCTTAGTTTTTTTATCTGATAGGTTTAACGGTGGCACGTTGTCCTACGGTTGGGACTTTAATTGATGGTCTCGAGCCTGTGCGATGTCAGGTACTCTTGGTGGATAAAACTACGATTAGAGTCAGGCTCAAGTTTACGAAAGAGCGCTCTGGTAGTAGGCGATATGACCCAACGGTGACACTCCCTAGGCGCTGAGTTGCAACCATTTCTGCTGTCAGTGCTGCTACTAAGGAGGTCTTGGGGAAATTTGGCAGAATGGAGGACACGAAGCAGAGGAGTACTAAGGGAACTCATGGAGGAAAATGACAGTTTGTGCCTGGACTTAACTACATCAGTGACGTAGGGAAAGCGGAGTATCAGTATCTTTTTGGAAATATAGTAAGCAGCATTGACTATTGTACGAAGGATTTTGGATTGAAGGAACTGGATGCGCTGCAGTTTGGAAACCATTGCGTTGCATATAAGTCGTATTTTTCTCGATCTTTTGTAAGTAGTCTTAGTAACTGTAGCGTCTGTTCATTTCTTGCCTTTTCAGTATCGTTTGGGGGTTCCATGTTGGTCACTTGTCGAGTAGGAGGCCTAGATAGGGGACGTTTTTTAAAGGGATAGGATTATTGTTAAGGTATACTGTAGGGCAGGTATATTTGCGACGGAGAATAAGGCGATGAGAACTGACTTCTTGTTCACCTTCACTCTTCACTTGCACCAGAACTGAAGGGATATCACATGGACTCCCTATTTAAAACAAGAAAATTCTACAATCAACTATCACATGAGATTATCCAAAAAATAAATATGAATTTAAGGTTGACATAATATGTATATATATATATTTCTATACGAAATGAAATGAAAGTTCTGAATAATATGAATGTCTGTGTCTAGAAACTGGAACAGAGAGAGAGAGTTCAGGATATGCATTTTGTATTGTACGAACTGCAATTCAGGCATCCATGAAAGCGTTACCATTAAGTTTAATTAACATAAATTATTAGAAATATTCTTAGAAAAAAAAAAAATAATAATAATTAATCACCGACAATGTACTTCCCCAGAACGAATCGATTAAATTTCCTTCCAAAACCAGTCGACCGTTCGTGTCGATACATCGGCAGTTTTCTATTAAGCCATCACCCTAATCCTCCATTTCTCTTCCGTCAATTTGGCTGAAAATTAATAAGTGTCATCCTAATGGTATACTGGATAAAAATATAAAATTTCGTGTCGATACATTCATTATATCGTGAGTTATCATGTTCAGAGACTCACAGAATATACTTTTTTTTTCAGTTTTGGAATACTCAACATTGAACTTCTGACCGATTAGGTAACTTCCCCTATACCTCGGGAAGTAAAAAGTCATGTCTGTATCTTAACAGTAAATTATAAAATGAATAATCTTTCCTCTATTCTAAAAAAATAATAAAAACGTAATTTACCATTTAATAAATAATAATAAAATGAGTAGATTTTTTTCAAATTATGTACACTTTTTCCTAGGAAAGCCCTTTTGAGGTACAGAAAAGTTTGATAAGTATGTTACTATGGTATAAGTTTATAAATACAAACTCACCTTGAAGAGAAAGTTGAACGTGAAGGACCACCAATGCAAGTACAGTCCAGTGAAGAAGCGAAAGAAAATGCATTTTAAACATTGCACTCCACTATCCAAACATTGGATCCGATCACTTATGTTATTATTGTTATTTATTATTTAAACTAATATTTTTTTTTTTTTTGTTTATATATTATAACACCTCACTTTCACAATGGTTTCTTCGTCTTTAGGATTATGAACATTAATTATAGTGAATACTTTTAAATTTGAACAAATATAGGCGGTACATTGTTTTCTTTTTGGAACAGAACTACAAAATGTAATGAAGAGAAGTGGCATCCATGTTGTTTTGAGTTAGGTCTGTTTTGAACTGAGCTGTTGGGGGATGCCTACTCCCTCCAGTCCCGGACTGGAGTCCCGTTACAGACATACCTGGAGTGAGAGCAAGGCTTCTCCCCCACCACCTCAATCTCCGTTTATCCAGGATAGGGTGCTTTTTAACCCTTTTTTTTTTTCCTGCAGAAGGTGTTATAAGAAAATTGAGGTGTGCATAGGTGTGAGAATTAGAGGCTGCACTCACAAATCATAAAAGCCGATGGTTCTAACCTCATCAAGAGGGCGCCGGTAGCTCAGTGGTAAGCGTGCTTGACTTCTGAGCTCAAGGTCGTGGGTTCGTAGCCCGACCGAGGCCCTTAGTTTATTTTATCTGGGAGGTAAAATAAACTTAAGCACGCCGTCCTTCGGATGGGACGTTAAGCGATGGTCCCGAGCCTGTACGATGTCAGGTACTCGTTAAAGACCCCTCTAACCTAGATGAATAAAAATTTAGGGTAGGCAAAATTTAGGACTCCCACAGTAGAGTCGGGCTCATGTCCACCAGAGTGACGAAAGAGCGCTCTGGTAGTAGGCGATATGACCTCGTAGTTAAAGCCCGGGCATGAGTCATAAAACCTAACCTAAAACCTCATCAAATGGTTCAATTTTGGTTACACTTGTGGCGTCCTTCAGAATGCCGGGTTCTTATGATACTACGCTGGTTCTTCAGAGGACTTTAAACTCATTAGGGGTGACAATAAAGAAATTGTAATAGTTATTGTGACCAGGCGCGAATACAAGGAGGGGAGGGAATGGGTGCAAATATAGGCAAATAATTGCCCCATGTTGCATTATTTTCTTTCTAAAGAAAGTGCAGCACAAACCAACCATTTGCTATTGGAAATCTATAATGAATATGCTCCTTCTCAAGACACTAGCGACAAGTGGTTTAAGAGATTCAAAAACAATGAATTTGAAAGGAACATCCAGGGCAGCGAAAACAATTTGAAGACTCGGAATTGGAAGCATTACTAAACGACAATCCGCGTCAGACACTTGAAGTATTGGCAGAAACATTAAATGTTGATAGATCAACAGTTGGTAAACGTTTACATGCTTAAAAACTTGGACATTGGGTGCCAAATGAGTTGAAAGAAAGGGACATTGAAGGACGAAAAACCATTTGTGGATCGTTGCTGCAAAGGCAAAAAAGGAAGGGGTTTTTGCAACGGATTATTACGGGAGATGAAAAGTGGATTTATTACGACGGTCAGAATCGCAGACCAGCATGGGTGAAGTCAGGTGAACCCGGTCCACCGACGCCAAAACGGAATATCCATGAGTCAAAGATAATGCTCTGTATCAAGTGGGACCAGAAGGGCGTACATTATTATGAGCTGCTGCAACCATCTGAACCCATTACTGGTGACCGGTATCGACTGCAATTAATGCGTTTAAAGCGAGCTCTTAACGAAAAGCGACTGCAATGGGAGAATAGACATGAAAAGATGATTTTACTCCATGATAAAAATCCCTCCATTTTTAATTCCCATACCTAATACAAAAAGTAAAACTTTCTATTACAGTAGAACCTCTTTAAGTCGAACCTCGATAAGTCTAAAACCTCCAAAACTCGAAAAAAAGTTTTGTTCCTTTCCCTTCAAGCCCCAAAACCTCCATTACTCGAAATCTCAACCCTCTATTAGTCGAAATAATCCGTGAGTCCCTACAAGCCATTATGGTACATATTTTCCCTCTATAACTCGAAAATATTGAAAAAGATTGGACCTCTGTATCTCGAACATAGCAATGTTTTATTTTACAACCTTTTTTTTTTTTTTTTTTTTTCTCTTCTTTAAGGCATTTCGACCACGAGGGTCATGGATGCCTGATGGATGCAGGTTTACAACCTTTACAACTCGATTATTTAAAACGTATTACCTCTATAGCTCGAAGAAAAATAAGTTATTGACTTTAAGAATTTGCCGAGAATGTACACCATTGTTTCCTAGAAAACAATTTAGGAGTGTACAATAAATAGGATTGCCAATTATCTAAAGCAAAAAAAAATTACTTATTTTTTTTAATACCTACATATACTATGTATTTTTTATTTTAAGGATGTTTTGAAATAATGTTGATTTATAATAAACATAAATATGTTTGTTACTTCCGTAACTTAAATTTTTATTTATTTCACCTCTCTAACTCAAAATTAGTTAGAATGAATCTTAACCTCTACAACTCGAATCAAAATCCGCCTAAGTCGAAATCCTCCATTAGTCGAAAACTCTATAACTCGAATTTTTTGGCGTCTCCCTTGATATTCGACTTACTGTATAAATATTTTTCTGTATAACAACAATAATAGTAACAATCATCGAAAAAGTGATGACTAGATATGCAAAAACCGGCCGAAGGAGATTGAAATTAATTATTTAATGCATTAACTTCAATCATTCACAAACTTAAATTGCACTGAGACTTGTAGACTATACCAAAGACTTGTATACCAGAATATATATACTTGGTATAAATATTTTAGATTGTTGTATCCTCTATAAGAAATAAAGAAGATATACTATGACCTGTATTTTTTATTATATCAATTTTATAAGGTATACAAACAGAGCGTTAGTCAAATGCAAGTAGAATATGATGGATGTCCAACTAAATGTTTACCCAATTTTTGGTTTCACATACACAAATTACAAAATCAAAATGAATTTCCGGGAAGATGGGTTACTCTCATAAAAATTGCTCCCCCCTGAGCGAAAACCTAGATCTACCATTGTGACTCATGCCCGGGCTTTAACCTCTACGGTCTCTCTTTAAGAGAGAGCAGCGGTATCTTTAAAACAATAAATATATTCATTCATTTAATAATAAATCGATGTTTATCCATCTATACTGTACCATATGATATTCTGGTTTGCTTTCTTTTCTATTTTTAAATGCACTTTCTCCCTGTGGAAGCTATCTGCTTTAAATAAATACATTTATTGCTTTTAGCATTTTGAATTATTATCTGCTTAAAGATTAACTGTAAACTTGTTTCTTAATGGATTTATTTTTAAGAAATTATTATATTAGCGTTCATTAGGGTAACTATCACTGTATTGAGAGCTCAAGATCGCGGGTTCGGAACCCAGCCGAAGCCCTTAGATATAACAGTATATAATATATAAGTAACAACAATAACAATCATAAAAATATATATAACGAATATAGTTTAGTTATTATGACTCATTCCCGGGCTTTAACTACAAGGTCATATCGCCTACTACCAGAGCTTTCGTCACTCATGGTGGACATGAGCCCGACTCTACTATGGGAGTTCTTAATTTTTATTCACCTAGGTCAGGGGTCTTTGTCGAATACCTGACATCGTACCATCGCTTAACGTCACATACGAAGGAATGCATGCTCAAGTTTATTATCGTCTCAGATAAAATAAACTAAGGGTCTCGGCCGGGTTTCGAACGCGCAAACATGAGCTCAGTAAGCAAGCACGTATACCACTGAGCTACGGCCCCCCCTATAAAAGATATACATAAATAAATAAATTAAAGAAAAAATAGAAAAAAAAAATAAATAAAATTATAGTCGATATATAGCGATATAAATCTAGGTTAGGTTAGGTTTTATGACTCATGCCCGGGCTTTAACTACGAGGTCATATCGCCTACTACCAGAGCGCTCTTTCGTCACTCTGGTGGACATGAGCCCGACTCTACTGTGGGAGTCCTAAATTTTGCCTACCCTAAATTTTTATTCATCTAGGGTAGGGGTCTTTAACGAGTACCGGACATCGTACAGGCTCGAGACCATCGCTTAACGTCCCATCCGAAGGACGGCGTGCTTCAGTTTATTTTACCTCCCAGATAAAATAAACTAAGGGCCTCGGTCGGGTTTCGAACCCACGTTCTTGAGCACAGAAGTCAAGCACGCATACCACTGAGCTACCGGCGCCCTCGAAAATATTTAATTTATTTAATTAGTGAGATATTTGTTTCTTAACTCTTTCACTTAGCTTTTGCATGTCGATCTCAATGCGTGTATTTCCACATCGTAATTGATGTTGCAGGTTTTTGTCCGATATGTTCGGGCGTGATTTATGTTTGGTAAATTTCATTTTTGAAAAAAAAACGATTCGCAGGTGTAGCTTGATCCAAAAGCGCTCAGCGCTATGCCAGATTTCTCAAATTAGAAAATTTTTCTTTTGTGACATAAGTGTTATAAAAATCTATATTCAAATATGAATATATCATCTTACTCACTCTGTTCTATTGTCTTTGATGTCCTACAATATATTTACTAGTACTGAACTGAGATGCCCAAGACAGCGACCACGGCTCGAGCAGCGAGGTGCGGCTCCCTGTAGGTAGCGCTTTAGACAGATGAACGTGCTGGAATCTCCGATCCCTCTCCTTTGCTGGATTACCATCGCTGCCCAATTACCTGTTGCCTTTCTAAACCCATCTTATCAAACCAATCATTCCACTGAAAGTCATGAGAAGCCCCCCCCCCCCCCCCCCCCCCCAGAATTGGCTTAAAGAAGTTTATTTCAACGTAATGATAATAATAAAAAGTCATTGAATCACGGGCAATATACTTCCCCAGAACGAATTAATCAATTAACTTTTCGCCCTCCCTCCCTCCAAAAACAGTCGACTATTTGCGCTAATATTCAACAGTTGACTTACTTAGGGGCTTCTTTATCCTCATACTAAATTTTGCGTCCATAAATTCATTACTTTGGCAGTTATTAGGATTTTTGAACTAGCCCTCTACCCCTTTTTTCCCTTTATCCGATATCGCTGAAAGTTAACAGGTTATGTCCTCGTTTTGAAAATGAAATTTCATGACGATACATTCATTACATCGACAGTTACTAAAGTTGAGCCCCCCTCTGATCCCATTTTGCTTCTTCATTAGACATTATTAAGTGTTGTCATTATGGGGTTTTAGTTTCAGATACAATGTATATATATGTTTATAAAATATATAAGTATGTATATATACATAATAAATATAAATATAAAAAGTATATATATATATATACAGGGTGGCCCAGATAAGCGGGCCACAAGTAAAATAACTCCTAAACGGTTAGAGATATCAAAATTGTGCATAGGACCAAAGTTGTAGGACTCGCCGAGAGCTATAGAATGGCGTCCTCAAAAAGACAAAAATGACCCTTTTAATGGCTCAAACAGCCCTTCGAAGGGCGGGGTTACCTTTTGACCCTTAAGTTTCATTACATTTTATTAAAGTACTAAAGAAACAACGAAGAACTGTGCAAACAGATTTTTGATACGTCAAGTAGTTCTCGGAAAACAAATGTTTAAAGTTGCACGTTTTTCTTATTCTGAAGTTATTAAATTCCAACTAGCATCAGAAAAGAGAAACATATATATATAAATAATATAAAAATAAAAAACTTCTTTAACACTTATATCGTATAATTAATTATATATAAAGTGGTGGGCACCGGTAGCTCAGTGGTATGCGTGCTTGCCTTCTAATCTCCAGATCGTGGGTTCGAACGTCCTTCGACGTTGGTCCCGAGTCTGTACGATGTCAGGTACTCGTTAAAGACCCCTGCCCTACGTGAATAAAAATTTAGGTTAGACAAAATTTAGGACTCCCACAGTAGAGTTGCTCATGTCCACCAGAGTGACAAAAGAGCGCTCTGGTAGTAGGCGATATGACCTCGTAGTTAAAGCCCGGGCATGAGTCATAATAACTAACTATATATAAAGTGTACCGATTTCGGTTTATAGTTACAATTGACCTTTGTGCTGACTATGGCATAAAGTCAAACTGGTACACTTTATACACATATTTTTGTGGAATTAGAAAACAGAAATTGATAAACAATTTATTTTTATTTTTATTAATTTTTAGTAATTTTCCCACTCTTAAATCAGTTTATTTATTAATTTTTTTGTGGCAATCAACAAGTAATTTGTTTATTTGCGACTGTTTCGGATAATCTTCATTGTCAGAAGAGAACAATAAATTATATTAAACAATTAACAATATAATTGTTATGATGATTTTTAATGTTGCCCAACTCTGATGGTCGTAGGCAGGAACTAAGGATACCATACCTGTTCCAGTGGTCTTGGATTGTCCATGTGAGGAGACCTGGAGGCATGCGGGCAATGACCCTCTTCTGAAAAGCCGCCTTCTTCAAGTACTTCCCTAGATGAAAATGAGCTCCACCATTGTCCTCGGAATCAGCATGAACTTGACGAGATGAGTCTACCATTGTCAGAGCCGTGGTGAATCTCTTGTAGGAGACGCGGCCATCGTCTCTTCTCCAGAAGCTGTGTCCGCTACTACCAGTGTCTTCACCTTCCAAGAAGTGCAGGCTGACAACATCACATACTTCCGACATGCTCAGTTGTAGATCTGAAATCATGTAAATTCTTGTTTTTATGGTATTTCACATATTATTTGTTATAATTTAAACCTGAAAGCAAAGAACCTGTAATATTTATTAAAAATACGTGAGTCAGGGTGTAGCCTCAAATTCGGACGTTGAAGGACTTCACAGGTTAAGGGAGAGCGCGGAAACTTATGTGCGAGTGGGGGTGTAGCATTAAATTCAGAGATTGAAGAACTTTCAAAAGAGCAAAAACAGAAGTTAAGGTTCCAAGATATGGGGCCAGAGCCAGTACTAAGAATATCTCGGGAGGCATACCGAACCCGGATTAAAGAGTGGACTAAGGATCTTTTGGAGAGTAGATGGAGAGAAAAGACCACATGCAGGCAGTCGAAGATGTTCCTGAGAGGGGAGTCCAGGGTTCTGAAAGACGGGATCCTGAACCTCAAAAGAAACGAGCTTCGGCAACTAACTGGAGTTCTCAGAGGACACGGTTCCTTCAATAGACACCTACACACTGTAGGAGTCAAGGACAATCCTACCTGCGATAGATGTGGGGAGGAAGATGAGATGGCGGCACACTTCCTGGGTGCCGAGATATCCACGAGCGAGATTCCGCATCTTTGGTTAGGGAAATAAGAAGCTCTAAGATTTAAAGGGAGTTAAATAAAACAAAGTTATTTTTCAAATATTGTCTATTCCACTGAAGATAAAAATAAAACTACCAGTTTCGGCCTTACACCATCGTCAGGTCTAGTTATGAACTAAGTGATACAAAATGTCCGCGTTCCTCAACTTAGAAGTTATTTAAAGGGAGAGCTGAACATTTTGACATTTTCTTCCATAAACGACCCACATTTTTCGCAGGAAATGTTTGATAGGTAGTTAAAACTAAATATATATACAAATTAAAGGCAATCCAAAAAAATAATTGAATAAATAAAATAACAACGAAAATATTTATAAAATAACCATAAAATGTTATCAAATCCTGCCAGTACGTTTATATTCAACTTATCTTTCTTTTCTTGTGGTCAAATCAATCCATAGAATCGATTTAAATTGGGAATGATGATAGTGAGTTCGTTCATCGGACTTTGACCGGATGGCTTCTCAGAAAAGAGTCTATCTTTGGAAACAGTTAGACCAGGATGAAGAAGATGATGGAGTTTCTTGGCTTTTCTCAACAAGTTCGCCCCCAGAGAGTCCTGTGGAGTGTCGACAAAAGAACGGCTTCTTGTGTCTGAACAGTATAGTTGATACGAGCCGACACCCACACCTATATCACAATAGCTACCTAGAACACAATACAAAAAAACTGTTATTTCTTATTTATTTTTTTTTTTTTTCTATTTCGAAGGAGTCTGTGGATGAGTGATGCTTTTACGGTCTACTCCAATCTGAAAGGAATTCGTTTTTGGATTGCGTGCACTGAGTAACAGACAAGAAGACAATTTATGTAGAGGATAACAGGTATGCAGAAAATTTCAGGAACAGATAGTGGAAATTTCGCAAGTTTAAGATAGTTTGTTATTAGTGCCAAACTTCCCGCATTAATTATTACAACAATGTCACATCTTGTCTCAGGTATAATTTTGTAAAAAAATGTATATTTGGCTACCGGACTAAAATTGTTTTTTGTAATAATTCAACAAGAGGGTTTTAAAATATTATAAAAGTCAAAATACCATAATCCAACTCATAATTTAAGTCTCGTTTGAACTTATTATAAATAAATAATATAAACTTATTTTTTGAACTATTATTCCACAAAAAAGTATGTATATAGATAAACTAACAGTTTGGCATTATACCAATCAAAGGTTTAGTTATAAACGAAGACAGGTTTTCTGAGGGCGAACCACATCAAGTAAGGAAAAATAGGGATTTCAACTGAGAAATATCCCTGGCTTACAGTTAAAAATTTATATTTATGAATTTGTTAATTAATTAATTAATTCCTTTATGCAAACTATATTATTGGTCACGATACTTGGATGACCGAACGACGTACGCATACTTCCCGGACGTCCGGGTACGCCTTGACTCAACATGGGTACAGCCTAATCACTGGACGTCTCAAATATTATCAGGTCATGGTGATTTCAACTCCAAGCTGTTCTTCTTTAACAGGAAGAACACCCCGAACTGTTCGTGCAACGGTATCGAGACTGCAGAACATGTGGTCCTCGAATGTCCGCTATACGACCAAGCTAGGGTGAAGTTGATTCATGGGACAAGATCGCATTCGGGACTACGGCAGATGGTGACGGAAACAGACTACCCGATGTTCTGCCGATTCGTCGGCTCCTGGCGGGAGCAGAACTAGTCACTGTAAGAAGGGCTGGGGACGATCGGTGCAGTAGTTCCGCCGATGGCCAATCCCAGTCCCTCAGTAACCCCTTGATCCCCGAGCTTTTCTAACATTGACTGGGTGATGTTGCTACAATGCAAGGCGCACCCTCTTTTAAAACCTAATATAAAAAAAAAAGTTACACAAATGGAGATGCACAATTTCTTTAAAGTCAGCTTGGATCAGTGTTGCCAAGTCAAAAGTTCACTTTGTTGTTAGAGGGCAATTTAAAATACCCTATAAATTCGCCAAATATAATGACGGGTTCATTGCTGTGGTTTAAATGTAAAGATTATGCAAAATAAAATAAATAGAAACGCTGTAAACTTAACCTTATCCAAATTTTGTACAAATATTGAAAATTGTTGGTTTTTTTGTGACTCATGAGTGAGTTTCAACTAGGGATGGCCAACGATGGATTTGTATCGATGTTTTTCTGCCATGAATGGTTATTCGTATGAAATTTCGTTCAATTTTCGGGCAAAAAAAAATATTGAGCACCTCCGGATTTATCTTAGTTAACTAAACCCTGTTAGGAAAAATTTAAGGCCTCTCACTATTGAGTCCGGACTCTTGTCCACCAGAGAGACGAAAGAGCGCTCAGGTAGTAGGCGATATGACCTCATAGTTAATGCTGGGGCATGAGTCACAGTAACTAACTTATCTGCATTTCATAAGTTTTATTTAACAGCGGTTGACTAATATTTATATATTTTTGTAGTTGAGGAAAAAATACATCTTTGAGACACTATAACTCTGGGCTATGTATGTAGATCCTACTTCAAATTTGACAAAAATTGTTAACAGAAATTTTGTTGTTTTATTTTATGTAAAAACAAACAAGTGCAGGTGGTACATAAAAAAATTATGTTAATGTAAATTTGCTGAAAAAAAAAAAAGCATACAAATCTTACCAGAAAAAAAACCACTAAGCAGCAGTAACAATTTAATTTATCTTATGATTAGGAAACTAAATTAAATAATTAATGAAAAACTGCCTAGGTCTACTTAACGGCGATCCAGAAGATTGGAAAAGATGGCTCATGATGCCGCGCTTAACAGTTGTGTGGAGTTTGTATTTCAAGCGCCCTCTTTCAAAAAGTCCTTAAACTAGATTAGTTCCCAATTCTCCCTCTGGTAGCGACACATACACGGTCTTAGATAGACCTGAGGGAAAAAAATAACACTTTTTAACGTAACGATAATTATTTTATAATTGAAGATAAATTCTATCTGTATATTAATATTTCTTGCGATATTTGATATTTTATGACAGCGTCTGTTACAAGTATGTTATGATCTTTCCTTAAATTATATTTGTTCAATTTTATGCGTTGGATTAAAAAAAATGAAGGTTCTGTGGATAGTAGTTTTTCTTTAGCGTCTAAAGATGATTTGTCCTTCCGTTAAATCTAGAATTTAAAACTCAAATAAAATGTTTCGAACTAAAAACAATATTTTAAAGATAAACAGCGATAAAGACTAAAATAACACTAAGTGGACAGTGTCGCTAGACATTTTTGAGTGCTTTCTAGGATAACTTTAGTGGAAACTTTACTTCATTATTCACATGTAAAAATAATCATAGTCCTTGTACTTCCCCAGTTATACGAAGTATAGGGGAAGTTATGTAATCAGTATGAAATTCCCCGGAATTCCATGTTATCCAACCCCCTGGAATCCAACATGAAAAAAAAGGTTATATCTGTCTATGTATGTTTGTCTGTCAACACGATAAATCCCGATTGAATCAATGTATCGACATAAAATTTTATTTGTGTATCAGTGCCTATTTATTCCTGAGGCAAGTGAGGCAGCCGCCTCAGGGCCCCCATTCGATCAAAAAAATTAAACAGCGATAAATTGGAAAAAGGGAGAAAAGAAAAAAACAAGGATTTAACAAATTACAAAATTGTTCACATTTATTTAAAAATTCTAAATCATGTTAAAATGTCTATACTGATGATGTCTTAGAAATTGCTTTCTTTCTATTTTTTACATGTATGAAATCATCAATAATTTTATCAAAAATTTAAATTATTCAAAATTTCATGCTCAACGGAAAGTAATGCGAATGCATTCAACTTTCCTTCGCCCATCAAACTTCTTAGATAAGAATTAATAGGAGATGAATTTTGAGATTTGGCATAATACAAATTAAGACATCCTTTATAATTGCTGAGTACATTGAAGAGTAGGAAAACGTTGACTTATCAAAATTAAAATAATCTTTTGCGATTTGGCATTCTTCAATCAATTCAATCATTCTCATTCAAATCATTCGAATAGAAAGCAGCAATTTTACTTGCAATTTTTTTGGAAACTTTATGTAAATTCTAGATTTTTCGATAGTTTCTATGATATTCTATTGAATTTTTCTAGAAACTTCTTGCAATTTAGAGAAACATTGGAAATTTCATGACATTCTATAAGATTCTAGAATGTTCTGGTGAATTATATAAATTATTAAAAATAAAGTTGAGGATAACATTGATAAAATTATACAAGGGCCCTCGAAAGTCTTAAAACAGCAGTTATGTGTATCCAGAACCCCAAAACAACGACACCTTTTGATTTTCAGTCAAATTAGTTGAAAAAGAAGGGGGATAGAGGGAAAAGGCTTAATACAACTCTATTAAGTCCCGTTGTAATGAATGTAACGACACAAAATTTTATATGTTATTTAACAACACCATAAGGATAACAGCTATGAATTCTTTGTTGAACCTGCCGAACGGAAGAGGGTATTAGAAGTGGTCTCAACACAAAAACTCCAATAACTGCCATTGAAATAAATTTTATATTTAAATTCAAAACCCCATAAGATACACATTGTTGATGTAATGAATGTATTGACATAAGATTTAGTATGCGATTACAGAAGCCTCACTTTGATTTTTAGCCCAAACTATCGATTAGTTTTAAGTGATTAATTCACGCTGGGGAAGTAAATTGTCGGTGAATCATCGACGTCTTTTTAAATTTTGGAATATTATTTTATAAGCATGAGTTAAAGCAAGTCTGGAATGGCGAGCAAATCAAGCAGAGTGCTTAGAACTCTAATTAGCATTAAAATGTTCCAAAACATATCATATTTTGTATATATTTATTTAAATTACAGGACCGGTTAGTGCCTGGCGTTTCATTTTTTTAACATATAAAACTTTTTTATCTTGGGGTTGACTTGAAAAAAACAAAAAAAAAAATTTTTTCTTACAATCTTATCATAAAAAAATGTAAATAATAGAAAAATAGTTGCCCTCCCCCTCCCCCCTTATGAGGTAATATTTTTCATTGAATGTCTGTTTGGGGCGAGTGGTGGGGGAAGTTCCATTCTTAAGTGGCGGGTTGTCTGGGGCTGGCTGGTCGACCTTCGATCTCACATCATTCCCTCGAGAAACTTTACAAACTAATTATTAATTATTGTTTTTATTAACAGTATGAGTTAGACTTTAAAAACGTAAGATAAGATCCCAAGTATAGTTTTTTTTATCAGTTATTGTCAGCAAACTCTCCCTCCATTATTATACTCAAGTTGGTTGTTTCTAAGGGAAGAGGGACAGAATCAACAAGTGTTTGCTTTGCATTATTTTTTTTTTATTATTATTATTATTATTATTTATTTTTTTTATTATTAAAATACGTTATCTTGTCGTCAAACTGTCGCCACATATCTCTTCTGCAAACACAAACCGGTAAGTACTGCCAAATTCATTCAATTGGTTATGTATTAACATTTTTTTAATTTTTTTAAAAATATTTAATCGTGACAAAATAAGCCTAAATGTTATACTTTTGAATTATAAGCTTGTTTTTAATAACGTTTTATTTACAAATTATTTGCTTGAATTTGGAGCCTTCGTTAAGTATCTTTTCTGTTTTTTATAAAAGTATTTTATTTAAATGTCATTCATTATAAAATTAATATTAAATTAAGTGTTAATACATTCTTCTCTGGAACATTCGTTTAATTGTATTTTTAATGACTTGAGTGGTAGCCAATTTAAGCACCTTATTTCTTCTTTTATACAAGTATTTTATTAAAATTTCATTCATTATAAAATAAATATAAAAATAAGTGTTAATACATTCTTCTATGGATCATTTGTTTATTTGTTTAATTTTCTTTTTAATGACTTGAGTTGTTTGATTTGACACATGCTATCAGATCAATAAAAATTTCTTTCCATTGATATCATTTATCAATAAACCTTTCTATTAAAGAAGAAATATAATGAATGAGTCAAGCTATTTTGTATATATATTTTTTTTTTTTTCACTCTTGTTCTGAGAAGTTAACACTTATGAATGGTCTTTGCATTATCAGTACTTAGAAGTAATTATGTTAATCGTTAATTATATTCAATTTTTTTTTCTATTTTCATTACTCAAGTATCTATTACTACTATGTTTACACTTTATTTAATCATATTACCAATGAAAGTTGATTTTATTTATATGTATGTTTTTTGAAATGTATATAGAGTGGGAACCACCTGTTGTTTTTTGAACTCATGTGCTTGAACATCTGCCCCTGGGACAATTACTTGTATCCTGTTATACTCATTTTAGAATCCTTATAAACTTCAGTATTTCTAATTTTTAATTTTTTTATTTTAAATAATTTTATTGAAGGTCAATTTTGAATTAGACGTGAAACATTTTTGGATACCTTTTTTCTCTCTACAATTTCTGAATATTAGATCAGTTTTTAAGATCTCAATTTGATTTTAATAAATTTAATTTATTAAATAAATAATTTTAATAAATTAACTTAATTCAGTAATATACGTTACTTGGTAATATACTTTTCTTTAAATTATTTGTATTATTTTATGATTAATCTTCTGAAATTTGAATAAGAACATGACTCTATTTTTTTACATGAACAGGGAAATTAAAATGGAAAAAATATTGCTTATTTTGACAAGAAATTTTTGATGTTCATATTTGGATCGGTATAAAGGAATTAATAAAAATCAAATAAAGTTTTGTCACTGTCCGAGTACATTTTTGGGATCATGTGTCGATATAGTGAGTACTAATAATAATAAATAAAAGCAAAGTATTTGTTTAACATTTATAGTTAGTTATTGTCTCATGCCCGGGCTTTAACTATAGGTCATAACGCCTACTACCATAGTGCTCTTTTACATTGGCCCCAGTCCCCATCAGTCCTTTTGTAGTAGTACAAGTTCTCCTTGTAAATTCAAAGTCCTATAAGGACGAAATCTATTAATTTTCAGCTGAAGGGGAAGAAGGACTCGACTCAAATATTCTAATAACTGACTTAATGAATGTATCGACACAAAATTTAGTAAAAGGATTCAGAAGCCATTATATTTTTGGTGACCGATTACATACCTTCCCGTATACTTCGTATAACATGTTATAGATTCCATGGAAAAACTGATGATTTTATCCCATTATAACTAATTTTTGTTGTTGGATTCAGATGCTCAGACATAATGACAGTAGTATTGATGTGATGCTATTTGCATGTTATTTGCAAGGACCATCTCATTGCTGAATATAGTCATTTTGTCTATTACAGTAGAGACGTCTTCATTCCAAATAACAGGTATCATGTAATGGGCCATGAAAAATACTTGAAGATATCTTCGGAAAATTATGGTCTAGAATATTTCTATTTTCAAATGTATAATCTATGAAATGAGACGACAAATCACCGGCATTGTAATTCCCTCGCACGAATTAATCAATTAAAATTTTAATCTCCACCAAAACCAATTTTCTGTTTGTGCTAAAAATCAATATTTGACTTACATAGTGGCTTCTGAATCCTCTTAATAAATGTTGTGTCGATGCATTCATTTCTTCGGCAGTTATTAGGTTTTTTAAATCGAGCTTCCTCCCATTCAGCAGATTTCGTGGTAAATTAAATGAGGTTTTGAATTTAAATACCTTGAAGGGAAGAAATGGTTCAGGGAAGTGAGCTCAATAAAAAAACAAAAACAAACATGTGAGTGACGCGGTACTCACGAGAATTGATGTGTAAACATCCGCTTTAGTTTCAAAAATTTGATGTCGTGCACTGATTTTGATTCTTTATATTTTATTTTTTATAATATTACAGTAAGAAAAGTAGTGTGAGGAATTAAACTTTCAAATTTATTGTTCTTCAATTTCTTTTATACATGAAATTATAGGTTTGTGATAGCTAAAATAAGATATATACAACTGTGATTGTACTGTCACTAAATACGTACAGCGTCGATGGTAGTTTTCGAATTTGTTGTTGAAATGCTTCGATTCGTATTCATTTGTATATTTAGTTTCTCATTAAAAAATGAAATAAGCTGTTCGGTATCTCCTGAATTGGGCAAAAATATTATATTATTTGTTGTGACAATATGATAACAAATATATTATTTATTGATCGATATTTTCAGCAGTTATTATTATTATATATTAATAACAATATTATAGAAATTAATAATATATTGAAATACATTAAAATCCTTTTATAACGATTACTGATATAACGATGTAAAACCCGTATCTAGTTTGGTTTGCTATTTAAAAGTGAAGAAATAAATTCGGATATTACGATGTTAGGTATAACGATATTCCTTATAAAACATAAGAAAAAGTTATGATCATTGTAAAAAACATTTTTTTTTTCACTAACAAGCCATGTAGTTTTAACAGTTTGGTTCAGGATATAGCGATGTATTTTTCTTGGTCCCTTGAATATCGTTATAACCGGATTTTACTGTATTATATATTATATTTTTTCAGATTTACACTGCTATGGTATTTTCTTTTACCACAAATTTTATTTATCTTAACCTAAACGTTTCTTACCGAAAGATCATTTTATAGTTCGTAATATTGATATTTTAGTTAAATTCACTACAACGGTAAATATGATCAATAACGTAAAAATACGTTATATCTAATCATGTTTTTTGAGGTGTTTTATTGTTTCACTTTCTTATTCCATGAACGTAGAAAAGGCTCAAAAAGAGCCGACATCACAGATAAAAAAGTGTGTAGTTGTGTGTCCGACATACACACATTTAATTTGCACATCAACAAGACTTATGCTCTGACAGTCTGAGATAGCTCCTACCGAGAGCTAAGATGTTTACACATCAAAAATCCTGTAACTCCCGATGTAATGAATGCATTGATACAAATATATGAGAATTTAGAAGCCTCTATGTACGATTTTAGAGCAAATGGTTTTGACGACTGGTTTAGAAGGAAGAGCGAAAACTGGGTTACACTGCTCATGATTCACCGATTTTTTTATATAATCAGCTAATATTTATCTACACTAACTTTTGTTATTAGTCAAGTTCATAGACACTGAAAGTGACATTGATTACATTAAAATTATATCCAATCTGAAGAGAGTAGGGGGCGAAAGTCAACTGATAAGGAAGCAGTTGAGAAGATTAGGGGCAACGTTCTCTAAAGATAATATATATGATCCATAGAAAGAGGGCGTCAGTGGTATGCTTGCTTCCTGAGCTCAAGATCGCGGGTTTGAAACCCGGCCAAGCACTTTTAGGTTTTTTATCTGGGAGGTAATTAGCATGCCGTCCTTTGGATAATAGGTCGATGGTTCCGATGTACGATGTCAGGTACTCGTTACAGTCCTCTTACCCTAGATCAGTGGTCTGTAACTCATTAGTCAACAGAGCCAAAAAAAAAATAATTAAAGCGTATTCAAGGTCCACGCCGTAGATTTTCCGTGAAAACGTCGGGATAAAATCATTTTTCATTTTCTTTTCGATGCTGCCGTAGCTCTTGCATTTGCTCGCACTAGACTTTTTAGGTTTTTTAAATTCCTTTTGATGCGAGATTTCCGTTTTCTATAATTCCGCGCATATTTACGATTCATATGAGACGACATCTTTAATTTTTTTGCAATTTACAATTTAATACCGATTTTTATATATATTTCGGCGAATATTTTTATTGTTTCACTTTGAGTTCTAGTAGTGCTCCTCAAGCTCTTTACAATGACACCCGAATCAACGTCCTATCTAAACGCGTTATCACGCTACACTAATTTCTAATTGTACACAACGCTAATTCGCAACAATCATCCGCCGGCGCCCACACTAGCCCGATAACGTCACAGGCAAAACAAACACTGCACAACAAGCACGTACAGACATGCTCTATCCATTGTGACCTCAACCGTTGTTATCGCATTATTAGTCTCGTAGTTATTATCGATTGAAGTCTGACGGTATTTTGTAACACAAGAAAGTTTGACCGGCCATCACTGTGCTTAACGAGCGAATAGACGTTTTCACGTCAATATCAACAGTACAACGATTGAAATTTCTTTTGAGAGCCATATTTTGTGGAAGAGCCACACTCAAGGTCCATAGACTTGGTCTTGGACGGGGCGGTCGCCTCGTACTTCTGTAGATGCAATGCCCCTGAGAGCAGGTATAGATGAGCCCTTGCGCCTCGCCCTGGAGGGCGAGCTACGTGGACAGAACAGACCAGAGACTTGCAAGGACATTCTCCAAGACTGGATATTGCAAAGGTGGCAACAGCGATGGTCACGCTCCTTCGATGGCCGAACGACGTTTGCCTACATTCCTGACGTCCGAGTCCGCCTGCGCTCCACTTGGATACAGCCCGATCACTGGACATCTCAGGTACTTTCAGGTCACGGCGACTTCAACTCCAAACTCTTCTTCTTCAAGAGGAAGGATAGCCCGAACTGTTCATGTGGCGGCATCGAGACTGCAGAACATGTGGTTCTTGATTGTCCGCTGTACGACAGGGCTAGGGTGGAGTTGATCGGCGCGATTGGATCGTATCTGGGGTTGACCCTGCCGGAGTTGATGACGGAGTCGAACTACCCGGCGTTCGGCCGGTTTGTCACCTCCTGACGGGAACAAAAAAAGGTCTTTTGAACCGGCGCCGGGGGCGATTGACGGGCCAGGCCCGAGTCCTACCCCCGGCGACCGCGATGTAGAAGCAGCCCCACTCCACTGATCTTGAGCTCTCTCGGCGCCACCAGGCAGCCGCAATATAAGCGGGTCTGGGAGCACCAGTCTGTCCCGCAAGGGACCAGAGGCAGTCGCCCCCAGACATCCATAGAAACAAAAAAATGTTGTTTGTAAATAAAACCAAATATAGTATAATATATGTACCTCTTCCCCCGACGATATCGGGCCGGGTGATTTGCCGAAGCACCCGTGAAAAAAAAAAAAAAAAAAAAAAAAAAAAAAAAAAAAAACTGATTTGTAAGATAGTAGAAAACGTTGACACATCTCAACTTCGTAATTCGCGAATTGGTTATTTTTGCGATTGACTTAATGTAACATTTGCAACTTGAATAATTACGAAAGAGAAAGAAGACAAACATGCCAGCTGCACTTCACCGAACACACTAGTGGATGCAATAAGCAGTGAATGCAATGGAATAACTAGAAATGTAAACAAAGGCTTCTTGTCTATAATTATATTGAGACTGTTTCACTAAGGACCGACGGGAGGGTCAGAATTTAATACCAACAAATATAAATATGTTCTAAATAAGCAGTGAATACAATGAAATAACTAGAAATGTAAACAAAGGCTTCTTACCTATAATAATATCTAGGCTATTTCACTAAAAGGACCGATGAGAGTGTCAACATTTCATTTCTTTGGATACATCAACTGGATTTTTGAAATTATTTAGGATTTGAAATTATGGTTTACAGTTTTATGCTCTAATCCTATATTATTTATGCTCTAATCTCATATTATCCAAAGAAATACAATTTTGACCCTCCCGTCGGTTCTTTTTTTTCGGAAAATCTTAAATTCCGGTGAAAATTCAACTTTGAATTTCTGACCAATTACATGACTTCCTCTATACTTGGTGTAGCTGGAGAAGTATAACTCGACATCCAAGATTTATTCATATTTTCAGATATATTAAATACTCTTTCGACACTCTCTTTCCAGTAATGTCGAAAGTAGTTCTCTATGATCACTTCAGATCGACTCACCACACACAAAACAAAATAGATCCGAGGAATTTACACACTTTTTGGCATAATCTACACTATAGGTTAGGTTAAGTTTTATGACTCATGCCCGGCTTTAACTACGAGGTTATATCGCCGACTACCAGAGCGCTCATTCGTCACTCTGGTGGACATGAGCCCGACTCTACTGTGGGAGTCCTAAAATTTGCCTACCCTAAATGTTTATTCATCTAGGGTAGGGTTCTTTAACGAGTACATCGTACAGGCCCGGGACCATCGCTTAACGTCCCATCCGAAGGACGGAGTGCTTAAGTTTATTTTACCTCCCAGATAAAATAAACTAAGTGCCTCGGATCTACACTATATGTTTAATAAATATGAATACTGAAAGGTGGAGTTTAACTAAAAAAAACTTACTGAATAGACACTTTAACAACGATAAGAAACGGCTGATAACGCAATATTCTTGGGACCTAATGTCTGGAGAATTGTTTACACAATGTTAATAATAAATAAAATGTTTATGGATATGAGGGTATATAATATATTTATGTACGTATAACGTTCATTATTTTGCATCAGATACTATACTTGAATACAGCTTATTTATGAATAATTTTTATTATTTTTAATTACGAGCATCGTATTAAAAAATAATACATTATGCTTATATTCTGGAAATTTAATGTAATATATTTATTTTATTATTTTTTTATGATAAGAATATGTATGACATGAATATATAGATAGATAAACTTTTATTGCACTAAAGAGTACAACCTGTATGTAATTAATGTTAATTTAAAAAAAAAAAATACATATCTTATAGTAAAAAAAATGTGTATATAATAATAAATAAGTGATATAGTGACTAATATTTAAATAATAAATATGGACATGCTCTTTAATATAAATAGTGCAAGCAACAAGAGAACAAAAACAATTCAAAATTATGTAAGGATAATAGTGGTAGTCATAACAAAAAAATAAAAACAAAAGGCAGCAAAATATACTCAAAAAATTTTGATTTTCAGGTTAAGACGTTTTTATGGACAAAAATTGTCCATATTTTTACTAGAAAAAGGACCTAATGCAAAATATTGGATATTTTTCATAAAAAAAAAAATACATAAGTCTATGTTAATTTATGAAAAGCATTAATTTTCTTGGGGAAACAGACTTAAACCTAATAGATCACTGTTAGGAGATATGTCACTGTTCCGGCAAAGGTGCGGTATGTACCTATAGTATATCTTATGTGCAATAAATCAAATTAAATTTTTCATTTTTATGTAGGTATTTCAATAATTACCATCTTATGGCCCTTATAAAATAAAAACTTAAGAGGTCTCAAACAATCGTATATATGATACGAAATTGAAGTTTAAATTTTTCTTAATTTTTTAGCCTAACGTGTAAAAAAAAAAAAGTAAATTGTTGATTTTTTAAGAGCTACATTATCATAAAAGTCCACAATTGATTCTGAGTCTAATTCTGATCTATTAGTGATATAATTGTGGAGAAATGTTTGTCTGGGGATACACAAAGAGGGACAATAGAACAAAAAAATGTGCAAGGTCGTCCTTTTCGTCTAAGGTACAGAGCCTGCTGAAACATCCAGGACAAAACTCATATCTGAAGCCTCCATGTATTATCCTAAAATTTCTATTGTTATTGTAGAGACGTATTTATGCTAACAGTCGGAGTTTATCAATATGATAGTTTGAAAGATACTTTTCTTGGGAGCCTAACGCACTGACCTAGAAGGAATTTTATTTAGAGTTTGAAATAGTGTTTATGTCCTTACCGATTAGATGATTATAATATGAAAATATAGCATACGTGAGGGCGCCGGAAGCTCAGTGGTATTGCGTGCTTGTCTTCTGAGCTCAAGAACGTGGGTTCGGAACCCAACCGAGGCCCTTAGTTTATTTTATCTGGGCCGTAAAATAAACTTAAGCACGCCGTCCTTCGGATGGGACGTTAAGCGATTGTCCCGAGCCTTTTCGATGTCAGGTACTCGTTAAAGACCCCTAGGTGAATAAAAATTTATTAGGGTAGGCAAAATTTAGGACTCCCACAGTAGAGTCGGACTCATGTCCACCAGAGTGACGAAAGAGCGCTCTGGTAGTAGGCGATATGACCTCGTAGTTAAAGCCCGGGCATGATTCATAAAAACTAACCTATAGCATACGTAAAAATATAAATATCAATTCACGGCAAAAAACATGTTAGTGGAGTAATTTTTATTTTAGCGCAATTTAACTTTTACTTTCATGAGTTATAATGAGGGGTGGTCGACTCAGATACCCTAATTATTGCCGATGTAATGAATGTATCGACATAAAATTTAGTATATGGATTCAGAATTCACTATGTAAGTCAAGTATGTATCGAGTTTTAGCCCCATCGGTCGATTGGCATTGGAGGGTGAAGGAAAACGTAATTGGTTAATTCGTACTGTGGACGTTGATGACCGGCGATTTTTTTACCAGCCTAGAAGTCAGATAAAAATGTAATTCCGATGAAAAAAAACCATGAAGTTTTTACCGATTACATAACTGCTCCCATCATTTGTAAATTTACTTGTTATGACTCATGCCCGGGCTTTAACTAGAAGGTCATATCACCTACCAGAGCGCTCTTTCGTCACTCTGGTGGACATGAGCCCGACTCTACTGTCGGAGTTCTAAATTTTGCCTATCCTAAATTTTTAATCACCTAGGGCAGGGCTCTTTAACGAGTACCTGACATCGTACAGGCTCGGGACTATCAATAAATGATAGTTATTATCGATAATTATTATCGTCCCTTTCGAAGGACGGTGTGCTCAAGTTTATTTTATTTTCCAGATAGTGTACTGTATTTTCTGTTCGTATCTCGAAGGAGCTTCTCAAAGTAGTGGGTCAATCTTTATCTCTTAGTTGTTACGACCTTCTTAGAGATTATTCTCTTCGCCGTGTTAGTTCCTGGTTTCACTGGATGTCGTCACTGAACAGAATGATTTGTCAATTATAGAACACCTTGTTTATAGGTTAGATTTAGGTTTAGTTTTTATGGGGCTTTAACTACGTGGTCATATCGCCTACTACCAGAGCTCTCTTTCGTCACTCTGGTGAACATGAGACCGACTCTACAGTGGGACTCCTAAAGCCTACCCTAAATTTTTATTCACCTAGGGTAGGGATCTTTAGCGAGTACCTGACATCGTACAGGCTCGGGACTATCGCTTAACGTCCCACGGCGTGCTTAAGTTTATTTTACCTCCCAGATAAAATAAACTAAGGGCCTCGGTCGGGTTTCGACCCCACGACCTTGACCTCAGATGGCAAGCTAGTTTATATGTGTACAAAATTAATGTTTTGTATGTATTTCGTAGAAATGATCTTTTTGTTCGATCAAAAATCCTTTTTTTTGAACAGTTGTTTTATTTGATACATACTATTTTTTGCTGAGATATTGTTGAGCGCTTAATAAATGAAATAGTATGAACTGATTAAAATGCAAATTTATATGCATATATAAAAATGAATCCAAGATTACAATAATAAATAACAGTATAAATAGAAATTCTGATGGAAGTAGATGAGTTGAGTAGAAGATGAGTTGAGCAGAAGAAGATGAGTTGAGCAAAGAGGAAATTGAGGTTTTGATTCAGGAATAATAGAAATCAAGGAGAAGGTTCGTGAGAAAATTAGGAAAAATAGTATAAAATTTAAATTAGAAAATTTGCGAAGTAAAAATAAATATTTTACAAATTAATTTAAAAATACATTTCATAGACATAGACACAGACAGACAAATCAGAACAGTAAGAAAAATAATGAGAGAAAGTAAAAAGAATAAAAGAGAACAGGCAGACAGAAAAAGTAATAAAGAATATTTATAGGTGGACGGACGACAAAATGGAAGACCTAATTCGGCGAGGAATTCGCTAGAAAAATATATTGTATTTTAGGCCTTGTGAAATTTCATATTGGTCGAATTTTAAAGAAATGTAAATTCAATCTGAACCTAATCAGGTCAAACAGACAGACAGACGGACAAATTAGAACTTTGACAAAGACATAACTACAATAAGACTGCGTTAAATGATACGTTTGTATTTTTTTTAAATATATTATTATTAGATGTTAAGATAAATGTATTTAATACTTTCTTTATATATTTATTTTATATTTATGTTTCCATTCCAAAGAAAGAAGGGATTAAGAAATTTTATTTTATTATAGATAAATAAGTAAGTGATTATGGAAATGTGGTTAAATCATTTTCTGTAGGTCTTGTAGAAACTCGACATTTTTTTAGTATTGTTGACAGGTGCTATGTTTCCCAGATAGGACCGGACGTTCAAAGAAGGAAAGGGAAGGTCATTGTTAGGGAGCGAAGGTGTTGGTTGAAAGGAACGACGGATGAGCTGTTTCCAGGGAACTTCCAGCTAGAAGATGACATAAGGGTGAAGTTCCCTGGAAAGTTAGGTTGTTGGAAAGGATTTAGGTTAGATATAATTGAAGTTAGTTTAAGATTTTTGTATTTTATTATTTAATTTCGGATAAATATTTAAATAATTAATTTAAATTAAAAAAACATAACCTGGTCATAAAGGATGGTCTATGAGTTCAGAGAGTTTGTCAAAGGTGAGAAAAATGCGGACGTTTCTAATTAGGGATACATTTTCATTTTAGAATCTGGTTAATTAAATAGGTTAGATAATTAAATATATATCAATTTAAAATTGGTTAATAGTATATTTTGTTAAAATAAGCACGTTTTTTTTTATTAGTGAGTAGGTATGACAGATGAACATACAGATTTAAATAGAAAGTATAAGTTGAGAATTAAAAAGTCTTGATATTAAGAATTATTAAAGAATATTAAATGGAAAGAAGGAAAGGATAGAGATTTTGAATTAACATATGCAGTAGAACCCTTCTTAACCGGCTTGTCCCATGCAACAGAGTTTTTTTTTCTCTGAAATTGTGAAAATCTTGTGAAATCCTGGAGAACTTAGGCCTGATATAGAAAATCTAGTCGAGAGTAGCAACCATTCAGAGAATGAAGAAATCGAAAATCCAGCTATTGTACACGATCTGCAGTCGTTATCTGGTGGGAACCAAATTCAGTTTGAGGACGTGAAGGAATGGATGGCAAAAAGTAACGAAAGACTAGAAAACGGACGAGGAAATAATCGGTATTGACAGTAAGGGCGAATGCGAAGACGATGGCGATGGAGACGTGTAGGACTTGCAAAAAAATAGGTCACGAAGAAGCAAAAAAAGCTGCAGAAATTTTATTGCAATATGTTGAGGAGCAACAAGATTCAACGGCATTGGACGAGATGAACGTACGAAAATGGAGAGACTTGGCTTTCAAAACATCTTTGAAAGGTAAAAATAGAAAAAAATAACTTTTTCTAACAATGATATGTACAATGTACATTAAGTTTTCAAAGTTTATGTTAGTTCGTAATGTTTAATTTTTTCGTGTTCGTTTATTTCTGTATGTAGATATCTGCATAATTTACAATAAAATGAGTTGCAATAACGTCTAATTTGCTTGTTTATTCATGAAGCCTGATGAAAATCTGAAAATTAATTATAAAGATCAATAATGTTTTTAACAAATATATTTATTCAAATAAGCATGGAGTTAGTTTTCCTTTTTGTGTTTTGCACCTCATGTCAACTTAGTTTTTCAAAACTAACCACGCAATTTAAACAAACAACAATAATTTACCTTTTACAACTCTGTAATCGTCACCAAGTTTGCGCGTTATAACATTTAAATAAAAAAAAAAAATGTATCGAACATGGATAGGAATTTTGTTCTTCTATTCTTAGTTATTTCAATTGTTTTTTTCTAAAGCTTTTGTAAACAGAAATGTAATTCATTTTCCTTTTATTAATATGTGCGTCAGTCTGACGTCAGCCATTACTTAACAAATACTATTTGTCAGTAGTTGTTAAGTCGTGGCTGAAGATGATAGCAATATCGAAAGTACTCCCATATTTCATATATATTTTGTGAAATAGACAATATTTTTTTTTAAAAACTTAAGTTTTTCTTTTTTTTTTGATTGTATAAATGTATAATAATATTATTACCTATTATATTTTTTATTATTATTTTTTTTAGACAAAAAAATGCCAGGGACTATTGATGAGGGTTTAGGAGTTGATTCTGTTACACCACCTGATAACTATGTACAACTGAATGTCATTGGAAATGGTAAGTTTTGTTATTATTATAAAAAATGCCAGGGACTATTGATGAGGGTTTAGGAGTTGATTCTGTTACACCACCTGATAACTATGTACAACTGAATGTCATTGGAAATGGTAAGTTTTGTTATTATTATAAAAAATGCCAGGGACTATTGATGAGGGTTTAGGAGTTGATTCTGTTACACCACCTGATAACTATGTACAACTGAATGTCATTGGAAATGGTAAGTTTTGTTATTATTATAAAAAATGCCAGGGACTATTGATGAGGGTTTAGGAGTTGATTCTGTTACACCACCTGATAACTATGTACAACTGAATGTCATTGGAAATGGTAAGTTTTGTTATTATTATAAAAAATGCCAGGGACTATTGATGAGGGTTTAGGAGTTGATTCTGTTACACCACCTGATAACTATGTACAACTGAATGTCATTGGAAATGGTAAGTTTTGTTATTATTATAAAAAATGCCAGGGACTATTGATGAGGGTTTAGGAGTTGATTCTGTTACACCACCTGATAACTATGTACAACTGAATGTCATTGGAAATGGTAAGTTTTGTTATTATTATAAAAAATGCCAGGGACTATTGATGAGGGTTTAGGAGTTGATTCTGTTACACCACCTGATAACTATGTACAACTGAATGTCATTGGAAATGGTAAGTTTTGTTATTATTATAAAAAATGAAAAAACATAAAAAGTTATCGGTGAATCATCGGCAGTATACTTCCCCAGAAATAATTACTCAATTAATTTTCGCTCGTTGTGGCTAACAGGCAGTTATTAGGATATTCAAGTCCTCCCCCTCTGTTCTTTCCTTTTCTTCGACAGATTTTGCGTAAAATTATTACGGGCCGTCCTTATGTGTGTTTAATTTAAGTATAAAATTTCATTACATCGGCATTTACTAGAGTTTTTGTAGTAAGCCTCCCCCATAATCAACCCTCTTCCTGAAAAGGTCTCCTTATGTATACAAATACTTATATATTTATTTTTCGCATTTATTATATAATTTCCAACATCCCTTGAGTCTCTGAAGAGCGGCTGGTCAACACCTCAGGCAGGAGGTCACGTGGCCAACGACGATTCAGTCGTCGAGTGAGCTGCCCGCCAAGAACCTGACCGATATTGCATCCATAAATAAACAAACTAATTTTTGAAATATTGTCTATTCCACTAAAGATATATATACATATATAACTACCGGTTTCGGCTTTATACCATCGTCAGGTCTAGTTATGAACTAAGTCAGTTTGCAGAGAACGACCCTTCAAATACATCTCAGGTCAAAGGGTGCTATTAAAACTTGGGAGTCCCCCGGCTGTACCGTTAGCTAACTCATGAAATATTTCTTAACAAAACCTAGTTCTAAATTTACATAAAACAATGTCACTAGACTAATACGTGGAAAAATAACAAATAAATAAGTACAAATACAAGTAAATAATAAAAAATAGAAATAAAATTAATAATAATGTTAAGATTTAGATAACTTGAAACATATATGTGGAACCAAATATTAATAACAGATAATACAAACATATATGTGGAAACAGAACTGGTTTAGGGTGTTAACAAAGGGGAATAGTTGAAATAAATTTGGTCATTCATACATCCGCGTTTCTCAACTTAGAAGATATTGCATCCATCAGTGTGTTCAGATGTGTCGTGAACTTGTGTATAATTGTTGTCGTAACTTGGTGTAAGAATGGTATGTTCAGGTCATGATGTAATGTTATGTTTGATACGTAGTATGGACATTGTGTCATTGTTCGGAGGATTTTATTTTGAATGGCTTGAATTGCTTTGGTGTGTGAGGGCTTAGCTGAACGCCAAATCTTCAGGTAGGTCTGATAACGGTCTTGTAGACACGCAGTTCGTGGTTGAAGCGAAGTTGAGGTAGTCTTTTGAGCAGTCCAATTAAAAAAAAAAAGGAGTGCCTCATCCTCATAACCGCGGTTGAAGTGAAAGTTCATTTGTCTTCATTAACCATGCGAATTAAATAAACAAATTATTATATATATTTTAAATTATATATTTATATATTATATATTTACATTTTAAATTTTTATATAATTATTAACCATGTAAAACGGGAGCCACGGTGGCCGTGCGGGCTAGAGCGTAGGGCTTTGGTCGCATGGTCTCACCATGGTTTGCGGGTTGGAATCCCGTCCGGAAGTGAGTTTTATTTAGTAGATAGAACTCCCTCCCGGGGCCATGGATGTCGTAAATAACTAGATACACAGTGACAAGGCTAATATGCATCGTACATAAGGCCATTTTTATTTAATAATTTTAATGAATTTTAATAATTTAAAAATATTAATAAATGGAGCGTAATTATTAAAAATTACTTTTATGTTGACTTTCTTGCTGCTATATTTGCTTTTGTCTTGCACGGAATTGTCGAACTCGTTCAGTTGAAGTTTTTGACATTTTTAACTATTTAAGACTAACTCAGAATAAAACATATTAAATTAATAATCAAACGTATTATTTTAACGCATAAGCCGTTTAAAAACACGTAGCACACAACAGCTGATGCATCGACACCGAACTAAACTCGTAGTTGACTTGTACGCATGCGCTACTCATTCCCCTCTCCTTTAGTGTTCCATGTTTGATTTTTTATGTCGAGGTAATTCCCATTTACTAGTCTCGCTAAAGAAGTTTCACTTAAAAAATAATAATAATAATAGCTTATTTTGATATGTTTGTGCAGGAGCGTACGGAACAGTGTACAAAGCATGCCACAAGACGAACAAGACCCATTTCGTGGCTCTGAAGAAGATCAAAGTGCCCCTGGCGTTGGATGGGATTCCTACGTCTATGTTGAGGGAGATCTCAACGTTGAAACAGCTCGACCAGTTCGAACATCCCAACATCATCAGGTAATATTCAACTAAATAAATAAATACAAATAAAAACCTGTTTTAAACATTCTAAAACCTGTTATAAACATTTTAAAATGTTAGTTATTATGACTCATGCTCGGGCATTAACTACGAGGTCATATCGCGTACTACAAGAGCGTTCTTTCGTCACTCTAGTGGACATGAGCCCGACTCTACTATGGGAGTTCCAAATTTTGCCTACCCCTAAAAATTTATCCTTCTAGGGTAGAAGTCTATAATGAGCAATTTATAGTAACGGTACAGGCTCGGGACCATCGCTTAACGTCCCATCCGAAGGACGGCGTGCTTAATATTATTTTATCTCCCAGATAAAAAAAACTAAGGGCCTCGGTCGGGTTTCGATCCCGCGATCTTGAGCTCAGAAGGCAAGCACGCATACCACTGAGCTACCATTTTAAAACGTGTGTTAAATATCTGACTCTACTTTCCCAAAAAATTACTACTTAATCTAGTTATTAGGGAATTATTATTGAGCAAGTTAGTGTCATCGGACAGGCTCGGGACCGTCACTTTACGTCTCTCCGAAGGACGTCTTGCTCAAACCGAAATATGGCAATAGGGTTCGTCGTAAAAATGTATACTTCAACATACTTTATGAATTACATGTAGTTAGCTATTGTGTTCGGGCTTTAACTTCGAATATCGCCTATTACCAGAGCACTCTTTGGGAGGCCCGGTGGACATAAGCCCTATATTTTGTTTATCCAGGTTTAGTCACCAAGGGGTCATTAAGGAGTATCTGACATCATACAGACATTCCATATAAAAACCTAAGGGGCTATTGGAAAGTAGCCGAGACTTGCATGAAGAAGTCATTGAAACATTGCAACTAAATTGTGCAACTCAGATGCACGGAGAGGACAAGTGTTTATAATGTTGTTAATCTGTTTGAAAATACTCAATTAGGTACTTCAAACTTTTTTCCCCCCAATCACCTTTAGATAGCACTGGTAGCTAAGATGTAGCATGCCTAGCCTGTTGAGCTGAAGATCACTGTTTCGGTGGTTTTCTATCTGGGAGGTGAAAAAGTTTGAGCACACCGTCCTTCGAATGGGACGTTAAGTGATGGTCCCAACTCTTAGGTGCTCGTTAAAGACCCCATATGTGAATACACCTTGATAAAATTTCCTACTCCCATAATAGAGTTGGGCTTGTGTCCACCAGAGGTAGTAGGCGTTATGATCTCGTAGTTAAAGCCCAGGGCATGAGTCATAGTTACTAACTTCTACAGGCACTTATATAAGATTTACCTTATTTACCCATGATTTATTTAACTAGACTCATGGACGTGTGTCATGGACGACGTATGGAGAAAGAGAATCAGTTGATCTTATTTTTGGTGTTTGAGCATGTAGATATGGATCTGTCGACTTACATGTCAAAATGTCCACCTCCAGGCTTACCTCCCGCCACCATTAAGGTAAATACAATATTTAATCTCTTATTATATTTTCTGATGAAATTTCAAATATTTGTGATGTGGTGCACGAAGGGCAATTCAAAACCTGAATGTCACTGAGTTAAGCTGAATAGAGAATGAAATTTTGAATATTTGGTTTTTAGAAATTATGCCGTTGGTGAATGACCGGCAATTGTTTGAAAACAACTACTGGGCTACTGAATACTTACACTAATTTCATGGTTATTAGGGCTTTGGAGTTAAGCTGAATAGAGAATGAAATTTTGAATATTTGGTTTAAAAAAAATGTCGTTGGTGAATGGCCCTTCGCTTAAAACTAATCTCTGAAATGTTTAGATAACTTACTCAGGGCTACTGAATACTTACACTAATTTCATGGTTTTAAGGGCTTTTGAGTTAAGCTGAATAGAGAATGAAATTTTGAATATTTGGTTTTAAAAAAATGTCGTTGGTGAATGGCCCTTCGCTTAAAACTAATCTCTGAAATGTTTAGATAACTTACTCAGGGGCTACTGAATACTTACACTAATTTCATGGTTATTAGGGCTTTTGAGTTAAGCTGAATAGAGATTGAAATTTTGAATATTTGGTTTAAAAAAAATGTCGTTGGTGAATGGCCCTTCGCTTAAAACTAATCTCTGAAATGTTTAGATAACTTACTCAGGGGCTACTGAATACTTACACTAATTTCATGGTTATTAGGGCTTTTGAGTTAAGCCCCTTTCCTCTGATTCTCTCCCTCCTTCTCTTTGACTAAATCGATAGGTGTCGTCCTTATTAGGTACCGGATTCACATAAAACATTTTTTGTCGATATGAAATGAAATGAAAATGAAAATGAAAAGAAATTGTATTATTCTGGGACCGAGGTCCCCTAAGAATAAATACATATAGAGTAAAGAACAGGAACAATGAAATATAGTATCAGTACAAAGAAATAAAAAGATAGGTAAATAAAATTAGTGCTACATTGGAGAAAAACTATGCATTAAAATAATAGATAAACAAAAGATTAACAGGAAAAAACATAAAATTAACAACTTCATTATGATGAAAAAAAATAAATAAAAGTATCTATATAAATAAAAGAGAATAAGTAAAAAAGAAAATCTATATAACTAAGAAAGTAAAATAAAATTGATAATATAAATCGACCGAGCATAATACTATGATGGTTTGAAATGAAATGAAAATAAATTTTATTTGAAATGAAAATAAATTTTATTCTGGGCCGAGGTCCCCTAAGAATACATATATGACAGTCACTGGACAGAGTAACAAATAAAATGAAATATCAATGATTAGATAAAGGTGCTACAGTGGATAAAACCAAGCCAAATAAGAAAAATCGTTAAATAAAAATAAAATAGATAATTATGATAAAATTAAAAAATAAATAATAAATAAATAAATATGCTATTATTCAGGCAGTTATCACGGTTTTTATGTTCAACCCCTCTCCGATCCCCCCCTTCTCTTCATCCGATTCGATTGAAAATTGATAGATGTCGTCTCTATTGGGTTTTAGTTCAACATATAAAATTTCGGGTCGATACTTTCATTACATCGATAGTTATTGGAATTTTTGTGTTATCCCTCTCCTCTTTCTTTTTGGTCGTATATGTAAAATATCATGGCGATATATTCATTCTATTGGGAGGTATCGTGTTCACAGAGGATTTTTTAAAATTTATTTTATGTTTTTTTGTTACTCCTTCCCTGGAAGCGCTGGGCTTCCCCCTTATTATATTACCTGTATGTTTATACTACCTAAACCAAGCCCTTCCTGAAGTGCTCAGTCTCCCAGTTTCCTTAATGAACCTGAGATTGCTCCCATGGTCCAATCTTCTAAAGTCCTCCTCTATGATTACATCTCCACCAAAGATGTGGATCTCAATGATTAATAGAGTCGACAGTATCTTTTCAATGTTGATGGAAATCGAGGTTCTGTCGTGTAAAAGAAAATGCAAAATTTGACCAACGTTTCGAAAACTATTTATTTTCTTCTTCAGGGCCTTATAATGACTTGAGTGGATGTGTGTGGTGACGGTGTTGTGAGTTTGTGTCCAGTGTACAATACCGTCACCGTCCACTCAAGTCATTATAAGGCCCTGAAGAAGAAAATAAATAGTTTTCGAAACGTTGGCCAAATTTTGCATTTTCTTTTACACGACAGAACCTCGATTTCCATCAACAAGTGGAATCTCGTTTACGCGTATCCCGGGCATATACCCAGGCAGTGTGCCGCCGTCTCGTCTTCTCCACATCTGTAATAGGTGGGACTGTCCTTGACTCCTACTCTATAGGACCGTGTCCTGTGAGAACTCCAATTAGTTGCCGAAGCTCGTTCCTTTTGAGGTTCAGGATCCCATCCTTAAACAACTTTGACTCCCCACCCAGTAATATCTTCGACTGTCTGTCTGCATGTGTTTTTTTCTCTCCATGTATGCTCCAAAAGGTCTTTAGTTCACTTTTTAATCAGGATTCGGTATGCCTCCCGAGATATTCCTATACTCATATCTATGCCCGATTATATAACTCGCATGGGACTCCTGGAGCCGTCACTGTAACTAGCAAGATATTCTGACATATTATCAATCATACCGATCGCAATGTACCTATATTCTGATGTTTATGAAATAAATAATATTCCTAATTAGGCAAAATTTTCCATTTCAGATTTGTTCATTATTCCCGAAAATTGTTCTGACTGTATTACATATATAGTGTCCCGCAGACGGTCCATTTTAAGTCCTTTTAGTTGGCTAATTTTGATGATGAGTTATCTAATCCTGCAATATTGATATTAATTTTATTTTTTATATTTGCAGAATTTAATGCACCAAATTCTGTATGGTATAGACTTCCTTCACTGCCATCGGATCCTCCACCGAGACCTCAAGCCGCAGAACCTGCTCATCACCAGCTCGGGCATTGTCAAGTTGGCCGACTTTGGACTTGCCAAAACATACGACTTTGACATGCGGCTAACCTCAGTCGTATGTATCACTTATTTGTCTCAATTTTAGGAACGTTATTATTATTTTCAATGTTTTAGCTTATTTAATCAGATCCCAGCTCTGAGCTCAATGCTGAGATATCAATCAGAGGTGATCTTCTCCGACAGCTAAACAGCTCTCCAAAAACTTGCTGAAATCAAAGCAAATCTAGTAAGGAAGTGCGTTAATCAGTTGAACGCCTTAGGTAACTACATAAAAGTTGGACTACTGGGTCCTCGGTTTTCGGGGTTTCAGGGAAACGAGGAAGCAGACGATTGGCCAAAGAAGGTTTATTAAGTCTTTTATGGAACCTCAGCCATTGTTCAGTATGTCCACGGATGCATACCAAACCCGGATACAAACCACCTTTTGGAGAAGTCATGGAGTGAAATCATATGCAGGCAGTCGATGTTCCTGGATGAGGGGTTGGGGGATGGTTTCCTCAACCTAAAAGTCGCTAGCTTCGGCAACTAACAGGAATCCTCAGAACGGACCGTTCAATAGACAATTATAGGAGTCAAGGATAGTCCCCCCAGAGAAGAAGAGGATACGGCAGTTTACTTCCAGGGTAGACGCCCGGGATATGCTTGGGCGATTTTCCACATTGGGGAGACTAGGTATTTTCAGATCCAGGCGAGACAAGATATGGTAAGGAGAAAGCCTTACGCTTCCAGGGAAGGGATAAGAACATTGAATGCTTAGGTCCCTCTGTGCACGCACATAGTATATATTTATATATAACAGTCATTTTTTGCTGAAACCTTTCCTTTTTATATATCTTTCTTAATTAGAATAAATAACTTGGAGTATAAATTGGAGGTTATGGAACGGATTGACGAGACAAGATTTAAGTTGATATATATTTGATCTTTTTACGTTTTGAACAATTCTTTTCTGCTTGTTACAGGTGGTAACACTGTGGTACAGGAGCCCTGAGGTTCTTCTTGGGTGTCCCTATGCCACACCAGTGGACGTCTGGTCCCTTGGCTGCGTCATGGCGGAAATGTTCATCAAAAAACCTATCTTCGCTGGATCCTCTGAGGGCGATCAGTTGGACCGCATTTTCAAGTAAGTACATAGAATAATCCCTAAATATTCCCGAGAATTACCTTCTTCGCCCGATACCCTTGTAACCTCCCGCGAATGTGGTGACCATAGTACAGTTAGAAAACGAGGGTGTGGTTCTTGTAACCTCCCCCGAATATCGAGACCATAATTCAATATGAAAGTGAGGTTCTTGTAACCGTCCGAGGCCCTTAGTTTATTTTATCTAGGAGGGAACAAAAAAAACTTAAGCACGCAGTCCTACGGATGGGACGTTAAGCGCTGGTCCCGAGCCTGTACGATGTCAGGTACTCGTTAAAGACCCCCTACCCTAGGTAAATAAAAATTTAGGACTTACATAGAAGAGTCGGTCGGGCTCATGTCCACCAGAGTGACGAAAGAGCGCTCTGGTAGTAGTATATTCGGGACATATTTTTTGGACCGTGTTCGGATTGCTGACGTCAGGGAAACATAGGTTTTTAGAAAAAAATAGAAACATTTGAGAAAATAATTTTCTTGGATTGGATCACGCTATCACCTGGAATATTTTATTTTAATTGATCCTATTAGTTTAATTTATATTTAATTTAGATTATAAAAATTATATTCTCTTAAATGTTTTCACCTTTTCTTTCTTAATAATATAACAGTGTATAATGTTTCATTAATTAGATGTGTTGTGGAAGTTCTTCTATAAGATACACCTCTATCCTAGTTTTGACAGTCAATCCAAAAAATAGAGCAGGTTGGTAATATTTGCTTTCACCCTGCTACGGCAAACTGCAAATGCTTTCCCGCAATTCTAATGCTAAATCCGCCGTTAAGTAGATCTACGCAGTTTTTTTTTATTAATTATTTTATTAATTATTATTAATTAATTATTATTTAGTTTCCTTATCATAAGATAAAATTAATTTTTTACTGCTGCTTAGTGTTTTTTTCTGGCAAGATTTGTATGCATTTTTTTTTTTTTTTTTTTTCAGCAAATTTACATTGACATAATTTTTTTATATACCACCTGCACTTGTTTGTTTTTACATAAAATAAAAAAATAACATTTCTGTTAACAATTTTTGTCAAATTTGAAGTAAGTCCTACTTAGCTCAGAGTTATAATGTCTCAAGGATTTCTTTTTTCCTCAACTACAAAAATATATAAATATTATGAAATGCAGATTAGTTAGTTACTGTGACTCATGTCCGGGGTTTAACTACAAGTCTCTACTGTGGGAGTCTTAAATTTCGCCTACCTAGGTTTTATTCACCTAGCATATAGGTCTTTAGCGAGTACCTGAGATCAAACAGCCTCGGGACCTCGCTTATCGTCCTATCCTCCCGGATAAAGAAACTAAGGGCCTCGCCGGGTTTCGAACCCGCGATCTTGAGCTCAGTAGACAAGCACACTATCTTTGAGCTACCGGATGAAATGCAAACAAATAGGTCATATTAACGCAAGAAAATAATAAAATTAAAAAATTAAAATTACATAATAAACACTTTTTTTTTTTAAATACCTTATATTTGTGTAGGGCTTTGGTCGCAAGGTCTCACCATAGTTTGCGGGTTCGAATCCCGTATGGGAGTGAGTTTTATTCCGTGGATAGAACTCCCTCCCGGGGCCATGATTGTTTTAAATAACTAGATATGTAACACCGTTATAAGAGACATGGGTAATGTGCATCTTACATAAAGCCAAAAAAGAAAAAGAAAAAAAAAACACTTATAGTAAACTGAAAAGTAGGAAAATAAACTTTTTTTTTGTAGGCGTTCGGTGATGATGGGAGTATGAATGTAGACATTAATTAAAATAAATTCCGACATAATATTAGGTGTTGCATTTTATGTTGCCTTAATGATCTTGTCTATAACCTGTCAACATAAAATGCAACACTTTTATTATGTTGGAATTTATTTTTATATATATAATTCATATCCCCACCCAACACCAATCGCCAGCGGAAATAAAATGGTTTATTTTCTACTTTTCAGTATATTATAATTGAATTATAAGGTATATTTTTGGAAAAAAAAAAAAAATCTATAATAGGTATATTGAATTTGCAAATTTAGATAAATGTTGAACATGTCTTGGATTTACTTTTTTTGGGGGGGAGGGCTCTAGGCGTAAAGTACATTGTTGTTATTTCTTTATTAAGTGAACCACAGCTTTCGCATATTAAAAATATTGTATTTTGGAATTGGTGTGTGCATGAAGTGATTTGAAAGATCTGTTCAAGCTTTGTTCTCTGCGCTTTTGTTAATTTGAAATTTTGTGGAACTTTTAAAGCTTTTTATAAAAATTTTAGTTGCATTTTTGGCTTTTCTTGGAGTTTAAAGGGGTTCGAATATGAATTGAATGACACATTAGGGCCAAGTTCACCTTTGAACGACCTTTATGAATTATTCTTCAGAAATGGGTTAGACTGTTTTTTTTTTTATCTTTCTCATGGGCTCAACATGACCTCGATAACTTTAGGGAGTGTGTCGAAACAGATCCACGTGTCTCAAAAAGTAGGTCACGCATTTTTTTATTTTCTCTTTCGAGTCAGTTCGTTATTGTGACTCATGCCCGGGCTTTTACTACAAGGTCATATCGCCTTCTACCAGAGCGCTCTTTCATCACTGATGGACATGAGTCCGACTCTACTACGGGAGTCCTACATTTTGCCTACCCTAACTTTTTATTTAATTTAGGGTAGGGGTTCTTTAACGAGTACCTGACATCGAACAGACTCGGGACCATCGCTTAAGTTTATTTTACCTCCCAGATAAAATAAACTAAGGGCCGAGGCCCTTAGAGCTCAGTAAGCAACCTCACATACCATTGAGCTACCGGTGCATCTTTCTTTTTTGTATATCTATGGAGATCCAAAATGGACATGCTCTTCTCACGGCTTTATATAACTTGGTATAACACCTACTTCTGAGTTAGTCTGAACAAGTACGATTTGAGAAATTCTATCTTAAAAAAATGTGATCTCAGATTGTCAATTTTTTTTTCACCTATCAGAAAAAAAAAAAAAAATGAATCCCTAGCAATAATGTATACCCCCTGCACGAATTAATAAAGTAAGTGTTTGCTCTCGCTCCAAAACCAATTGGCCGTTTGAGTCTGTGTTTGTGTGTTTCTATGAACGTGATAACTCCCGACAGAATGAATGTATCGACATGAAATTTTATATTTAAATTCAGAGCCTCATAAGGATGGCACCTATTAGTTTTCCGCGAATTGATCGAAGGAAGGGGGGATTAGAGAAGAGGGGCTCGATTTAAATACCCTAATAACTGCCGATAGAATGAATGTATCGACACGAAATTTTATATGTGTGACCAAACCCCCATAAGAACAACATCTATCGATTTTCATCCAAATCTGCCAAAGGGGAGAGGCTTAAATCAAAAACTTTAATAACTGCCGTTTTAATGAGTGTATCGACACTAAATTTCATATGTGAATTCAAAACCCTGGAAGGATGACACTTATTAATCAGCGGAATCGGCAAAAAAGGAGGGGTGATCAGAGGGAGGCTCAACTCAAAAAAACCAACAACTGCCGATGTAATGAATGTATCGACATGAAATTTCACATTTAAAGTCAAAACCCAATGAGGACATAACCTGTCAAATTTCAGCCATATCAGCTGAAAGGAAGTGGGGGGTTCAGGGGATGGGGCTTAATTGAAAAACTTAAATAACTGCCGATGTAACATATTTATAGAAACAAAATTTAGTATGAGGATTTAGGAGGCCCTATGTAAGTCAACTGTTGAATGTTAGTGGAAACGGTCGACTGGTTTTGGAGGGGGAGCGAAAAGTTAATTGATTAATATTCTTTCGCTTTTATATTATTTTGCTTTCTCTTCAATTTTTCTTACCTCCGTCAAGTATAACCGAAGTTATAGCCATTTTAAGAGGTGATGTCCTGATAAATTTGGAAGCAAGTAGGTGCATCCTGGTTAGCTGAGAGGTTGACCTTAGGATGGGATATACTGCAGTTCTGTGCAAGCATCAATATTCTTAATGCAATAAACAAAATAGTTCCAGATTATTAATGCGACTTCCTTAAACATTTCATATATCTTTAACATTCATTGTCAAGTTAAAATTTTTTTTTTTTTTTTTCTGACAGAGTAATTGGGACTCCAGTGGAGTCCGAATGGCCGGATGATGTGTCCGTATCCTTGGATAACTTCTGTGTGCACCCTGCAGCTGATCTGGAAGATATAATTCCTGAAATCTGCTTCCAGGGGAAAGATTTCTTAATGGTATCGTATCTATCTGTATATAAAGCTCAATGTTTGTCTGTTTGTTTGTCCGTAAATCAAACGGCTGGACAGAGTAGGAAAACTGTTATTGAGAGGGGAAATGTTGGGAGGAAGTTACGTAATCTGTCAGAAATTCAATGCTGAATTTTCAACAGAATCTCATGTTTTCCGACCTCCTGATTTCAAAAATAACAATAAATCTTTCTGTGTGTGTCTGTGAACATGATAACTCCAGATAGAATGAATGTATCGATACGGACTTTTATATGTATATCAAGAAACCTCTAAAGACGACACCTATTGATTTTCACCCAAATTGGTCAATGGAAAGGGGGCTCAACTCAAAAATCGCAATAACTACCGTTGTAATGAATGTGTTGTCACAAAATTTCATACGTAAATTCACAGCCCTATAAGGACGACACCTATCAATTTTCAATGGAATCAGAGGAAGGCAAGGGGTGGATCAGAGGGGGCTCAACTCAAAAATCGCAATAACTACCGTTGTAATGAATGTGTTGTCACAAAATTTCATACGTAAATTCACAGCTCTATAAGGACGACACCTATCAATTTTCAATGGAATCAGACGAAGGCAAGGGGTGGATCAGAGGGGGCTCAACTCAAAAATCGCAATAACTACCGTTGTAATGAATGTGTTGTCACAAGTTTTCAGCAGAATCAGTCGAAGATGAGAACGGGATCAAATTTTATTATTTATTATTGAGAATTCGGAGGCTCTTATATAAGTCAAATATTGACTTTTAGCCCAGACGGTCGATTGGCTTTGGAGGGAGAGCGAAAACGTAATTGATTAATTTTTTCCGGGTAGTAGATAGCCGGTGATTTACTGACGACTTTTGGTAACTTGTAGCTGATGGTTGGCATGTCGTTAGCATATAAACTTTATTCATGTTTTCGTATTTAAATTCATTGAGATTTACTTCACATGAATCAAACATCGCCCTGAATACATTGTCCCTGCATACAATTACAATATTTTTAATTTTTTAGAAAATGCTCGAGTTCGATCCTGGCAAGAGAATTTCAGCAAATGACGCTCTTCTTCATGGATATTTCCGCGACAGTGACTACAAGATATCACCTCTTCTGAGAGAATCGGCAAACCATCTAGGGGCAGCTCGCTGAAGAAATATTTACATTTTCCTGAGGAAGACTATCCTTTGTCCATTTACTAAAAATAAAAATTATATCTATAGTTGTATAGATTACGTAGCATGTCTGCATCAAAACTTCAAGAATGTATCTCCGAGGCTAAAATTGGAAAAACGTAGCCATAAAAAGGAGGACGGAAATGCTTCATTAAAATACGTCAAAAACACTTTTTGACATTTTTGTTGTTTCTCAAATGAAAAACTTACTGAAATTAAAGTTGCATTAAATTATAATGTACACATAAAATGTACATTTTACTGAAAATGTTTTATGATACTTAACATTTTCTGCAGACATATTGTGATAAAAATATAGAAAAAACTTTTTTTTTTTTTTCAATATAGTCTATTTCATAATATATATATATAATATATGAAAGTACTTACGTATTGGTACTATTTTCAGTCACGACTTAACAAATACTAAAGAGAATTACGTAAAATCTCTTGTAAACGTAAAAAAAAAAATGGTCTTTCTCTTTCAGATTTAATTTCTCCAACCAATAGAAACAAGGACTTATATAAGACGCGGCACAACTTTACTAAGGAGGGTGCTGGTAGCTCAGTGGTATGCGTGCTTGCTTGCTGAGCTCAAGATCCTGGCCAAGGCCCTTAGTTTATTTTGTCAGGTGACCCGAGCCCGTACTCGTTAAAGAACCCTACCCTAGGTGAATAACAATTTAGGGTAGGCAAAATTTAGGCCTCCCCATAGTTGAGTCGGGCTCATGTCCACCAGAGTGATAAAAAGAGCGCTCTGGTAGTAGGCGATATGACTTTGTGGTTAAAGCCCGGACATGTCACAATAACTTTACTAAGGACTATTTGTTAAGTCGTGACTGACGTATTTCCATATATTATATATATACATTTTGTGAAATAGACAATATTTTTTTAAAAAAGTACATTTTTTCTTTAATTTTCGAAAATATTTAGTTAATTTAGTTATGTAAATCCCAAGTAATGGAGGAAAATTGATAGTGGTGATTTTCGGCCTCCTGTATTAAAACTACCTCATTGTCCGCATTAACGCAAGTTTTATTAGACCTATAAACTATACAAAATAATCATCTCTTATATTGTACGCTTTTCAAATGTTATTACTTTATTGTATTACAATATTTTCGAAAACATTAAGGAAAAATGTTTTTTTTTGGTTGTAATTTCGAATGAAGCCTTTCCTTTTTTCTTTTTTTGTCGCTCTCCTATTAAGGTGTTAGGCTATTCTATCCATTGTTGTACAGGAATCGACTTATTATTTTTTTTTTTATTGTTAACGACTTAATTATTTGTTGTTCAAAATAACGATTATTATAAGACAATGATTATAATTATAATTCAGCCATATTCCGTCTTGAAACTACTTACATTTTTGCATTGAGGATTTGCGAATTTATCAAAAATACTGTATTATTTCAACGAGATTACATAGAAAATACTTACTTTTAAGGCTAAAAGTTATATATATATACTTATAGTTTCTAAAGAAAAAAAAAGTATCTCATATGTAGAATTCGTAGTCATTATTAGATGATCTTAGTACTTTTACGTTATTCTTAGTAGTTGATTTGTAGTATTTCTAACTTTTTTTTTTACTAAAAATTCGAATTTCAGTACAAATTCCCACCCCCAAGTGATTAAATATTTTAAGGATTAGTTATTGTTTAGACATTATTGTTATTTAATAGTAAAGAAAATCCGTATGATGGATATTATGTTTTCTATGCTCAATTTAAAATGTTTTAATTGAGCTCAAAATAGTTCTTAATTTTTTTATCTTTTGTTGCTCTTCTAATAGTTTCGAAGGTTTGGCACTATTTGATGATAGCACTGGGATAATAAAAAATAAAATGGGTTCTAGCATTTTTTGGTAATGAAATTGACGTAACTGTTCCTGGAGCCAATCACAGAACAGAGAATAATTAAAGAAGCTACTGATTGGTTCTTCATGTTGTGACGTCTCAAGGCTCATGATCCAATAGTCACCTTTCATTTCGAAATTCTAGTATGTGGGTAAAAGACAGACCAATAATAATTTCCCCTCTGTAATATTTTTCATAATAATCTTAAATACTCTTGTTAAAGCTGTTTTTTTTTTGAAATTCTGCTACTTTTGATGTCTGTTATATTTTTGTTATTATTAAACATAAAATTTCATTCCATTAATAATATAAATATATATTTTTTGAAATGATATTGACATTTCATAATAATATTACCAAACATGGTATAGTATACCATTTTTAATATATTGATAAGTATACTTGTGAATAGTTTCTTGTGTTATATTTTAAGATTATAGTAAAAAAAAAGGTTTTTGTTGTCATTTTCTTTTTTTTATTTTTTTGGGAGACTAGAATATATTTTTGACTAATGTTAAAAAACGTTATTTGTTAATTTTTCCCATTTGATTGTGTCGTTTAAAATGTTTGCTCTATTCTCTTTTTATTGTTTCTGGAGTTAGTATATAATATAGATTTATGTTTAATATATATATTTAAGAAACCCTTTTAAATTGTTAGACTATATATATATATTTAGTTTTTTGTATTAGATGTATAGCTTGTGTTACCTTTTTAAGGTATATATATTAAGAAAGATGATAACCATCAATAAACACTATATTTGATATTTGAAAAAATGTAGTTCTCCGATAGTTTTCAAATTACTTTTGTTGTATGTTTATTCCCATGTTTTAAATGTAATTTGCGCCACACCTGCGAGAACAATATGTTAACATTTAGCATTGTTCGTCTAAAATGTACTCCTACATTTTATATTATACTGATTTGTATGAACTTTAATTTAAATAACATTTAAAAAACATGGTTTTGAAAACTGTTTAATTTTTTTGTTTGTCTTTATTGCAGCTGGTAGGCAACTAGCTATTTTATTTTTTAAAAAATTGAAGCAAAGTACTATTACAGAATAAATTTATCAATTAAATTTTCCCTCCACCTTCAAAACCAGTTGACTGTTTGTGCTAATATTGAGTAGTTGATTTCCATATGGGCTCTTAAACCTTATACTTGATTTACTACGCTTCTTAGTTGTTATATACATATATTTTTGAAGTTACTTGTAAAATTAGATTTTTGATTAGATATTAAGATTTTTGTACTCTTATAGAAGAGTTGAGATGTTGCCATTTGAATATATACTTCGAATTAAAAAAAAATATGTCAGTAAATAAAGTAAAAATGATTGTATTCACTGTATTTATTTAAAGCCTTAAACTGTCTCGTCCTTTTCGCACGTTAGTTATTCAACAGTAATAAAACTGTTATTATAGCACTGAACTCTTGAAACCAATAGAAGACATCTGAGGTCATAGGGAATAAATTGGTAAGTCTAAATTCGTAACTTTTCAGGGCAGCACTTTTTTACTTTTGCATTAATCGTGTAAATCCAGTTTTTGGAATAAATAAATTATGTTTGCATCATTATTAATCATGTACCTTCTAAATCTATAGGAGTGAATGAAAATTAATATTGTTAATTCTTTCTTGGATTTTCCTCTAGTTACCTAATCATTCATTACCCATCACTTACCTAATTATTGACCACACTTACCTAATTATTGACCACACTTACCTAATTATTGACCACACTTACCTAATTATTAACCATACTTTTTGAAATACTCGTGAATGATGTCTCTCTAAGTTGATTTAACCGAAAACACCCTCTTCAATTGGACTAGTCTGCCGTAGTGAATGAATTGTTAAATGCAGTTATCTCGTGAATGATTCCTCAAAGAAGTAGATTAAATTGATTTAACCGAGAACATACACAACTTTACGAGATACCAAGAAACCCACATCGTTATAATTCCGAAAGTATTAGAGTCCTGAGCTCTCAACTCCTTCACCGTGCGCAGATGGCTTGGGAGATGATCACAGTACGTACACCTTAACTCATTTTGCGACTTATTCCTTGCCACCACAGATGTTGGGGCAAACCACACAGAAATGACAAGTGTCACTTTCGATCGCATAACCCGAGTATTTCGAACTCAAATATAAGCGTCCAATGTTTAACGTCCCATCCGAAGGATGCCGGGCTTAAGTTTATTTTGCCTCGCAGCTGAAATAAACTAAGAGCCTCGGACACCCGCGATCTTGAGCTCAGTAAGCAAGCACGCATACCACTGAGCTACCGGCGCCCTCATTTCCATATAGATAAAGATGGTCCTCCGTCTAGAACCCCTTATAATTTAGGAGTGTTAATTACACTTTTTTTTTTTTTACAAATAGATAATTTCAACTGTATACAAATAAATACAAGCAAATGTGCTAATAGATAGGTAATTTCAAGAGAGAAATCACCCAGTAGTGACACTTCCTAGTCACTGATGTACTCTCATGTGTAACTAATCAGTCACTGCTGCTGGTAAGTGGTCTCTAGGGCATTGACGCTTAAGCCGTCGTTGGGGAAGTGTGGCAGAATGGATGATAATAAGGAGCATTGGCTATTTTACAAAGGATTTTAGATTGAAAGGATTGGATGCGCTGGAGATTGGAAGCCTTGGCAGAACCCCAGACTTCGAGTCCGAAAAATCCACATAGGTTTGAGTACTGCGTTGTATATAAATCGTTTTGTTTTCAAAGTTAATTTAGATCTTTTGTTTGTAGTTCTAGTAAAAGTTTATTCTTTTGTTTGTAGTTCTAGTAAAAGTTTATAACATCTGTTCATTTCTTGTCTTTTCAGTCTCATGTGAGGATTACAAGTTATTCATTTGTCGAGTATGAGGCGCAGATAGCGGACGTTTTTTACAGGGATGGGATTTTTGTTAAGGTACAATGAAGGGCATGTGTATTTTCGACGAACGGCGAAGACGATGTGAACTGATTTCGTATCGTTCACCTTCACTTTTTGTACCAGGACTGAAGGATTATCAGGTGAATCTTAACTTTTATTTTTTTTTTTAAATATTTTATACCGGGGCTCCACTTCCCTCTTAACGGGGACTCTTGGTTATTATAACAAAATAAAAATAAAGGGTGATAATAAAACAAGGTTAAAGAATGTCAATGTGGTTCCTAAATAGGAACATTACCATTATTATTAAATGGGAAACACATACTCGCAAAAACAAGAGAGCAGAGGGAAGAGGAGAAACTTATTGAAATAAGGCTGGTCGGTAGCGCGGCTGGTATTATTGTTGTACGCACTGTCAGAAGAAAATAAGGGAGAAACGGGAAATAAAGCGGGAACATTCGCATTATTTAATATAATTTTTTACGGGGTTTCCTTAAAGTTAAATATTTAATTTATAATTGACTCCGGCGCACAGTGTGAAGTTTATGAGTTTTGATTTTCAAAATTCGAGCCCCCGCTCAATTTTTGATCAATTTGGATGAAACTAGGTGCAAAATATTTGTGAAAGGTGGCTTTTTATTCACCGGCCTAAGTTTATTCACCTAGAGGAGGGATCTTTAACGAGTATCTGACATCGCATAACCCAACTTCGCTAAACATCCCATCCGAAGGACGGCGTGCTGAAGTTTTTTCACCTCCCAGATAAAATAAACTAAGGGCCTCGGCCGGGTTTCGAACCCAAGATCTAGAGCCCAGAAGGCAAGCACGCATACCACTGAACCGGCGCACAGTGTGAAATTTATGAGTTTTGATTTTCAAAATTCGTGCCCCCGCTCAATTTGGATGAAACTAGGTGCAAAATATTTGTGAAAGCTGGCTTTTCATCAGGTAACTGCGGGTTTCACAATCAAGGTATTATATCGTCGCTTAAGCAGCAACACCGCATAACTCAATTTTTGCCCTAATTGAGTTATGCATATCGTTGGATTCGTATTTTCGCGGGAAACAAGCTCAGATTACTAGTTTCACTCTACCGGCCACTAGGAACGTGAAAAACGTAAAAAAGACAACACCACACATTTCAACCCTACATGCAAACAGCGCATAACTCAACACCATAAATACCAGCCTTTTTAATTAAAATACTTTTGGTTCAAACAAATAATAAATATTTGATGAAATAAAAATTGGATCACTCGTTGATAAAGTAAAATTACTACAATAATTTAAAATAAGTTTTTCCTCTTTCCTGTAAACCTCTCAAATTGAGATATGCCGTGTTGCTGCTTAAGCGACGATATGCCAATTGACAGCTGCCAAACCCCGCGAAAATTTTAAATTAAAAAAAACATTTTGTCTTAGTTTTTGTTAACGGATTTTTACAACTTAAATGAATGTTTTTTGGGTTGCTGATTACGAATTCAATATTTATTTTAGCCAAAAGTGGTCCTAATGTTGTCATTTTGGCCTAAAGTGGTCCAAATTCAATATATTGGCTATTTTTGCCACTAGCATAAGTATACCTTGATTGTGAAGTCCGCAGTTATCTGATAAAAAGCCAGCTTTCACAAATATTTTACACTTAGTTTCATCCAAATTGATCAAAAATTGAGCGGAGACTCGAATTTTGAAAATCAAAACTCATAAATTTCACACTGTGCGGCGGGACTGAGACTCCCAAAATTACTCTAATTGTATTTCATTGTGAATATATTTCTTGATTTGCGTATATAGTGGACTTGTTAAATAAGTAATACAGATGTATCAGTCCAACTTATATTTTATTTTCCAACTAGTTTCAGCAGTTTGCCATCCTCAGCTGGTGAACATGAACATACATAAACCAAAATTATACTAGAATTTACGAGCATTCACAGCCCATGTCAATTATTAATAATAAATAAGTTAAAAACAACACAGTGCAATTACTTAACAATTTTTAAAAAAACACGCAACAATTACCTTATTAGAGAAGGGGGTCAAAGAACATATGAATCAGGGGATACTAAGTACATACAAAAGCTGCGATATATTTATTGAAAAACGATGAGATGGGGTAAGTCCGAATACTTTTCTACAATCTGTATCGATTTAGTTTAAAACTAATAAAATAAATAAAAACAAAGAATTTGTTTGGTCTAATTCCACGAAAATATATACAAGAAGTGCACTGGTTTCGCCTTACGCCATGGCGGTACACTTAATGTAAATATTTTTGTAGACTTAGACAATAAAAAAGTTACAAGTTCTTTCTTTTTACAGCTGACATCAGGTAAGTTAGACAAAAAAACTATTCTCCAACAAAATAAATTATTTTATTATAAAAATAAAACTATGAATAACCTAGGTACAAGGCACTTTATTAAAATTACTTAACTACATTATTTTTTTTGTTTCTTAAGTCTTGAGGACAATTTACTTATCATTTGAACAGTGGCAGTTTTATGGGTAAAAAATGGTCAAACCAAGATTTTTTAGCACTATCCATCCACATACCCTGTCCTTTCTTCTCGGCTGTTTCTTCTTCCTTAAGTAGAGATTTATAATATTTACAATATTTCTCATTTAAATTTAGATCAAAATTGTATGGAGACACACTTGCAAAACCTAAAGAAACAAGATGATTGGCAATATTACGTTTCTTTTGGTATACAAGGCAACTCACGTATGTTGGCTGCTTTTGTAGAAGTACAAATTCTATTGGCGAACCTACTACAATTGTTTGGAGCCATGAGATACCATTTGTTGAAATATTTATTCCTTCAATATTGACTGGAAGTTGGGTAGGTTTTCTATTTTTTCTCCATAATATAGGATTGTGATCGACAATTAGTAATGTTTTAGGAGTTATATCAACTTTTGAAACAATGCCATTTAATTTTATATTTGATTCAATGAATGAGTGTGGTATTTCGGCTGGAGTTGCAAATTTCTTAAAAGGTCGTACACTTCTAAATGCTACACCAAGACCACATAATGCCACTCCATAAATACCTAATTTCACGCCGACAATATTCTTCTCCAAAAGATCTGTCGTTTTCTCCAGCCAATGTTTGCTGCCAGCAGCTTCGGGACTTGTCATTATATGGAGGCCTCCTCATTCATCTACAACCGACTAAATTGACGAACATGTCCTTTAAAATAGTTCAGTAAAAAAAAATTAAAATATTTTGAGAGTGAATAATAATTTACATTGAATTTTGAAATTAAACTTACCAAATGTCTTAATATTTATGTAGGTAACACATATGTGTTAATGTTTGTATAATAAAAACAGTCAATCACATCATTAGTTAAAAGTCTTAACTTATCTAAAAGCCGGAGTCGAAGTAAGGTTATAAATAAAAGTGTATTTACAAAAGAACAAGAAAGTTATTTTAATAATGATTAAAAAAAATAGTTTTCAACCACTAATAAAAAAAATATAGTGAATAATATTAAGAGTTAAATAACTTTTATTTATTCTTAGCTATATTAAGTTTATTCAAATGGAATCAAATTAGAAACCTTCCTTAAAGGTTATATTATTCAAAAATATTGATAAGGGTTAAGATTTGGTGATGATCTTGAGAAATGTTGTAATTTATTTTAATACTTTACGAGTTTAGTTTATAATTTAATGTAAAAATGGGTAATTTGTTTGGAAAAAAGAAAGTCAGTAAAGTGACAGAACATGATAAGGCTGTACTGGTTCGTAACTTTTATTTTATTTTTTTTTTATTCTGTTATTTATTCTATATTTACTTGAAGCAAAATAACTTTTTATTTATGCAGAAAGTAAAACAACAAAGGGACAAGCTGAAGGAGTATCAAAAACGGATTGAGAACAAACTAGAGTCGGAGAGACTATTGGCCAAAAAGCTATTAAAAAATGGACAAAAAGAGTACGTTTTTTAAAAATTTATTTTCTGTTAATGGGCTTCATCCATTTAGTTAAGCCAATGAATTAACATTCTGGATTTTTCTGGCATTTTGGATAGTAATGTATGATTACATATGTATTTTGTTGCAGGAGAGCCAAACTTCTACTTCGAAAAAAACAATTTCAAGAACAATTATTAAGAACTACCGATGGACAATTAGAGAATTTAGAAAAAATGATACAGGATTTAGAATACTCTCAAATAGAAGCTAAGGTACGTATTTGAACTAATTGATAAGAACAAGATGTGTCATCCGATCATATTGAGAAACTCATTAATCACTTTCTTCGTAGAATATTGTATTTGCCAAAATAATATGTACTCATTAATGATATTGGTTTTCCGTAATCATTCACTTAATATTCTGTTATTTCAGATTGTTGACGGACTTAGAGTGGGTAATGATTCACTGAAAAAAATGAACGATGCTTTAAATATTGATGAGATTGAAAGGATAATGGACGAAACTAATGAAGGCTTCGAAAAGCAACAGGTAAAGAAATGTTTTCGTATTTTTTTATGGGATAGCTATGTGAGGCCTTCTGTCTAGACATGCTAATTGCTGAGATCTCGCATCTGTAACTTATCTGGAGAAGTAGAAGTTGCGTTAAGCCTCACGCAAGTTTGTTGAGCACTTGATTTAACAGTAAGAGGGAAATAATCTCATTATTTCGAAAAGTCGTCGGTGAATCATCGAGAATGTACTTCTCCAGCACGAATTAACCAATAACGTTTCCGCTCTCTCCTTCCAAAACCATTAGACCGTTTGCGCTAAAACTTAATATTTGGCTTGTGAATCTTCATACTAAATTTTCTGTCGATACATTCATTACAGCTGCAGTTATTGGGATTTTTAAGTTGAGCCCCCTCTGATCTACCTCCTCTTCGGCTGATTCTGCTGAAAATTAATAGGTGTCCTTATAGAGGTTTGAATATACATATGAAATTTTGTGTCAATACATTCATTACAACGGCAGTTATTACTTATGGGATAGACATACAAAATATCGTGACGATTCATTCGTTCTCAAGGGAATTATCGTGTTCACGGACAGACAGACATTTTGTTTTTAATTTTTGGAGTCAGAGAGGCGTAAAACTTGAAATTCCGGAGAAAACAAAATCGAATTTCAGACCGATTACATAACTTCCCCTATACTTTGTATAACTGTGGAAGTAACAAGTTATTCATTCCTTTCACTGATCTCAGGGTCATGTAAGATACAAGAAGAAGCTCTTTGGCGTCCTTCTAAAGTTCTGTTTCCTAACACATATTAATTTTTATTATATATCTTTGTCTAATATAATTAATTGTAAATTTTTGTAGGAAATAAGTGCACTCTTGAGTGGGAAATTGACAGCGGAGGATGAGGAAGAAGTAGAAAGAGAGTACGAAGAATTGGTACGACTGGAGAGGGAAGCTGAAGAGAAACACATCGTCCTGCCTGAGGTACCTTCTGAAGAACTCGAACCAGGCAAGTAGCATTTGTCATTGGTAAGGGGGGGGGGGGGGCGTAAGGGATAAGGATGGGAAGAGGGCCCAAAACAGGTAAAGTAGCGAATGTGTTCAAAACGTTTGGATTTAGCCGATAGATGGCATGAGAATCTCAAAATCGAAATAAATAGACTTTCCAGTTTTCCCCTTGTGGTCTTCGTTTGGTGTCTGAAGGCTCAAGGAAACACCAAATCTGTACTTTATGTGTTTACACTAAGAGAGAGCTTTTTTCGGGTTGCCGATCTCTGCGATGGAAAGGACCTAACTGTTTATTATAAAATAAAAATAAATTTGTTGCTGTGCTCGGCTGGGAGCGACGATCGGCGGCCTCCCCCCAGTCCATCTTAATTTCATTTGCGGCTTTCCTTGGCGCGCCATGAGAGCTCGGGATCAAGATGGAGTGTTGGCTGGCCGTGCTTCGGTAAGAACCGGGGGCGACCACCGGCGTGCCTAGCGAGTTCTAGGTCGAGATCCAGGTACCATCCTGTCCCGCATATCTACTCCACCCTAGGTCCGTCGTACAGAGGACATTCGAGGACCACCTGCTCTGCAGTCTTGACTCCGCCGTACAAACAGTTCGGGTTGTACTTCCTCTTAAAGAAGAAGAGCTGGGTGTTAAAATCTCTGTGACCTGATAGTACTGGGACATCCAGTGGTCAGGCACGTAGTGTCCAGGCGTACCAGTTTTTCCGGGAAATATGCATAGGTCATTCGGCCATCCGCTGATCGGGACAACCGCTGTTGCCATTTCTCCACAATCCATTCCTGGACAATGTTCTTGCATCACTCTGGTCTGTACTGTCTGCGCATCTCTTCCTCCAGGGCTAAACGTAAGGGCTCATCTATATCTGCTCCTAAAGGTATATTGCATCTGCAAAGTACGAGGCGACAGCCCCTTCCAAGAACTTGTCTATAGAGAGCTCCGAACAACACCCATAGCGCAGCCGTACATAGACAGTACCATAGGTCTTTGTAACCCTTAAAAGGGACTAAGAGAGAGCTAAAAAAAATACGGTAGGTCTTTGCAACCCTTAAAAGGGACTAAGAGAGAATGTTGTTTTGTTAGCTCTCTTTGTGATTCTTCATACTCGTATTTATCAGTGTCAAACATAGATGACACCCTGTATATAACTCCCAATGTCTTCTTTATATACCGAGAATAAGAATTTTTGTTTTATGAATATATAGAAGAAATAAATAAATTCACACAAAGGAAAATGTTACACATTCTCTATATAAACATATATTTTCATGTAATAATTTCTTTTATCAGATATCGAAGAAAAGGAAAAGGAAGAAAAAATCAAAGAAAAACGAAAATCCGAAAGAATCGCGCTCGAAGCCTGATATCACCGACTGCCTTATTTTCTTCTGGATGTACCCATTTGTACAAGGAGTCGTATTTTTATTTATAAGAGTTTACATTGCACTCAAATATGTTTTAATTAATTATTTCAAAAGGATATTTTATTGAATTTTCTTTATATATTAACATTATTTAACTATTTTGTGATATGTCAAATAATAGAGTCGTTCCAAACTTATATATATTTTTTTATATTATATATTTAAAAATGTATTTTTTACCGTTAATTATGTGGAGTAATTTTTCCTCTTTCAGTTGTTATTTCAATTTTTATTATTTCATTGTAATTATTTATTTTTTTGTATTGTTATTGGAGTGCAATATATATATTATTAAAGAAAAAACTTTTTTTTTTCATTAAATGATTTTTACATAGAACTAACACGAGGTATAAGTATATATATATACTATTCTATTATAGTATATACATATATTATAATATTCTATTCAATAATTTTTTTAAGAATGAAAAGTAGATATAATATTGTTGAAAATCAAAATTTACACGTAATAAATGTAATAATACTGTAAAGGCTGGTGCTTTACCTAGGGACCTAAGCATGCAATATTCTCATTCCTTCCTCTTTCTTCTGTGGGAGTCATAAATTTTGCCTACCCTGTTTATTTACTTAGAGTAGGGGTCTTTAAAATGAGCAGCTGACATCGTCTCCTCTTCAAAATATAATTTTAAATAAAAACTTACATAATTCTGTATTAAATACAACTCCTAATGGCATATCACCTCTACAAAATAATTCTAAATTATTTTGACACAGAAACAAACATATTTGATGTAGCTCTCCTATTTTCGGGAAAAAGCAATGTAGTTGTGTTTATTTAGATACATCATAATGCAAAAGGTACAATATTTTAATCGACTTCTATTCAAATAATAGAATTCGTCTGATTTGAACAAGCTGACATCGCAGTGTCTCGGGACCATCGTTTAACATCCCGTCTGAAGAACGGTTTCTTAAGGTTTTTACCTCCCAGATAACTCCAGAACCAGCGATTTAATGTTCATTAAAGTTTTTTAGTCGTATTGTAATTAAGTTGATTTAAAAAACAGAATTTTCGATGTCCAGCTTTCCGATCTATTCAGAATAAAACGATCAGAGACAACTTATTTAATTAAGAATCTAATAATTGGATGTGATGTACTTAAAAACTGTGAACTGTTGTTAAAAAATTAGGAGGTAGCGTGCTAGCCTACTGAGCTCAAGATCGGGTTTCATCTGAGAGTTGGAAAAACTTTGAGCATGCCGTCCTTCGGATGGGACGTTAAGCGATTGTCCGGAGCCTGGGCGATGTCAGGTACTCGTTAAAGACCCCTACCCTAGGTGAATAAATCTAGGTAGACACAATTTTCGACTTCCACAGTAGAGTCGGGCTCATGCCTACGAAAGAGCGCTGGTAGTCGGCGATATAACCATATAAAAGCCCGGACATGAGTCACAATAACTAAGTATTATCAGAATTACTCGAGATACAATTTTTTGTATATTTTTTTGTCCCAATTTAATTGCTCAATGAAAATTTGGATTCACATTAGTCTTGCACTTCAATAAATATATCATAAATTGGGTGAATCGAGTACGTTGTAGTTCCTATTTTTATTTCATTTTTTTTTTAAAGTCATTTTAACATTAAATTTTACATCTTTTAATGATTTGTAACCTAATTTATTACAACTTTCTGTTTTTTTAATTAAATTTCTACTTAATATACGGCTTTCAACTTAAATAAAATAAAATAATATTTTTTTTCCAATGTATAATTGTTTAATAAGTGTATTTTGTACTGTAAATGTTGTATATGTATGTATATAAATTGGATTATATGTAATATTTTGGTGGTACATGTTGAAAAAATATATATATGTCATATGGTTATAAGAGGACATTCTTATAGATCATTCTCCCTCCCCATCTCAAATAGATTTCATACTGACATTACTAATATATGAAATTAATGTGTTAGCATCAGCGGTTTTCTGAAAGTGACTTTTATACTGAGTGATGCCAATATGAAATAAGAGTGACATGGGGAGGGAAAGTGATGAGTAGATAAGAAAGAATCTTAAAGCCACAACACATATATTTTATTTTTTTATTATTTTTTATCCTTTCTAATAAAAAAAAACTACCAATAATAAAAACCTATTTTAAAATTCGTTCTCATGTTTCAATTTAAACATTGCATCGAAATATTTCTTACAGAAATTTATTGTACATTATTTGAAACGCTTTAATATTGTTCATATTGTGCCTAAATCAAATCTAAGGGCATACTGTTGGAAATTTAATAAGGAACATTTTTTGTAAGAAACAATTTTTCGATAGGAATAATAGTTTTCGCGTAAATCAAGCAAAAAAATGAGTTTCAAATTGTGATATTAGGACGGTTTTCGGCACGTATCTCTCAAACCGGACAATCGAAATAATTTATTTTATATGGGATGTGCCTCTAAGTTTTTTTAAAAGAGATTTTTGATTAAGTCATAAATGTGTTTTCTTGCAAAATGTACTTAGGCCTCGAAGTAAACAGGTTTTTTCCACTGATTTTGGCCAAAATATAATCAGATCTATGTCAGCACATTTGTTTATGGTTATATTTATGTTTGAGTGGGCTCACAATGTTCCAAATACATGCATAATGTTATTATTACTCATATATATACTTCTTCATCTTTCGAATACATTTCATGCTCCAAATGATATATTTTCGTTAGCTATACGAAGTATAGGGAAATTTATGTAATAGATTAAAAATTCGATGCGGAGTTTTTAACGGAATTTCTTGTTTTCCTACCTCTAGATTCCAAATATGAAAAAAAAAACCTGTCTATGGGCCTGTGAACATGATAACTCCCGATAGAATGAATGTATCGACAGGAAATTTTATATGTGATTCTAGAACCCTCTAACGACTACACATACTGTTTTTCAGCCAAATCGACCAATGGGAAGGGGGGGATTAGGGGGAGGCTTAACATAAACACTTTAGTAAAGGCCGATTGAATGAATATGTCGACAAGAAATTTCATATTTAAAGTCAAAACCCAATGAGGACATAATCTGTCGAATTTCAGCTATATCGGCTGAAGGGAAGGGGGGTTTCAGGGGATGGGGCACAATTAAAAACCCTAATAACTGTCAATAAAATGGATTTATCGACAAACATTTATTATCAGGATTTACGAGCTTCTATGTAATTCAACTGTTGAATATTAGCGCAAACAGTCGACTGGTTTTGTAGGGGCAGCGAAAAGTTAATTGATTAATTCGTTCTGGGGAAGTACATTGCTGGTGATTCTCAGACGACTATTTCCTTCCGTTTTAATAATTATTTAACTCTTTATGCTTTTACCTATATTTTTTTTCATTTATTTATTTATTTTTCTAATATCAGATTTTATTTCTTTAGAAGAGGGGTGTTCAACTTCATACTCGCCGTCCAGCGCTATCTCCAGGTCAAAAAAACCATGTTGGCAGATAATGTCACGAAAAAGAGGTAGACTATTTTTACAAAAAAACTCGAATAATAATTATGATTCTTTTAATAACTGATATATTGTTTACGGAAATTGCTCTTGGATTGAAGAATTGTATGTGCAATTTTTAGGGACATGATGTTGAACACCCCCGCCCTGGAACAGTCAAAAAGGAGCGAAAGAAGAAAATAAAAAGATATAATAGTTGAACAATATCAATAAACTTTGAATCTGCAACCTAAAAGACAACTTTATTCCATTAGAACGAGATCTTTTTCTTTAAGAAATTTTTTTAAATGTTTTTTTTTTTCTAAAATATATAGAAGTTTAGCGATGGTCCCGAGCCTGTACGATGTCAGGTACTCGTTAAATACCCCTGCCCTAGGTGAATACAAATTTAGGTCAAAAAGGACTTCCTGAGTGAGCGCTCTGGTAGTGGGCGATATGACCTCGTACTTAAAGCCCGGGCATGAGTCAAACCTAACCTAACCTGTAATATGTCAACTAGATAATATTATTTTTTTCATAATCCCCCATGGGGTTTTTCTATATCAGGAGATCCTGGACTGTTTCACTGACGGGAGGGTCAACATTTTATTTCTTCGGATAATATAGGATTATAGCATAAATAATCTAGGATTAGAGCATAAAACTGTAAACCACAGTAAGAATTTCAAAAATCCAGTTGATATATCCGAAGAAATAAAATGTTGACCCTCCCGTCGGTCCTTTTAGTGAAACAGATCAGGTTCTAAATTTTATTTCTTGTTTACATTTCTAGTTACTTCATTATATTCACTGCTTATTTAAAATCAATCTTTATTTCTGTTTCCAGTGCACGAAGCACTGCTTATTTAATACCTATTTATATTTGTTGGTATTACTATTGGGAAAATGCTACAAAAAAAAAAAGGTTCGAAAAAAATTAATTTTTGTAGATATGAAATGTTTAAAGTTGTTAATAATATTTTTTTTTTTAATTCTAGGACGGCTGGGCACTAGGAGTCCCAATTTCAAGCAATTACCTTTTATTTTAAATAACTTGTTTTTTTTTCAAGAAAAATCAGTCTTTACATTTGGATAATTCAAACTATATCGATAAAATGTAAAAAAACTTAAGTAAAAAGTGTCGAGGTTTGTCACTGGGAGCAGGAAAACAGGAAGGTGAGCTCATAACACTAAATTATCAATAGAAAGTAGGCTAATCGCTATAATGAAGATAAAAAGCCTACTAGTTACCCACCATCAAAATTATCTTTTCCAACGCCATGACCAATAAACTGCTTGATAAAGATATTGGAAAACGGAGGGAAATATACTGACTTTTTTAAGGTCAAAATCAGTGATATGACATTTTGGAAACATGTTTGCACTTATTGTTTTGTTGTGTTCTTATTTTTTAGTGAATATAGAAGGAAAGAGGCCCCGAATTAGAACAGAATATGGAGAAGTTGAAGGTATTGAAATGTTCACATTCAAAAAACGTACAATACATGGATTTATGTCAATACCGTATGCAGTAAAACCTTTAGGTGATCTTAGATTTGAGGTGAGTCAAAATGTGTACAGAAAAAGTGCATAACTATTATTTATATTACTATTGTAAATAAATCTCTCGTTTTTTTGTTCCAATATAACACTATTTGGCACAGACGCCATATTCGTATGAGAAAAAAAATGAAAATACAAAGAAATTTTATTCTGGAACGAGGTCCCCTAAGAATAAATGGATAAAAAGAAATGAAAACAATTAAATGTATCAGAAATAAATAAATTAATGCTACAATAAAGAAAAACTATACAATAATAAATATACTGTGACGACAAAAAGTATTTGCACACCCTCTTTTGTAGGAAAAATTAAAAATTGAATAAGTATGTGTGGCTGTGATTATAATAATTTTATTTATTAGCAATTAGTGATTCATGTTATGTTGAAGAAATTGAGAAAACTTCGATGTATTAAATAAAAAACAGTAAAAAACAGAAAATGGTATCGACAAAAAGTATTTGCACACCTAAATGGCTTGTTGGTGTTTATTTATTTATTTGTATTTTCTAAAAGGAATTAGTGTAAGTTTTATTGATAAAGATATGTTTAAAGGAATCAACTCATTCAGTATTAGTCAGTGCTGTGGTTTCGTTGAGATGGGGAAAACAAAAGAAATATCTATGAATCTTCGGCATAGAGTTATCAAGTTGCGTAGGAAAAGTAAAAGCTATCGTCAGATTGCTTCCGCCCTTGATATGAATATGTCAACAGTGAAGTACATCATTAAGAAGTATGAAGACACTGGATCTATTGAAAACAGAAGAAGGAAAGGTCGACCAAGACTTTTAAATGAAAGACAACGTCGAGAAGTTGTGAGACAGGTGAGAGCGGCCCCTTTCATAAGTGCTCAAGAAATTGCTAATAGAGTCGCTTCGACTTCTCAGCAGCAGGTGAGTGTGTCTACCATAAAAAATGTATTGCATGAAGCCAATTACCATGGGCGAAGTAGAAGAAAAAAACCATTTATAAGTGAGAAGAATAGAAAAAGACGACTTGATTTCTCACAAGAATATATTGAGAAGCCAGAGGAATTTTGGGAAAATGTTTTGTTTACAGATGAGAGTAAGTTTAATATGTTTGGCAGTGACGGAAGAAGATTTGTTTGGCGAAGACCAAATGAAGAATTTCACCCTCAAAATGTTGTTCCAACTGTAAAGGGAGGAGGAGGTCACGTGATGGTTTGGGGCTGCGTTTCTGCTAAAGGGACCGGAAATCTGGCATTCATTGAAAATACTCTGAATGCCAGAGGTTATGTGGACATACTGCGGACCAACTTACGTGCGAGTATCCAGAAGCTTGGTATAGAAAATTCATTCATATTTCAACAGGATAATGACCCTAAGCATACTGCCCGAATTACTGAAGAGTGGCTGCTCTATAATGCACCAAGAAGGCTTCACACACCACCCCAGTCACCGGACCTCAACATAATAGAAAATCTGTGGCATCACTTAGAACTAAGAATTCGGAAACAGCACATGACTGGCAGACAACACTTGAAGGAGGTATTACAGGAGGAATGGGGGAAAATAGATATTAGTCTTATTGATCTCTTGTGCAGTCAATGTCTTCCAGACTTGGGGCAATTTTAGCGGCCAAAGGTTGTATTACGAAATATTAGGTAGCTTAAAATCGTGTATCTTTATCATAAATGAAGTGTGCAAATACTTTTTGTCGATATAATTTTCTGTTTTTTATTTTTTTTTATTTAATACATCGAAGTTTTCTCAATTTCTTCAACATAACATGAATCACTAATTGCTAATAAATAAAATTATTATAATCACAGCCGCACATACTTATTCAATTTTTAATTTTTCCTACAAAAGAGGGTGTGCAAATACTTTTTGTCGTCACAGTAGGTAAATAAAAAGGATGAACAGCATAATTATGAAGAAATAAACGAAAATAAATGTTCTGTATAAATACGAGAATTTACAAATATAAAGAAAATATATTAATAAAAATCGACAGAGCATACATATAGTAATGGTTGACTATAAAAGAGAAAGAAGGGGCTTAACAGAAATAAGTAAGAAAACATAAATGAAATAGTGTGAATAATAAAAATACATAAATTAAACAAAATGGATATAATATTTATGACAGAATGAATTACTAAATAAAGAATTTAGGAAAATGGGAAAGAAAATAATAAAAATGAAATAACTATAAGGAGCTAATAAATAAATACTCTAAATATTTAATAAATAATATTAGTGTAAAATGTTCAAAAAAGAGTTTGGAAACGCCTCCTTAAAAGAAGAAGAAAAATAAGAGTTTATTACAACAGTCGCATTCACAGAGGTACAATTATACAATAAGATTCCTTAACCATTACCCTTATACACTAAATACAAATCAAAAATAATCAGTTAAATTAAAATCAATGCTACTGCTTAAGAGTAAATTAAAAACTCAAAGAAAAAAAAAAGAAAAGAAGCCAGAAGAGGCCAGTTTTACTAGAGAAGTAGTTATTTATTTTCTTGGATACCGTAGAAGAATGATTGGATCCTAAGCGCTTTCATGATGAACGAAGGTGAAGTGCTGAGCGAGAAGAGTTCCTTCCTTTAAAATATTCAGCGTTAATACAAGTTAATAAAATTAATTCAATTGTTAGATTGTATAAGATTTTGTATATATAATAATATACGTAACAACTATATTATTCTCATATTTTTTCTTCTTCTAATTTTCTCCCTCTATTTATTAGTTTAAAACATCTAAATACAGAATCAGTTAGTTGTTCATTAATTTGAGGCGATTTGACCTCATAGTTAAAGTTTGAGTATGAATTACAATAACTAACTCCAAGTCAATTCTGATTTAGGTAAATCCTTCTAAAATACAGATTATTCTCCTATTCTGAGACCTAAATATATCCTAAAAAGTAACAAGTAGGATCAAATTGCGATTTAAAGTGACAGTCGCAATAGATCTTTAAGATAGTGTTTTGGCGAGTGAAGCAGAAATTGTGGTTAAGTAAATGGTTTCAAAGTTCAAGAAATTATTTTTATTTTCATACCTTGTAATGAGGTATGATTGAAATAGTTTGAAAATTCGACTAAGTCGCGAAATTATTATCACAATTTAAATAATTATTTTTAACAAGAAAAAAAAAACACAATGAAAACGTTCAGAGTTGACCACTTAAGATATTTTGAACCAGACTCATTACATTTTTACAAACAGTCAGCAACTGTTAACTTCCTTCTTGCGCTAAAATTTCTGAGCATCAGAATATAGAATATTTGAAAATGTTCTCTTCATTAAAATCTCTGTTTACAGGAGCCCAAACCACCTTCTCCATGGTCCCAGCCTCTGGACGCAGGCAGACCTCCGCCGCTCTGCCCCCAATCTGCGCCGATCACTGGACTTCTCTTAGGAACTGAAGATTGTCTTTACATCAATGTTTACACTCCTGTGGTATGTTCCATGGTTTTTTAATTATTATACCTGAAGTATATGAAAGTAGTGTAATCTTGTGAAAATTCGAGAACGAATTTTCAAATGATTTTCACGTTTCAAGGTCTGTGTGTGTGTATATGATTGAAACTTTGTGCTCTCTATCGTAGAAACTATTGTAGCTATGAAATTGAAATTTGGAATGAAGAAGTCTTATGTATTAGCTTGGATTTGATTAGATTTTGGCCAATATCGAACGAAAATTGAGACCAATTTACTTCGGGGCTTAAGTATATTTTACAAGATATCGCTTACATTTATGACCAAATCAAAAATCTTTTCAAGTCAAAGTTGTGGAGAAAACTAGACGTCATATTTTATATGAAACACGATTTTTCGCATGTCGCCCGATTTTCGAGATACATGCCGAAAACCGTCCTGGAATATCCTATTTTTAGACGTTTCCTTGGATTACTCGAAAACGTTTCGTCCTATCAAAAAATTGGTTCTTACCAAAAATGTTCATTATTAAATTGCCAATCGCTAATGTGTTCTTAAATTTGAGATAGGATCACTACTGCTAAAGTTATAGCTCCCCATAGTACGTAAAATAAACATCCGTAGGAAATATTTATGTTTATATAAAGTAATGTTTAAATATTATCGCATATCAACGAATTATAAAATACTACTTTATTATTGGTAGTTCCTTTCTTAGTAAAAATAAATAATTACAGGACATTCTTATACCAACACTGTTACGTAGATCAATCAGAAAGTCATTCTCATAATTATGCTGTGCAATGAAACAAAGAAAACTGCTGACGCCAACACATGACTTTCTTATACCCAGTAACACCAGTATGAAATGATTTTGGTAGGGGATGTGATCTATGCAACATTGATTGCAACAAATATGTATTTGTTTAACCTCCAACGCAAAAGGAGGGGTGTTATATGTTTGAAGCCTTTGTCTGTTTGTGTGTGTGTGTCTGTCTGTCTGTGGCATCGTAGCTGCAAGACGGCTGAACCGATTTCAAAGAGTTTTTTTTGTTTCAAAAGCTGGTATTTGCGAGATGATTTAGCCATGTTTGGTGGAAATCGGGTGTGCCGTTTCCAAGATCTTCAGGTTTCATCAGAGCCTGCATAGAGATCTCGGTCTCTATTACAGCTAGTGACTTGAAGTTTGAGCTCAAATGTTTATAAGGCCAAGCCCCCTCCCCACCCCCCCAAAAAGCCCTCCCCACCAAGGTTTCAGTAAAAAGAAAGAAAATTTGTGTCGGGGTTTTTAAAATTTTTTAATTTAACTTGTTTTAAATGATTTTAATAAAGTATTAAACAATATTTTATTTTTTAAACATTTTTTTTTATAGATAAACCGTTCCTCGCAGGATCAGCTGCTTCCTGTGGTTGCATACATACACGGCGGAGCATTTTATTTCTTGTCAAGTTCCAACTTCGGACCAAAATATCTTCTGGATTATGGTCTTCTATTGGTCACGTTCAACTATCGTTTAGGAATTTTAGGTAAAAGACTTTGAAATAAAATATATTTTTCTTGATTCTATTAAAGGTTACCTCTTAAATATAATTTTGTTTAAAGGTTTCTTGAGTACTGAAGATGAGACGTGTCCAGGTAATCTAGGTCTCAAGGACCAGGTGACAGCTCTGGGCTGGATCCAGAGGAACATCCTCCAGTTCGGAGGAGACCCTTCTCTGGTCACTCTCTTCGGGATGTCTGCAGGAGCAGTCTCCGTACATCTCCATTACTTCTCCATACTCTCCAGAGGTAAGGTTCATTCTTCGTCTGTAGGTTGAGTATCGAAAAACAAAACTCTGGTGGAATCCATTCCACAGAAAGCCATTACGTCAGGCTTTTTCTATCTGTATTCAATACAAGCCGTGAGATGCCGATCAGAATAGAATAATCGCCTTACTCATAAACGAACATCTTCTAGTTAGTCAATACTCAGTTTTGCATTTCCCATCTTTGTATCCTAGCCAATAACCATCTCCAGATATACGAGGGAATTATATAATATATAATCGGTCAGAAGTACGATGTTGAATTTTCTTCGGAATTTCATGATTCCATAAATGAAAGAAAAAAGCTAGTGTGAGTGTTCTAAATTTTGGCTTTCTAGGTTTATTCACGTGGGGTAGGGGTCTTTAATAGTCCCGGGACACAGGCTCGGGACCATCTCTTAACGTCTCATCCGCAGGACGGCGTGCTCAAGGTTTGTGTACTTTCCAGATAAAAAATCTATGGGCCTCGGTCGTCTTTTGAACTCAGTAGGCGTCCTAAACAAAAACGACCTCAAAAAAAGCGCCCTCAAGAAAATAAACAGTTTGTAGATGTGTACGGTTAGGACTTTTACGAATTTGCCCATTAAAGAGGCTTAACTTTGAAGACTATTACTACTGTCACTAGGATAGTCAAATATTAAGTTTTTCAAACGGCTTTGGAGGAAGAGCAAAAACATAATTTGTACTGGGGAAGTACATAACTGGTCATTCCCTGAATAATTTCTTTTTCTTATTCTCGTTCCACCAAACTACTTCCGGAGTAATGGACCCTTCCACGTGTTAAACTTCACATGGATTACCATTAGGTTAGTTAGTTATTATGACTCATGCCCGGGCTTTAACTACGAGGTCATATCGCCTACTACCAGAGCGCTCTTTCGTCACTCTGGTGAACATGAGCCCGACTCTACTGTTGGAGTCCTAAATTTTACCCTAAATTTTTATTCATCTAGGGCAGGGGTCTTTAACGAGTACCTGACATCGTAAAAGCTCGGGAACATCGCTGTCCCATCCGAAGGACGACGTGCTTAAGTTTATTTTACCTCCCAGATAAAATAAACTGAGGGCCTCGGTCGGGTTTCGAACCCACAACCTTGAGCTCAGAAGGCAAGCACGCATACCACTGAGCTACCGGCGGTTACAATAGTAATTTTACAATTAACAATTGAATATTTACATGTTTATTCTTGTACGGTGATGAGAGAGGAATGCTCTTGGCTGTCCTATAAATTGTCGGTTCATACCAATCCAGACATGGTTTATATCTCTTGGATTGTTATCTACGTCATCACCTCTAATTCCGGATCATTTCAACAGATTTAGAAGAAAAAACGGAAAACAACTAAACCCATTCTTCAATGGAATGTTCCCTAATCAGTATGTGTTCAGAAAATAAACAAACTCACTAAGCTAAACGTATGCTTTCTTTGTTCTCTGGTAATTTCCTTTCCGTTTGTTCTATTATTAGTAACATTCCTTCTTAAATTGGTACACTGACATAAAAGTGATTTTATTATTATTATAATATCGATGGGACAAGTCCAATATTACATTTGAAATTGTTATTTAGCGATCGGAATATAGTGTTACTTTAAACTCTCCTAAATGTATATTTATATTATATATATATATATATATAATATAAATATAGTGTGTATTTTAATACATTTAGGAGAGTTTAAAGTAACACTATAAAAGACAGGCGGTGCTGGCCGAGAGACCTGATATAAGGCCAAGAGTACCATTCCTTCTTAAATTGGTACACTGACATGAAAGTGATTTTATTATTATTATAATATCGTTGGGACAAGTCCAATATTACATTTGAAATTGTAAAAATTGTTATTTAGCGATCGAAATATAGTGTTACTTTAAACTCTCCTAAATATATATATATATATTGTATATCTTAATACATTTAGGAGATATAAATATAATGTGTATCTTAATACATTTAGGAGTGTTTAAAGTAAAACTATATAAGACTGAGGCGGTGCTGGCCGAGAGACCTGCTTATGATAAGTACTGGCTAAGATAAGTACTAAGCGCCCTGGAAGTACCGGTAGTGACCAACCTCTTCTCTCTTTGTCGCCTTTCTTCAGCTCTCCTTCCCCTCTCGGTCTGCCTCCACTACTAGTCAGAGGCTAGGCAGATCCATGGGGTGGGTCCATCCGCGCCCCCATGACCTTCTCAGTTGTCATATTTTGCTTTATGTACTTAACTTTTTTCACGTCATTTATTTTATTTATTTAGTCTTACTTTAATTTTTATTTATTATTTTGTATTAGTTGAAAGGAGAAGCTCTTGGGCGTACGTACCTTCTTGTGGCTTCCTTTTTTTCCTTTTTTACTTATGCCATCTGAACTTATTAATTTGATACACAACTGTACTTTTTAACTGCAGGTCTTTTCCATCGTGGCTATATGATCGGTGGTTCTGGCTTCAACACTTGGTCCATGCAGAAGTCGGCCCGAAGTAAGGGGATACAGGCTGCTTCCAGTGTTGGCTGTCCAACCCAGAACTCCCGGGAAATGGTGCAGTGTCTGAAAATAGTGCCGGTTCAACTTCTTGTACAAACTGTCGGCCTGTTTCAGGTACTTCACTCGGGATTTAGTACAATCAGGAAATATTCTGAACTAGCTGTATCACCCAGCATTGCATGGGTAACTCATATCTTATACGCCAATTCTAGTATTCAAATCATGGATATGAGACAAATTCAAGAAGTAAGGCAATAAAGATTTTTTGGCTTAGCACAAATACTCTAATAACTGCCGACGTAATGAATCTATCGACACTCAATTTAATACGATTGGATTCAGAAGCCATTATCTAAGTAAAATAATGAATTTTAGCCCAAACGGTCTATTTGGTTTTGGAGCAAGAGCGAAAATGTTACTACGACTTCTTTTAGTTAGGATTTTGACGGTATTAATTTTCTTTTTTGTTCTAGAAATTTTACAACATGCCTATAGCTCCATGGGGACCTGTAGTAGACTCTGCAAGTAAAAATCCTTTTCTCTCAGAACTGCCAAAGACTTCCTTACTTCGAGGACACGTCTACAATGTTCCAATGATACTTAGTCATTCTACCAATGAGGGATTATTTCCTGTTGCTTGTAAGATTAATTTTTTAATACCAACATATTTATTTATGTTGATTAAAACTTATTCATTCAGTATTAATACTAATTGATATATATTGGATTTAGTGTTCATAGAAAATTACGAGGTAATGGCAACACTGGATTATAAATGGTTGCAGTTGGCTCCATTTTTCTTAGATACAACTGATACATTGAAACAAATTTACAAAAAAAATACTCTAAATGAAATTAAAAGATTTTATTTCGGAAATAAACCTATTTATGAAAACATTACGGCACTAGTAAAGGTAATTATCATTTTCCAATAGATTTTATAGTTTAAATGGTGTTTTTATGTTACATAAATATAAACCAAATATAATTCATGGGCGTCCTGGCGATATCTTCTATCTGCATTCATTTCAAATCAACTTAATGTTTTCATTCAAATCATTTTAAACGGCTAATGAAAAAATAAATAAAAAGTATGGGCTTATAAGTAATTGTGCGAATTGTATAAATTAAACAGAAATCAAACACATATAGAAATATAACAGGAGCAAATATGCACTTTTTTCACAATACTCCACGTTAGTTACAGTTATTGAATTGTTGTTTGTGACCTTATGAACTTAGCATATCAGGCATTTACGTCAAGTCGTCAGAACTAATAAAATATTCCTGCGGGATCCAGATACTAACAGTATAGAGATCAGTTAACATAGTATAGAGATCAGTGGGGAGTTATCACAAAATGAAGTTTCCAGAGTTGCCTAATTTTAGTATGTTCAACGAACACACTCGGTCAGTAATTCGAATTTACACAGGAACTTCACGTTTTCCGGTCCCCTGATTTCCAAAATGAAGAAAAAACAAATTGTCCGTGAACACGATATTTCCCGATAGAAGTGAGGAGAAAGGATGACACCTTTTGATTTTCAGCCAAATCGGCCAACGGGAAAGATCCCCCTTTTTAGGAATTAACACTAAAAACTCTGATAAATTTTGTTGTAATGAATATCTTGACACGAAATTTCATATGTAAATTCAGAACACCGTAAGAATGATACCCAAAACTCCAATAACTGCTGATATTATAAATGTATCGACATACGATTGATTTTTTCCCAAACGATGTTGGAAAAGTAAATTGCCGGCAACACATCGACAATTTTTTTCATAAAATATTCATATTTAATGGTAATTACCATTATAGACATTGCCAGAACAGCCGTGTTACTTTGTTTTAAGTTGTGAATGGAAGTTATTGTATCGTTATGTAAAGCAGCAGATGTCTTAAGGAGACTTTAATAATTGATATTATTGTACCATATTTAATTACCATGTATAATATTTTTATTACAGTTGATTACGGATCGTTATTACCTATCTGATAATGTTAACGCAATGCAGTTACAAGCACGGACCAACCCTAATGTGTTTTTTTACATGTTCAACTACAGAGGAGAAATGAGCAGCTCAGATGCATTGACTGGACACAAACGCAATTACGGTAATATATATTTATTAATTACCGTACTTTTGAGGTAGCGTGCTTACTTACTGAGATCTAGATCGCGGGTTCAAATCCCGGCCAAGGTCCTTAGGTTTTTTTTGATCTGGGAAATAATATGGTAGTATGGGACGTTAAGTGATGGTCCCGGTGTACGAAGACAGGTACTTGTTAAAGGTAACTAAACCTTGGGTAGGCTAAATTTAGGACTCCCACTATAGAGTCGGGCTTATATCCACCACCAGAGCGATGAAAGTGCGCTCTGGTAGTAGGCGATATGACCTCATTGTTATAATGATAATTATACATTATTTTACAATTTATTAAGTTCAAAAGAAGCGATTGATAACATAAATAGTTTCTTAATTTCATTTATTTTCGGAAGGCGAATAGAGTGAATGATAAAACATCAAATTCATTATCTGAGAAGTGAAAAAACATTAAGGCGTAGTCAAGGTCCACGCCGTAGATTTTCCGTGAAAATGTCGGGATAAAATCATTTTTCATTTTCTTTTCGATGCTGCCTTAGCTCTTGCATTTGCTCGGTACTAGACTTTTTAGGTTTTTAAAATTCCTTTTGATGCGAGCTTTCCTCTGATTTGCGTTTTCTATAATTTCGCGCATATTTACGATTCATATGAGACGTCATCTTTAATTTTTTCGCAATTTTCCATTTAATACCGATCTTTACATATATTTCGGCGAATATTTTTATTGTTTCACTTTGAGTCCTAGTAGTGCTCCTCAAGCTCTTTACAATGACACCCGAATCAACGTCCTATCTAAACGCGTTATAACGCTACACTAATTTCTAATTTTACACAACGCTAATTCGCAACAATCATCTGCCGGCGCCCACTCTAGCCCGATAACGTCACAGACAAAACAAACACTACACAACAAACACGTACAGGCATGCTCTATCCATTGTGACCTCAACCGTTGTTATCGCATTATTAGTCTCGTAGTTGTTATCGATTGAAATCTGACGGTATTTTGTAACACAAGAAAGTTTGACCGGCTATCAGTTTGCTTAACGAGCGAATAGACGTTTTCACGTCAAAACCTTGAGCACGGGGAGATAAAGCGATGATCCCGAGCCTGTACGATGTCAGATACTCGTTAAAGACCCCTACCCTTGGTGAATTAACCTGGGTAGGCCAAACTTATGACTCCCATAATAGAGTCGGGCTCATGTCCACCAGAAAGAGCGCTCTGGTAGTAGGCGATATGACCTTATAGATAAAGCCCGGGCATGAGTCATAATAACTAACTTTTAGACAGATTTCAGTGAAAATTTATTTTTGATTGTTTCAGGAGCCTCCCACATAGATGACATGTACTATCTACTCAATGTGAGCGCTGTACAGCCCATTGAGAAAACATCAGCAGGTGTTTTGATGATTGAAAAAATGAATACGATGTTTTCCAAGTTTGCTAGAACTGGGTAACTACTTATACAGGGTGATTCCCTCGTAACTTAAAAAAAATGGAGTATAATGCCGCCAACCGCACCTTTCTATTTCAATCCGTTGCCGAGATGTGATTTTTTAAAGGTTTTTGCATTTGTGACCTCTTTAGATTCGATTTACATCACGTTTTTTCGCATTCAACTGTAGACAGTTTTTATTTATACATGTTAAAAAAAAAAGGCGGAGAATCAACTGGTTATAACTTCCCCAGCTCGAATATTTGTAATAAATTGTTTTCGCTCTCTATTTGTTGGATTTGGCAGAAAGTAAGTAAGTAGGTCACTTAAATTATGGTCTTCTGGATCCATATATATATATTGAAGACATTAGGGAATATTTTGATATAAAAAAAACACGTATTCTGTGAAAATTTGGTGAGTGTCACTCAGAAATAAACATTCGAATAGGCCATTTGTGTTTTTCTAAAGTCGATGAAAAATCGAATTTAAATAGGAAAATAACAAAAAAATTCTATAAGGTGTATTTGAAACATAAAAACTTAAAAAATCGACTGTTTCATACTCGCAATAACTGAAAAGAAAAAAAAAAAAAATTAAAATAGCATTTTTTTTTAAAATTTAATCGAATAATGGGAGTTGAGAGCTGAAATTTTCAGGAAAATTTTCTTTTTATATGTGCAAACTGTCGTTCAATTGTCCATTCCAAAATCACTGGGGCAGTTTTCGTACTTCTATCCGGCTAGACCCTTTAGAGTAAAAGTATTTTATGGAAGTGCAAATGTTCAAACCTCAAAATGACCTCTGCTCGAGAGAGAAGTCTTGTCATTCCAAAGCTACTATTTATCTTTGATCTCCTTAACCTATATCTATTTTGGGGTCCGCATCAAATTTTCACAAGCTATTATCTAACCTGCCTTTTTTTGCCCTTCAGAAAATACATTTTATCGTTAACCTGATGTTTTGTTTTTGTGTGCAGAGTTGCTGACTTTGGTGGGACAGCCCCTAACTGGCAGCCAGTCTCTGGGCAGCTCGGCTCCCCTCTGGACTATCTTCAGATAGACTCGCCTCTCCAGTCCAGGATGTTGCAGGGTACAGACATGGGACATGGAAGTTTCTGGAGGTCACTACCTCTAGAAGAGCCTTGGACAGTGCGATGAACTAAAATACAATTTAATTAGTTTTTATTAACAAGGATTGAGTGGAGCAGTTGAGTAGCGTATTTGTAAAAGTCATTCATTCACTCTATACAATTGGAATCGTCTGGAGATTTCGCATATTTTTTCAAGTCTTTCTTTCAACTATTTTCAAAAACAACAAAAAATTTACTGTCATATCTTTCGGTGGAAACCGACGTCACTTGCTGTTGGTCGAGTACTGTGGGCGAGCGCTGAAACTAAAATTTGACCATTTTTTTAAAATTTTGGAAAACCATTCATCCTTTTACTGTTTCTTTTATTTTACCTTAGTTTATACCATCATTGGCAACATAAAGATTACAGAGATTCTTATACAGGGGCGGATTACACTTTGTTGCGCCCAGATGCAAAAAATATTCTGCCGCTCACTTCAGGAAAGAGGAATACATATTATATTTTCATTTAGATAGAAATTTTTTTAAATAAAATAATAATAATAAATACATTACACATATTACAATATAATAAATATACTATTTTATTTTCTAATTTAATATTTGTTTATTAATTATTTATTTATTAATGGAATATTAGTATTTTTAAAAAATCTGAAATTTTGCCGCCCTTAATTTATGCCGCCCAGGGTAAGTGCCTTGAGTGCCTCTATTGTAAATCCGTTCCTGGTCTTACCGCCTGATTTAATACCTTAAGTTTGATAGTCATTAATATTTTCAGAAAAATATTTTTTAAATGTACTACTATCATATAAACAAACTGTTCTTATATGTGAATCTGGTAGGTAAAGAAGGAGTCGGAATTTGAACTAGGAAATTCTTTACCATGGCTTTTCAATTAAGAATTTGTTTGTTCTCATCTGTTAACTGTAAAGGCGGAGGGATTTCCTAGTTCAAATTCCAACCCTTCCTTATCTCATTCACGTATAAGAACGGTTACCAGTCAGCAAACTTGTCTTAGTTGATAACTAAACCTGTAAATAATCTTTTTGTGGAATAAACAATATTTCAAAGAATAAGTTTTTGTTATTTATTACACCTTTTCCCAGAATATATCCGCATTTCTCAACTTAAAGTTGATATAGTAGGTTCTGGGGTACTTTGGTCCGTCCGAGACTCATTTAGGAGATATTGTAAAAAAAGAAAAAAGTACTTTCGTGATTATTTAATACAAAACAAATTCTTCAATATGGTACTGTATTTAAGAGCACGATGAAGAGGGAATTTCTGAGCTTAAGTCAAACTGCAAGGCATCCATTTTATGCACACTAAATGCACCTAAATATCGAAACTCTTCATCTGTATTCGGCATTGTCGATAATTTTCACGAAGTATAGGGGAAGTTATGTATTCAGTCAAAAATTTCAGGCGGAGTTTTCAACGAAATTTCATGTTTTATAATTGTTTTTGCATTTGCATTGTATCATTATAATATACATAGAAATGTGTGCAACATTGAATTCTACAAGATGCATTACAAGAATTCTTCTATTTAATATGAAATTAATTATCATATCAATTTGTTTTTTCCTTAAGAAGATTCTTGCGTGTCTTGTCGTTACAGAAGTCGTCCCCATCAAATGGCCAATAATGAAAAAAAAAAAAAAAAAAAATGAACATTTTGCTGAAGTCGTAGTGTTTGCCAAATTTTATTTAAAATTTTCTTTGCCTTTTATTCAGAAATTTGTTGTTTTCGAAAATAAATATAATAATGAAACTTGAGTAAAATATTGTAAATATCACAGATTTAGCAATAATAATTTGCCATTTTACCTTGGCACCAAAGAATTAACAACAAAATTGTTCTTGGGGAGAGTTCTGTAGGCTCAATTATAGAAGATTATAAATACATGGTGACATTTCTAGGCCTAGTATTTTGACTATTTTTTTTTAACATGAAAATTTTAAAAAAATCAAATGAAAGAGCTATTATTGTAATGTTTCTCGTAAATTTGGCGAAAAGAAAGAAAAGAAAACTTTTGAATTTATTAGTTGAAAAATAAGTCTAGACAACATTAAAGTTTGTAAAAGAACACAAAAATAGTTATAATGTGTGTTTGTGTAGGAGGGTATATTTTATTGGTAATTTATAGTAAATAAGGTATTTTTGTGGTATAAGGTATTTAAATAGTTTAGGATTTTTCTTATATAAACTATTTATATTTTCGGTTGAGAGGTTATTTGGGTTTGAGGATAAAGGAAAACAAAGAAATTTAATAATAAAACGAAAATATTGGTTTTCAAAAAATGTGAATGGATTCTTGAAAAGAAAGGAAGAAAATATCTTTAGTTAGTTATTATGCTCGGGCTTTGACTACGAGGTCATATCGCCCACTACCAGAGCACTCTTTTGTCACTCTGGTGGACATGAGCCTTACTGTTTTATGGGAATTGTTCTTGCATACCCAGGTTTATTTAGAATATCTGAGCTCATCTCGAGAACATAGCTTAACGTCCAAAGGATAGCGTGCTCATGGTTTCCTTTTCGAACACTTGGAATTACATACTTTTACACAGGTCACAGAGTGCATGTTTTGATTTTTTCTTTATTACATTTTACAAAGCGTTAGGACTGGTGTTGTGCAGATAATTTGGATTAATGTTAATGCTAATAAACTGAATATAATAAGGACTTGTTTAACTTATATATTGTCTAATTTAAAAAAAAAAATACATGAAGTGTACCGGTGCATTGTCTGCACGAAGTACAAAAGTGGTTTCATTCATGATTAGCAGAACTAATGTCAGCATACACAATATAGTAGCCACAATATAGTAGCCACCAAAACGACGAAAGAGCGCTCTGGTAGTAGGCGATATGACCTCGTAGTTAATTAAAGCCCACGCATCCATATCATCAGATTTTACCTTTTGTTTTTCTTTTTCTGAAATTTTTGCGATGTCTAGTATCCTTATTTAAATCAATTTTTTTTTTTTTTTTTTTTTAATTCTTTATTTTGAATATTTACAATGGGTATACACCATGAGTAAATTTGATGAAAGACAAAACATTAAAGAAAGAGAGAAAAAATAAAATAAAAGAAAAAAAATATATATATATATACATCGAAAGAATATGATTGTGTACAAAATAATAATAGAGAAAAAAAAAAAAAAAATAATAATAATATTATAATAAGAACTCTGCAAATAATATAATATGTACAAAACAAAGAGAAAATATTAAATTTAAATTATAATAAACATAAACATAAGAATAAAATAATAATATTGATATAATAAAATGAACATGAAAACCCTTCAACTCGAAACACCTCGAAGCACCCCGGTTCTCTGCCATCCCCATCCCTCCAACTTAATGGGGGGAGGGGAGGCCACGGGGGCACGAGTGATCCCCCCTGCCTTCTCGCCCCTCCAATCACTGTCCAGCAGTGGAGGCAGGCCAAGAAGGAGGAGAGTTGAAGGTAAGAGGATTACATGAGGGGAGAAGCTGGTCATCACCGGCACTCCCTAAATATTTTTGCTACAGTAGCAGGTCTCTCGGCCAGCGCCGCCTCAGTCTTCGGGGGGGATTATCTGGATGGGAATGGGATGACAAGAGTCGAGCAGCTGGATTTACATGGGAAGAAAAGTTAGAGTGGAATTTGGAGAAGCGGGACTTGATGAGGTCAATAACATAGGGAACTTTAAGGTCATTATGGAGGGTAAGGTTGGACACATAGAAGGGTGCATCGACAATTGTTCTTAGGACTTTGGATTGGAAGGACTGGATACGCTTGATGTTAGATGGCTTAATTTAAATCAATAAAAACACTTTTTTAAATACATGTATGTACTGTTAATTTTTATTTTTAATGGACTGAATGAACATTAGAATACACATTTTATTGATAATAATTATCAATTATATTGAATTGTGTCAACAATTATTGTTGAAATCTTTTGGCATATTATACACCATTGAGAGAAAAGAAAAACAATAACTAACGCATGGGGAAACCTTTGTCTGCTCGGACCGGTGGACAAATTTGATTTCGTATAATTGCTTTCTTTTTTCAACCATTTTAAAAAAAGAGATTAGCTTTGAATGAACGATTTTCGTCAGCTCATTGGACCTAACTTAACGTATTGTGATTAGGCTAGTTTTGCATGAACGCTCCTTATGTATCTAGTGTAAATTTTATCAGTTTATCAGTTTTAGGTTAAACAAAGACTATACAAGTCGTTTTTAACTTTCCGTGTCTGCCTGTCTGTGTCGCTTTGTGAATACATTTCATTCATTTTGAATCGGATCTATTTGCATAATTGGGAAATATGTAAGTGACCAAATGACGTTGAGCCATCCAAAGAAGGATATTTAGTGTGTATGAGTCTGTCAAAGAGCCTCTATGAGTTAGACTATTTGGACGAGGCTGGTGTTCTTGCCATATAAATAGCAGAAGTCTGAACACAGAGACGCATCACATGATCTCTTGTGATCCTCCTCAATGTAACACAACGGCCTTCACATAGATTCCACTTTCAAACTGTCATTTATTAATATACCCTCCCTACTTACCACAAGAACGTATCCAAAACGTTTTAATGGGCAATTTATTTCTTTTTTTATACCTGAATTTTCTCATAAATTTACAGGTATATAGTATATATAGCTGAGCTCCTCCGTGATTTTTTGGTTGAAAATAATTTTTTGCTGAAAGTAATTTTAAATTTAAATAATTTCAAATTGAAATTACAAAATTGTCCATGTAATATTTATTAGGAAAAAGTAATCGAATTGACGAATGCATGCTCTTAAGAAGTATTATGTTGAAAGTGGTCGATCTTGAAATGAAATGGAAAGAAATTTTATTATTCTGGGACCGAGGTCCCCTAAGAATAAATACATACAGAGTCATAAATACATAAAAGCAAAGGAAACAATGAAATATAGTATCAGTATGTTGTACAAAGAAATAAATAAATTAGTGCTACATTCGAGAAAAACTGGACAATTATAAATATAGATAAACAAAAGATTAACATGAAAAAACATAAAATTAACAGCTTCGTTATGAAGAAAAAAAAAATCAATATAAATAAGAAAAAATAAAATAGATTAATAAAATCGACAGAGCATTATGATGGTTGATTATAGAAGAGAAGGAAGGATGCCCAGACAAGGTTTGAAATAAAATTAATTTTAGAAAGTAGGAGCTAGATAGAAATGTGTGAGGAGAGAGAAGTAAAAGATAAATAGTCAAAATAAACTAAGATAAGATGAAAAATAAATAAATGCATCATGAAAATATATAAATGTGTAAAATGAACAAAAAAGGAATAATATTGATTATGATCGAATAATTTAGGAAATATGATAAAGAAATATAATAAAAATGGAGAATGACAAAGAGAAAAAAGAGAGAGAAAAAACAGGGAAAATTAATTTGAATGATTATATAATTGAGGTTGACGAATTAGAGAATACGGGGGAGAGATCGAAGGGGAGTGGATTGTTTAGTGAAGAGGAATTGGAATAGTGAGGATTTGAAGGAAGCCACGGAAGGAGAGTGACGGATTGGGGGAGGCAGGGAGTTGTAGAGAGAGGAGGCCTGGACAAGAAATGAATTGTGGAAGGCAGAAGAGCGATGGGAGGGGATGAAGAGGTCTGAAGGCCGGGATCCAAGGGGAGTAATTGTAACAAAACTTTATTTACATATTATTATAATATTAAAATAGTATAATATACAATTATATAGTATAATGTATATCAGAAGAGGCGTGAGGCAAGGTGATGCCCTGGCATGCCTCCTGTTTAACCTGGCCCTTGAGAAAGCCATAAGAGACTCGGGAATACAGACGACGGGCACGATATTTAATAGGATGGTCCAGCTCCTCGCCTATGCTGATGACATAGACATAATTGGTCGGTCCCGCCAAGCAGTTACTGAAGCCTTTTTAGCCCTTGAAGCCGCTGCTAGAGGACTTGGAGTAGTGATTAACGAGAGCAAAACCAAGTATATGGTGTCTCAGCAAGAAATTAGGCAGGAGGGAGAGAAGGTGGCGTTTGGACCCTACTTCTTTGAGCAGGTGTCAGGGATCATTTATCTCGGCTCACAGGTTGTAAGTGACAACCAAATATCAGCAGAAACCAGTAGGAGGATCATGTGCGCTAACAGATGTTATTATGGGCTTCAAAAGCATCTATACAATAACCTGGTAGCCCGGCGTACGAAGGTCGTCCTGTACAAAACTCTTATCCGCCCAGTTCTCACATACGGCTCAGAAACCTGGACAACTACTAAAGCAGAAGATCGAGACCTTGAAAGGAAGGTGCTCCGGAAGATTTACGATCCGGTGGACGTTGGAGGAGAATGGAGGCGTAGGAGCAACCAGGAGGTGTACGACTTATACAAAGAGCCAGATGTGGCTAAAGTGATAAAACTGGGCAGGCTAAGGTGGGCCGGACATATTATCAGGATGAGCGAAGACATGATCCCAAGAAAGCTACTGACGGAAGGTGGAGAGTAGGAAGACCGAGACTGCGGTGGTCGGACTGTGTGACCAACGACGCCAGGAACATCGGGATCCAGAACTGGATGGGAGCCGCACAAAACAGAGACTCCTGGCGATTGCTGCTCGAGGAAGCCAAGACTCGTTAGCGGGTTGTAGAGCTGCGTTAAGTAAGAAATAGTATAATGCACAATTTGTCAGAATTTCTTCTCAAGTATTTTGCTTGAGAAAGTTTATCGGTATTGTACATTGTCATGTAGTTTATAATAATAGTTATGTTTATAACAATAATTGTTATTCATCAACTTAAACTATCGACATCATAGGTATCAACATCCATATCATCAGATTTTACATTTTTTTTTCTGAAATTTTTGCGATGTCTAGTTTGCTCATTTAAATCAATAAAAACACTTTTTTTTAAATACATGTATGTACTGTTAATTTATATTTTTAATGGACATTAGAATACTATGCACATTTTATTGATAATAATTATCAATTATATTGAATTGAGTCAACAATTATTGTTAAAATAATTTGGCAAATTATTACACCATTGAGAGAAAAGAGGTTGTTGGTCTGGATGAGCTAAATTTATTATATGCGCAAGTGCACTTTGGTTGATAACCCCTAAGGTCTAAAAATGAAAATGCATTAATTGCATGTCTGCAGTTGGGAATGCCAATTGTCGTTTTCATTTTGGTTATTCTACATTTGTTAGCAAAAACAGGAGGATTAAGTGTAAAATAACCCAATGTATAGTCCTAAAAACTAGAGTGGTTTGTCGGTTGGTTCAGACATTTTATTGCTTCTTTCAAAAACACTGGTTTCTTATATTACACTAAAGTGCCATTTCACAATATTTTTTCAATTCTTTTTGTCTTATTAAAGTTGGTCGCAACTGTTGCCATAACGCAACAACTAGCTACCAAGTGGACATGATGGACAGCGGATGTTTTGTTGTGGCAAGAGAGAGGAAGACCACTCAGCGGTATTATGATGGTTTTATTTCAACAAGTGAGGAGTTATAGTAAGTCAGAGTTCCACCTCCTCTTCAGTCTTTTGGGAGGATTGAGTGGCAAGTGTGGTGAAGAAAGTACAGTAGAACCTCTACGTAACGAACTTCTATATAACGAATTTTCTCTGTAACGAATTTTTTTTTAAAGACAAATGAAATTCCATTATAAAATGTTTCCAGATAACGAAGAAAATCTTCCATATAACGAATTAAAGTGCTCCGAAAAAAAAATCCAAAAAGTAATTTTTATTATTAAAATTATAATTATGTAATGACGACAATGGGAGAAGGGGAGGCGTCATAGAAGAACCCGCCAGCTGTCATTGAAGAAGTGCCTGATAATGTTTTCCAAATGCTAAACGATTGTGAACATTTCTATGAGAAGTTACAAACACGTGTTCAACAAGATATTAGAAAATACTTCCCAGTTCAATAAATTACATACCAATTGATATGTATACATTTCCCTATTGCTTCATAAAATGTAGTCAATTTTTTTGTATTTTATTATGTACATATATTTCATGCAGATAAATACATATGTATGTATATTTTTTTCTCTAATTGAGTGTTTTTATTTATTTTTAACCTTATATAGGTGTATACATAATATCCTGTGTTACATTTCATAAAAACACAAGTTAAATACATTTGTGAGCAAAAGCAGTATTGCTCGGCGGCCTTTCTCGATGTTGAACAAGCGTTTGACAGAGTTTGGCACCCGGGCTTTCTGTGGAAGCTCAAAGCAGTCCTTCCCTTCACATTCTTCCTAATCCTAAAATCTTACCTTTCTGAAAGAACCTTTTGTGTAAGCCAGGGTCTTGCCCTTTCTCCCGCGTCCCCACAAAATGCTGGCGTTCCACAAGGTAGTATCCTGGGTCCTATCCTCTACACAATATACACAGCTGATATCCCCACCCATCCATCAACACAACTCCACACCTTTGCAGATGATACTGCAATCCTCTCTCCTCATCCCGACCCTGTCCTATCATCCAGACACCTACAAGAACACCTGATAACCCTTCAGTCCTGGTACAAAAAGTGGAGAGTGAAGGTGAACGACACAAAATCAGTTCACATCGTCTTCACCCTTCGTCGAAAATATACCTGCCCTCCAGTGTACCTTAACAAAAATCCCATCCCTTTAAAAAACGAAGTCCGCTATCTAGGCCTCATACTCGACAAACGACTAACTTGGAATCCTCACACGAGACTGAAAAGACAAGAAATGAACAGACGTTATAAACTTCTACTACGACTGCTAGACAAAAGATCCAAACTAACTTTGACAACAAAACGACTTATATACAACTCAATACTCAAACCTATGTGGACTTACGGACTTGAACTCTGGGGTTCTGCCAAGGCTTCCAATCTCCAGCGCATCCAATCCCTTCAATCCAAAATCCTTCGTACAATAGCCAATGCTCCTTACTACGTCTCCAACAAAACCCTTCACACTGACCTTAATGTACCTTTCATTACTGAAGTCGCTAAATGCAAATACAAAAAATTATTTTCCCTTCTTGGTTCCCACAATAATCCTCTGGTCCGTGCCCTCCATTCTGCCGTACTTCCCCAACGACGGCTTAAGCGTCAATGGCCTAGAGACCTCCTTAGCAGCAGCAGTGACAGTGACAGTGATTAGTTACAACTGAGAGAAAATCAGTGACTAGGAAGTGTCACCACTGGGTGATTTCTCCCCTCATGACATTTTGACATTGCCATTATGTCTGTATTAGCATATTTGCTTGTTGTATATATTTTTATACAGTTGTAAATATCTCTTTGTAAATAAAAAAAAAAAAAAATAAAAAAAAAAAAAAAAAAAAAAAATACATTTGTACATACTATGTATGTATTTATATATTTTTTTTAAACTGTAAAAAAATACAATTTCTTTATAACGAAGTTTCTATGTAACGAACTTTTACTTCAGAACCTTCAATTTCGTTATATGGAGGTCCTACTGTACGTGGATGTATGGATGTGTGAATGGAATTTGCTATGGAAACGTCAGTAAAGGTCCTGAATTGTGTCGTATAAGTTATTTTATTTATACTTTTTGTATATATATATATATATATATATATATATATATATATATATATATATATATATATATATTGTATATATAAATAAATAAAACAAACTTATTTTTGAAATATTGTCTATTCCACTAAAGATATATATTCATATATAACTACCGGTTTCGGCTTTATACCATCGTCAGGTCTAGTTATGAAATGACAATATGTCCGCGTTTCTCAACTTAGAAGTTATTGTATATATGTTACGGGTAAAGTTAGATTAACGGTTAAACCTAGGATTACCCGGGTAAACTGCGTAGTACCCGCTGCCGCTTGGTTAAAGTTGGGTATACTAATAATGACAAGGCCATTAGTGGACGTATGTTCCACTATAAAGATTAGGTACTTATTAATTAGCTCGACCACACCTCAATTTCCATTGTTGTAAGCTGTCTAACAGCGATAATCATTCATCTGGCTACATAAATTCCTAGAACAAACATAAATCGAAATATTACAAAATTTGGGGGCGTATTTGCCGGCGTTCCGATATATCTGCCCCTCCCGTCGTTCCTATATTTGAAGTAGTACAGGTTCTAGCTTTAACATATACTTTACCCGGGTAAAGCCCGAAAGTTGAACTATTTCAATTATATTTCGGACTTCACTTGTATCCGTTGACATTTCGACTTATATTTTTTTCTAATAAAATTTGAGTATCTTTCTAGACTTTTCATATCTAAGAAATGTGAGGGCGCCGGTAGCTCAGTGGTATGCGTGCTTGACTTCTGAGCTCAAGAACGTGGGTTCGTAACCCCACCGAGGCTCTTAGTTTATTTTATCTGGTAGGTAAAATAAACTTAAGCACGCCGTCCTTTGGATGGGACGTTAAGCGATGGTCCCGAGCCTGTACGATGTCAGGTACTCGTTAAAGATCCCTACCGTAGATGAATAAAAATTTAGGGTAGGCAAAATTTAGGACTCCCATAGTAGAGTCGGGCTCATGTCCACCAGAGTGACGAAAGAGCGCTCTGGTAGTAGGCGATATGACCTCATAGTTAAAGCCCGGGCATGAGTCAGAAAACCTAACCTAACCCTAACCAAGCGGCAGCGGGTACTACTAGGTTTACCCGGGTAATCCTAGGTTTAACCGTTAATCTAACTTTACCCGTAGCATATATATTACGATCAGGATGTTGCTTTTGTTTAGGTATCATATTATATCATTTGTTTTTGTTGTAGTTTAATTATTTTCAAGTTTTGACTCATGATTAGTTATTATTGTTTCTGTTTAGATATAATTTTTTTTTTTTTTTGTGTACAAAATTTAAATGTTATTTTGTTAGTTTAGTCATATTTAGTTCTAGTGTCATATCTGTACTCAATTCTAGAATATATAAACTCACTAATGATGTATATAAATCAATATAGGCTCAGAATAAGGCACACTCAGTGCCGAAAGTTAGTTTGATTAAGTATGATCTCTTCCGCTTCCCATTACACCGCTGGTCAATGCATCCTAATATTGTTAAATATAAATAATTTAAACTGAATTGGGAGAATTTATTTGAGTTGGAAGAATCATTTTATTATCTGTTACCTGTCTCGATGTTTTTGCCTAAGAGGGCAAACAGGGTATTGGAGGATTGCTAGAAGAGTGGATCTGTTCTGATCTATAATAGAGCAGGGCTAGAGAAGGCTCCCCTTACTGCTGGACCTCTGCCAGCTGGCTAGTCACTACCAACCTCTGTATATATAGAACTGGACCAAGCCCTCGGCTTAACTTCAGATCAAAACCAAACCAAACCTCAACACAAATCTGCTATCCTAGTATCACTGAACCACATTCCAGCCTTAGGTTCAGCAAGATTGATTGGATAGTGTAGAACTGGACCAAGGCCTCGGCTTAACTTCGGATCAAAACCAAACCAAACCTCAACACAAATCTGCAATCCTAGTATCACTGAACCACCTTCCAGCCTTAGGTTCAGCAACATTGATTGGATAGTGTAGAACTGGACCAAGGCCTCGGCTTAACTTCAGATCAAAACCAAACCAAACCTCAACACAAATCTGCAATCCTAGTATCACTGAACCACCTTCCAGCCTCAGGTTCAGCAAGATTGATGGATAAAAACAGAATAGTAAACTAGAATATTTAGTTCGTAAGAAGTAGAAATCTTTTACATCAATGTTTTAAAATAATAGTGATTTCGCGTTAAAATTTACACAAAATTCACTATATTAACCGAATCTATTAGAAATTACAGTTCAGGAAATCCAATAACTAGCAGAGTGTATATAAACAAATTCACATCTAAAGAATGTGAATTAATTTCCACAGATTGTCGCTTTTAACAACGGTCTGAAGTCCAGTCTCCGAGTGAACTATTCACGAATAATAATATTATTTATTTACTTTAAACCATAACATGGTAATAGGGTAAGTCATAAGAATGTTTACATTAAGATAGCTTATAAATTAGATACACAAACAGATATTAACTCTTGCAGTCTGACTCACATGTGATTAGTACTAACATTACTATTAAAAAATAAAATGAAATTAATGAATAAATACTTGAAAATATGAGTACAGAAATAATAATATTAATAAATACAGCAGATACAGTTTTTAATTTCATTAAAATTAAGATAATTGTTTTCATAATAAATAATAATTTTCAGGTCACAATTTGCGAAATATAGAAAATAGAATGAAAACGAAGTATTAATAACTGTATAAAAAAATAGTAATAAATAAATAAAAAATGAGAAAGAATATTTGCCACTTTTCAAAGTTTACGAAATTTTTGCTTATTATTTATTATATTTTTTTTAGACAGTTCATCAAAATAAAGATGTCAGTCTGGAATGTCATCCAAGGTTCAAAAACAGTTGTTTTGACACAAATCAGTCAAACAAGAATTGTGTTACATGTCATGAACATTATTAAGTGTGTCATCTTAAAGAACCTTCCAACTCTTAATGAAACGCAGTAACATAACATCTTCAAAATGTATTTCTTTAGTAGAGGCTAGAAGGTTGGATTTCAGAATAATTATAATGAAAGGCAAATTATACAAATTTCAATACTGCTCAAATTAACCTAAGCACAAAATAGTTTTTTTTTTTGGTGGGGGGACAGGGGTCTAATTTTATTAGAATCTAAACCTAAAAAAAATAAAAATTTGAATATGAATTTATGAATATATACAGTAATTTTTAATAATGTGTTAATAATAAATGTACAAGCACCTTACACCTTAAGCATTATAGAAAATAATTACCTTTTATATTGACTATAATTGATTGACTATACGCAGACATGTTATTGCTATTTTTAATAAACCTTATATATTTCTTAGAAATTATATATGTATAATATGCTAATTTGTTACTTAAAATATAAAAAAATGTTTAGTTATTAATAAAAAATTCAAATTAAAAGATTTTACCAATAAACTTTATAAATTAAACTTCATCTATTTTGTTCCCTTAATATGTCCTGATAAGTATAAAAAATCCAAGATGACGGGAGGCCCCCCCCTAGATCCGCTCTTGTAATCTGAAGTTATTTTTGCGCCCATCTAAAAATTCGAAAGTTATTTAAGACATCCCGTTTAAGGACTAGAGGATTACTTTGAGAACTCGGGGAGGAAACTAACTTTCTGTACCTGGATTTAGTTACTTCGGTGAGGTTGTTGGCAACACTGCGTTAAATATTAATTGTTTTATTTTGCTATGTTTCCAACCTTACTCTCCACAATGAACTCAAAGTTTCTTTTACTGTTGAGCTTATTAACACCCGCTTCTCAAAGTTTCACTCCAATCTTTCCTTTCATAACAATCGATCCTTGTCGTCACGTTCCCACTCAGACGATCCTCTCCGAAGACTGAGGCAGTGCTGGCCGAGAGACCTGCAATAATAGATAACGTCTTGAAAGGACTGGTAATGACCGCCTCTTCTCACATTGTCGCCTCTCTTCAGCTCTCCTGTCCCTCTCAGTCTGCCTCCACTGCTAGTCAGAGGCTAGGCAGTTCCGGGGGACCACACCCGTGACCTCCTCTACCTCCGTTTAGTTGTATGAATGAGGACAGTATCAGGAGGGCGTGTTGCGGGGGGTCATGGAGCTGAATAGTTGTTTTTCTTATGATTTATCATATTATTTTTATTTTGTACATTGTTTTCTTTATGTTGTATTATGATTTCTTTATGTAATTTAATACGTATTGTTATTTTAATTTATATATATGTATATATAAATATAGGGTTCTATATATATATATATATATATATATATATATATATATATATATATATATATATATATATAATAAAGTAATCAGCAACAAATATAATAAAAATGATAGATAAAACACTTTTTTGAACACTTATATTGAACTTCTAAGTTGAGGAACGCGGACATATTGTGGAAACTTGTAATAAATGAATAAAACAAACTTATTTTTGAAATATTGTCTATTCCACTAAAGATATATATGTATATATATACAACTACCGGTTTCGGCTTTATACCATCGTCAAGTTTAGTTATGAACTAAGTCAGTTTGCAGAGAGCGACCCTTCTAATACATCTCGGGTGAAAGGGTGCCATTAAAACTTGGGAGTCCCCCGGCTGTACCGTTAGCTAACTCATGAAATATTTCCTAACAAAACCTAGTTCTAAATTTACATAAAACAATATTACTAGACTGTTTTATGTAAATTTAGAACTAGGTTTTGTTAGGAAATATTTCATGAGTTAGCTAACGGTACAGCCGGGGGACTCCCAAGTTTTAATGGCACCCTTTCACCCGAGATGTATTTGAAGGGTCGCTCTCTGCAAACTGACTTAGTTCATAACTAAACCTGACGATGGTATGAAGCCGAAACCGGTAGTTGTATATATATATATCTTTAGTGGAATAGACAATATTTCAAAAATAAGTTTGTTTTATTCACTTATATTGAACCCTATAAGGACGACACCTTATATACCGTAATCCGGGGTTACTTTGATCTTCCGGGGTAACTTTGATACAGCCACGTTTTTCAAATTCAAATCGTTTTGGCGGGCTCAATTCAGATCCTACTAACCCCCAGCTGGTATCATAGTTACGAGAGTTACACGTAGAGTGCAATGCTCACATTTGCAATGCACATCACATTTTGCTCCAATCTCTCAGCGTCTCTGTTACGAGTAGCCTTCGATTTCCGCTTCCGCCTAGGGTCGGGTGGTACACTTTTCGCGCCCTCTCCAACACTTAGGTCTTCCAAAGGTGTTTCTACCTTAGGTGGCATAGCAAATGAGATTATGCTGGCAAATCCAAGCAAAATGTGATGTGCATTGCAAATGTGAGCATTGCACTCTACGTGTAACTCTCGTAACTGTGATACCAGCTGGGGGTTAGTAGGATCTGAATTGAGCCCGCCAAAACGATTTGAATTTGAAAAACGTGGCTGTATCAAAGTTACCCCGGAAGATCAAAGTAAGTAAGGTATATATATAATAATAGCTAACATTGTAATCACATAAACATCCAATTTACTTATGGTTTCTTTTGGTCGATTGTAAATATACAAAATATACTAAAAAAAATTTAGATCATTTGTCTATCAATCTTAGTGTCTGTTCATTTCTTGTCTTTTCAGTCTCGAGTGTGGGTTCAGGGAACTTAAAAATCTACTAAAATGACCAATGTCGTGAGTTGAAAGTTGAAAACTAGTCTGAAGTTTGATGATAGCTGAAAGATAGGACTGTTGATGACAATTAGAGCATGGAGCTGGTTCGTGGAGGACGTCTGATTTAAATATCTGACCAGGGCCTCCCGTGGTATGAGAACCTGCCAACAGAGGTCTCGCCAAGGCTCCACTCTCTAGCAATGTGATAAACTAACAGGTCCCTTACCATCCTTCTCATTAGTCCCTTCGCTTCATATTATTTTGTTTAGTTCCCGAGAAAAAATAAACTAAAAAAAAAATATACTTCGGTGAATCACCGGCTACTTCCCCAGGACGAAATAATTAATTACATTTTCGCTCTTTCTCTAAAAAAGAATTAAATCGGCCGTTTGGGCGCAAACTGAATCTTTCACTTACATGGAGGCTTACATTTATTACAGTTTTTAGGGTATCTGAGTTGAGCCTCACTTTGATCCCCCTCTCCTTCGGTTGATTTCGCTGAAAAATAATAGTTATTATGACTCACGTCCGGGCTTTAACTACGAGGTCATATCGCCTACTACCAGAGCGCTCTTTCGTCACTCTGGTGGACATGAGCCCGTCTCTACTGTGGGAGTCCTAAATTTTGCCTAACCAAAACTTTTATTCACCTAGGGCGGGGATCTTCCAGGGGCCCAATAATTCAACCAAATCAGCCAGAGGGAAGAGGATCAGAGGGGGCCTAACTCAAAAACCCTAATTGTCGATATAACTAATGTATTAACACGAAATTGAATATGAAAAATAAAAAAAAAGTAGAAGTGAAACCTTCAGAAAAACGAAACTGCGAGAGAATGAGACGAATGCAGTATCAGGAGTGGGATAATTATAGGGGTTATTTATTATAATATTGGTACCAAGTTTAAAAATTATTTTATATTTTATTATTCAAACTCCATGTTTTTAATTTCAACAAATGACACGAGTGGTTTATGGTAACTAAAGTATGAAAAAGTCTAAAAAAATTCACAATTCCAAACTTTTTGGATGGAGAAGAGGAGGCGATGGAATTTTTCAAGATTATCTGTTTTGTGCAAGACTAGAGAAGAAGCATTATCGGCAACTTTTTTTCTGTTCACTTTCAGTTACAAGAAGTCCTTATGTTAGTAATTCAAACAGATGACTAATTAAAACAACTGTTATATATATACATATATAGGTTAGGTTAGGTTTTATGACTCATGCCCGGGCTTTAACTACGAGGTCATATCGCCGACTACCAGAGCGCTCTTTCGTCACTCTGGTGCACATGAGCCCGACTCTACTTTGGGAGTCTTAAATTGTGCCTACCCTAAATTTTTATTCACCTAGTGCAGGGGTCTTTAACGAGTACCTGACATCGTACAGGCTCAGGACCATCGCTTAACGTCCCATCCGAAGAACGGCATGCTTAAGTTTATTTTACCTCCCAGATAAAATAAACTAAGAGTCTCGGTCGGGTTTCGAACCCACGATCTTGAGCTCAGAAGATAAGCACGCATACCACTGAACCGTGCCCTCGTTGCCCTGACGATACATGCATTTAATTAATTCAAATTGATTTTTTTATTTATAAATATCACCCCATTCAAATTAGTTTCTGACCTTTATATTTAAACTATTTGTGCATTTGTAGCTAGCTCCTTTTTTGAAACTTAGTCCTTTCCTGTGTATTCTTTGGCAACACTGTCTACGGCTATTAATTTTAGTATTCAATTAACTTACAAAAAGAAAGAAGCGAGAGGCGGGGTTTGTAGACCTGCTAAACTGGAGACTATATTTAAACGTGGTCGCCTCATCCCGCCATCTTCCTCCCACTCCTCTTTTCTTTATACATATGATTCATTCCACATTTTTTCATATTTTCCTACTTAGCTCCTTTATTTTTCATCATAATCATTCTGTATGCACTTTTTTAGGCAATAATTTTCAACCCTTTATCTATAATGTATAATATATGTATAAACAAAAGATAATGACGTTAGCCACGAAATAAGAGCACGCATTGCTGCAGGGAACGTATGTCTATTTGCTGTCCAAAAAATATTCAAGTTCCGCACATTATCATGGAGGGCCAAGCTAATTGTTTATAAAACCATTGTCCGGCCAATTGAAAACCGGACAACTTGCAAAAAATCGTATTTCATAGAAAATGTGCCTTTTAGTTTTCTCTACAATTATTTCAAAATATACTTAAGCCCGTACATAAAGTGTTCTCAATTTTTGTCCGATATCGGCCAAACTATCTATAGTAAAAATATTTTATAATTCGTTGCTAAGCGATACAAAATAAACATTATTTTAAAATATTTTCTGGGAAGGCGCCGGTAACTCAGTGGTATGCGTGCTTGACTTCTGAGCTAAAGGACGTAGGTTCGTAACCCGACCGAGGCCCTTAGTTTATTTTATCTGGAAGGTAAAGTAAACTTAGCACGCCGTCCTTCGGATGGGACGCTAAGCGATGGTCCCGAGCCTGTACGATGTCAGGTACTCGTTAAAGACCCCTACCCTAAGTGAATAAAAATTTAGGGTAGACAAAATTTAGGACTCCCACAGTAGAGTCGGGCTCATATCCACCAGAGTGACGAAAGAGCGCTCTGGTAGTAGGCGATATGACCTCGTAGTTAAAGCCCGGGCATAAGTCAAAATAACTAAATATTTTTCTGGTATGCGTGCTTGGCTTCTGAACTCAAGAACGTGGGTTCGAAACCCGACCCAAGCCCTTAGTTTATTTTATCTGCGAGGTAAAATAAACTTAAGCACGCCGTCTTTCGGATGGGACGATAAGCGATGTTCCCGAGCCTGAGTAGAGTCGGGCTCATGTACACCAGAGTGACGAAAGAGCTCACTATAAAACCTAACCTAAAATATTTCTTACGGAAATTTATTCTTCATTTTTTGAGGAGCTATAACAACATTATTGACCCTATTTCAAATTTTAGAACGCATTGGGGATTGGAAATTTAATGAGGAACCTCCCTCCTCTCATCCCCCATTCCATTCGGCCTATTTCGCTGAAAATTAATAAATGTCCATATGTGGATTTGAATTTACATATTGAATGTCGTGTTCAAACATTCATTTTTGGAATAAGGGAGTCGAAAAACATTAAATTTCGGTACCTTAACATCGAACTTCCGACCGATTACATAACTTCCCCTATACCTTGCAAAGCTGGGGAAGTATAAAAAAAAACTTTGTTGACTTACTACCTATATGTTTTTTTTAAATCACTCGTCCGTTTGACCGGGCAACACAATACAAACTAACTCGTAGTATTTATTCCTCTTTTTCGTTTTTTAGACATTTTTATAATGTTTAAAAAAAAATAGTAATAAACAGCTAAAAAAAGAAATGAAAAGAGAAAAAAGATGGATAAAGAAGAAAGTAAAACGAAATCCAAGAACATTTAAATGACCAACTTCAAAAGAACCATATTTATAGATGCAGCTGATGACATCTTTTATAGAAGTAGAGCTCAAAGAAGAAAATACTATTATATTTTTTTACAGAGCTAATGTGAGTAAATGCACTCAGAGATGCAGCGCTATACTATTTCACTTGTATAGTGGCTTCTGAATCATCACAAGTCTCCTCTATGATTACCCCTTCTTCCCCCATCGTTAAACATCCCATCCAAAGGACGACGTGCTCAGGGTTATAAATGTTTGAAAGTACTGATAATTATAATATGGACAAATTGGAGGCGTTACGATACTTGTCTGACCTCCAAGATCTGCCCGAACATTTAAGAGCAGCCCTCTTTTAGACGAGTGTCACAATTAATTTAAACTAAAAAATGAACCTAACAACTTTCATATATAATTATTCTTAATAGCATGAAATCTGTCTTAATAAACCGTATGTTATCTGATTGGCTGGCTTACACATTCACTCATTTGTAATTGTTCATTATATCATCTCCCACAAAATATTGGGTCAAGTGCCCAATATTTGGACGGCTCCAATTAGCTTCCTTCTTTTATTAAAAAATAATTAACATTCCTATTTATTTTTTAATGCACTTTTAGTTTCTCCCAAAGTCCCCTAGTTTACTCCCAAGAAAATATTTATAAATGGACTACACACATGATTTTGTTACAGGATAATGTTTACCACAGACACTGTGAAAATAAGCCTTTTTTTTGTTAAAAAATGCAATATTAATTACTTGGCATGATTTTTAATTGTTGTACTCAGGTCTTTATATATTTCTTGGAGTTAACTTTTAAATACGCTCATGAATTTTCTCATTCTTTGTATACTGAATAAAGAGATGCCAGATCGTCTACCACACAGAACCATGTTTTTAATTACTGATTTTAATATACTTATATCTTATATATTCATTTTAAAATAATATCCTGTCAGAATTACTGTAAATCTTTTACCTGTTACTGTGGAAACCTATATGATAACCTTCCATTTTTCTTTAATAATTTATATTTTATTTATTTGTTCTTCTATTTCCCACCATTATTTATCCATCACTGCCATTTATTATTATTAAAAAAGTTAATTATATTGATCGCCATTTGGTTATAGTGAAACAGATTTTCACTTCAGCTAGGTTCAATGCAATCAGTGTTGCCTCTTCCTCAATAACACACTTTTCCATTTATTTTCTGTCTCTTGGATGATTATTTTTAAAACTGAAATAAATAACTTTTTGAACTATTGTATTGATTATTTCCAGAAAAATAAATATATTTTTGTGGAATTATAATGGACAATATGAAAGTTAAACAAGTCCTTTTTTTTTTATTTAATCAGGTTTCTACTATTCCAACACAGATAAACATACATATTTTTTATGTGAATAATAATGTTTAATGTAAATAATGATTTTTAATATAATAAACATTTTTTTATACACATTAGACTACTCACAGTTTTATATTCTTATTACGTACATTGTTAAAGTTTCTCCATACAGTGGGGGAGACGAGCTCCAATTTTTCGTTTACTTTTGTTCTGTGTGACTGCTATTACAATTATCTAGTAGGCAAAAAAAGTCCTAACTGGGACCTGTCCTTACACTAGGATAATGCACAGAGGGGAGGTTTAAGATAAAAACTCTAATAACTTCAGATAGAATGATTGTATCGATACGAAATTTTATATGTGTGACCATAACCCATTAAGGACAACACCTGTAGATTTTCAGCCAAATCGTCGGAAGGGAAGGGGAGATTAGAAGATAGGCTTTACTCAAAAACTCTAATAACTGCCGATGTATTGAATGTATCAACATAAAAGTCGAACCCCAATGAGGACATAACCTGTCTTTCAGCGAGATCGGCCGAAGAGAAAGGTTGGTTCTGGGGAGGGGGCTCAATTCAAAAACGTTCGTTGTAATGAATTTATCTATAAAGAATTTAGTATGAGGATTTACAAGCTATGAAAGTCAAGTTTAGAATATTACTAGGTTAGGGAGGGGAGCGAAAAGTTAATTGAATAATTAAGTTGTAATATATTTTTTATTTTTGTTATCATAGGGTCAGAAAACATGATATTTCTGATCAATTACATAATTACCCCTATACATCGTATAGTTATGGAAGTAAAAAATGCAGTTACAGTTATATTCTATAATGGGCCACAGCTAGACGCCGCGCAGGGCATTGTGCCATGGTACCTTATAAAGCAATGCTACCTCCCCCCCACCTCTTCGCATGTTTTGGGGAAGTACCCATTCGAATTACTAATCAAACCTCAGCTGGTATTATCCTCAATATTATATTAATTGTAAGATAAACTTCGGAATAAAAAATAATTTTGTTCTAAATTTAAATTCTTAGTTTTTATAATAATTATCTATGAGAGCATATTTTTATACTTAAGTCATCAGCTTTGTACTTCCCCACCAAAGCCAATCGACCCTTTAAGCTAAAACTCAATATTTGACTTACAGTGGCTTCTGAATCTTCACACTAAATTTTGTATCGATACATTTATTACATCGAGAATTATCTGGGTATTTAAGTTGCGCCCCTGTTCTCTGATCCTTCACTTCCCTTCGAACAATTTAGCCGAAAATTGATATGTGCTCTCTTTATGAAGTTTTGTAGTTAAATATATAATTTTATGTCGATATATTCAATATATAGGGATTTTTGGGTTGAACCCCGCCTCAGATTCCCCCTCTCTTTTGGCTGATTTCCCTGAAAATTAAGAGATGTTGTCCTTGTAAGGCTTTGAATTTACATAGGAAATAAAATGAAACTTTATTGCTTACAGAGATACAAAGACCTTACTAGATCACACATAAATGTAATACATTATATATATATATATAAATCATTTTTTAGCAATGGGGGAGAGCAGTGAAATTCAAGTGAAAACTTAACTTCGAATCTCTGATATATTACATAACTTCCCTTATACTTCGTATAGCTGGGGGAGAAATATTGAAATATGTACACATCAGAACATAATATGTATATGGACAAAGCATACGTTGGTGATACGTACTGAGAGAACCTGAACTTGCTTGTCGAGTTAGCTGACATCACACAATAGCGAATGGAGCGCTCTTAAATGTTCTGATGTGGGGATCTTTGGTACCAAATTATAGAGTTCAAAGAAGTTTCATACAGAGGGACCAAAATGGGGGTATATATATATATATATATATATATATATATATATATATATATATATATATATATATATATATATATATATATATATATATATATATATATATATATATATATATATATATATATATATATATATATATATATATATATATATATATATATATATATATATATATATATATATATATATATATATATATATATATATATATATATATATATATATATATATATATATATATATATATATATATATTAACCGATTTTTGGATATTTCTTTCACCAGTGGGAAGGTTATTTCTTCCCGATGAACATAGGCTATACATCTTCACACTTTATCGTAAGGGGACCGAGCAGTGGTGGAAACGGTCGTCATTTATTGCATACGCTGACTTGACCGTTGAAGATATATATTAAATATTAAAATGGAGGAATTGTTGGCAATGAAACGTTCTACCAAAAACGACTCCGATAGAACTTAAAAAGTGTTTTGTACCTATCGCTCCATATTTACTGATTGCATCTTTAAAAGCGACGATTTCCGTCTGATTAAATTCAATTTCTAAAGTCCCTTCAACTTTTCCCTAACCCCCATTTTGGTCCCTCTGTATGAAACTTCTTTGAACTCTATAATTTGGTACCAAAGATCCCCACATCAGAACATTTAAGAGCGCTCCATTCGCTATTGTGTGATGTCAGCTAACTCGACAAGCAAGTTCAGGTTCTCTCAGTACGTATCACCAACGTATGCTTTGTCCATGTACATATTATGTTCTGATGTGTACATATTTCAATATTTCTCCCCCAGCTATACGAAGTATAAGGGAAGTTATGTAATATATCAGAGATTCGAAGTTAAGTTTTCACTTGAATTTCACTGCTCTCCCCCAATGCTAAAAAATGAAAGTTTCTCTTCAATACCCATCATTTGATAGATAAAAATGTAATTATACTGTAAACTTGAAGAAAACAAAAAAAAAAAATGAAAATACCTATTTATATTTTTGCGAAATTTTCTTGTGGACCTCGCGAAAAAGAGGGATATTTCACGATTTAAAGCAGTGCGTTCGTAATTGAAAGCCTCAATATTATGAGTTGTTCTGTTATGATAGTTGTTTTTTATGAGCCTTATTTTAACATTTCTTTTACGAATATTTTTCTCACTCAATTTACAAAAAACCTGAGTGATATTAGAAATTTACTTAAAATCAAGTTCAATACAAAATTAAAAAAAAAACGTTTAAACGCTTAATGTGACAGAAAAGAAAGTTTAAAAAAATAAAGCCAAAATAGACAGATTAATTCGTGCTGGGGAAGTATATAGCCGGTGATTCACCGACGAAATTTTTGAAGTGAAACTTCTTTAGCATGAATCGGAATGACCTCGACATAAAAAATGAAACATGAAACGCTAAGGAGAGGGGATGAGTAGCGCATGCGTACAAGTCAACTATGAGTTTAGTCAGTGTTGATGCATCAGCTGTTGTTTGCTACATGTTTGAATACGGTTCATGTTAAAATAATACGTTTGATTATTAACCTAATACGTTTAGTTTTATATATATAAAATTGTATCAATAAGAAATCAATAATTTTAATGGATTTTATTGGAAGATACAACATTATAAATATGGGCCGAAGTAAAGAAAAGAAAAATACCAACTGTTGTGAAATGTGTTATATTGAAATGTAAACGAGTATAAGGTAAACAAGAGGGCAAATCATAATAAAACTTTTTTTATAAATTTTAAACTATTTGCAACTTAACGAATTAATTATTTTATCGGAGATTGCATTATAGTGTGGAATATAGGTAAGTTAGGTTAGGTTTTATGACTCATGTCCGGGCTTTAACTACGAGGTCATATCGCCTACTACCAGAGCGCTCTTTCGTCACTCTGGTGGGCATGAGCCCGACTCTACTGTGGGAATCCTAAATTTTGCCTACCCTAAATTTTTATTCACCTAGGGCAGGGGTCTTTAACGAGTACCTGACATCGTACAGGCTCGGGACCATCTCTTAACGTCCCATCCGAAGGATGGCATGCTTAAGTTTATTTTACCTTCCAGATAAAATAAACTAAGGGCCTCAGTCGGGTTTCGAACTGTGAAATATATTTATTGATTTTGTTTCTGTGTTGGTTTAATATATTTACATATGAATGAATTCATGTCGATACATTCATTCTATCGGGAGTTATCGTGTTCACAAACATATATAGACACACACACACACACAGAGAAAAGTTCAATTTTACTGTAGTGGCTGTGAGTATGCCCTCCTTATAATGCTCCCTCTGTGACTGCTCCCAGATCACAGCAGGTATGAACCTTTCTCCTGCAGTCACTTAGCAGGACCCCGGGGTTGTTAGTCTGTCATCGTATTGTCTCTCAAGTACGCTCTGATGTGCCTCCAATTACATGTGTCCATATAATAGTCTATGAACGATTCGTCGGTGTGTCCTGACAGTTCGCTTTCCTAACTGAAACTACTCTCAGACTTGTCGCGGCTGTTTGCTAAAATGCGATGTGACCCTGGTTGTTGCGCGTCAAACAGAATTCAATTACTACTACTACACAGTCACACAGAAAGAACGACTTTTTTTGGAATCAGGTGGTCTTGAGCACGCCGTCCATGGGACATTAAGCGATGTCAGATACTCATTGAAGACCCTTACCCCCAGGTGAATAAACCTAGGACTCCCATAGTAAAGTCGGGCTCAGGCCCACCAGAGTGACGAAAGAGCGCTCTGGTAGTAGGCGATATGACCTCGTAGTTAAAGCCCGGGTACGAGTCAAAATTTGTAAAAGAGTTATTATTTGTAAAAGAAATTACAAAGCAGGTTTATACACATGATTAAAAAGAAATTACTCTTCAATAACAAATGTTTGTATCTCTTATTTTCTGTACTCCAAATTGGGGCAGAAAAAATCTCTTATAATGACAAAACACACTCAGATTTAAATTAGTTTCACTGATCCAAAAATAATATGAAAGCACAACTGTAAATATGAAAGTCAACTGTTATTTTGTTCTGTTGAAATGCGCAGGTGACAAATATATTTATATTTTTTTACATATTTGCTGTTTTCATACTTAATTTTATTTGCAAACCTGTTTACATTCCAAAAATAATCTTCAATAATAGACTGTACGACAAGAACCGAAAGGCACAAATACATTTAAAAAGAACTGGAGGCAATGAACTGTTACCTCAAATAATGTTGTCTTACTGAGCACATCCACACTCCCTTTAAACCTTAGATCTCTTTGTTTGGTCGACCCTTTCCTTCTGTTTGTAGTCACCAGGGCCGGCCTTAGGCGGTGCGAGCAGTGCAGTCGCACAGGGCGCCATTTTCTGGGTAGCATAAAAAAAAAAATTAAAAAAAATAACTTTTTTTGTTTTCTATTTTCTGCAATTAGTATCATAAAGTTTAAAACTGTAACAATCATTTAAGTTAGTCAATATAGTGATTGAATAAATTTGATTTGACTTTATCAATAAATTATCAAATTCAAACTTTGCCGTCTATAACGTCGGATCGCGTATTTTCCACCACAAGCGCTGCTGTTCTTTTGCGTACAAATGTCAATGAATGACATTTCATTATTCCAAGCAATTCGAAGTGCAGCACAAACTTATTGGTGAAAAAAAAACTGTAGAAGTTTTTTTATTTATCCATAATTGAAAAATTTATTGAATTACGTTGTACCTCAATAAAAATGTATTTTTCCGAGAAATTTCAGCGAAAAGTTTTAAATATTGAGAAATAGTGCGTAAATTGACAATAAAAAATTGTTCTAAACTGAATGTAGAATGATCAATAAGTTTTGGCGACCCTCAAAAATAACCAGTGATAATTGAAAGAAAAATCTATGAAGGGGCGCATTTTTTCATACTCGCACCGGCCGCTATCTCACCTAAGGCCGGCCCTGGTTGTCCCACATGAGTTTCCGCTCTCTCTTTCTCCAAATCTACGTTTCTTTTATTACTTGGAGCCTTACCTTCTGTTTTTGGTGTTTTGAGGCTCCTTCGATCTCTAAATTTGAGGCTACATCCCGACTCATACATTAGTTTACGTCCCTTAATCATCCCTTCAAACCTTTCCTTTATTTGGTCGACCCTTTTCTTCTGTTTGTTGTTCTATTGAAGGGTTCTTCGCTCTCCGCCTCTCGGACTCACGCGTGTGTTTCCACTCTCCCTCTAGAACTGTGATCTCTATTTTGTTTACCTTTATCTTTTGTTCTTGATTTTTTTTTAGGATCCTTCGATCTCTGAATGTGAATCTATCTAACCTAAACCTTCGCTCGCTATTTGGTGGAGCCTTAATTAGTCTGTTATTGCTCTTTCGAGGTTTCTTCGTCCTATGAATTTAGTCTTTACCCCGACTCACCTATGAATTTAGTCTTTACCCCGACTCACCTATGAATTTAGTCTTTACCCCGACTCACCTATGAATTTCCGCTCTTCCCCTAAACCTTCGAACTCTCTTTTTGGTAGATAATTATCTTCTGTTTTTGTTCATCTGTAAGCCTGATCCACTGTCTCAGACACGGACCAAGTACAGTAGACTCTCCCTTATCCGTTCTGTTAACCGGCGCGCTCCCTTATCCGGCGCTCGAAAAATAATATCACATTTGTAAAACTAAAATTAACATTCAATTAGTAGATTATCAATTATATGAGCCACGTGTATTTACGAGCACATAATAATTCCGTAACTCACGAATCTTTTATGTATTTTTATTGTACATACATACATATTGTATTTATAATGACGGGAACGCTAATACAGTATTTTATTACTTGACTAATATCCTATAAATAAATTATAATAAATACATAGTTGAAAATCAAACATTTATAAAAAATGTTTCCTAGAATAGAAAAACAAAGGTACCATCCCGTCCGTGACACAACAATATCGTCTTACCGGGAAATGAACACTTAACTAGTAAAGTACGTACATATTTGTCAATTTAATAAATGTTATCAACAAAATACATATGTGTTTTATTCCTTAGCTCACTTAAAAAAACTTTTTTTTTATGCTTTAATTGATATATTTTTGACGTGACAACGTCTTATAATTTGGTAGGCCGGGCCCTCATGCACGAAAACGATGTCCCGTAACGAAAGTCACGCGGAACGCGGAACACACGTATCGCGCATGTGCCGAGAGAGAGAGAGACAGCTGTTACTACTAATACAGAATATATATTATATTATCTGGGAGGTAAAATAAACTTAAGCACGCCGTCCTTCGGATGGGACGTTAAGCGATGGTCCCGAGCCTGTACAATGTCAGGTACCTACTCGTTAAAGACCCCTACCCTAGATGAATAAAAATTTAGGTTAGGCAAAATTTAGGACTCCCACAGTAGAGTCGGGCTCATGTCCACCAGAGTGACGAAAGAGCGCTCTGGTAGTAGGCGATATGACCTCGTAGTTAAAGCCCGGGCATGAGTCATAAAACCTAAAACCTAAACCTATATTATATTATAGTACAGCTGTTACTTTCTGTATATACAGATAACCTAATTATCCAATATTATTATTAGATATATACAGATTAATAATAAACTCGTTTTTTAACTATTATGCTTATGAATGTTATCTTTCTATATTGTTTTTAAATTGTTTCAAGGTTCAAAAATTTTATTGAAATGATTTGTTATATTTGATTATTGACACTTTCGTCATCTCGCAACTCAGACGTTGTCACGCTCATTTCGCCACGCATCGGAGTTGCACGCACCCGATTTTTTCTCATTAATTGATGATTTCCGTTATCCGGCGTCACGTCGGTCCCGGCAAAGCCGGATAAGGGAGAGTCTACTGTTTACGGTTTCAGAACTGGACTCGGATCCAGGTCTGGAGTGATACATGAACCTGGGTCCTCCTGGGGGAGTTCGAAGGTTTATAGAAGAGGACAAGAACTAACGTCTAAGTCGGCGTGCACGATAGCTTCAAATTCAGAGATCGAAGGAAAGAGAGCAGAAAACGTTGGAAAGGGCCACAAAATAAAGAGATCAAAGGTTCAGAGAGAGAGAGAACGGAAACACGTACGTGTAGTCTCGAAAAAAAAAAAAGATTTATTTAGATTTTTAATTTTAGAATTAGGATAAAATACAAATTATAAAATTTATTTATAAAACTGGTATACTCATGTTATGTGAGGTTTTTGTTTTTTGGTGGCTGTTTCCAAAAATAATATTTTAATTTTGGAATATTTCTGAATCACACTTTATAAAGATGGCGCAATTAATCTATTTCATATTTTCCAATTGCGCCACACAGGTCGCGAAATGGCGTCTCATTCGGCAGTGGGCCAGCATTCAGCTCTCACTCTCCAGGTGTTTTCCTCCTTCTAGTTTTTTTTAATTTATTTCTTTTTTTAAGACACAAAATAGAAGATTAATGTTCTATTCGTCTTTACAAACTTTGATTTAGTTTGAGTGAAACATTCACAGGTTATGTTTTGTCAAAAAAGAATGTTCACTTAAGCCATATTGTTCTGACACTAATTCAGATAACAAATGATGGTTGAACTATGGATGATAAAATATTAAATATCTGGGGGAGCCGGTAGATCAGTGGTATGCGTACTTGCCTTCTGAGCTCAAGATCGTGGGTTCAAAACCCGACCGAGGCCCTTAGTTTATGTTATCTGGGAGGTAAAATGAACATAAGCACGCCGTCCTTCGGATGGAACGTTAAGCTACGGTCCCGAGCCTGTACGATGTCAGGTACTCGTTAAAGATCTCACCCTAGGTGAATAAAAATTTAGGGCAGGCAAAATTTAGGACTCCCACAGTAGAGTCGGACTCATGTCCACCAGAGTGACGAAAGAGCGCTCTGGTAGTAGGTGATATTAGTGATATACTCGTAGTTAAAGCCCGGGCATGAGTCATAAAACCTAAACTTGACCTAAACCTACAAAATATCTAGAAAATAGATTTTTTAATTTTATTTTATTTTTTTAATTTTATTTGCAATTTATATACAATATATACATAATATGAAAATATGTGGTCAAAAAGAAAAATATAACGTCACTTGATGGGAGAGGCCAGCCAGCGTTGACACTTTCTCGAAAGTTAATTGTCAGTATTCACTATCCTCCGAGGCCACCTTCTGTTCAAGCGGCGGGGAGGATTGTCAGGATTGGAATGAGAGGAAAGGTCTTGTGCGAGAGGATTTGAATGGGAAGAAAGGTTTCTGTGGAATGATTGGAATCGGGATTTGATTAATTCATTGACAGTGGGAATACTGAGATCTCTGTGTAGGACTTTATCGGTGACATAGAAAGGAGCGTTGACAATTCGTCGGAGCAGTTTGGACTGGAGTTCTTGGATACGATTGATGTTGATTGATTGTTTAGCTGTATCCTAAAGTTCAAGTCTATAGGTCCAAATTGGTCTTATAATGGTCTTGTAAATCGTAAGTTTGTTGTTAGCAGTCAGTTTCGATTTTCGTCTTCGATTCAGTTCATGTCGTTCAAGTCGTTGTTCCACGTAAGTCTACTGTCTAGGTAAAACCCGAGATAGCGAACTTGGTTGGAAGAGGTAGAAAAGAGTCAAACGATATATTATGTTGTTGAGATATAGCTGTCACTCCATGTTTCTAATCTCACCCCTCATTATGACCTTAATCATCCCGACAACCCTCCCCAAAGGCTGAAGCGGTCCTGGCCAAGAGACCTGTCAGCAATTACTTAAGTAGCTACTACTTACAGAGTGCCAGCATTGGCCAGTTTCTCCCCACATGTATTCACACAGCTCTTCCTGTCCCTCTCGAGAAGTCTGCCACCACTGCTAGTCAGAGGTTGGCAGAGGGCGGTAACACAAGGGGATCACCCGGGCTACCGTCGCATCCTCTATCTCCATTAAGTTGGAAGAATGAGATCTCATAACGGTGGCATTTCGGGGGATCTCAAACGAAATTTACTTATATTTTGTATTTCTATTACCTATTATATTTATTTTTTTTTATTTTCCTTAACCCCCAACGCAAAAGGAGGGGTGTTATAAGTTTGAAGCCTTTGTCTATCTGTGTGTCTGTCTGTCTGTCTGTGGCATCGTAGCTTCAAGACGGCTGAACCGATTTCAATGTGTTTTTTTTTTGTTTCAAAAGCTGATATTTGCGAGATGGTTCTTAGCCATGTTTGCTGAAAATCGGGTATGTCGTTTCCAAGATCTTCAGATTTCATCAAAGCCTGTGTAAAGATCTCGGCCTCTATTACAGCTAGAGAGACTTGGAGTTTGAGCTCAAATGTTTATTTCAGTAAAAAAAATGAATGAACCAACATTTTTTTGACGTGAAAACGTCTATTCGCTCGTTAAGCACAGTGATAGTCGCTCAAACTTTCTTGTGTTACAAAATCAGATTTCAATCGCTAATAACTGCGAGACTAATAATGCGATAACAACGATTGAGGTCACAATGGATAGAGCATGTCTGTACGTGTTTCTTGTGCAGTGTTTGTTTTGTATGTGACGTTATCGGGCTAGTGTGGGCGCCCACGGATGATTGTTGCGAATTAGCGTTGTGTAAAATTAGAAATTAGTGTAGCGTGATAAAGCGTTTAGATAGGACGTTGATTCGGGTGTCATTGTAAAGAGCTTGAGGAGCACTACTAGGACTCAAAGTGAAACAATAAAAATATTCGACGAAATATATGTAAAAATCGGTATTAAATTGAAAATTGCAAACAAATTAAAGATGTCGTCTCATATGAATCGTAAATAAGCGCGGAATTATAGAAAACGCAAATCAGAGGAAAGCTCGCATCAAAAGGAATTTTAAAAACCTAAAACGTCTAGTGCCGAGCAAATGCAATAGCTACGGCAGCATCGAAAAGAAAATGAAAAACGGCGCAGACGTTTTCACGGAAAATCTACGGCGTGGACCTTGACTACGCCTTAATGTTTTTTTATTGTGTCGGGGTTTTTATAAAATTTTTAATTTTATATTTTTTTAATATAATTTGTACTGAGAGCGCCTCTATTCTCAGTGCCTGTATAACAGCTGTATGTAGCGTGGGTCTGAGAGTGCTGAGTGGTGACGAGGACCCAGCCACCAAGGACGCTTTAGTCCTTATTATTAGAACTTCTATTATTTCTCCTCTCCTATCTGTTTCTATTTTATCCCATCATAGTTCTCCTCTTTCGTATCCAATATCAAATTTTATATCAGACACGTTTATTCAAAAATAAACTCACAGACATACCTACTCATGATGATTGTCATCACAACCTGTTTCCGTATAAAATTGCCATACTCTGTAAAACTTCAAACACATTAGTTCTAACTGAGAAATATAGGTCAGATTTCCTTAAAAAAAAGGGGGTCGGTGAATCACCTGCAATGTGCTTCCCCAGCTCTCATTAATGTAGCAAAATTTCATTTCGATATATTTATTACAAAGGTGGTTTGCAGTTTTGGCTGACTGATTTAGCTGGAAGTCAATCTTTGCGATCAGTATTCGAATACAAAATGTTAATTGATTAATTCATTCTGGGGAAGTACATTGTCAGTGATTCTTGATGACTTTTTTTATTTTTGTATATACATCATGATGCATCATCATGGAATAACCTAATACCGGACAACCGGACAACACACCGAGAGCTGGGCATTCAGTAATCTTCTGGGACATTTTGGAGGACCCTGTACTAAACATGAGCTCAGACAAAATGATACCAGTTTTCAACTTTAATAAGAAAATTAAAGTATCAATACCAGACAGAAGTAACTACTGTCTGGAACTTGAGACCCAAGATCGGGATAAGCTGGTCTGGTTCAAAGACGGCTCAAAAACCGAGAGAGGAGTTGGAGCTGGAATACATGGGAGGACGGTCAAGGGAGATACTAGTACAGTAGAACCTCTATAAGTCGAACATCAAGGGAGACGCCAAAAAATTCGAGTTATAGAGTTTTCGACTTATGAGGATTTCGACTTAGGCGGATTTTGATTCGACTTGTAGAGGTTAAGATTCGTTCTAACTAATTTTGAGTTAGAGAGGTGAAATAAATAAAAATTCAAGTTACAGAGGTAACAAACATATTTATATTTATTATAAATCAACATTATTTCAAAGCATCCTTGAAATAAAAAATACGTGGTATATATAGATATTAAAAAAAGTATTTTTTTTTTGCTTTAGATAATTGGTAATCCTATTTATTGTATACTCCTAAATTGTTTTCTAAGAAACAATGGTGTACATTGTCGGCAAATTCTTAAAGTCGGTAACTTATTTTCCTTCGAGCTATAGAGGTAATAAGTTTCAAATAATTGAGTTGTAAAGGTTGTAAAATAAAACATTGCTATGTTCGAGATACAGAGGTTCAATTTAATTTTTCGAGTTATAGAGGGAATATATGTACCAAAATGGCTTGCATACAATGCAATACATCAGTTTTTTCAGTCGAGTGAAGTTCACTCCCCCTGCAAAACCAGTCGACCGTTTGCGCTAATATTCAACAGTTAACTTACATAAGGGCTTCTAAATCCTCATACTAAATTTTAATTATAGGTTTAACTCTTATGGGACAAAATCTATTGATTTTCAGCCAAATTGGCCAGAGGGAAAAGAGGAAAAGTTTAACACAAAAACTCTAACAACTGCCGTAATAATGGATGTATCGACATGAAATTTTATGTTTAAATTCAAGACTTCATACTGATGGCATCAATTAATTTTCCGCTCCAGAGAGGGGCATCTCAAATGAACTACCGATGTAATGAAAATATTGACACAAAATATAATATGATGATTCAGAGGCCACTATCTAAGTCAAATATTGAATTTTAGCCCAAATGGCCGATTGGCTTTGGGTGGAGGACGAAAAGTTATATTATTAATTTATTTTGGGGAAGTACATAACTGGTGATTCACTGCCAAATTTCTTTGTTCTTTTAAAATCCAAAATTGATATTTGAAGAAGGTTGAATTTGTCTAGCCGAGGTAGCTAGTTTGGTAGAACCATTCAAATGACCTACTTTGAGATCCTATTGTTAGGATCCAACCAACAACACTCCGCTCCTACAGGACTATACCAGCTTTATCCAGGTGGAATGTATATATATTATGTAGTTTTCAGGAGCCACTTTAAAAAAAATATATATTTTTATATCTTTTTCTTACTGAATTGATCAAGTAAGTGTTTGCTCTCCCTCTAAAACCAATGATATGACAGGCGCAGATGGAAGAAGCATGTACTGGAGGCGACCACCGATCGCGGAAATCCGATCGGGGAAAGCGCGAAAGTTGAAGATGCAGATCTATCACCACTGCATGTCCGTGACGTGACGACCAAGTATGGGATGAGTGCAATATTTTCAAATTGTAAATTAAGTTTATAATCTGATTCTGAAGATAACAACAATGAAGTAATTGGCAGAGAGATTGCGTGTTGAAAGGGAAGTACAATAGAGGTGGTTCGGATAATCAAAAGTTCGTATAATCGAGGTTCGAAAAAAAAATTTAAAAAATAGAAAACAAGTCAATTAAGTATCCAATGTTACTTTAAAGGTATATTTTTACAATAAAAATTACAAGTATATACTACGTACATACATAGATACAATGTATGAACGAACACATTATGTACTGTGGTAAAAAAAAATGTCAATGTTAAATAAATGATAAATATATTAATAAAATTAAAATAATTGAATTAATAATAATGAAATAATAATGAAATAATAATGAAATAATAATGAAATAATAATGAAATATTAATAATATAAACAATAAATTACCACATTTCCTGTATACATTTTATAACTGGTCTTCCACTAAATTTTGATTTCTACAGTAATTCCCGAAAAGGGCAGTAATGCCAGTATGAAATAATTTTGAGAAGGGTCTGTAAGCGTAATTGGTATAAGAAAGTCCTGTAATAGTCACAGCACAATTTTGTGTCTTTGTAAGCGTATCTGATGGAAGATTGTGAGGGCTCTATCGAAGAAACAATTGTAGCAATGAATTTGACATTTGGAATGGAGATGTCACATGTTCTCTCTAGGCTTATCACAATAATCCCAATAAATGCCGATTAATAAAATGTGGTAATAAATAAAGAGAATGTTTTAAATGTTCATCTTAAATAAATGATAAATACTTAAAAATATAAATAATAATTGAATAATAATTATTAAATAAACAAACGATTTAAACAATAAATTACCACATTGCCTGCAGAAATTACATCTATTTTCTTTTACTAAATTTTGATTTGTACAGTAGTTTTTCGAAAAGGGCCCTAAAAAAATTTTAAGTATTTAAAAAAAAATTCAATTACCAACTTTTCATTTGGATGTCTAAAGAGATGCCATTTTTAATAATTTTAAATAATATTAAATCTAATCCAAAGGTTTTCAAATTATCCTACTGGGCCAACAAAGAAAATTAATAGAACAGAATTTACGAGAACAAATATTGGGTTTATTTTCTTAAATCATCTACATTATAAAATAAAAAAACTAAACATTAAAACAAACAAAAATCTTAAAAACTAAATTCTTAACACTAATTCAATCTTTTTTTGTTTTATATTTTGGCCATTTTTTTAAATTTAAATTATACATTTCTGGGCATATATCCTGTTCATATAAACAAATAAAATTACCTTCTTTGCGGATCAATTTCACTGTCAATTCACTTCTAATTAGTTCATTATATCTTAAGCCTAAACACCACACTGCCCACCTTCACTCAGACCTCGACTCTCTCTACACACACTAAAAAAACAGCTGATGGCCGTGTTTTGTTTTTTACTGGTATTTGTTTTAAAAGAAATGTTTTCTTATTATTTATTAACTAATTCAGTTTCTTTTTATTGAAAAATAAATAAAATTAATTTTTTTATTATTATTAATAACTAGCAGTAATACCCGGCGTTGCTCGGGGAACGTTGACTTTTCGCCTAATATCTCTCATTCGAATCCAATTCAATTCTTCGACAGTACATTCATGATGTTATAATTTTCAATTATTCATATAGAATAAGCCTTATAGTACTTCAACGGCAGACACCACAGCTAGTATCTGCTTAATACAGGTGTACAGAAGAAGAGAAAGCTACATGTGAAATTCCTTCAGCTTAATGCACCCCACCCCTCAGGTTCAAAAAGTTGAAGCACTGCGTCCTTCGTTTTGGACTTTAGGCTATGATCGAGGGCCTTTTTGTATGTCAGGTGCTCGATAAAGAGTCGTATGTTATGTAACTAAACCTGGGTAGCTGAAATTTCACTTAGGTTAAAAAAACCTTGAGCACGTCGTCCTTCGGATGGGACTTCCCCGATATATCTGAATCTGTCTATCAGTTTTAACAAATATTATATCTAAAAACCGTTTAAAAGCAAGAAATTTGAAGAATGGAGTTTACCGAGCTCAGGATCGCCATTTAGAAATCTAGCCGTCACTTAGGTCTGATGTTTTAATCGGGAAGATAAAAATAAATTTAAGCACGTCGTCCTTCGAATGGGACTTTCCCGATACCTATATCTGAATCTGTCTATCAGTTTTAACTAATATTAAGCCTATAAACCGAAAAAAAGCGAGAAATTTGGAGAATGGTATTTAGCCCGACTTTTTTCGAAAAACATTTTTATTTCGATTCTTGTGTAGGATTCAGATACCCCGATTGTTCATCAGTTTTAACAAATATTAAATCTAAAAACCGTTTAAAAGCAAGAAATTTGAAGAATGGAGTCTACCGAGCTCAGGATCGCCATTTAGAAATCTAGCCAAGTCACTTAGGTCAGATGTTTTAATCGGGAAGATAAAAATAAATTTGAGCACGTCGTCCTTCGGATGGGACTTTCCCGATGCATCTGAATCTTTCTATGGTTGACCATCTTCGTTTCTGGATGCTGCCTATCTACCAACATAGCTGAATTATTTTGTTTTTCAGAAAATATGTCAAAACGGTACCTCAAAGCCCACTTATATTCCGCATTTCTTCTTTGATAATTTTAGTTGGAACCAAACGGTAACTTATTTTATCTTACATATGGAGTCTATCGAGCTCAGAATCGCCACTTAGAAATCTAGCCAAGGCACTTAGGTCAGATGTTTTAATCGGGAAGATAAAAATAAATTTGAGCACGTCGTCCTTCGGATTGGACTTTAGGCTATGATCGAGTGCCTTTTTGTATGTCAGGTGCTCGATAATGAGTCGTATGTTATGTAACTAAACCTGGGTAGCTGAAATTTCACTTAGGTTAAAAAAACCTTGAGCACGTCGTCCTTCGAATGGGACTTTCCCGATATATCTGAATCTGTCTATCAGTTTTAACTAATATTAAATCTATAAACCGTTTAAAAGCGAGAAATTTGAAGAATGGAGTCTACCGAACTTTCGATCGCCATTTAGAAATCTAGCCAAGTCTATTAGGTCAGATGTTTTAATCGGGAAGATAAAAATAAATTTGAGCACGTCGTCCTTCGAATTGGACATTAAGCTATGATCGAGGGCCTTTTCGTATGTCAGATACTCGATAATGTATGTTATGTATCTAAACCTGGGTAGTTGAAATTTCATTTAGGTTAAAAATAACTTGAGCACGTCGTCCTTCGGATGGGACTTTCCCGATATATCTGAATCTATCAGTTTTAACAAATATTAAATCTATAAACCGTTAAAAAGCGAGAAATTTGAAGAATGGGATTTCGCCCGACTTTTTCGAAAATTATTTTTATTTCGATTTTTGTGTAGGATTCAGATATCCTGGTTGTTCATCAGTTTTAACAAATATTATAACTAAAAACCGTTTAAAAGGGAGAAATTTGAAGAATGGAGTTTTCCGAGCTCAGGATCGCCATTTAGAAATCTAGCCAAGTCACTTAGGTCAGATGTTTTAATCGGGAAGATAAAAATAAATTTGAGCACGTCGTCCTTCGGATTGGACATTAAGCTATGATCGAGGGCCTTTTCGTATGTCAGATACTCGATAATGAGTCGTATGTTATGTATCTAAACCTGGGTAGTTGAAATTTCATTTAGGTTAAAAATAACTTGAGCACGTCGTCCTTCGGATGGGACTTTCCCGATATATCTGAATCTGTCTATCAGCTTTAACTAATATTAAATCTATAAACCGTTAAAAAGCGAGAAATTTGAAGAATGGTATTTCGCCCGACTTTTTCGAAAAACATTTTTATTTCGATTTTTGTGTAGGATTCAGATATCCTGGTTGTTCATCAGTTTTAACAAATATTATAACTAAAAACCGTTTAAAAGGGAGAAATTTGAAGAATGGAGTTTTCCAAGCTCAGGATCGCCATTTAGAAATCTAGCCAAGTCACTTAGGTCAGATGTTTTAATCGGGAAGATAAAAATAAATTTGAGCACGTCGTCCTTCGGATTGGACTTTAAGCTATGATCGAGGGCCTTTTCGTATGTCAGATACTCGATAATGAGTCGTATGTTATGTATCTAAACCTGGGTAGTTGAAATTTCATTTAGGTTAAAAATAACTTGAGCACGTCGTCCTTCGGATGGGACTTTCCCGATATATCTGAATCTATCAGTTTTAACAAATATTAAATCTATAAACCTTTAAAAAGCAGGAAATTTGAAGAATGGTATTTAGCCCGACTTTTTCGAAAAACATTTTTATTTCGTTTTTTGTGTAAGATTCAGATATCCCGGTTGTTCATCAGTTTTAACAAATATTAAATCTAAAAACCGTTTAAAAGCTAGAAATTTGAAGAATGGAGTCTACCGAGCTCAGGATCGCCATTTAGAAATCTAGCCAAGGCACTTAGGTCAGATGTTTTATTCGAGAAGATAAAAATAAATTTGAGCACGTCGTCCTTCGGATTGGACTTTAGGCTATGATCCAGGGTCTTTTTGTATGTCAGGTGCTCGATAATGAGTCGTATGTTATGTATCTAAACCTGGGTAGTTGAAATTTCATTTAGGTTGAAAATAACTTGAGCACGTCGTCCTTCGGATTGGACTTTAAGCTATGATCGAGGGCCTTTTCGTATGTCAGGTACTGGATAATGAGTCGTATGTTATGTATCTAAACCTGGGTAGTTGAAATTTCACTTAGGTTAAAAAAACCTTGAGCACGTCGTCCTTCGGAGGGGACTTTCCCGATGCATCTGAATCTTTCTTTGGTTGACCATCTTCGTTTCTGGATGCTGCCTATCTACCAACATAGCTGTATTAATTTGTTTTTCAGAAAATATGTCAAAACGGTACATCAAAGCCCACTTATGTTCCACATTTCTTCCTTGATAATTTTAGTTGGAACCAAACGGTAAATTATTTTATCTTACATATGGAGTCTATCGAGCTCAGGATCGCCACTTAGAAATCTAGCCAAGGCACTTAGGTCAGATGTTTTATTCGAGAAGATAAAAATAAATTTGAGCATGTCGTCCTTCGGATTGGACTCTAAGCTATGATCGAGGGCTATTTCGTGTCAGGTACTAGATAATGAGTCGTATATTATGTATCTAAACCTGGGTAGTTGAAATTTCATTTAGGTTAAAAATAACTTGAGCACGTCGTCCTTCGGATTGGACTTCAAGCTATGATCGAGGGCTTTTTCGTATGTCAGGTATTGGATAATGAGTCGTATGTTATGTATCTAAACCTGGGTAATTGAAATTTCATTTAGGTTAAAAATAACTTGAGCACGTCGTCCTTCGGATGGGACTTTCCCGATATATCTAAATCTGTCTATCAGTTTTAACAAATATTAAATCTATAAACCGTTAAAAAGCAGGAAATTTGAAGATTGGTATTTAGCCCGACTTTTTTCGAAAAACATTTTTATTTCGATTTTTGTGTAGGATTCAGATATCCCGGTTGTTCATCAGTTTTAACAAATATTAAATCTAAAAACCGTTTAAAAGCTAGAAATTTGAAGAATGGAGTCTACCGAGCTCAGGATCGCCATTTAGAAATCTAGCCAAGTCACTTAGGTCAGATGTTTTATTCGAGAAGATAAAAATAAATTTGAGCACGTCGTCCTTCGGATTGGACTTTAAGCTATGATCGAGGGCTATTTCGTAAGTCAGGTACTCGATAATGAGTCGTATGTCACGTATGTAAACCTGGGTAGCTGAAATTTCACTTAGGTTAAAAAAACCTTGAGCACGTCGTCCTTCGGATGGGACTTTCCCGATATATCTGAATCTGTCTATCAGTTTTAACAAATATTATATCTATAAACCGTTAAAAAGCAGGACATTTGAAGAATGGTATTTAGCCCGACTTTTTTCGAAAAACATTTTTATTTCAATTTTCGTGTAGGATTCAGATATCCCGGTTGTTCATCAGTTTTAACAAATATTAAATCTAAAAACCGTTTAAAAGCGAGAAATTTGAAGAATGTAGTTTACCGAGCTCAGGATCGCCATTTAGGAATCTAGCCAAGTCTATTAGGTCAGATGTTTTAATCGGGAAGATAAAAATACATTTGAGCACGTCGTCCTTCGGATGGGACTTTCCCGATATATCTGAATCTTTCTTTGGTTGACCATCTTCGTTTCTGGGTGCTGCCTAAGAACGCCGGACACCTTAGATAGTATGCGCCTTGCAACTCCGTGCAACCAGGTATTAATAAGTTCTTAGGAACGCTGGGCAACACAGATAGTATGTATGTAGTTAGGAATGCTGAGCACCGCAGCTAGTATGTGCCTTGCAACAGCGGATGCCCTAGGTATTTTGTGCTTAACAACGCTGGTGATAGCTATTATTTACCGTGCAACGGTGGACCTCCTAGGTAATACATGCTTAGGAAACCCACCATATTAAAATTAGAGCTATATCCCATCTTTAAGAAAGCTCCATGTGAGATTCATTCTGCATTAATGCACCCCCGCCCCTCCCGTCCGAAGGGTCACAGCCAATTTTTAAATATTGCTTTTGAAACTACCATTTAGGTATATGCTTGCCCCCCCCCCCCCCTCCCCCCATACCCCCCTCCCGTTGACAATTTTGAGACGTCACATATCCTTTGTTTTTGTCTATTATGAATACTACAAGTCAAATTCCATGACATTCCGATCAAAAGTCCTATCACTATCTTTATATGTAGGCCTACCCCCACAACCCCCCCTCCCGTTCAAAATTTTGAGATATCACGTAGCGTATTTTTCAATTTGGCTTTTAAGAATACTACATGTCAAATTCCATGACTGTCCGATCATCCCTTAATGACAGCACTATCTTTATATTTAGGCCTACCCCCACAACCCCCCCTCACGTTCACTATTTTGTGACGTCACACACCCTACTTTTTTATTTGGCCTTCAAAAAAACTACATATGAATTTCCATGACAATCCGATCATCCGTTAATGACTTAGCATTATCTTTATATTTAGGCCCCCCTTACAACCCCCCCTACCGTTCAAAATTTATGGACGCCACATAGCCTATTTTTTAACTTGGCTTTTAAGAATACTACATGTGAAATTTCATGATTATCCGTCCATCCGTTAATGCGCTAGAGCAATTTTTGTGCTTAGCCCCCCCCCCCCCCCCTCCAGTTGACCGCTAGGAACTCTCTTCATAAGAACCTTCCTCGGACTTCAACGAATATTTGAAAAAAAAAAATTACCCGAATTGGTCCAGCCGTTCTCGAGTTTTGCGCTTAGCAAAATTAGCCAGTCATTTTTATTATATAGATTTAATGTGTGTATTATTTTTATACATCACAGAATGTTCCGACATGAAATTTTATATTTAAATTCGAAACGCCCAACTCGACTCAAGTACCCTAACAACCGCAGATGTACTGAATGTATCGATCGTATGAGGAATGAGAAGCCACCATGTACATATGTTGAATATTGAATTTTAGGCCTAACGGTCGATTGGCCTTGACTCGATTGGCTTTGGAGGGAAAGCGAAAATGTAATTTATTAATTCTTTTTGAGTTTGTTTTGGCCATTTTTGCCAGTATTTCTGAGTGTAAAAACATCCGGGCTCCATTTATTATATTTTCTGTCTCATAATCGTATATCTGATAAGTGCATCATGAGGGTTAAACGCGTTAGGTGCAGCTATCATCTGCCTTCTATATCGGGAATAAATCTTGTCAACCGGAAGTGACAACTTTCTAAAAGTAATCCAAACTGCAGAAATAGATCCAAACTATATTTTTACACAAAATTTCAAGGGTAGAAGTGATTATAATCTATCCTAAACAAGCATTTGTGTATTTCCACATTTTGATAAACAAGCGATTTCTCATTTTAGAACTGGAAGTTAATCCCTGATATTCAAACCGATATGATATCAATCTGAACTAGTATATGAGGCCATTACAGGACTTTCTTATACCAACCACAATTACACATCATTCTCTCTTTCTTCCCCTTCTCAAAATCATTTCATAGTGGGATAATTCCATTACTTTTGTACAATTTCGAAAAAGTCGGGTTCTCGGAATAGCGCCAAATTTTAGGACATGAAAGTATATACCAAAAAAATAGGATTCCCACAGTGTTAGCCCATAGTTCCATTTCCGCCCTTCTGCGGCCCTTAAAAGGAGCCAAAAAAGGGCTAAAAATAGCATATTCAACAATTGTTTTCTCTGCGTTGAAAACAGGTATAGACATGAAACTGGCGGCAAATGATTCGTTATTCTATGTATTTTTATCTCAAAATGTCGCACTTGGAGTTATCTTGTTAATACCTCGATCTATACCGCTTATAATCTGTATACATTTTCATGAAATCTGGTATGTCTTCAAAGTTGAGCCGAATTGCGAAATCACGACATAATTAGATCCACGAGGGCTCAAATTTTTTTTTGTTTTTTTTTTAATACTATTTCAGAAATTTCAAGGAATTTTTTGATCGGTCCAGTAGATTTGGAGGTATAGCACTGCTAAGTTGGCCATTTTTACTGAAAAACGCCAAAGTTGACATTTTTAACCAGGCTTAACTTTTTTCTATCATAATGGAATTACTTCAAAATGTAGTAAAACATTCTTCAAACATACACAAATAGTCTCTGAAAATTTGAAGCTGGAAATGGGAGTTTAAAGCAGTCATTATTAGGCTCAAAAATTAAAAAAAATACGTTTCTGTATTACACATGCGTACACTGAGAAAAATTTATGAAATGTTGACAACTCCGCGCGGAGTTGACAAATTCGAAGTACAGTCTATAGAATTATGATTCACACAAGTCTGTCGGAATCAGAGTAACTATGTAGCTTATTTTAAACCAACTGCGCGAGGGAATTGAAGTTAAGTTTTAGGTGAAGTTGAGTCCACTAAATTTAAATTGGCTAAATAAATTTATTTATTGATACAACAAAATAAATAGTACAATGAAGAAATCTTCAATAATTGACCTGGAACTTTTTACTTTTGAATCAATTTGTTTTTAATTTATTTAAAATGTTGAAAGATTTTTGTATAATTTTTAAGATATGTTTGAAACATATTATCAATGAACATAAATGAAAATATATTTTGAGTTCAAATAAGTGAAATTGCAGTAATTCCTGCAGTATAATTGACTTACATTCTTTGTACTTAGGGGTTTATTACTGGAAATTCCCGGCGTCTGTCTGCTTGTCCTGTCTGTTTGTTTACTACCTGTGGCACTTTCTGAGAAAACACATTCAGTCTTGTGCTGTTATCCTGAACTCATTGAACTAGTGCTCGATAGTGTTTTGGAAAAGAGTGAAATGGCGGATGAAGACACGCGTGAGATTTTATTAAAGTGGAATTTTGAAGAACTCATTGATACTTTTAAAGTTAATATACAATGATGAATTTAATAATATGAATGTATGGAAAAATAATAAATAACTAGATGAGTAATTGTCTTTTAGCATCGAAAATTACGATCAATAGATTTAAGCTTCTCCATGATGCATCTATTAAACAACTAATTCCAATTATTGGTGACCAGCTGAAATTTACTTTTAAATGGAAAAATGTATTTCCAAAAGATACCATTCATCAAGACTGTCCTAGGCCATCAACTTCTCGTGAAACACCGGCCAGTGATAATGAACATTGTGGTGAAAATGTGAGTGACAATGCTTTATTATTTCTAAAATAAGAATAATATTTATATAATATACAATAAATTTTTTTAAAATATCTAATGGGAATACTAACACTGAAGACAACGAAAATTGTTTATTAAACGATCGGCCATATGGCCACGGAAGTGAATATCGAAGAAAAATAAAAAATGGTGAATTCAATTACGTTCGAACACTTTTACAGAACTCTGGTGCATTTGGTGAAGTTTTAAACGAAGAATACCGACTTAGCGGTGAATTATCTGACCTTTCCAGTCTTCAACTATGTGACATCATCTATCGACAATCTCACTTTGAAACATTGGGATATTTAATAGAACCGATTCCATTCACCATTCAAACTGTTCTTCGTAAAAAAAATTGTAAACGATAAAAGCACGCTTGATTAAAAAAATTCTGAAGGCCAATTTATACCTATGAGAAAAATCTTAAAATCTTTTCTAGAGTTACCGAATGTCTTCGATGAACATCGTACATGAAAGAAATAGAAAAATAGTAGCTTAATAAAACTAACTTATTATGTACACCATTTATTTAAAAACAATGTATAGAATAAGGAAGTTTTCAATAATTGTATTGACCTTTATGATTATTTTTAAGAATATTTATTAATTTATAATTTTATATGTTTATATTATATAATAAAAAAAAGTTTATCTGAACATTTACGAGTATTAATATTAATAACCTCATCCACTAAATTAATTGTAAGAAATAATGAACGAAATGAAATATAGAACTCAGAGAGTGTTATTTATGATTCTTTCGATGGAATGCTAGAATTAATTCAAATTGAGTTGAATTAACATTAAATGCTTTCGCGTCTAAATGAAATCTTCCAACGGTTGGATGAAAAATTTTTTTATATTATTGCAAAACTAAATAATTTTCATTGAACACACTTCTTCAATTGAATGAAATATTTTTTTTTTTTAATTAATATTAATAATAATTAAACGAAATTCATAATTATTATAATGAACTGCTAATGACGAATCTCAATTCCTTACGGAATTGACAATATTGACCTGCCAACTGCGTCAAGGAATTGAGTTAGCACTTATGCGGGCTTCGCCGTATCCAACTCCGCCGCGCAGTTGAGATAACAGAAATTCATTTGACTCAAAATTTTTGTTTTCTCAGTGTACCTGTTTTTAACGCTCAGAAAACGTTTGTTGAAGAATAGGCTATTTTTAGCCCTTTTTTGGTCCCTTTTAAGGGCCGCAGGAGGGCGGAAATGCATCTATAGGGCTTAAACTGTGGGAATCCTATTTTTTTGGTACATACTTTCATGTCCTAAGTTTTGGAGCTATTCCGAGAACCCGATTTTTTCGAAATTGTACAAAAAGTGGCATCACTGGGTGGAGAGAGGGGGAGAGAGTCTGTCTGTGGCATAAGACGGATGAACCGATTTCAAAGCGGTTATTTTGTTTCAAAAGGTAGTATTTGCGAGATGGTTCTTAGCCCAGTTTGGTGGAAATCGGGTATGCCGTCTCCAAGATATTCAGGTTTCATCAGAGCCTGTGTAGGGATCTCAGCCTCTATTACAGCTAGAGACTTGGAGTTTAAGCTGAAATATTTATAGTCCAAACCCCTCCCCCTCCAACCCTAAGAAAAAGCTCTCTCCACCAATGTTTCAGTAAAAAAAAAATTTATCAAAAAAATGTTCTTATTGTGTTAGGGTTTCTAAAATTTTTAATTTTATGTTTTAGATTAAATAATAGTTTTTTCCGGCAAGAACTCATGTTTAGTTCAAATAATAGAAATATTATCAATTAATTACACAAAAAAGCCAGTTTAAAACATTTAATACGTTCGTTATTAAAATATTAAATATTTTGGCAATATTAAAAAAAATAAATTATCTTAAATAATAATAATACATTCACACACTTAGTTGAAGAGACTGAGAAGAAAACAAGACTAAAAGTAAAGCAAATTAAAAACAAAACAAGTTTAGACTAAAACATCACGATACAACATAAGGCTTGGGCTTGTCAACACTGCCGGCCTTGAGTTTAGGTGTTCGGGTGTCTGTTGTAAGTAAACAAATAAACAAGGAATGCACTTAATGAATGTATCAACATCAAATTTCGTATTTAAAATAAACATCTACTGCGGACATGACCAGTCAAATTACAGCGATATCGGTGGAGGGGAGGGGGGAGTTCCGGGGAGGGGGCGATATTCATTTATACTTAGGCCCCCCCACAACCCCCTCTCAACATTTATGGACGCCACATAGCCTATTTTTCAACTTGGCTTTTAAGAATATTACATGTGAACTTTCATGATAATCCGTCTTTCCATTATGGCGCTAGTCAAATTTTTATGCTTAGGCCCCCCCTTACAACCCCCCCTCCCCTTCAAATTTTTGGGACGCCACATAGCTTATCATTCAATCGGGGCGGGGTCTAATGGATGCTACATGTGGAGTACCATGAAGATCCGTCCAGCGGTTTGGGCGTGACGTTGGAGCAAACTCACAAACAAACCCCGTTTCTGCTTTATTGATATAGAAGATTATGAAGGTCGGTGGAAGAGAACGGGGAGTTAACAGTTTGCTCAATTCAAAGTCCCAATAACTGCCGATGTAATGAATGTATCAACATCAAATTTCGTATTTAAAATCAACATCCACTGCGGACATGACCAGTCCAATTTCAGCGATATTGGTTGAGGGGAGGGGGGAGTTCCGGGGTGGGGGCCCTTTACAAAAATTCCAATAACTGCCGATGTAATGAACGTATCAACATCAAAATTCGTATTTAAAATTAACATCCACTGCGGACATGACCAGTCAAGTTTCAGCGATATTGGTTGAGGGGAGGGGGGAGTTCCGGCGTGGGAGCCCTTTTCAAAAATCCCAATAACTGCCGATGTAATGAATGTATCAACATCAAATTTCGTATTTAAAATTAACATCCACTGCGGACATGACCAGTCAAATTTCAGCGATATCGGTTGAAGGGAGGGGGGAGTTCCGGGGTGGGGGCCCTTTTCAAAAATCCCAATAACTGCCGATGTAATGAATGTATCAATATCAAATTTCGTATTTAAAATTAAAATCCACTGCGGACATGACCAGTCAAATTTCAGCGATATCGGTTGAGGGGAGGGGGGAGTTCCGGGGTGGGGGCCCTTTTCAATAATCCCAATAACTGCCGATGTAATGAATGTATCAATATCAAATTTCGTATTTAAAATTAAAATCCACTGCGGACATGACCAGTCAAATTTCAGCGACATCGGTTGAGGGGAGGGGGGAGTTCCGGGGTGGGGGCGATATTCATTTATACGTAGGCCCCCCACAACCCCCCTCCCGTTCAAACTTTATGGACGCCACATAGCTAGTGTATAGTCTTCAACAACGACGGCACACCGGCAGGATATCACTCAAACTCCAAATACAAGAATCTAAAAAACAGAGAAAATTATTTAAGTAAAAGTTAATAATTAATAAAATTAATTATTAATACAGAAAAGTTTCAAATAAATATTTTTGCTATCTTTGTAACTTACTTTATTTTCTTTTGTAATAATTTATATATATATATATCTATGGTCACGCAAAATAAGTTAAGTCGTAAAATGGCCAAAATGAGTTAAGTGTACTGTGATCATCTCCCAAGCCATCTGCGGACTGTGAAGAAGTTGGGAGCTCAGGTCTCTAATACTTTAGGAATTATAAAGATGTGGGTTTCTTGGTATCTCGTAAAATTGTGTATGTTCTCGGTTAAATCAACTTAATCTACTTCTTTGAGGAATCATTCACGAGATAACTGCATTTAACCATTTATTCACTACGGCAGACTATTTCAAGTGAAGAGGGCGTTTTCGGTTAAATCAACTTGCTCAACTTTAGAGAGGCATCATTCACGAGTATTTCAAAAAGTATGGTTAATAATTAGGTAAGTGATGGGAAATGATAAGGTAACTAAGGGAAAATCCCAGGTCGGTTTTGTTAGCAAATTCGTTTTTTTTCATCTTGGTACATATACAAATCAAAAAAAAAAAAAAATCGTACCGCACCGTCTGTAAGGCACGCCCCTTTTTCCATACCTGCGGACTGGACTACACCAACTTGTAGTAAATCCCCATTTTTAATTCCCTTGCCTAACACTTTTTGTCTTACCCCAACTAACCTCATGCGAAGGGCGTTGAGAAATAACGTCAGGACCCCAAAACTATAGATCCGCTGATCCTGACAACATATACAACTCAAACTTAACAATGATATACATGTTAATGTCTACATCTTGATCATATTTCTTCCTTCCAATGTATATATTTCCCCTAGGAATGTTTCTGGTTACAAATGTCTCATCTATCCATCTTGTTGTCGGAGGTCCTACACGTCTTGGTTCGTTTTGACATTTACCAAAGCCTGGTTTGGTCGGTGGGTGGGAGCCAGGCTGATTCAGACCTGACTCATCCCTACCCAACAGATATTTATCGTTAGAGACACCCTTTCAAACATTCCCTCCAAGATACAACTCTCAACTATCACATCTTTACGGTATCGGGTTTTTGGCAAAATTTCCCCAGCTGTACAAAGTATAGGGGAAGTTATGTCACCATTCAAAAATCGGATTTAGCTGAAAATCGATAGGTTGTCATTTTAGGAATTGAATTTAAATATGAATATTTCATGTCAATACATTCATTACATTGGCAGTTATGGGATTTTTGAGTTGGGCCACCCCTCTCTTTTGAGTTGAGCCACCCCTCTCTTTTGAGTTGAGCCATCCATCTCTTTTGAGTTGAGCCACCCCTCCCTTTTGAGTTGAGCCACCCCTCTCTTTTGAGTTGAGCCACCCCTTTCTTTTAAGTTGAGCCACCCCTCTCATTTGAGTAGGGCCACCCCTCTCTTTTGAGTTGAGCCACCCCTCTGGAACCCTCATCCCTTTCGGCTCATTCCACTGAAAAACTTCCGTTATTGAAAAACATATAAAATTTCGTGACAGAAAGGATTTTTTAAATTGTTGGATTCAAGGGATCTGAAAACATGAAATTCCGTTGAAAACTCCGCATCGAATTTCTGACCAATTACATAACATCCATATGAGGAAGTAAACATTTCTGTCTGTCTGTCCGTTTGTGAACATAACTCCCGATAGAATGAATGTTTCGACATGATATTTTATATATGTATCCAAAAATCTCTGAGGACAACACTTATTAATTTTCAAGCAAATCGGCCGAAGGGAAGAGTGGATTAGAGGGGAGGTTTAACAAAAAAAACTCTAAAATTGTTGTTGTAATGAATGTATTGACAAGAATTTTTCTATGTAAATTCAAAGCCCTCTATGGACAACATCTATTAATTTTCAGCGGAATCAGTGGAGAAGGGTTCAACTCAAAAATCGCAATAAGTACCAATATAATGAATATATGGGCACTGAATTTTTCATCATAAAATTGTTATTATTTCTGTGTCTAATGATTTTAGAATGATGATTCAATAATGGTGAGAGTTGATGTTTAAAAGATCGTTAAGAGCCTTGCGGAGATCGACCAAATGGCATAGCTATGTCTAAACATTCATTTTAAATGAGTTATTTTCTAAAAATATATCATTAGAATAAATATTTAGCTCAGTTTTACAATAAAAACGAAACACTATATAATGATGTCAAAGACCCTGATGACTGACCGCCCACGTTTAGAATACCGCCACATGTTTAGAATAAGGTGGCTACCGGAAAAAACATATTTATGTACTTTTTGAATTAACTGACGTTAAAACAGACTGGTAAGAATTGGAAACAGGATTTATAATCAGTCTATCAGATTGGCCATTTAGAAACTTTAGGTAGGTTAGAAACTTTATTTGTAATCTTAGTTACTGTACGTTACATTTTAGAAATTTTTAAAATTTTAAATCTGATTTTGAATTTGAGAAAGTGGTGTGTCACTTACTCCGCCCTCTTCGGCATAAATGAGAATTCGTGGTGCTCTGGTCTAGGTTAGATAATTTCATAAGTTCAGTATACGGCATAAAAAAAATAATAAAACTTTCATCAGTACCTTAACTTGAAGTGTTGTCCGAACATATGAAATTTCATTTAAAAAAATTTTATTTTGGCACCCCATAGCTCCCCTTTCCGTTCAAAATTTAGCCTATATACTAAATTGGACCATCCTTGATATAGTCTCCATGTTTCGTGGATATACTACCAATAGTTAAAGATCTAAATGTAAATTAATTTAAAAAACCGAGTCTTTCCACAACCCCTCCTCCATTTAAACTTTAGGGGTGCCATATATTGTTATAGTTACATTGTTTTCTTTCTTTTCTATATTGGGACCTGATGATGGGACTTAAGAACGTCCCGTAACATCGTTGGGGGATAAGACACATCCGAAGAGTTTTTTTTGAAAATAGTTATCTTAATTTGTATTAAATTGAAAAAATGTGTCTACTTATTATGAACGTATCTTGTATTATTATTATTATTTTATATATACTCATATATTTTTAAGTATTTATTTGTACAGTTTTTATTAATTTCATTTTACTTTTTTAATGGTTTTTATGTTACTACTAATCATAGATGTGTTAGACTCAAGTAGTTATATATCTAATATATAAGCTATCTTAATGTATAAATTCATTTGACGTATCTTATTACCATGTATTGGTTTAACGGAAATAAATTATTATTATTATTATTATTATAGATTTAAATTGGAATTCTAAGGATCCACAAGTGAAATTTTATGAAAATTCAATCAATGTCACCATATATATATGATATTTTATAACCCTATATCCCGCCTGTAATTCCACGACACACTCACAAACCCATAGTTAGGGGGATATTTTAAGTATAACATAATAAATAACGATGTATTAATATAATGTTGTATAATAATAATGTAGATAGAGAATGTTAAAATTGTTTAGAACTTCATGGACCCAAATAAGAAGCTTATAGAACAAATAGATTAAATGGAACTTTCTAGAAGCAATGGCTTCTATGACTTATACTTTAATATATTTTCTATATAAGAATCGTGAAATTATGTATGGTGTAATCATGATAAATATATATAGTAAGATATGGTAAAAATAATATGTAAAGATAAATACCTGTAGATATAGAAAAGTCAGGTTATGTATAGACCTTTTGGAACATAGGTCCAGAACATTCGATGGCGCTATATATATAGACAGTCACATATAGTTAGTCAGATAGAGCCATAGATAGTCAGTCAGATATAGTTGATATAGTTATTCAGTCTCACTCACTATTACCTTGGTATTGTAAATTCTTGTAAAAGCACAGTCTGTTCATATTATTTTATATCCAGTTTCTTTATTGTTCCTCTGTGTGAGCTGTTGCCCTGTGGTCTATTGTAAGTAGCAAATATATATGAATTTATGTAACTTGTCTGACTTCTTTAATTTTTTATTACGATCTGTCCGACCTTATTTAATACACCTAATAATACGGTAGCAATCGTAATAAGAGCTAGCTCTCATTTTATGTTTTGACCCCCCCCCCCCCCCCCCCCCCCCAAAACAACCTCCTTCCCATTTAAACGTTGGGGATGCCTAGGATTATATTGGGCTCATATGGATGCTACAGATAAAATTAAATGAAAATCCGATCAACGGTTAAAGAGCTAATTCTCATATTATATTTTAGGTTCCCCATTACCCCCTCTCCCATTCCGAATTTTGAGAGCCACATAGCCTTTATCCTAAATTGGATTATCCTTTAAATATCCTGCAAGTTTCATGAATATACGACAAACCTTTTTGAATTTGTTTCAGGTAGAAAGCCTATTTATCGTGAGTAGTGTGGCAGCCCTGTCTCATGTTCTTGATGGATTCCACGTTTAGAGTTGGCAGATAAGACCCCACAATTAATCACCAGATCCACATCATTGCCACTCTCAACTCACCAAATTAAATAACTATTTTTTCTCATATTTATAAAATATCAAGAGAAAAAAAAAGTTAAATACTTTAATTACTTTTAAATTAAGGAGGTCAAAAGTTGAAACACCAATGTTAACCCGTAACTGGTGACGTGGATTTTTTGTAACGTAACTGGTGACGTGGGGTTATCTATACCCAGGAAGGTAAACAGGCTCAAAAAGGTTCCCTGGTGGAGTGAGGAGCTTACCCTCGCTAAGAAGGTTGTATACCGCGCCAGGCGTAGGTACCAACGGTGCGGGAACCCGCTTCTGAAGATGTTAAGACGGGAAGAGTACCGACAACTGAATAATGCCTACAACCGAAGCATCGCCACTGCTAAGAAGGTAAGTTGGAGGAATTTCATAGAGGAGGAGAGTGTCAGAAACCCGTGGGGGATCCCTTACCGAGTCGCCACCGGGAGGCTGAGGCCGGTCGCCCCGGTGGCCTCCATCAGGGACGGGGACGTTTACGCCTTGTCCCTGGAGGAGGCAGGAAGGATGTACTTGGGGGTGGCCTTTCCGGCGGACGACCCGATGGAGGATACCCCCGCCCAGGTAATTATAAGAGAGACTGCCCGTACCTTGCCGGATACAGAGGACGCCCCGGACTGGGATGAATTAGATCTAAGCTTGGCGGTAGGGAGGCAGAGGAATGGCGGCGCCCCTGGGATAGATCTCATAGATGCCGCCATGATCAAGAAGGCATTCCCGGCCATAAAGGCGGATCTCCTTCATCTGGTCAACTCCTGCCTAAGGACATACCACTTCCCGAGTGCTTGGAAACAGGCACTTGTGTGCACGTTTGTCAAGCCTGGGGACAGGGACCTCTCCTTGGCGGCTAGCTACAGACCGATCAGCCTACTCCCAGTCTCCGGCAAGGTGTTGGAGACTCTGATCCTGTCGGGAATTCGGGCCCGGGTACAGGCCTTTGTTTCGCACAGACAATTCGGATGCATGAGGGGCAGATCCACTGAGGATGCGTTGAGAATGCTAAGGGCGGATGTCGAGGAGGTCAGAGGGAAATACTCTCTCTGCATCTTCTTCGATGTAGCCGCGGCCTTCGACTGCGCCTGGTGGCCTGCCATTCTCTTGCGACTACGGTCTGTGGGAATACCTAGGAACCTATTCGGGCTCATCTCCAGCTTCCTCAGCGAGCGCTCTGCGACAGTGAGACAGCAATTCACCAGCACTACAGTGAACATCACCAGAGGGTGTCCCCAGGGCTCGGTCCTCGGACCAACACTCTGGAACATACTCTTTGATGGACTGCTTCGTGACCTCGAGACTCGTGGACACAGGGCAATAGCCTATGTTGACGACCTAGTGGTCACGGTGCACGCTGATAGTCGTGCCACTCTGACTGCCCGAGCCCAAGCCGCGATCGACTCTACTGACACTTGGTGCCGACTGAACAAGTTAACCCTCTCTCCCAGCAAGACAGCGGCTATGCTGATGAGAGGAAAAACTGACGCCCGCCACCCCCTGGTTCTTGCAGTACACGACCGACGCGTTGAATTTCCGGCCGTGATCACGTACCTGGGTGTGGGGATTGGGCCGGGATTCAACGTCACGCCCCACGCTGTTGCCATCAAGGATAGGACAACAGCTACCTTTAACGCTCTGAGCTACCTAGCCCGAGCGACGTGGGGCCTACTAACCCGGTGCCGGGGGCCCCACCGACCACCGACAGGCGTGCGGCGGCTGCCCCCGGCTCCGGGACACAGGCAGAACAGAACCCCCGATAAGATCGTAAGAAGCCGGGAGAACATAGGGTGATGTGACCGACCCCCCTAAGGGGTCAGGAGCACCCGAAAAAAAAAAAAAAAAAAAAAAAATCTATACCCAGAACTTTTTCCCTCTCCCACGAGCTTAACTTGCGGGGTAAAAAAAAATATTTTAATTTTAATTAATTTAGTGACATGTATTTATGACCTCAAAAACATTTAAACACAAAAAAAAATTTCTAGGGCCCCAAAAAATTTTTTTATAAAACTTGCCAATAAAAACCAATTTAAGCTATAGAGTTGCTAAAAATCCCAAAATATAATTTGCAACACCTTTTGGAATAAAAATTGCAGCAATACTCTATTATTTAAATATAATAAAAGTAAAAAAAAAAAAAAAATTAAAAAAAAAGTTAATTTTTAATTAAAATTCCGACAAATCATTCTGCACATTCTTTACAGACTGGAATCATACAACTTCCACATATTGGCACTTTGCAACCATTGCAGACTTTTTTTTTTATTTTGTCAGATCCTCTGGGGCACTTCTGGCATCTTCCGGTTTTTTCCATAGTATTTAGTTATCTTTTTTTTTACTTTTTTTGGTAGAGGTTCATAAGATCAGACCCAGACGAAAAATCTGAGTCCAAAGTACGCGGCAGTGAAGTACTTGCCATTACCGATGGAAATTCGTCATCAGTCAATTCTTGTTCTGAATCAGTTTGATGATCACTAACATAATCACGAGATACATCTTCATCACCACTGCACTCACTTTCTCCTTCAAGTATTGACCATCAGAAACGATTTTTTAGATGCCATAACAATAAAATTATATGTAAAAATTATTCATAAAAAGTTATTTATAAACACAGTAGATAATACCAAAAACCCACAGAAAAAATAATAAAATAAAAAAATCGCGAAGTGCAAAAAAGTTACGTATCTGGTGACGTGGGGTGTAAATTACCCTGAACTTACATTTATTTGGAGCTGACACGAAATAACACACTAGAGAATCAAAATAATACACTAGGCAAGGAGGTCCAAAGTCCCCTGGCCTAGGTGAAATTTAGGTTAGGCAAAATTTAGGACTCCCACAGTAGAGTCGGGCTCATGTCCACCAGAGTGACGAAAGAGCGCTCTGGTAGTAGGCGATATGCCCTCGTAGTTAAAGCCCGGGCATGAGTCATAATATCTAACTCTACTTAATTTTTTTATTTTTTATTTTTTTTGTCTTTTATTTCTAAAGAAGCAACTGTTGCTAGGGTGCAACAACCAGCATCTATGAGGGTAGGTAAGTGACATGGTGTGAATGGCATGTGAGAGGAAGGCCACCCAGTGGTAGGTCCTCGGGACGAAAATTTATCTTAATTATTAGGACAAGAAAAGAGAAAAAAAAATTAATAAACAAAAAGGAATTGAATAACTTTGATGGATGGGTAAGAGAGATAATAAAAGTAAAGGAAAATAATGTAAACAATAAAATTAAAATAAATATTAAGAACGAATATAATTCAAGTTGGCAATAAGTCGCGGTTCCATCTTCTCTTCAACCTTCGTGGGGGGTTTTGTGGTAAGTGTTGAGAAGATAAAGTACGTATTTCTGGGTTTGTATTGTGTCGGGTACTGTGTGTATTATAAGATCGTTATGAAGTGTTCTGTTGTTTATATATGGGGGGCACTGTGATATCAGTCTGAGGGTTTTTGACTGAAACGTCTGAATTCGCCTTAATTTAAATTATTCTTTGATATAAATATCAATCGAATAACTAATTGTTCATTCAAATCGATCTTTTATTTTATCGAAATAACATTTTCTTTCGAAAATAACGCATTAATTTGGCAAGAATATTAACATATTAATTAAAGTTCAAAATACTTATTGTAGATAATAAAAAAAACAATGAAGTAGCTACAATGGCATTAGATTAAACAATTTTTATTTTAATCAACAACTTTTATAAAACAATATAAAAAAATTAATTACCAATAGACAAAAAATACTTCTGTAAAACTTTATGGAACAGTAGGCAGTGATCCAGCTTCTGTAGTGTGTTGTTTGGTCCTTGGGTGCCGGTTTATAAGTTTCTTGGTGGCATTTCAAAAGATGATCCCTTAAATTGGATCTGTTTTGAATAAAACTTTGCACAAAGTACATTTAGCACTTTTCCCATCATCAAAGTAAACGTTCTAAAATAACTTTCTTCAAAACTTATCCCTTTTAATGAAGAACAATTAATATCGATATTTATTTAGACATTATTTTAACGATATGTTTTTAAAAATTGTTGTCTATTTCAGAAACAACAATTGTCTATTTGCTGAAGATGGTAGCAATATTGAAAGTACTCCCATATATTTTGAGAAATAGATTTTTTCGAAAATCATACGTTTTTTTGTATATTTTTTATTAAATGTTTCACAATATCTCTGAAAAAAAAATTTTTAAGTAACATAAGTAAGTGTTGTTCCCACTGTTACAAGATGATATTTTATCTTCACAAATGGTCCGCTGAAGTTTAAACTCCACTCTTCACAAAGTGTTCTTCACACCTCACAAAGCAAAACTGAATTTTAATATGAAAGTTGAGAGTATTTCCATACTTCTAAATGTATGCGACTTGATAAATAATACACTCATGTAGGTTTATTTGATACTCAAACCAAGAACTGAAGACAATAGAAGCGAGTTGAAGAGATCTGAAGTGGTCCTATATAGAGATCTCAGCTGAGGCGAGGCATTCATTACAAAAGAATAATTATATCAGTCTGGGGGCCGGAGCCAAAATTCCAACTTAGCTGTTCGCTCCTCCTCAGAAAATTAATTTTCGTCCGGCGCCAAACAATTTTTCATCATTTTTTCTTTCTTAAAAAAAAATGAAAAAATCAGTTGGCTCTTCTACAATTTAAAATCGGGTAATCCATCTATTGGGAGTAGGATCGTAATCCCGGGATTAGAACTTGAACCCAAAATTTCGGGATTCAACTCTTTCAATCCCGGTATTAACGGGATTTTCGGGATTGATTAAAATTAAATCTAAATGTGTAAGCTTAAAAAAAATGGCTTTACAGTTAACATATTTATGCAGAAAAATATGCCCTTAAATAGCATAATGTTTCCAAAGAGTTATCGCCTCATCTTGACCGCAGCATGGTACATAAGTACCCAGCCGTATAAAAGGCCCTTTCGGCCTCTGCACTGGTCGGTGGAATTGTTTCACAGTTTAAGTACAATCCTCTTTTACCACTGTTTTCGAAAACACTCATTTCTTTCTTCAGCTGGCTCTCCAGATCTTCTTCCCTTCTCTTCGGTGAACTTTTGGTAGTAAATTTTTTTAATTTCCCGTTCAAGTGCATTTCTCATTGATTTCTCGTCATTACTGGGTCTGAAAAGTTCTTAACCTAATACTTTTGATTGTATTGTATTCGAAGACGAATGAAGAGTATATCTAGCTATTTCAAAAACCTTTCGGAAGTCTACTGAAATCTCAAATTTACATAAAATCTCTACTTGCCTTTTTGTAATATTATACATTATTGTTATGCCCTTAAAATATATCCCGAAAAAGTTTGTAAAAAGTGAAGAATGCCGGGATTCCGTGATTGCAATCCTTAATTGGGAGTTCAAGATCGTGGATTCGAAACCCGGTCGTGACCATTAGATTTTTTTTCTGGGAGATGAAAAAACATTGAGCACGTCTTTCTTCCTTTGGGACTCCCATAGTAGAGTTGGGCTAATGTCCACCAGAGTGACGAAAGAGCGCTCTGGTAGTAGGCGATATGACCTTAAAGTTGAACCCCGGGCATTAACAACAACATTAACTAACTATATACGTATATATATGATAATGATTAAACATTCGATGTGGTGTTTTCAATGAAATTTCATGTTTTTCGACCTCCAGATTCCAAATATGAAAACAAAAATTTCTGTCTGTCTGTAAACACGATAACTCCCGATAGATCGAATGTATCAACACGAAATTTTATACATGAATCCAGCACCTTCTACCGATGACGCCTATTGATTTTCAGCCAAATGGAAGGGAGGGGGGAGGGGGGGATTAGAAGGAAGGCTTAACACAAAAACTCTAAAAACTGCCGATCGATGGATCAACACAAAATTTCATATGAGTGACCTGAACCCCATAAGGACAACACCTATCGATTTTCAGCGATATCGACCAGAGGGAAGGTGGGTTCAGGGGAGGCGCTCAACTCAAATACTCTAATAAATGTCGATTTAATGAATTGATCGGCACAAAATATAGTTTGAGGATTTAGAGGGCCCTATGAACGGAGTATATAAGTCAACTGTTGAATATTAGCGCAAACAGTGGACTGATTTGGGAGGGGAGCGAAAAGTTAATTAATTAATTAATTCTGGGGAAGTACATTGCCGGTGATTTGCCGACAACTTTTTTATTTGTGTTTTAACCAATTTGTTTTAAGTCAAGAAACATAAATAACAATTACCAATAAAAACATTTTTTTAAATATACAGTAGAACCTCTATAAGTCGAACATCAAGGGAGACGCCGAAAAATTCGAGTTATAGAGTTTTCGACTTATGGAGGATTTCGACTTAGGCTGATTTTGATTCGACTTGTAGAGGTTAAGATTCATTCTAACTAATTTTGAGTTAGAGAGGTGAAATAAATAAAAATTCAAGTTACAGAGGTAACAAACATATTTATATTTATTATAAATCAACATTATTTCAAAACATCCTTAAAATAAAAAATACGTAGTATATGTAGGTATTAAAAAAAGTCAGTAATTTTTTTTTGCTTTAGATAATTGGTAATCCTATTTATTGTATACTCTAAATTGTTGTACATTGTCGGCAAATTCTTAAAGTAGGTAACTTATGTTTCTTCGAGCTATAGAGGTAATAAGTTTCAAATAATCGAGTTGTAAAGGTTGTAAAATAAAACATTGCTATGTTCGAGATACGGAGGTTCAATTTATTTTTTCGAGTTATAGAGGGAAAATATGTATCAAAATGGCTTGTAGGGACTCACTGATTATTTCGACTAATAGAGGGTTGAGATTTCGAGTAATGGAGGTTTTGGGGCTTGAAGGGAAAGGAACAAAACTGTTTTTCGAGTTTTGGAGGTTTTCGACTTATCGAGGTTCGACTTAAAGAGGTTCTGCTGTATAAAGTTAACAACTACATTTTTACACCAACAAATTTCCAAGTCAGAGATGTTGGCGCATTCTAATAAATATACGTTCACACTCTTCCCAACATATGTTGACAAAGACATCAGGAACTATAAAATAGTATGAATAACAAGCTAAGAATTAAATAATAACACAGAGAAGAATTAAAATAGATTTGGTACTTAAGGATGTATCTTTATATTGGCACTATGACTAATCTCATAAAAGTTACATAAAAAATATTTATAAACTAAATAATTTATGTTCTATCTGTTCTTGTCGTCAATTTTCAAGACGTTATTTATTTTTCCACATTTATGATTGATGTTGAGAGAAATATATATATATATATATATATATATATATATATATATATATATATATATATATATATATATATACTTATATAGGTTAGGTTAGGATTTATGACTCATGGCCGGGCTTTAACTACGAGGTCATATCGCCCACTACCAGAGCGCTCTTTTGTCACTCTGGTGGACATGAGCCCGACTCTACTGTGGGAGTCCTAAATTTTGCCTACACTAAATTTTTATTCACCTAGGTCTTTAACGAGTAGGTACCTGACATCGAACAGGCTCGGGACCATCGCTTAACGTCTCATCCGAAGGACGGCGTGCTTAAGTTTATTTTACTTCCCAGATAAAATAAACTAAGGGCCTCGGTCGGGTTTCGAACCCACGACCTTGAGCTCAGAAGGCAAGCACGCATACCACTGAGCTACCGGCGCCCTCTATACTTATACCTACAGCCAGTAACAAAAATGTTCGGACGGTTTGATTTTTCAATAAAAAATTATAATAATTAAATGAAAAAGTAATAAAAAATAATTTAAAAAATAATTAAAGCCATTTTTCAATCAAGAATAAGAATTCAAAAGTGGGTTAGGATAAAGGAAAAACAGCTTTGATTAGAACAAATAAATATTTTAATTTAATAAATTTTATAACAAGTAATGTAGGTAACAAAAATTTTCGGACAAAAATGTAAACAACTATAAATAAATTCAATGTTTTTTTTACGATTTCACAAATTCAAAAACCATAATGTTAATTAATATTTGGTTGGGTACCCTTTTTGTGTAATAACATCTTTCATTCGATTCGGCATTGATGATGAAACTAATTTTTTGGTGAAATTTGGAGATATTTTACTCCACTCTTCTAATAACTTTTGTTTCAATTCGTTTTTTGAAGCAATGGGTGTTAATCGAATTTTCCTGTCGAGCTCACCCCATACGTGTTCAATTGGGTTGAGATCGGGCGATTGGGGGGGGGTTTCATAACTTTAGGGCAATTATACAAAAGCCAAGTACGTACCAATTCACAGGTGTGTTTCGGATCGTTGTCTTGGTAAAAATGAAAAGTCCGTAAAATCCCAAGTTTTTCAGCACTCTTTTTCAAATTGCTCCTTAGTAATTCGGCATAAACTTTTCCAGTCATGGTGGTTTCAATGAAAACCAGTTCACCAATTCCACTAGACGCCATACACCCCCACACCATCACTGAGCCACCCCCATGTTTTACTATTGGTTTTAAATTTTTTGGATTCAGCACCTCATTACGCCTTCTCCAAATTTTGTCGCGACTGTCGGGACTAAATATATTAAACTTACATTCAAAAGTATTTGCTTGCAATAGAACAAACCGCAATAATAAAATATTCTTGTATCTGGTAACTCTTCACAACATAAAAAGAAATCTCAGGTCATGTAATGTCAGAAAACTAGATTTTTGTGATATGACGTTGGAAGAGAGCGACAGCAGCGCTGACCCTCGGCAGAAACCGTCCCTTCCCCCTACTCTATCCCCTCCACCTTCCCTCTAAAGAAACTAAGTACCCAATTTTTCTAATTTAAACGTTTTTTCTCCGATATTTCGACAAATAAATGTTTCCAGATCATGTCCGTTTACTTCCATGTAATATATGTATACATATACTATTACTTTACTTTTGTTTACTTCCCTATACATATAATATATGTATACATAATAATATGTACTAAAAATTTTGTAATCGTGTGAACATCAGAGATCAATTGCATGCGTGTGTTTATGTGAGAGCTCAAACGCTTTGACCTGACATCGTACAGGCTCATGACCATCGCTTAACATCCCATCCGAAGGACGGAGTGCTTAAGTTTATTTTACCTCGCAGATGAATGACATTACTCCAAAAAATTTCTGAATGATTCTGGAACTCTTTTGCGAAGCTCAATCTTTTTTTTATATTTTTTTCACTCACAAACGGTTTTTGGTACACTCCCATTATATCCTGCTTCTTTTAGAATTCTTCGAACATTTTGTGGGTGAACTTTCTTTCCCGTTTCTCTGTATACCTCGGCGACGATCTGAGGTGCACTCCTCGAGGGCTTGTTTTTAATTTTCCGGACAACGCTACACCTTTCTCGGTCGTTTAATACTCTTGGACGGCCAAAGGAAGATTTCAAATCTATCCGATCCTCGTGCTTATACCTTCGAATTACATCGGCTACGGTGCTTTTACTTCGGCCTACCATACCACCGATTTTGCGGACACTTAATCCTTTTTCATAATTAAAAATTATTATCTGTTGAACTTCGAAAGATGTTCGACCCATCTTGACAGCAGGAAATACAAATAACTACTGAATGCAGTAATAGAAGGATATAAACACATTTTATTTGTTCGGTATTAGCGGTTGGTTGAGAAGGGATTAAAGATCATGATCAGAGTCGCATTTGTTTACAAAACAAACAACAGGTGTCCAGAAAATTTTGTTACGTGAATTTCTTGTCTTCAATTATTAATGCAAAATTTCCTATTAGCTGTAAATGTTTAATTAATTGTTTTACGGCGTTTTGAAATGATTGATGATCTCGAAATTTAAAACTTTGCTTGAATTAAATATTTTGCCATATAACTATGTGTAACTGCAAAAGAAAAACAAAACTATAAATTGTCCGAAAATTTTTGTTACTGATTGTATATATATATTTTTTTTTTTTTTTTTTTGAGGCAATGATCATTTTGAGGCAATCTTGCCAAATTTTCCATTCTAAAAGAACCATTTAAAAAAAAATAATAATAATGAAAAACTAGATTTCAGAAAAAAAAAAAAAAAAAAAAACTTAGGTATATATATATTTTTTTTCTCTGAAATTTAGTTTTTCATTATTTTTTTTTTAAATGGTTCTTTTAGAATGGAAAATTTGGCAAGATTGCCTCAAAATGATCATAAAAATTGAACAAACTTTCAATATTGTCTAAGAAGGATTTATGTTTGATGAGATATCATTGTTATTATGGGCCAGGAGTAATGTATGAAAGTTGGATTGGTCTATACTGACACTCTGAGGCAGGAAGTGGCTTCTAATGGGGGAGTATATCGAACAGGATATTAACAGGTGGTATACGTCATCCAATTAGTTTTTATTACAGATTGAACAAAGATCTTGGGGATTAAGGGTGTATACATTATTTTTGTAACTGATATTAAGATAGTACTTGCCAGATAGACGGAGTTGAGCCAGTGCTTTGATGTGTGAGAAAGGAGCATTCAGATGTAGGTTGGAGTTGATCTGGGTTGTAAATATTGGGATAAAAGTTGTATCGGCATTCTAAAAGATAATATTTATCTTTATTCTTCAGATGATTCACAAATGCGTCTGACACTCTGGGCAGAGAGTTTTTTTAGCATTCCCGGATCCAAAGAACCCTAATAACTATCGATATAATAAATTTATCAATATAAAATTTAGTATGAGGATTTATGAGCCCCTAATTAATTCAACTCGAGGAGGGACCAAAAGGTAATTGTTCAGTTCATATCTGAAAAGTACATTCCCCATGATTTACCGACTTTTTTTATTTGTTTAAGTTGTGTCTTTCTTCATAACTTAGCTGTTCACTTTAATTTTTTTATTATTCTTGTCTAATTTATCTACTGTAGCACTATTTTATTAATTTTTGTCTTCTTTCTGATACATTATTTAAATGTTTCATTTCTTTATGACTGTATATATTTATTCTTAGGGGACCCCGGTCCCACAATGATAAATTTATTTTCATTTTCATTTTCAAAAAGGGTCTTTACCGTACAATTTCATTGTTAAAACACTGGTATAGGATCGAAAGAAAATAGTTGAACAATCACATAAATTTATTTTATTTAAAAAAATATATATATTGAAAAACTTGAAAACATATTGGGATAGACATTCCTATCTGCCACTGACCTATTCACAATAGACAATGCTACGAAAACGTTGTAGGCACCTCTTTTTCAGTGAGGTTTGCGACTCTAAAATTGTCTCATGGCCGTGAAAGCTCCACGTTCATTGGCTGACTCAGCTGGCCAATCATAGCTCATCTTGTATCCCCAGATCGGATATCCCGTATTTAAAACTCCTACCGCCCCACCCTCGACCGACACTAGACCTCTGCAAGTAAGTGTGTTAACGTCGTTCTTCAAATTGTGTGTGACGTTTGTGATTTTCAACAATACTACTACTAGCATTATACTTTTTAAAAAAATTGTATATACTTACATATACAAAATACCTTTTCTACATTAATTTAATATTTTTTTGTATATTCTATATTGGTGTGATTCGATATCTGGATTACATCTTCCCCAATCCTGATACAGGTTGTCTTGGTATGTAGAACATTTATTTTAATTTTAATTTCTCTAAGGCTCAATTAAGTAAGTAATTTTTTTATTAAATCGCCTTATGCGTATACTTAGGTACCATTTCTGCTGACACTTTGTGTTATTTTAACGCTGTTATCTATGAGAGCAGTGAATTGATTATGGCATAAACTATATTATTGGATGTTGACGGAAGTACATAGAATCAAACGGTTAAGCCTAATTTAAATTTTTTTTACACAGAAAATTCATTGTTTTTTTATATATGACCCAAGGGTTAAGTCTAATACGAAATACATAGAATCTTCATTAAGGATGTTATTATTCCTCATAAATTTAAAAATATTTTTACGATTCTGTTATATAAAAAGTAATTTGTATTGTAACTTAACATGACTAAAGTTTTTACTCAAATATTTTTCTTTTTAATATTAAGACTAGATATTTATAACTGTATAAAAAGTAAATAAAACAAACAAATATGCTGAGATATAATGGCAATTTCAGAATGTCAAGAAGGGAGAAATCACCCGGTGGTGACACTCCCTAGATATGTAGATAGTCAAATATAAGTTTAAAATATTATACTGAATATGTAGAAAAATTAATAAATGAGAATACACACATTTATAAATCATAAAATTAGACATTATTATATTACCTACTCTGCGTGATATTTTAACATTGCTACATTTAGATTTCTGTCGAATTTTCAGGAATGTTTAAAATAGGAGAGCCAATCTGTAGGTTGCCCGTTAAAAAATTAAAAAAAAAATTCTATACCCGTTTGTATAAACAGTTAGGATTATTCATGGTTATTGAGATGATATTGAATGTTGATGAGGTCAAAAGATTAGGGTTCGCGAAATTTTTCTGAAATAAATACGTTTTAACGAAGCGGTACAATAATTTTGTCATTTGTTTAAAATTACTTTCTCTATGATTGATAAGGACATAACCTATATCTATCTGTAGTGATATTGAAAGATGGCGGAAGTAGATTGGGTCAAAAGGTTAGACTTAATAACATTTCATAAAATAAAGATAATATGATCTAAGTCGTACCACATCAACCACCTAACAAGGCAGCCATTATTCTGTCTTTCAACTCTTTTAAACATTGGTACACTTTCGATAATAGTGATTTAACCAAAACTGTTAAGAATATAACCTATACCTTTAGGTGATATTGAAAGATGGCGGAAGTAGATAGGATCAAAGGGTTAAGCCTAATTTAAATTAAAAAAAGAATGACCTATTTTGTTTGTTGGCCGGAGCGGTGGTGGGGAGGGGTTGGGACTGTTATAGCCCACAGCCTTCCTCCATTTCAGTCTTCTTCCCGCCGCCTCCACGGTAGGTTAAACTACTGATTTTGTACCCTAAATTACAATAATACTGGGAAATAATAACATTTATTTGATATTGTATATCGAAACTTGACATACTAGGACTTATATTAGGCACTTCGAATTTTTCAACATTAGTCAAGTATACTTCACCTAATAAAATTGAATTTCCTAAGCCTAATTAAATAGATATCTCTTAAATAATAAAATATAATTACTAACAATTCATTTCATTTATTTTTACAACAATAAAAAAAACTTCACCTATTTATAGCTTAGATTCATATCTAATGTTAAAAAAAAGTCTACAGTAGGTCAAATATTCGCAAAATTAGACTTAAACATTCGCCAAATAATTCCACGGCCACCTGTAGGTCTTTCGTAATAATGAAACTATTAGAAACTAGTCATAAATTCCTATCATATATATTATAATTGAAAAAAATTATAGCATACCCAGACAACGAAAAGTTTGGGGAAGGGGTTTGTGAAATATGTGGTTTTTTAACTTGTGTCATTAATATTAAAGATTTTTTTTTTTTTCGTTTCTTTTTAATTAATATAAATAATTGTTAAAAAAATTATTGAATGGTAATTAGACATCATATTAATATTATAAATTAAATAATTTCTGAATGCTCTTTTAAAATTCATTATGAATTTTCATTTTTTCAATATTTCATTGCGTATTTTGAATTTTATTTTTTCTCTAAAATTATGCTTAATGGATCTTCGGATCGTTGCTTCTTTTTTATTTATTTTTTGTTAATAATTTTGTTTGTGCATTGTCCTTTATTATTTACAAAGTGTTAATTTTTTTTTTTTTGAAATTGAATACACTTCTGCCTTGAGTATTTTTGTGTTATAAATATAGGTCTGTAGAATGTTCGGTGGAAAGTTTCCAACTTGGTAGATTTGGTTTCGAATTACCATTACGTCATTCTTTGTCATGTGATCTCTTTTGTACTAAATTTTTTTTATAAATTTTTCTATTTTCTCTTTATAATTTAAGTACATTTTTTTATTTTCTTTTTTGGAAATTATTAATATTAATTTAAATAATTGTTTGTAATAGTGTTATGTGTAGTATTTTGGCACTTTCTCCAACGTTCTACACTTCTATATAAGCCCACCACAATGCCGCCTCACCTAAATATAGACAGCCCCCCTCCTCCTCCCACACAACAAAAAAAAATGTATAATAGATTGTGTTGGCAAGCTTGATCTTATATCTGTAGTCAGGTCATAGAATAAACGTTTGAATTAGGTACTTTAAATTTATTCTATTATCTGAATAAGTAGACCGAAATATTAGTATAACGCTCTTTTTCATTCCCTGATTTTAGAAAATAAAGCTATTATCTTTTGATTGACTTTAAAATTATTCTATCAACTAAATAAATGTAGAGAAGAAAAGTGCAGTTCAACTGGACTGCAGGGCAAAAAACAAATTAAGTCTGCTGACTTAATAGTTGCATTTGATCTTCACACTAGTCAAAGTACATGAGGAAGTTAAGACCAAATAACAAAACACTTTTTTAATTGAAGATTTAATGAAATAATTAACTATGAATAGCACTAATACTAAAAGTTTTCTAAATTATAAGTTTTAGAAGAAAATAATACAAAGAAATATAAATGGCAACACTGATTGCTAAACATGGTTTTCAGTAGTTAGTTATTATGACTCATCTTCATATTGCCTACTACCAAAGCGCTCTTTCGTCACTGGTGGACGTGAGCCCGACATTGCTACAGGAGTCCTAAATTTTGACTACCCTAAATTTTTATTAATCTAAGTGGTCTTTAACGAGTACCTGACAACGCACAGGTTCTTCACCATAGCTTAATGTCCCATCCGAAGGACGGCATGCTCAAGATTTTATCACCTATATAAAAAACTTTAAGGGCCTCGCCGGCTTCTTTTCAGAATATTCACTGTAACTCATTCTCATTTCATAAGTTTTTAAGAACATTTAAACTGCCCAAAGCTTCATTCTCTTGTTTTTATTTCGAATTATTCTTTCGAACATTCTTAATTAGTAATGAACGTTAATTATTTTAGGCTAAATTATAAATATCGGTAATAATTTTAACAAATGGAGACAACAGTAAAGTATTTTTTTTTTCAATGGTTAAAACTATTCATTTTTATTTTTTTAATTATTAAATAATTACTGATCAAAAAATTCTACTGTTTGTTCTATTTTTTTCGTGTAAACATAATTTTTTCCGGTAATATATTGTATCGATTTGATTTGAGTATGAGAGAAGTGGCAGCCCTGTTTTCTATTTCTACCCATCCTGCGTCATCCTCTTGCGTTCCAATCGGCCTAGCCACCTTTCTGGGAGGATGTGAAATCATCCACATGGAAATAGTATTTTTCTTAGACCAAATGGCGTCCTGAAATAATAACATTTATTTTTTTTTAATGTAAACATATTAATATATTTTTATGAAATTTAAATTCATTTTTATGTAGTGTAGCGGAATTGAATCAGTAAAAAATTGTATGTACAGTTTATACCGATATTACATGTTTTCCCAAACGCTGAATACCAAAAAATGGAAAACAATTTTTGAATCACTGTATTTTCCCAGTTCGAATTATTTGTTATTAACTAACTCCTCCGGTCGATTTGACTGAAAATCAATGCTTATCGTCCTTATGGGATCCTGGATACAGATATAAAAATTCATATCGATATATTTATTCTATCGGGAATTATCGGGCACACATAAACATTTTCCTCGAACGTCGAATTTCTGTCAAATTTTATTATTACTACGTATAGGGGCACTGGTAGCAAAGAGGTATCATACTTGTCTATTATGCTCAAGATCGCGGGTTCGAAACCCGGCTTATACCCTCAGGTACCTTAACTTTTGTTGGTTTTAAGAGTCCCACATTAGAGTTGGACTCATGTCCACCAGAGCGGCGTTAAGACTTCTGGTAATAGTCTGATATAACCTCGGAAGTTAAGCCCGGGTATGATTCAAAGAACAAACAAATCTTATAGCTAGGGGAAGCGAAGATCTCTTTGTGTAGTTAAATGAAATGTATCCAATCAGAACAACCGTATACTCTTTGTCTCAAATTTGGTCTTCTAAATTTAGAAACGGGCTTCAAAGTTAGTATTTTTTTTATTTTTTGAAGTTCTGTCAATTTATTATCTGAAATCACTATTTCGAACCCTCTTCAATATATGTGAAAAATACTAAACGTGCCTATCTCACATATTCTGTCAATATTATTTGGATAGTGAATTTCAAAAATATGAACCTGTTATATAAATTCGGATTTATGTAGGGGGACGAATGCTAGATCAGATGTGAAAGATATTAGAAAATCCTTTAATAAATGGTTCAGAATTTGAAAGCAGATGTTTTTCATTCCCAGCTAGTTTTCTTATTAATGTGTTTATGTTGTAGAAAACATATGAAAATTGGAAAACGAAATTAAAAAACAATAAGTAAGAAAGCAACTTCTTGTTGAATATTCGCAGGAAAAAAAATTGTTTTTCCGTGAACGCTAGAGCTAACGGTTCTTTACAGATGCTTTATCGCCATTAATGATCGCCATTTTGGACATGTTGCTCAAAAAAATTCAGATTTGTGTAAAGGCCTTAATTTGACACATTTCATATAAATTTTTCATAATATACCTTCAGACAATTTATCTTAAAATTATTATCCTGTCTGCGAGTTACCATTCTAGATTATTTTCCCCAATTTGGATGGTGTGCTTGAAATCGTTCGCTCTTTTGAATATTTTCAAAACTGAATTCAGAATCACCCTTTAATTCTGTACTTCAATTTTCCTGTGAACAATAACAAGCAATTGTGATGACAATAATAATAAATTATAATTCTTGGATTGAATATAAATTGTCCCTCTCTTAATATATTTTATCATTGTCTCCAAAATTTAAAGTAAATGTGACCAAAAAATATATTTTAAAAGTAAAGAAATGTGTGAATTTTCCTTACATAAAAGTTAAGCGATGGTCCCGAGCCTGCTCGATAAACCCTACACTAGATGAATAAACCTGAATAGTCAAACTTTAGGACTCTCATAGTTGAGTCGGGCTCATGACCTTGTAGTTAACGGCCGAATCACAATAACTATCAAAATCTGAAGTGAGAATGAATATATATAATTTTGCGCAATAGTAACACTAATAATTGGCAATTATCTCTTCATTATAACTTATAATACCCGATGATTCCAATATTTGCCATTGTAATGAATATATTGACACGAAATTTCAATGTAGATTAAAAATCCTATATGAATGACACCTATTGATTATCACCAAAATCAGCCGAAGGGGAGGGGCCTCAACCCAAAAACCCTAATAACTGCCGATGTAATGAATGTATGGGCGTAAAATTTAGTATGATACTTCAGAAACCACTATGTAAATCAAATATTGAGTTTTAGTCCAAACTGTTGATTGATTTTGGTGGGGAAGTACATAGACGGTAATTCACCGACCTAATTTTAGTTACATAGAAGTAAGAAATATCAGATTAATAATTAATTTTTAAAGACTCCACATTTAGCCCAGGAACGGTTTAAAAATAAGTCAGTCATAATGGGAGGTATTTAATACAATATTTTCTTCAAATTAGCTAGAAGAGTATTTAAAGGTATAGATTCTTTCTTCATACAAAAAATGTTTTTAAAAAAATGTGAAAGGGGAATGGATGGTTCCAAAAGTGGTCAGACAGAGGACCTAGTCTGAGAGGACCTGGCAGTGGTGCCAACAGAACTGCCTGCCAACGCTCCTTTCTTTGGCTACCACCTCTTCAAGTCTCACTGATTAACACACCTCACTGTCTCACTTAACAATATCTCAAAATAGATATCATTCATCTTTCTTCCACCATTTTTTTTTTTTTACCTCCCTATAATTATATTTTTGGAAAATATTTCAGTGACATTAAAAAAAAAAAAATATGCTGGCGTTTATGGCTACATAGTCGAGAGGCTGGAGATAAATACCAATCTTTAAATAGATTATACAAAGAAATGGAAAATATTTATTGGTTAAACATGCCCGGCATCGACCTATGAGGTCATATCGACTACTAGCAGAGCGCTCTTTCGTTGCTATGGTAGCCAGGAGCTTGACTCTACTGTGGGAATCTTAAAATTTGCCTAGTCACGTTTTGTTGCCTAGGATAGAGGGTGTTTAACAAGTAACTGACATTGAACAGGCTTGGGGTCATCTCTTATCGTCCCTCCCGAAGGACAGCATGCTCAACATTAGAAAATCTATCTGGCTCGGCCGATTTTGAATCCGCGATCTTGACCAGGGTGGATAAGCATCTTGCCTCTGAAGCCGTTCTTGTGTATTGAAGAAGGGTGGCAACCTGTAGAACGCCTGGCCTGCTCTTCTCGCCTAAATTAAAAAGAGAAAAACTATTTTGTTCTAATCTGCACTTAAAAGGTTTCCATTTGAAATATTTCCGATCTTGTTACCCCTTAGGTTTTTGTTTCTTTTATCAGTAAGGCAAAAAACCCTTGAGCACTCCGTCTTTCAGATGGGGCGTTAAACAATGGTCCCGAGCTTGTGCCACGTCAGGTACTCGTTAAAGACCCCTATCCTAGGTAATAACTTGGGTAGGCATAATTAAGGACTTATAGTAGAGTCGGGCTCATGTCCACCAGAATGACGAAAGAGTGCTCGGGTAGTAGGCGATATGACCTTAACAACAATTGAAAAAACTTAACATTTTTGCAGAGATATTGTGAAACACTTAAAAATAAAGGAAAAATGTTTGTTTACAAAAAAAAAAGTATATACTTAATATTGGAGTACTTTCGGTATTACTACCATCTTCAGCCACGACTTAACAAATACTGATCCCCCACTCTTCCACTTTTATATCTACACTAGTATTTGTTAAGTCGTGGCTGAAGATGGTAGCAATACCGAAGGTACTCTTAGGTTATATATATATATAATATGATTATAATATATATATATATATATATTCTATAAATAGACAATATTTAAAAAAAAAAAAAAAACTTACGTTTTGTTCTTTATTTTTTAAACAAAAAAAAAAAAAGGTTCAGTTAGTCCCATAAGCAGGCAAATTAATGTTTTATTTGAGCTTCAATTTTGACAAATATTCGTAATTACCTGAAAGAGCAATCCAAATTACTTTCAGTAAACGATACCACACAATTTCATAATGTATGCATTAAGTAGGTATGAAGAATTTTGGAAAGAATTTATGTCTCGTTTTGCTATTGTACAAAAATTCATCCCCAATATTCCTATACAAAATTGAGGCAAAAAAATAAACGTTAAAGGCATATTGTCAGTCCTACTGGAGGCGCACTCAATGGGCTTTAACTACGATGTCATATCGCCTACTACCAAAGCGCTCTTTCGTCAGTCTGGTTGACATGAGCCCGACTCTATTCATTCATCTTTAACGAGTACTCAACATCATAGAGGCTCGAGAACATCTGACGGGTTTCGAACCTGCAATCTAGAGCTCAATAAGCAAGAATGCTACCTCTGAGCTACCACCGCCCTCAAAAATCCAAAAATCATTATATCAATTTCTAAACCATATCTTCTTAGATTTCTTAAAAATTGTTATTATATGTCCGCGTTTGGAAAGCTCAGGAAGAGTAAAGGGGGGAGGGGGGGGGGGGGGGGGGGAGGGGGGCGAGGGGTGTTTGAAAAAGTGGAGGAGTGGGGGATTCTATTACCTTTCCTATTAATAGTAAGTTAACCTTAAAGTAAAGCCATCACTTGTTTTCGCATATAAAAATAAATAAAAAATTATTTATCTGGGAAGGTGAAAAACTTTGAGCATGCCGTCCTTCGGATGGAACGTTAAACGCCTGTACGATGTCAGATACTCGTGAAAGACCCCTACCCTACTTAACTAAACCTGGGTACGTAAAATTTAGGACTCCCACAGTAGAGTCGGGCTCATGTCCACCAGAGCGCTCTGGTAATATGCGATGTGACCTAGTAGCACGGGCATGAGTCTCAACTGACTATGAAACAAAGAAATGAGCATTTGCAGGCTAGATAATACACACATTGCTATGGCTAGCTCGGTCTGCTAGGGGGGGCTATGTCCCGTCCCTGTGTAATTTCATCATTTTTGAGCCCCTTCAATAAATTTGTGCATGTTTATGTGTATATGTAATAATGTTTTGTGACAACTAATAACTAAATACAATAACATTTTTTTAAATGAATATAAAGAAGGGTGAAAAATCTAAATTCAAAAAAGGAAAATAAGTACCTATCCATCAAAAATGTGTTCTTTTTATAGTATCTTGAAAAAATAATAGCAAGAAATTCAAGTAAACTAAAGAAATATAGATATTCATAATAAAATACATAATTTATATAATAAATAAATAGAAATAATGGCAATATAAAATAATATAAAGGTAATAAGAGAGAAAACACGTTTATTTATTTAATTTTTTTCTTGTTTCCTCTCTTATTACTTTTATATTATTTCATATTGTCATTATTACATTTATTTATTATACAGATTATGTACTTTATTATGAATACCATTTCTTTATTTAATTTCATGCTATTATTATTTGAAGTTTATATTTGATACAGAAAAAAAAAATGTCATTAAGACAATAGGATTTATTATTCTCCTTGGTTCTTCCCTTTAGATAGAGAAGTAATATCTTTAGGTAAACTCAGAATTGTATAAATATGCCAACCTAGCAAACTTAAATATTACTGATATTTAACATTTTCGTAGAGATATTGTGAAACACTTAATAAAAGTATTAAAAAAAACTAATATATTATTTAAAAATATTGTCTATTTCACAAGATATCTATATTAATAAAGCTGAAACGGGGTTTGTTTGTGGGTTTGTTCCAGCATCACGCCCAAACCGCTGGACGGATTTTTATGAAACTTCACATGTAGCATCCTTTTGAGCCTGATTGAATAATAGGCTATGTGTCGTCCCAAAATTTTGATCGGAAGGGGGGGGGGGGAATCATAAAAAAAATGCTGACTGATTAAAGGGTAATCGGATTGTCATGAATTTCACATGTAGTAGTAGTAACTATGTATTCGCTGTGGGGTCCGCTGTTGCAAGGCATTTACTAGCTGTGGTGCCCAGCGTTCCTAACTTCGTACTAGCTGTGGTGCCCAACGATGCCAAGTATTCACTAGCTGGGGTTTCCGCCGTGGAAAGGCGCATACTAGCTGTGGTGCCCAGGGGTCTTAAAAACTTACTAGCGTTACTATAGTTGAAGGACTATAAGCCTTATTCCTTATGAATAATCGAAAATTATAACATCATGAATGTGGTGTCGAAGGATTGAATAGACTTATAAAATATATGGGAGTAGTTTCGGTATTGCTACCATCTTCAGCCACGACTTAACAAATACTAAATGGAAGTGCAACCAGTTTACAATTCAAACGGTACCCTTCTTTCAGCCCCCACGGGTTTAAGTATCTGTGTTTTTTTTTTCATATATATTATTGTCATCTTTGTTTTATTTTATATATGCATATATATATATTTGTATTTTAATGAGCACATACTATTTCAAAATTTTTCTTTTATTATTAAGATTTCAATTTGAGACGAAATTTTTAATGTTTTTCTATATTTTAAGACTTAACTATACAGGAGGTACAGGGGAAAAACCCCGTGGGGGCTGAAAAAAAGATACCGTTTGGATTGTAAACTGGTTGAACTTCCATTTATTATTTGTTACGTCGTGGCTGAAGATGGTGGCAATACCAAAAGTACTCCCATATATTTTGTATATCTTGCGAGTGAAATAGACAAATTTTTAGAAAACGTTCGTTTTTTTTTTATATTTTAAAATGTTACTGTTGAACCTTGTACTAAGGATGGCGTTCGCTAAATCCGTTCTTCGCTTTTATTTGTTTTTATTAGTTTTTCCTCTATATCCTTTATTAATGCTCTTTATTTTTCACCCTTCTTTATTTTTATTCTCAATCTTTCTAATTTATTTATTTTGTTTATAATTTTTTTTCTGTCCTATCTAGAAGGGCTGTCCTATCTCCATTAAGCCCAGAGCAGACCAGACACTATGGCGACGAAAGGGCCCGCAGGGATGCAGTCGGGGGGGGATGATCCGGATCCAACCCCCTACCTCTTCGTCTCACTCGAACAGAAGCGAATGGACCAGACCAAACCGTACGATGCGAAGAAGGCTTGCTGGGTGCCTGACGAGGCAGAGGGTTTCCTACAGGGTGAGATCCAGGGTACCAAGGGGGACATTGTCTCTGTCAAACTGCCCAATGGTGAAGTGAGTATATCTACTAGGATATTTTCAAATAACTATTTTCAAATTATTCTATTATTCCATCTAATTGGTGGATTCATTTCGAATTATTTCATACAACTGTTGCTGGGGTCAACAACCAGCATCTATGATGTACATATACGCGTGAGAGGAAGGCCGACCAGTGGTAGGTCCTCGGGACAAAAATTCAGCTTAATAATTATGATACTTGAAATGTGAGCATATCACAATAAGAAAAATATTAATAAAAAGGATTTTAAAGATAATTTTGATGCATGGGTAGTTAGAGAGGTAATAAAAGTAAAGGAAATTAATGTTGAAATATATTAATAACGAAGATTTTGCGAGTTGGTAATAAGTCGTGGTTCCAACCAGGGGCGTAGCCAGGATTTTGAACAGGGGGGGGGGGGGGGGGGGGGTATAGACTCCCGGGGACACAGCCCGCAGTTTCCGTGGTTAGCGCTGTAGACGTTTTGTTATTAATTTGGGAGACTCGGACCCCTAGAAGCTCCCCCTGTGGTTTCTGTGCTTTTATAATTAAATGACTCACATCCAATAGCGTGCATTTGCTGCTGCTGCCTTTTGCGTTTTTACTGCGCATGTAAAATCAGCTTTAAGAGTATGAAGTATAACATAAATGAATATTTTGAACGAGGAAATGAAATGATCGAATTCATGTATATTTAAATAAATGTAATATGACTTGAGGGGGACACGTGCCCCCCCCCCCCCCCCTCCTGGCTACGCCCCTGGTTCCAACTCCTCGTCAACCTTCGTGGGGGGGTTATGTGAAAATAATGTACGTATTTCTGGGTTTGTATTAGTGTCAAGATTTCTAAAAATACTGTATGTAAGTAGTTAAAACGAATGGTAATCAAAGTACGAAGAAAAATGTTTTTTTTTTTAGTTTCTTTTTGAATTGTAGAATAGATTGTGATACATTTACATGAATTTAATCGATTTCTTTAATTTCTCGATATCTCATAGGGAAAATATTTGAATTCTCCAAATGAATGAATAACTTTATTGCTCATAAAAAATTATCTCACAGTAAAGAGTTCGAAACATAATGAATATAAACAATTTATAATATTAAAGACTAAGCACATAAGGCCAAAAAAAAAAAAAAAATACTAAACTAAAATAAATCAAAGCTGATAAAATTAATTACTAAAATAATGGGAGCGATTTCTTCGTAATAAAATACAATATAACCTGATTCTAAAAATAATAATAATACTGATATTCACTTGATGAAAGTGGTTTGAAAACAAGCAACAAATTGGCCTTTGGTTATCCCAAAATATATTTAAAATATTTTTATTGACCATTATTCAGGCATTTTAAAAACTTTTGGGACAAAAAAAAACATTGTATTGACTACGATATGAAATATAATGGTTATTTTGTCAAAGAAGTTTTGATATTGCCTTAATAATGGCGAAACGTCAATAAAAATATTATAAATATATATTTTGGGGATACCAAAGGCAAATTGACTTTAAGTGATTATTATACTGGTCTCAAATAAAGGATATTTTTCTTAAACTTCAAATACCAATATTAATGAAAAAGTTTTATAAAATAAAACAATAAGTTAGTGTTTGTTTCTTGGTGAAATAAATAAAAATTCAAGTTACAGAGGTAACAAACATATTTATATTTATTATAAATCAACATTATTTCAAAATATCCTTAAAATAAAATATACGTAGTATATGTAGGTATTAAAAAAAGTCTGTAATTTTTTTTTGCTTTAGATAATTGGTAATCCTATTTATTGAATACTCCTAAATTGTTTTCTAAGAAACAATGGTGTACATTGTCGGCAAATTCTTAAAGTCGGTAACTTATTTTTCTTCGAGCTATAGAGGTAATAAGTTTCAAATAAGCGAGTTGTAAAGGTTGTAAAATAAAACATTGCTACGTTCGAGATACAGAGGTCCAATTTATTTTTTCGTGTTATAGAGAGAAAATATGTACCAAAATGGCTTGTAGGGACGCACTGATTATTTCGACTAATAGAGGGTTGAGATTTCGAGTAATGGAGAGTTTGGGGCTTGAAGGGAAAGGAACAAAACTTTTTTTCGACTTAAAGAGGTTCTACTGTATATATGAAGCTTCTGTTTGACTTCTTCAAAATAATAATCTAATTATTTCTTGATAAGAAGAACATTGCAGGCTGAAAATCATCGTTAACAGTGATCTTGTTTATGTTTAAATTTATTTATTAATAACGTCTTTATCTCATTGAGCAGGAAAAAAACTTCAAGAAAGAACAAGTCTTTCAAGTGAACCCGCCGAAATTCGAAAAAGTTGAAGATATGGCTGATTTGACCTATCTTAATGATGCATCCGTCCTTCATAATTTAAAGCAGCGATATTATTCAAGATTAATTTATGTAAGTTTGTAAAGATATTTTTTTTAATTCAATTTTTGTTAAAATGTTTTTTTCTGCCAATATTATAGACAAAAGACTTCAAGAAGGATCTCGTGGGTCAAGTGAACCCTCCCAAGTTCGAAAAATGCGAGGATATGTCCAATTTGACATATTTGAACGATGCCTCTGTCCTGTATAATCTTAAACAGAGATATTATCATAAACTTATATACGTAAGTTTGATTTAGGCCAGTTTTTTTTTAATTTTTGTTTCCTGGATTTGAGAGCATGATTCCCTGCATCAACCTGCACTGAGACATCAGGTGTGAGGTAGAATGTAGCCTGCAAGTTGACAGCAAGGTGAACCCCTACGTATTGAAGACTATACCGACGAAAACTTTATTATTTATGAATATACTAATTTATTTTTTAAAGTATGCCAAAAATAAATTAATTGATAACTCCGTCCTGAGATAACAGGTTGATATACCTAATGCTTAATTCCCCATCAATAGTATAGAAGAAGTTATGTATTCGGTAAGAAATTCGATGCGGGATTTTCAACGGAAACTGTCCGTCTGTGAACACGATTACTCCCGATTGAATGAAAGTATCTACACCAAATTTTATATGTAAATCGAGCACCCTCTAAGGACGACACCTATTGATTTTCAGCGGAATCATTCAAAGATAAGGGGTGATTAGGGGCGAAGCTTAACACAAAAAGTTATTAAACTGCTGTTGCAATGAATGTATTGTCACGAAATTTCATATGTAAATTCAAAACCCAATATAGACGACACTTTTTAAATTTCAGCGGAGTCGGCACCCGAGAAGGGGGGACCCATTAATTCTGTACTTCAATTGTCCATTTTCCTGTGAACAATAACTATCAATTGTGATGACAATAATAAGTTATAATTCTTGGATTAAATATAAATTGTCCCTCTCTTAATATATTTTATCGTTGTTTTCAAAATTTAAAATAAATGCGACCAAAAAGTATATTTTAAAAGTAAAGAAATATGTGAATTTTCCTCACATAAAGGTTAAACGATGGTCCCGAGCCTGCTCGATAAACCCTACACTAGGTGAATAAACCTGAATAGGCAAAGTTTAGGATTCTCAAAGTTATCGGGCTCATGACGTAGTTAACGGCTGAATCACGATAACTAGCTATAAAAATCTGAAGTGAGAATGAATATATATATTATTTTGAGCAATAATAACACTAATTATTGGCAATTATCTCTTCATTATAACCTCTAATACCCGATGATTCCAATATTTGCTATTGTAATGAATGTATTGACACGAAATTTCATATGTAAATTCAAAGTCCTATATGGATTGATTATGACCGAAATCAGCTGAAGGGGAGGGGCCTCAAAAACCCTAATATCTGCCGAATATATCGGCATAAACTTTAGTATGAGGTTTCAGAAGCCACAATGAAAGTCAAATATTGAGTTTGAGCCCAAACGGTCGATTGGCTTTGGAGGAAAGGACGTTTGTCGAGTGAACAGAAGTGTCGTGCACTTACCTGCAAACATAGAGAGATTTAAGTCTTGATATATTTTGAGGCTTGAAAGAAAATTCAAATATGTACTGTTATCCCAGCCAAATTTCAGAGTTTATTAGTGTTGCCATATAAACTGAATTTATTTTTGGCATACTATTTTTTTGAAGTTCCTATTTAATAATTTTGTCAAATGTTTGTTAAAAACTCTGATGAAACAGAGATTTTTTAGTTTGATTTTGTTTTCATATCCTTTTTTACCCTTGTTTCATCCAAATATATTCCTTTCCTTAAAAATCTGTTTTGAAATATTTATTTTTTATAGAATTAAATAATCAAAACCAACCATAGTGACAGTGTTGGGTTTTTTTTTTGTTTTTGTATTTTTTGCATCAGTTTTTAATCCCTTTTTCAATCAGAAATATCCCTTTTATTGTAAACACTTTGAAATAAAAATACAACATGAGATTTATGTACGTTTTTTATTATTAAAAACAAATTGAAATTTATTTTATTATTATTTATTTAGTCTTTTTTTATAATAAAATGTTTATAGTTTAGGCCCTGAAAGAAAGGTATATAAAGTTTTTTATGTGAGTCGAGATTCTGTTAAAAAGCAAATATACACTTTTTTTTCTCAATTAACTTTTCAAGAAAACCTAACGTTTTATTCTTCATCAAGGTCGAACTTGATAACAATAATCTATAATTATTCTATAATAATTTGTTCTTTTCTAATTCAAAATAGTCTACAACTTGTACTTTTTTTTTTTTTTTTTTCTCCATTTATTATTTTTTCAATTGTATATTTCTATTGTTTTTTTATTGAATTTTAATTGATATGTTGTTGTTTAGACATATTCCGGTCTGTTCTGCGTGGCTATCAACCCCTACAAAAGATTTCCCGTATACACAATGAGATGCGCCAAGTTGTACAGAGGCAAAAGGAGAAACGAAGTTCCACCTCATATTTTTGCCATTTCTGACGGTGCCTATGTCAACATGTTGACTAGTAAGTTTTGTACATATGTAGCATTAGGTGTTGTAATAAAAGTTATCTATTTGTTAGAATTATTTGAATAATAGATATAAAATATTAATGATTCTAAATAGCATCGAGTTTAAGGGTAATGTAGGTTTTAAGAAATTAGGTCTATTGAACTGTCTCAATGGCTGCGCTGTAGGTGCTAACGGATGCCCCCCATAGGCTTGGTGTTAGATGGTGTGTTGCCTCGTACTACTGTAGACGCAGCATTGCCCATAGTAGGAAAATGGCAACAACGTAGGTCACCAATTTGGGTTTTCTGACTTCCGAGTACCGTGGGTACAATCTGACCAATGGATGTCACAGATATTATCAAATCAATGAGATTTTAACTCTAAACGCTTCTTCTTTAGAAGGAAGAACAACCCAAACTGTTCATATGGAGGCATAGAGACTGCAGAACATGTAGTCTTCGATTGCCCGCTGTATGACCAGGCCAGGGTGGTGTAATGAAGTAATTACATATAGCTCCCCCCCCCCCCCCCCCCCCCCACCATTATATTGGTTCGGCGTTTGGCCGCCGGCGCGCTGTGCTGTGGGGACCCGAGTGACCGAACTTATATTCTAATCACTTGCCTCCTGATATCTTTATAAGAGACGTACCAAGGTCGTATATTGAATATTATATATTGAATGAGATATTTAAAATTTATTATATATATATTTAGAGGGAATCTTTTGTGTATAGATATTTGTTGGTCTGGTTTCTTTTTCTTTAAGTAGAAGTTTTATTTATTTTAAATTGAAGATTATATTGGCTTGGTTTATTGTTTTAAATAGATTCTTTATTTTATATTAAACCCATTTTCCCAGCAGAATTGACGACACCGCAGAATCCAGATATTATCAAGGAAATATAGGTTTTTAAGGGAATTTTTTGTCTGTTTTTCATAACTGGAATTTCCAATTCCCGAATTATATTTTGATTTTCCTCCACCTTTTCCACGGCTAGAAATACGGAACATTATAGTGGAGTTAATTCGTGAGATCGGATCATACGTGGGACTGGATCTGCGGTGACGGAGACCAGCTACGCAGTGTCGGCTTCTGATGAACAGAACAAAAGCGGTATGATGGGCTGGAGCGACCACCACTGACCACGGGTCGCCCCCTGTCCGCTGTAGCCTCACTAAGCACTACTCTGATTCAGAGCTACCCCAGCTATGCAATGTAAAGAGGAAGCGAAATCGGTCAGAAATTCGATGTTGATTTTTCACCGGATCAGTGGAGGGAGGTTCAACTAAAAAAAAAAAAACTGTAGATATAAAGAAAGTATCGACACAAATTTTAGTATGAGGATTCAGACGCTCCTATGTAAGCCAATTATCGAGTTTTATTCGTTTTAGGTTATTCACAAAAGACTTTTTTTGCTTAGCAGATCTGTGTTTTATCTCTAAAATATATTTTATATTATACAAATACACCTTCTAACAGTGTTATTTTCTTCTTTCTTTGCAGACAAAGAGAACCAGTCTATGTTGATCACGTAAGTTTATTTAGTATTAATTTATATATTATATATTATAATAGAGGGCGCCGGTAGCTCAGTGGTATGCGTGCTTGCCTTCTGAGCTCAAGAACGTGGGTTCGAAACCCGACCGAGGCCCTTAGTTTATTTTATCTGTGAGGTAAAATAAACTTAAGCACGCCGTCCTTCGGATGGGACGTTAAGCGGTCCCCGAGCCTGTACGATGTCAGGTACTCGTTAAAGACCTCTGCCCTAGGTGAATAAAAATTTAGGGTAGGCAAAATTTAGGACTCCCGTAGTAGAGTCGGGCTCATGTCCACCAGAGTGACGAAAGAGCGCTCTGGTAGTAGGCGATGACTTCGTAGTTAAAGCCCGGGCATGAGTCATAAAACTTAACCTAACCTATTATTTACTGTTTATTTTAGCTTTTGTATTTAAAAATGCGGTCCGCGTTTTGAAATTTAGAGCGTAATGAGCACCACGATTGCCAAAAATGGTATCGACCTCTGCCTTAATTTACAAAAAATGTTTTGTAACTTATTTATTTTTTTCCTGCACAAGTGGATCATCGATTTAAACTCTTTGCAGCCATGTATAAAATGTTCCTCGGTGTTAAGCAATTTCTATTTAGTTCCTAGATTTTATAGGTTAGGTTTTTTGACTCATGCCCGGGCTTTAACTACGAGATCATATCGCCTACTACCAAAGCGCTCTTTCGTCACTCTGGTGGAGATGAGCCCGACTCTACTATGGGAGTCTAACGAGTACCTGACATCGTACAGGCTCGGGACCATCGCTTAACGTTCCATCCGAAGGATGCTTAAGTTTATTTTACCTCCCAGAAAAAATAAACTAAGGGCCTTGGTAGGGTTTCGAACCCACGATCTTGAGCTCAGAAGACAAGCACGCATACCACTGAGCTACCGGCGCCCTCCCTAGATTTTATATATCTTTTATTAGATGTTACAATCAGATATATTTTAATTAGTTATTTTCTTTTATAAGGGAACGTTTTATTTGTATTTGTCCCGTCCGATAGGGATATATAATTTTTGGCAAAATATCTTTTATTGTATTCGTTTTGTCTATTTTTCATGTTATTATCTAAATCTTCATTTTCGCCCACAGAGGAGAGTCTGGTGCCGGAAAGACTGAAAACACGAAGAAAGTCATAGCCTATTTCGCCACTGTTGGTGCCAGTTCAAAGAAAGAAGAAGTTTCCGAAAAGAAGGTAAATTTTGGCATTTTGATATAATAATATATGATATTGTTGTTGGTAAGATACAATTGATTGTATACAATGGCGTACAATGCCTCACAAGATCTATCAGATGTGTGTGACGTCTAAACATTTCAGGAGAGCATGAGCCTCCAGTTTTATTTTTATTTTCCCATCTATAAGGGTAGTAAGGGAGAACGACATCTATTAATTTTCAGCGCAATCAGTCAAAGGGGAGGGAGGAGTAGAGAGGCTCAACTCAAAATTTCTCATAACTGCTGATGAAATTAATGCATCGACTTGAAATTTTATATATGGCACATTTTAATTTTCCGCGAAATTGGTCAAAGGGGGATCAGAGAACATTGACTCACCCTAATAATTGCCACACAAAATTCAGTATGATTTAGAAGCCTCTATGTAAATCAAATATTGAGTTTTAGCCTCAATATGGTCAATAGGATAGAATTAATATAATATACAAATAATGAGAAGTATAAATCTTAAAGCATCAAGGTATAGAGTAACAAAATAAAAACCTACTTACCCCATCCATATAGCGTAGCGGTTAAAGAACAACTGGCATAGCTCAAAGGGGTGAGGATAGCTAGGTTCACTCACTCTACATACAAAAACATTCATTCAAATATACACAACTATAAAACAAATCTCTACATAATAGTAACATATCTCTACAATAGTATAAAAATCACCGCATAGCCAAAGGAATTTATGTCATAAAATTTATTTATATAATAAAATATAGTCAAAACATAGAATTTTGTTGAAAACTCCACATAAAAGTTCTTGACCGAATATCTTATACGCTTCTTATAGATGGGGAAGTAAAATTGTGATGGTGTTTCTTTCATTTTTGTAACTGCAATTTTTCATTGAATTTACTGATTTTAATGAGAATATTTTCACACCAGAAATACAATATACTGAGATATACAAAACACATTTTTATCATATACTTTATTTTATTTATTTTTTTTGTTGTTTGTTTAACTTGTAGGGAACATTGGAAGATCAAGTCGTCCAGACCAATCCTGTACTTGAAGCCTTCGGTAACGCTAAGACAGTCCGTAACGATAACTCATCTCGTTTCGTAAGTTCACTTATATCATCTTAAAGTCCCCTTATTAGGAAATGGCCAGTTTCTCCCTTTATCTCCACTCATATTCAGCTCTTTGGTCTGTCACCACTGCTGGTCAGAGGCTGGCAGAGCGAAGTGGCTCATCGTGATAGTGTTTCGAGGGATCTCGAGTTGAATTTATTTATTTATTATTTTGTGCTTTTTATTTATTTATTATTTTTATTCCCCTTGTATATATTTTCCTTATTGTTTATATATTATTTATTATTTTGTACATATCCTCCACCATTTTAAAGAGACATTTGTATTTATATTTCTAATTATTATTCCTTTATTTTTTATTTTTCTTGCCTTTCTTAACTTATACATATTGCATTTATTATGTTACCAATTGTAAATATGCTCAGTAAAATTTAAAAAAAGAAAAGCTTCCCCTTGTATTTATTATTGCCATCATTTTTCGTGACACTAAAATTGGTATTTGTGTTCCTAAATAGGGTAAGTTCATCCGTATCCACTTTGGACCCTCAGGAAAACTGGCTGGTGCTGATATTGAAACATGTAAGTTGGCATTTATATTTAAATAGCAGGTTTGCCCGGCATTGTCTGGAAGTAATTTTGTTTATTATGCTACCATCCGCTGTGATAATTAAAAAATGTAAAATAAAATAAAATTTAAAATAAATAAATAATAAATTACATATACTATAGAAATTGTTGCTAAATTTTGATTTCTACAGTAGTTACCGAAAAGGGCGAAGAAACTTCAGAATAAGAAAAAGGTGCAACTTTAAACGTTTTTTTTCCAAGAACTACTTAACGTATCAAAAATCTGTTTGCACAGTTCATCCTTGTTTCTTTAGTACTTTAATAAAATGTAATGAAACTTAAGGGTCAAAAGGGAACCCCGCCCTTCGAAGGGCTGTTTGAGCCATTAAAAGGGTCATTAATGTCTTTTCGAGGACGCCATACTATAGCTCTCAGCGAGTGCTACAACTTTAGTCCTATGCACAATTTTAATATCTCTAACCGTTTAGGAGTTATTTCACTAGTGGCCCGCTTATCTGGGCCATCCTGTATAATAACTGCCGATGTAATGAATGTATTGCCACAATTTAGTATGATCATTCAGAAGCCACACTGATGGACAAATATTGATTTTTAGCGTTAGAAGTTGATTAATTGAACTTTTTCTTATATTGTCAATATTTCTGTGAATGAACAAGATTCCAAACCGATATATCGTTAAATTTTCATGACTGAGGATCGTGGCATAGACAGAAACTATATTTCAGAAATATATATTTATTAGATATGGTTTATAATTATTTTATACGTTTGCAGACCTGCTGGAGAAGGCCCGTGTCATTTCTCAACAGACCCTGGAACGATCCTACCATATTTTCTACCAGATCATGTCTGGAGCTGTCAAGGGCGTTAAAGGTATGACCACCTTCATTTATTTGTATCGTCATTAAAAAATAATAATAATAATGCTATATAAATTCTACTTTATTTATTTATTTTTTTAATCGATGAATTGTTAATTCAGTTTATGAAATAGCTTTCGTGTTTTTTTTTTAAGTTGGTATTTGACAGTTGCGGGTTTGGGTTTGGTTCAAACAGCATCATCCAATCCAGGCCCGTGCGCAAGGGGGGGGTTTTGGGGGTTCGAACCCCCCCCCATTAGGACTCTCCTGTACTTTATGATGTACTTTGACTTCAAGCTTGAGTCGAGTACTTCAAACAGAAAATCAGGATCTTGGTGAGGCTGTTGAGTTAGCCGATGCTGCAAAAGAAGAACTGACAAAAAGAAGAGAAAACGCCACAGAAAACTTCAGAAAAATTTTCGAAACTGTAAGCCAAATCAGCGAAGAATACGACATTCAATTGCGAAAACCAAGGACAGCTTCAAGACAAACGCAACGTTCTAACGTGCAAACTGATTCAGTTGAAGATTATTTTCGAATTACGATTTATATACCATACCTTGATTCGTTTGTGACACATTTACAGGACCGGTTTCTGAATCATCGCAATATTTTATCGAATTTCGCTTGCCTTTTTCCGAACAAAATGAAAAAATTTGATGAAGAGTCATGTGAAAAATTATTCGAACCCTACTCTTCAATTTTGCACGATGATTCGCGTGACGCATGGGTGAATGAAGTCATACTCTGGAGACGACGCATTATTGAAAAGGACATCAAAAATTCTCTCGAAGCCCTTGAAATTTGCAATGCAGACGCGTTCCCGAACGTACACCAAATGCTTCGCATTATGGCCATTTTACCCGTGACGACAGCGAAAAATGAACGCTCCTTTTCAACATTGCGTCGTCTGAAAACGTACATTAGATCGACAATGTCTGAAGATCGGCTCAACGGCTTAGCCTCCCTCAATATACACCGCGAAATGGAGATAAATGTGCAAAAAATTCTGGAAGAATTTTTTTCGTTACCTCGAAGAATTAATCTGTTAAGTAATGAGAAATAAATATGAAGTTTTTACATGCAAACGTCTTTAAAAAATAAAATAACAGTTTGTGTGTTTTTACATATTATTGAAAAAAAACTTTTATTTCAAAACCCCCCCTTAATTGATTTCTGCGCACGGGCCTGATCCAATCCAATTCATTGTTGAAACGTCTGTCATGTTAGCACATGATTAGGGTTCAATCGATACCATAAAGTATCGATACTTTCACTCATGCGTAGTATCGAATTTTAAACCATGTATAAAATATAAACCTATATAATAATAATAAAAAACACAATAAAATTTGAAAGATATAAATGAGATATTGCAGTGGGCATAAGAAACAAATAAATCAAATCGAATAAGATAAAATTATATTGAGAACATACTGAATGTAACAAAAAGCCTTATAAAATAAACATACAATTTATTTTTACTAAGGATATAAAACTACTGGAGACTGTTCGTATTCCCACAATATTAAACTTTTATAAAACACTTTTTGCAAGTCGCTGAGATCGAATCGTTCTTAGTGTAATAAATCCACATTTCCGCCGTAGGACGAGGCATTATAATTTGTAATTGACAAAATGGAATGTAAAATAAAATAAAATGCTGAAATCGTTATCATGTTCACGGTTCTGTGAAATTAAACAAACGTATATCTTTATAAACGATAAACCATTTGATGTAAATAAGGAAGCATCGCACGTCACACATGAGGTTATTACCATCGATATATATCATTTGTCCGTGGACCGTAATTTGAGTTCAGTATTTTATTGCAACAACAAATAAAAGAAAATTGTAAGAAATTAAACGGTGAACGTTTTTGATGAATTGAAAAATTTATATAATTGTTTTTATTTGTTGAAATTTGAAACGAGTACATTGAATCGATACAAGTAATATCTTTTCAAGACCACAGCAATGTATCGATACCAAAAATACTCCTATATATACATGTATTTATATAATTTGTAATAATTATATAAAATATATATATATATAATTTAGATTTAATCATGTTTCTTTTGTTGTTATTGCCATGATGAAAATGGCCTATAAGACAATATGTCCCCTTTTGAAGAACATTTGCTGTGTTCGAAAATAGTTGAAAAGATTACTTTTACGTAGTTTATTATAGTTTAATGTTTTATCTGTTTAAGTTAACATTGTTTCTATTTTCAGATGTGTACAGATGTTTTTTTTTTTTTTTTTTCTAGATCAGGGTTCATTGATGGAATTAGGGACTTGTACAAATCTATTTTTTATATAACAAAAAAATATATATAAAAGTAAGAAAGGTTTGTGCAGTCTGATAAACCCAAAAGACTAGTTTGGAGATGGGCTGCATACTGCAAAAGTAATCGTAATACTCGAGTAAAGTATTTAGTACTCGGGTACTCTACTTCTCAAAAGTAACGGGTTAACAAGTTGTTGCTTCTCAGTAGCTCTCCAACAAGGGAGGTCCTTCGGGTAGGACGATAAGCGATTGTGACGGGTCTGTATGATGTCAATTACTCGTTGAATACATGAATAAATCAGGATAGGGAAGATTTAGAACTCCTACAGTTGAGTCGAACTCATGTCCACTAGAGCGACGAAAGAGCGCTCTGGTAGTAAGCATATTAATTTTCGTATTTCAGTGCCTTTTTTTAAATTTATTTTTATTAAACTGTCCTTCCGAAATGCCCCTGATCTAGACGAATATACATTTTATTGTTTTATGTCTATTCATTAGTAAATATTAATTATATTCTATTAAATATTCTTAGATAAATAGAAATTCTATAGAGAATGTTGTGATTTAGAATGAAATGTGTGTGAACTGCTGTGATTGTGTATCAAACATATTGTTGATTATTGATACCTCAAACTGTTACTGTTATTCTGTTCCGTTCCTTGCCATCTCAGACATGTGCGAGCTGTCCAACAATATTCAGGAGTACCACTTTATTGCCCAGGGAAAGACATCTATCGCTGGAGTTGATGATGGCGAGGAAATGACTTTGACTGATGTAAGGGAAAAAAAAAAAAAAAAACAGAAAACAATCCACACACAAAAAACAGACAACCACACACAGGATACCCAAAGACGACAGGGGTTATCCTAATTTTTATTTATTTTTTATTTCTATGTTGTTGTTTTTCTTATTTTTTTTGTTATTATTTTTTTAAGGATACTTTCAACAGGGCTAAGCTTTAATAGAATAGTTCAAAAATGCCCTTTTTTCAGCTTTATTTCATTTTTTTTTTTTTTTTTCTGTTCATTTTTTGTTCATTATGTTAACCCAAATATGTGTGTGTGATATTTAGAAAGTTGTCTACTATCAAACAATATTCGTGATTACCACTTCGTCTCGCAAGGAAAGACCGTGATTGCGGGTATTGATGACGGTGAAGAGTTCCTTATCACAGACGTAAGTTCCCCCTCGAGGGGAGACACCTGACTTGGTCCACATAATATACTTATACATAATAATACAACTAAAAATTCTATGTACAAAGTATATATTGTATTTAAAAAAAAAAAAAAAAAACTAAAATCTTCAGCTTTATTCCGTCTACTTATTGTATATTTACACAAAACTGAGTAAACAATTACAAAATAAAATTCCTTAAGGACAATACCACTACAGAGTACAGGAGACAGTAACGACAAAGCCATGGTTCCACCCACATAGTAAAACACTGACGACTAAACAGGTCATATACTTGACACGACTGAGGACCGGACATGCCAGAACAAACAAATATTTATATCTAATCAAAATAAAACCATCCCCCAACTGTGAACACTGCGATGAGACTGAGGACGTAGTCCTCATTTTCACCAAGTGCAAAAAGTACTCTACTATCCAACGAAAATACATTTCTTAAAACAATAGCTAACATTAATAAAATGGAAAACGTTAACAAACTCTTTAAAATAATTACCAATTCAAAAATAGAATTGTAATAAGATAAATAGACTCAAAAGTCAATTCTTCCGGGGGGGGGGGGGGGGGGGGGGGTACGGGTACACTTTTTTGATCAAGCCTTGCTGCTGTGTGCCTACTGATGGGCACCAACCGAGTGGATATGAAGAGAGAGTGGTCCGGTCATGCCATCCCTTGTCCCTGGGTCTAGTTGGCTTCGCGGGTTGGGTGCCCCGAGGTTCCCGATCTGGTCCTCCCCCTTACCCGAACATACTCCCTCCGACTTTATAGGACTATAATTAGTCTTACAGCAAAATAAAAAAAAAATAAAAAAAAAATAAATAAAAAAAAGAAAAAAAAAAATTCCACAGATAGCAATGTTGCCACTCTCTTCTAAACTTCCCCTTTGTCTGCTTTGGCTGAAAATGATGTCATGTTTTTCTTATGAACGTCTAGATCTATTTATGAAATTTTTCCCCTATTCCTCACGCTGGGTAGGGAATAACGTCGAGCGCATGGATGCAACGAAAATATGTCACTTTGAACGCTTATTTCTTGGATAATACCTAGAGCGCCGGTAGCTTAGTGGTATGCCTGCATGCCTTCTGAGCTCAAGAACGTGGGTTCGAAATCCGACCGAGGCCCTTAGTTTATTTATCTGGGAGGTAAAATAAACTTAAGCACGCTGTCCTTCGGATAGGACGTTAAGCGATGGTCCCGAGCCTGTACGATGTCAGGTACTCGTTAAAGTCCCCTGCCCTAGGTGAATAAAAATGTAGGACTCCCACTGTAGAGTCGGGCTCATGACCACCAGAGTGACGAAAGAGCGCCTAAAGTGATAATACCAATTTTTTATCACAGACACATGACAACTTTATTTTAAAATAACGATTGTTTATATTCAAAATTAAATAATTAAATGTCTACAAAGTTAATTGTTTACTCAGTCGTATCCCCATAAGACATAACACAATCAAAAAAATAATAACATTGTACAAAAAATTAAATAAAAAAAAATGTTATCCCTAAATGTTGTGAAACTCCTTTACTATACAATTAACTGGTCAAATATTTAACAGAAACAAAACAGGCGACGGATTACATTTGAGGAATCTGTGTACATATAGGTCAGGGGATTCCTGGAATTTATTTCTTACTTTTCGCAGAATTCATCAAAACAGTAAGAAAGTGCATCATCAGGAGCTAATCATCATGCAGCATCAGCTGTTATAACAGTCAATGCTTTATGCATTAATATATTAACTGTATTATATTCATTTTATGTCTAAATTGCATAACATTTTTTAAAAAATAACACTAATTGCTTCTTTTTTTTTCCAATGTTCATTTTATTTTTTCTACAGCCAAATGTGAGCTTGTCGATGACATCTATGAATATAATTACATTTCACAAGGTAAAACAACAATTGCGGGAGTAGATGACGCTGAGGAATTTACACTAACAGATGTAAGAAAAAATGTGTATCTTTTATCTCCTGTAGACCCCCCCCCCCCCCCCCCCCCCTTCACATGTCATGTATTTTAAAAATTTATTTATATTCCGACATTATTATAGAAGTAGTCATACATAAATTACAACCTTTGTTGATTGAAAATACCCTTTTGTTAAGCATGACGTACCCAAAGTAGTATAGAACCTTTTTATAAAATATTAATTTTTTGTAGTATCCATGGCAACCATTTATATGTTTTTTATATTTGAATGTTTCCCTCTAAAATCAGTTTCTTTTTTAGGTTAATTTATTTTGTCGTAAAGAAAAACTTGAAGGCCTTATAAACCGTTAAATTTAGAATAAAAGAGTTCCTATAAACATAGGTTCACAAATAACTTCCATAAAAAATATTATAACCAAAAAAAAAAAAAAAATTAAAAACACATTTAGTTCAAAGTGATCATGTGACACATCGAAAGGTAATTTCGTAGGCTTTCAGAAGCAAGAAATTTTATATTTATTTGTCCTTCGGATGGGATATAAAGCGATGGTCCCCGAGCTTGTATTTCAGGTAACTCAGCAAAATTTAGGACTCAAACAGGACAGTAGAGTCGGGCTCATGTCAAGCAGAGCGCACTGGTAGTAGGCGATATGACCTAGTTAAAACCTGGATATGAATAACAATAACTAACTAGAATAGAATAGAAGGGTTTTAATTAAAAAGAAGAAAAATAACATCATTCCAAGAAATATACAGAGAAAAAAACACTTAGCCTATATGGACTTGAAAAATAAAATAAAACTTGTTTATTTAATATATTGTTGTTTATTTACAATATATTAAATAAACAAGTTTTATTTTATTTTTCAAGTCCATTTGAATTATTTCACAATATCTCTGCAATAATGTCAGTTTTCACTTAGACTATAGCCATTTTGGCCGTCAGTCGGAGTTGGCATTACAGATATATGATACTGAAGAACAAAAAATCTTAGCTTATATAAATAAATGAACAGAATAAATAACCATCGTTAAATTCTTTAAAAAAATATGTAAACATAAAAAATAATAATACGAATAATGAGAAAATGAAATAAAGGCATGTATTAAGACTGAAACCGAAATAAGATAGATAATCATGCGTGAATAATATAAAACTACAAATAATAATACAATCAGAAAATAAAGAGTTTGGTGGCTAGAAACCAAATAAAACTAACTAAACATGGGCAAATGGTAATAATCAAAAATTACATGAACATAACTAACTATAGAAATGTGAAATGAAAATTATTAAACATGCTTCTGCGCAATAGTAACACTAATAATTAGCAATTATATCTTCATAATAATCAAACTATGAATATAACTTCAATTTAGAAAATAAGAAATATTACTTAACTTTTATAACCGCAAATAAACTATATACATTCATTATAATTTAATTTTTTTAACTCTAAAAATAGATTGAAAATTATTTTATTATATTAATTATAAAGATTTAACCCCCAATATTTGGGATTAATCCTTATTATTTGTTTATTAATAATTTATATTATAATCAACCTTAACACTATTACTCACCATTAATACCGAAACTGTTTACGACCAGGAGGAAGATTCAACCCATTTGTATAAGTTGTAGTTATTTATTTTTATTATATAAATTAGTATCCATATTTTCCTATAATTTAGGTGAGTATTTTGTGTGTGTTGCTTTGTGGTAAGTGTTGTGGCGTTGCATGAACTATACTTCACATATACACCTATAGTTTTTAAATTTCCTTTTGTGTTTTTTTTTACCTTTACCGTATCCATCTTTTAATTTTAATAATTTATATTTATTTTTTTAACATTTTTATTTGTGATAATAGATATCCAGAAAAAAACTAGAAAAAGTCGGAAAAATCAATTTTTTAGTGTATTTTATTCAGTAAACTGTGTTGTGCATTAATTATATATAATAATATAAATAAAACTAAGAACTTTTATATTGTGTAATTCCACAAAATATACAAATTTTTTTGTGGAATATGACAATATAAAGGTTAAACAATTTCTTTTTTTAGTTTTCTACTATATCGACACAGAAATATATTCTGATATAAATATACTCAATATAGTATATAGAGTATATTTATATCAAGATATAGAGTATATTTATATCAAGATATAGAGTATATTTATATCAAGATATAGAGTATATTTATATCAAGATATAGAGTATATTTATATCAAGATATAGAGTATATTTATATCAAGATATAGAGTATATTTATATCAAGATATAGAGTATATTTATATCAAGATATAGAGTATATTTATATCAAGATATAGAGTATATTTATATCAAGATATAGAGTATATTTATATCAGAATATATTTCTGTGTCGATATAGTAGATGTATTAATATATTATATTATAATATATTAATACATCACTTCTCACATTTATTTTTTGCCATCTTCTTTTGACTAGATGTTTATATATAAAACGGACTCAATAAATTTGTTATATATAAAAAAAAAAAAAAATCTAGTTGACAGAAGGGATAATTAACATAAAGAACACTTGTATTATATACACTGATGATGGGAGTGCTTCTCGAAATGTTTATAATTACTAATTTTGAGGAGGCAAAAATAAAAATGGGAGAAGTGATACTGTAATAATGTATTATACAAAAACAATATAACTGAATAAAATATAACATCTGAAAATTGTAAATTTTGATTGTGATCGCGATTTTTTTGACTATCATTTAAAATTGATTTTTCCGACTGATTTTGGATCGCATTATATTTGTGTATATTTTGATGTTTCATATTCTACATATATATTTATACTAATGAGTACTTTATTAGCCGATTTTTGGATTTATACCTTTTATTTTAAAAAAAATATAAATAATTGTATCTCTCATTTGATTTACTTTATTTTTTGCTCTAATTCTACGTCACCAACTAAATGTTGATATTAGTACTTATATTTCACGTTTTCATTTTTAGTTCAAGATTTTCTTTTATTTTAGTCACAATTCGTCATTAGAGTATAAAATTAATGAATTTTTTCTCATGAATCGAAAGAAGCTTACATTATTTGGACCATTTTCCTCTTTCTTTTTTTAATCGTGAAAGCTGGCTTCGGACGATCTGAACATGTTCTTTGCAAATTTCCGTCATCAGAATACATACTATAATTGTGAACAAAATTATATAGTAAACATGCTCTAATCGTCAAGCATCTGATTTGAGGAACGAAAAAAAATGAATTTGTTACTTAAATTTGCCATTGAAACAGTTTAAAAAAAAAAATATTTATATATGTATATATTGTTTTGTGTCAGATTATTAATATTATTTATTGTTTAAACAATAGCAAGCCTTCGACATCTTGGGTTTCACCAAAGAAGAAAAGGAGAACATCTACAGAATCACAGCTGCAGTTATGCACATGGGCTGCATGAAGTTTAAACAGAGGGGTCGAGAGGAGCAGGCTGAGGCCGATGGCACTGAGGTAATAATAATAATAATAATAATAATATTTATTTCCGTTAAACCATAACATGGTAATAAGATGAGTCATAAGTATGTATACATTAAGATAACTTTAAAATTGGATACATAAACAGATATTATCTCTTATTGTGACACATATGGTTTAAAATTAACAATACTACTTAGGTAAAATGAAATTAATACAAATACTTGAGAATATGAATACAAAAATAATAATATTAATAAATACACTAGATAAAATTATATATATAATTTAATAAATAAAAAATAAATAAAATGATAATAAAATACATGAAAGAAAAAACCAAGAGAAATCAAATAAATTAGTACATAAATAATACAAAATAATGATTAAAACGTAGACTCGGAAGACCTTAAACGAGAATATCTATGAAGGAACTCTGCCTATAATAAATAATAAAAATAAAATGAAAGCTATGTATCAAATAATGTTTTTGAATTAAAAACATCTTTTTTTTTTTATCGCAAATCTTTTATAATATAATTAGTTGATATCCTAATATTACTTACCCAGTTACATCATGTATAGGGGAAGTTATGTAATCGATCAGTAATTCGAAGTTAAGTTTTCACAGGAATTTTATGTTTTCTGATTCCCTGATACCAAAAATGAAAAAAAATATGACTGTGAACACGATAACTCCCGATAGAAAGAATGTATGTGTGTCTTAAACTCTCTAAGGATGACACCTATTGATTTTCAGCCAAATCGGCCTATGGGAAAGGGAGGTTTAACACAAAACCTTTAATAACTCCCGATGTAATGAATATATCGACATTTTTTCATAGCCGGGTGAATCAGGAACAACGATTTTGGAATCAGGATATCGGAAAACATGTATTTTACTTTAATACGCCATATTGATCTAGATATTGTATGATATTTGCTAAATTTGGTTTGTTTTTGTGGTACAGGAAGGTTGCCGTGTGGGCCGTCTGCTGGGTATTGACGGTGAAGACCTCTACAAGAACTTGGCCAAACCCAGGATCAAAGTCGGTAATGAGTTTGTCACCCAGGGTAGGAACGTCGCTCAGGTAACATACACCATTAGTTCTACTTTATTGTCCTTATGTATAGTTTATAGTTATGTATATTATATATATATATAAAATTATGTATAATCTAGTCAGGATGTACACACTAGACTAAACTCTAAATATAATTCCCTCTTCAGACTGGTCAGAGCGTTAGGCACCCAAGAAATGTATCTTTAAAACAGTCATATTGATAAACTCCGATTGCTAACCCCAAATACGTCTCCAAAATAACACTAAATATTTTAGGGTAATACTTGGGAGGGTTTAGATATCAGTTTTGTCCCGAAATTGTCTACAGGCTCTGCATCTGAAACGAAAAGAATGACCTCTTAAACTTATATGTTCCATTGTCGTTTTTGAGAATCCCCAGGGAAACATTTCTTCTCAAATGTCTTACGCATAGACTAAACAGCAACTCTGTATCAATTGTAGACTTTTTCTTGATAATGCACATGTTGCAAAGATCAAAAATGTATTTTTATTTTCCACTTACGTTTAAAAATCAAGAAAACTTGTTATTTCAATTTATTGCATATAATATATTATGATTTCTGACTATCATTGAAGTATAATTGATCAAAAATTAACCTCCCAAGACAAGTTCATTTGATTTTATTATGTAATTATTCTTGCAAATTTTTAGTTATATAAAAAATTATCACAGCCATTATTTTTACTAATAATCCAACTGGAAAACTTTTTTATTTCATTTTTTATTTGTTTGCAGTGGCTACTATTATTTTACAATTTCTCCCTTTGCAAAAGTCTTACTTTATTTTAAATCATTTTGAAATGTTTTTGTTTTCCAATTAATTTCGCAATTTCTTTTAAATTTCGGTTTCTATTAAAGAGTACGTCCATATACATTTAAAAAAATATTATTTGTATCTTTTTATTTCGTTACTATTCTTATTAGTTTTTTGTTATTATTATTATATATTTTTCGTAATGATACATTTCATACTTACTAATTTTTATTATTTTTTATGGAATGTAAGAATATAACTATAAGATTATATATTGTGTAAAGAACCCAACTCTATGCCATAACGCTTATATTCAGTATTACAATAAATGTTTTATTTTATCTATCTATATTTATAATGATAAATTTTATTACTTCATATGTATTGTTTAGGTCACTTATTCAGTCGGTGCCATGTCCAAGGGTATGTTTGATCGTCTGTTCAAATTCCTTGTCAAAAAATGTAACGAAACTCTGGATACCAAACAGAAGAGACAACACTTCATTGGTGTATTGGATATTGCTGGCTTTGAAATTTTCGACGTGAGTATAATAAACATAGAGAAACATGTTTATAATATACATAGTCTGTTCATTGCTAAATATGGTGATATATATGCCATACTTCCTTGTTTTAAATCGATGATAAAATATATTACATGGACGCCTGTTTTTAGAATTTTGAAATTCGTATATTTTAATTATTGATTTAGTAGTATTTTATGCATTAGCTGTCAACAATGTTAATTACAAATGTTTATCTTAAATTTGAGCAATTTATTTCTGGAGAGGGCGAGGGGAGGGGAGCTCATGAAATGTGTTACAGGCGCCCAGCTATTTATAAAGAATATTTTTAAAGGAAACAAGTCCATAATTTGAATTTTTAAGGGAGGAGTATTTGAAAAGTTTAGTTTTTTTTAACAGAAAATATACTTTGAGAGTCAACATTTTGAAAACTTCGGGATCATTTGCTTTTTATGTAAAATTTATTAATTTATTTATTCAATTGTTTCCTTAAACGATATCGGTATAAGTATTTTATCTCAAATATTTAACTTGTGTCGTCGTCATGAAAATAATTATATGTCCTGAAAAAGTAGTTTCGCACTTTTTTCAAACGGTCAAGTTCAAGTCCATTTTAGTTCATAATTATCAACATTAAGTCCAATTTCCCCCATTTTTTATTTGGGTATTTTCTGTTTTACTGAAACATAAAATATTTTGATCATTTACAGGATGTCGCAACTTTATAGAATCAGCAGTTTTTCTCTGATAGTATTTGTATTGTCCTTCATTTTTGTCGAAGAATTTAAATGTATACCACAATTATCTGACATATGGAATCTCGAACTCAACTTTCTTATTTCAAATAACGCATATTTTTCTTAATAATATTTGAATTTGATTTTTTTTTTTTTTTTAATGAAAAATATACGAAAAGAATCAGTTAATGTTGAACTTTGACAAAGTCTCCACTTTTTCCATTTCCTAGAGTATTTGATATGAAAATTATTTAATATAATTTTTGATTGATAGAATGTCACAAACTAAGGAATTTAATTAGATAAATTCGACTGAATTATACTAAAAAATGGACACTAGAAAGCGGTTTTTTTTTTAACATTATAGTTTGACAAAGTGTTAGATCTTGAAGAAAGAATTACCCACATATTCGTTATGCACTGGGGCATGTACAAATTACATTCGCCTAAGGCTAATACATTAGAAACTTTCGGAGATATATAATTTCGGTAAAGAATTACTATTCGGAAAAAGGTTGTTTTAAATGTCAAAACTTGAGAAAAAAAAAAATTAAGATTCAGGGAGTCATTTACAAATATTTTCGTAATTTGAATAATATGAGAATAAACTGTTGATCGTATAAAGTTGCGAAACCCAATATATAGGTATATTCATGACTATGACAACTTTCTTTTTATTATTTTAAATATTTCATGAAAATCTGTACCTAAAAGGTAAAAACTCGGGAGATGCAAAATCATGAATTTTCCTAATGTTATTCAATGAATATCTGAACTTTTATCACGATTTTTATAATAAACTAAAATTGAGCATCAGGATTTTTAGACGATTTTACAGTAATTTATAACAGTAGACAGTTTATCTAAAAATGTGATCGAGTAAGACGATGAATAACTTGTTTTTTTCTATTTATTTATGCTTTTAGTTAATTTTTTGAATTTAATTAAGGACACCCATTACTTATTTTCAGCACTATAAAATTAAATGATCTTAAATGACAAAAAAGTATATTAAAAATATATTAAGTAAATCAAATAAAAATAAAATAAAATAACAATAAACTTCAGTGTTGTTTAATTTATTTTCTACAAAAACTCTCATTCCTATAAAAATTGTTAAACATTATTACAGAATACCAATTTAAATTATTGATATTTTAATTAATTATTTGTATTTTTGTATTTAGAAAAATAATTTTTTAACAAACCTTTTTTTTAAAATGAGTAGAAAAAGTATACCGTTCTATATTAAAAATAGTTCTCGGTTCGATTCACTCCGTTTGGGATTTTGTTCACCGACCGTTTTTTTTTGTTTGCATTCCGGCGACCTTAAGAAGTGAAAATTACTAATAATGAATTTTGTACCTAAATTAGTACCATTTCCCATGTAGTTATGATAATTAATTAATAATATAAATTAATAGAAGAACACATTATTCCTTGATTTTTCAAGCTATCTGAAACATCCGAAGTTTTGCTTTTGAGGTACTGATTTAAAAAAATATATGTATATTTTTTTCTATATTTTTTGTATAATAAGTTTTATTTTCAGTTTTATTATTCTATACAACGTGCCTAATTCAATGAGCTGGTTATATATTTATGTACTATACACTGGGGGTTACTGTTTTATTTTCAGTTTTATTATTCTATACAACGTGCCTAATTCAATGAGCTGGTTATATATTTATATACTATACACTGGGGGTTACTGTTTTATTTTCAGTTTTATTATTCTATACAACGTGCCTAATTCAATGAGCTGGTTATATATTTATGTACTATACACTGGGGGTTACTGTTTTATTTTCAGTTTTATTATTCTATACAACGTGCCTAATTCAATGAGCTGGTTATATATTTATGTACTATACACTGGGGGTTACTGTTTTATTTTCAGTTTTATTATTCTATACAACGTGCCTAATTCAATGAGCTGGTTATATATTTATATACTATACACTGGGGGTTACTGTTTTATTTTCAGTTTTATTATTCTATACAACGTGCCTAATTCAATGAGCTGGTTATATATTTATGTACTATACACTGGGGGTTACTGTTTTATTTTCAGTTTTATTATTCTATACAACGTGCCTAATTCAATGAGCTGGTTATATATTTATGTACTATACACTGGGGGTTACTGTTTTATTTTCAGTTTTATTATTCTATACAACGTGCCTAATTCAATGAGCTGGTTATATATTTATGTACTATACACTGGGGGTTACTGTTTTATTTTCAGTTTTATTATTCTATACAACGTGCCTAATTCAATGAGCTGGTTATATATTTATATACTATACACTGGGGGTTACTGTTTTATTTATCTTTCTACAGGGGAGAGAAATTTAATCATAAATTTTAATGCTTTCCACCTTTGTGTTTTTAACATACCTTATATCCTTCTATCCTCACAACCTGAAAAAAAAAAAAAATGTTGAACACTTTATTTTTCTCTCTGTCTTCTGTCAATTAGTACAACGGTTTTGAACAACTGTGTATCAACTTTACCAATGAAAAACTTCAACAATTCTTCAATCATCACATGTTTGTTTTGGAACAAGAAGAATATAAAAAAGAGGGGATTAATTGGGCATTCATTGATTTCGGCATGGATCTTCTAGCTTGTATTGAACTTATCGAAAAGGTATTTCAATTTCGCATGACTCCTACCATCCATCCCTTTGTATTTTTTTGGCGAAATTGATGGAATGGAAAAAACGTCACAAATTAGTGAAAAGAAACAATTGTAGTCCCTTGGTTGTATCCATGCCTGTATTCCCCCCCCCCCCCCCCTTTTTTTTTGTCCCTGTAAATAGTTTTAAAAAATAAAAAAAAGGACCTAAAGGACTCAAAAAAAAAAAAAAAACAGGTACAAAATTTTATATACCCCCATTGTGCACAGTCTGCAATTTTTCCTTACTTTTCTAATATATGTTTTTTTTTCCCTTGAATGTTTATTTTTTGATTAGTACAATGGATTTGAACAACTGTGTATTAATTTCACAAATGAAAAACTACAACAATTCTTCAATCATCATATGTTCGTCTTGGAACAAGAAGAGTACAAGAGGGAGGGCATCGATTGGGCTTTTATTGACTTTGGCATGGATCTTCTCGCATGTATTGAACTTATCGAAAAGGTAGTTTTTTTAAGAGCGAAAAAAAAGGGGCGAAATACATTTTTTTTTTATTATTTTTAAGTTACGTGGTGACATGCACACCACGGGCGCTCAATGTCCTTGCAGCCTCAGATAGATCTTCAGTATATCGTAGGTTGACTACAACTTCTAATTTTCTCTCTATTTTCTTCTATTCTTTCTTCTATCTATCTTCTTATGAGTGTTCAACAGCGACTGAACCTCAGTTCTTTCCTTCTTCATCTTTTTCTTCCTAACCTATCTTCTGTTTTGTAGCCTTGGGTATATTTAATTTTTCTAGAATGTTGGTTCTTATTATGTCGTTTTTCCAATGGAACTGTGCTGAGTTCTTTTCTATATCCTAAGTCTGTCTATACTTCCTATAAAAAAAAAAGAAAAATTAACATGTTTGCATGATTACTAATTTACGTTCTTGCACTGAACACTGAGGACTGAAACATGAAAATAAAAAAAATTATAAGAAAATAAATAAAAGTCCCAATATTAAGATAATATGAAAAATCCTCTCCAGATCAAAAATGTCTCAGATTATTATTTCAGATTTTCTATTTCATCCCTCCCCCTCCCACTCCTGCCTATAGTTTGTTAGTTATTGACTTATGCCCGGGCTTTTAACTTCGAGGTCCTATCATCTACTAGCAGAGCTATTTTGTCGCTTTGGTGGACATGAGCCCGACTCTACTATGGGAGTCCTATTTGGCCTACACCTTTAGTAGGAAGGGGTCTTTAACGAGTACCTGACATCGTACAGGCTCGGGACCATCGCCTAACGTCCATTCCGAAGAAGGCCGTGCTCAATGTTTTTTAACTCCCCCCCCCCCCCCCCCCCCCTCTTTCCCATATTAAAAGGGCCTCGACAGGGTTTTGAACCCGCGATCTTGGGCTCAATAAGCAAGCACTCATACCACTGAGCTACCGGCCTCTTCCTTCCCCATCTCTTATCTTTCAAGATGAAGGACTTCTAATTTTCTTTCATTTATATATTTTTTGTCTTATGAACTGTGCATATTAGCCATGCCTCTATAACGGTGTTATTGGTAATATTTTGGCGCTTCTCGCGCACCCGTGGTAGGTCCATGAAATTAAAGTCCTATGCTCTTTTGACCCAAGAACTTTAAAAAATATATATATGTAATAGGTACTCAGTGTTTTAAGTTGTGTTGACACTTTCACGCACCCTCACATATACACACATTAGATTGGTCAGACTTATTATTGTATGAAAACAATATCAGATCATCTTCAAAACAATATACAATTAGATGTATTTGAAGTTTTTTTTTTTTTGTTGTGTATTGAAAACCATTTTAATTATGTATGTTTTGTTTTTGTCCCATTTTTTTTTTTGTTTTTCCTTCATACCTGCATCCAAAAACCAAAAATGCCGTTTTTAGTTCAACGGTTTTGAGCAACTGTGTATCAACTTCACCAATGAAAAACTACAACAGTTTTTCAATCATCACATGTTTGTTTTGGAACAAGAAGAGTACACAAGGGAGGGAATTGAGTGGGCTTTCATCGATTTTGGAATGGATCTGGCAGCCTGCATTGAGCTCATTGAAAAGGTACAAATAGGAGCTTTCATGAGGCACGGCTTATTTTTTCGCAAAAAAAAAAAAAAAAAAAAAAAATACTCACTCAAAACTGGGCTTAAATTACATGTCAACTCAAAAAACAAATTAAATATCTCAAATTTTCGTGATCTGTTTTAAGACCCATGAAGAAACAATTCATAAAATTGTTTTTCAAAATCAATTATATCATTTTATTTTAATAATATGAATATGAACTTTAATTATTATAACTTCTAATATGCTATAGATGTTCCTTATATTTTCGGTATATAATCCAGAAGTGTCCACTTTTTTTTTTGTTTTCAACGATATTTCGGGTTGATTTTATGTCCCTTCCATCTTGAAGGAGCAGGAAATCGACCCGAAATATTGTAATAACTATATAACTATAATATATGGTAGCAATACCAAAAGTACTCCCATATTATATATATTTGTGAAATATACAATATTTAAAAAACAGAGTTTTTTAGTTGTTTTACAATATCTCTGTAGAAAATGTTAATTATCATAAAGTATAATAGTTTATTTTTGTCTTGAAAGTTTTGAAAATGTCTAAATAATAGCGAAACGTCAATAGTAATATAAGGGAGCATCGAAGGGTAATTTGTTGTTTGTTTCAAACCGCCTTCATCTAAGGAATAATGATTTTTTTTTTTAATCATGCGCCTATTTTAGAAAATTGGAAAAATATATGTTTTCATCGTCCTATTTTCTCAACTTGTAATTTTCAAGCCTCTTGTCAGTGTTTTATATGAAAGATTAATTAATGATTAATGTTAATTTTCATATGTTGAAACTAAAAAAACATATATTGTAAATATAAAGAAACGCCATGAGATGGTCAATTTTATTGGGATCTCTGCAAAATAGAATCAAAAATTGAAAGATTGAGGTCAGTTTTGGTTTTTGTATTTGTTGAGTTGACATGGAATTACCCAAATATATGAAAAAAAATTCATCGCAAGCAGACTTCTGATGTCATCACCACAAAAAAAAAATCATATTAACAATATAGGATTAAGTTGTTTGTTGCTTGTTAGTACAACGGCTTTGAGCAACTCTGCATCAACTTCACCAACGAAAAACTTCAACAATTCTTCAATCATCATATGTTCGTTTTGGAACAAGAAGAATATGCCCGGGAGGGGATCGAATGGGCTTTTATTGACTTTGGCATGGACCTGGCCGCATGTATTGAACTAATTGAGAAGGTGAAACAATGGTCAACAAATCAACAATTAACAATGTGTCAATGGTTGACTAATATCATTAAATAATTTGCTCAATTGTTTATTATTATTAGTTAATAATTATATTGGATAATGGTCTCACAGGATTCTCACCACCTGAACTGGTGGTATTCTCTGATCAATTGAGTTTTTGCTTTCCTAGTGCTGACCAGTAAAGTAGTAAGACGATATTATCTGTTGGACACGATCCTGACTACAATGGGAGTCCTAAATTTTGCCTACCCTAAATATTTATTAACCTAAGGCCAGGGGTCTAACGAGTACCTGACATACAGGTTTGGGACCATCGCTTTACGTCCCATCCGAAGGACGGCATGCTTAAGTTTATTTTGCCTCCTAGATAAAACAAATTAAGGGCCTTGGCTGAGTTTCGAGCATGTGCTCAGTGAGCAAGCACGCATACCACTGAGCTACCGCCCTCCCATCCCCACCATTAAAGTTGGCTTCTCATTTTGGGCGATTTGAACCAAAATACTAATAATAAAATATCTTAAACTCTTAAATATGAAGTTTCATTAAAACTATTAATTCAGTAAAAGCTGTGTTTATAGAGAGAGACACTCAAATTCAGGTCAGCTATATACCTATAATTGAGCGAATTATTTATCTTTCATAAATAGTTTATTGTAATTAAATCCACTAATTTTGAATTTTGTTTTTGTTATTTTTTTGTTATTGTTTATGGATGTTACCGCAGAGTAAACATATATAACAACTGTTCCGCTTTTTTACAGTCGACGGATATTCGTTCAAGGTACTGTACGCTTTTTTTTATATTTGTACATAAATAAATGTGTTTTTAATTGTTTATTAGTAATTATTTTTTTGTTTATTATTGGAAAAATGACTATGTTTATTTTAGAATAGAAACAGTACAATAATTGTTCTTTGAAAGTAGTGTAGAATGTGTAGTTTTGAAAACCCGTATGTTTTAAGTAACTGTTTAGTAGAATTTTAGTTACCTCCATATTCCTATAATTTCTTTGTTTGTTCCTTTTTTTAATTATATAAATTTTTTCCTTTTCTTTTACTTTCTATATCGATTTTACACCAAAACTTTAAGACAGTTTTTGGCTTCCATGTTGTTTTTATTTTTTATTTTAATTTTTTTAAATATTTTATTTCATTTATGACTGAAGAGTTGAAATGTCAAAATCCTTAGATGCTAAGAAACCTTCTGGATCGTTTAAAATTTACTTTCACCTTAAAATAAAATAGAAAGTATTAAAAAATCGAAAATACAAATAGAGTTGATTATTGTGACTCATGCCCGGGCTTTAACTATGAGGTCATATCGCCTACTATCAGAGCGCTCTTTTGTCACACTGGCAGACACTAGCCCGACTCTACTGATTTTGCCTACCTAGATTTATTCAGCTAGGATAGGGGTCTTTAACGAGTACCTGATATCGCACAGGCTCGGGACCGAGGTTTTTTTTTACCCTCCAGATAAAAAAAACCTAAGGGCCTCGGTCGGGTTTCCAACTGACTATCATAAGTTCCTTAGGCAAAGTACAAGTAGATAAACTCGTTTCATCATCTCAGATACAATTTTGCTCTTACACAATTTCTTTAATTTTTTTACATTTTCTTTCATTTTGTAGTTTTAATTTTTGCTGTTTCTTTGAACGATATCATTCTTTTTTTCTTCATTGACTTTAAGCATTCATTTAGGAAAGTAAATAACGTTGAAAAAATCAGATGTCATTTTCGAACTCAATGTTGCTCTTCAGTCATGATAAATATCATCGCTAATAGGAGAAATAATTTTGAGCACGCCGTCCTTCGGATGGAGGTTAAACGAAGGTGCCGAGCCTGTGCGATGTCAGGTGAATGGCTAAGCAACATTTAGGACACCCACAGTTGAGTCGGGTCCACAGCGACGAAAGTGCTCTCTTGTAGTAGGCGATATGACCTTGTAGTTAAAGTCCGGGCATAACTTATAATAACTAGTGGGAAAAATACCTAGAGAAAAAAATATTACAAATTATTTCATTATATGTCTACCATTTGGATGCCTAGAATGATACATCTGGGACCAATTTGAACAAAATAACCTAACTTTAAATTTTATGAACGAAGTCCGAAATTATAAGTAAAGTTAGCATTGCACGCTTAATACAATGTATAAATTCCGAAAATATGTTATCTTCGACGCACTTTGTTCGACGTCGCTTGTACTGGGTACAGGTCCATGTATGTAAAGTTAAGCAGTAACCTAAGCAAGTTAGCTTTCCATGAATTATTGAATAGCGTCCAACACTTTATTAAATAATATAATTGAGCATGCTGTCCCTCGGATGGGATGTTACGCTATGGTCCTGAAGCTGTACAATGCCAGGTACTCCTTAAAGACCCTCTACCCTAGATAACTAAACACGGGTAGGCTTTTGCCTACATTTTTCCCAAAATATTTTTAGGACTCCCATAGTATAGTCGAGCTCATGCTCACCAGAGAGCGACAAAAGAGCGCAGATGATAGAGGAACTTTTAACCCAATCACATTTATGTTAAATAACTCCTTAGAATTTATTGTTAAATGCACTTCTTTAGTGCAGTTTCTCAAACATTGTCTAGTATAGCCTAACTTCTCCTCTAGGGCTTCAGTGGTACGCATGCTCGCTTACTGAACTCAACATCGCGGGTTTGAAACCCGGCCGAGGTCTTTGTTTATTTTATCTGGGAGCTAAAAAAAAAACTTAAGCACGCCGTTCTTATGGGACATTAAGCGATGGTCTCTAGCCTAAAGCGCGCCAAAGAACAAATTTTGGATTTTAAACTTGAGTGTGCAATGTGAATTTTACTCAAAAATGTATGTGCTACTTCAACATTGTACAATTATTTAACAATAATTATGAATCAGAATAAAATCATCAATTGTATCTAAGCTCACTTGGAGCTAAGCTATTTTCAGTACGTTTAAATTGTGTCAATGTTATAATTATCGAAAATTAGAAATTTATTAATGTGTACTGCTTTTCTCCCTTACAGCCCATGGGTATCCTGTCCATCCTAGAAGAAGAATCTATGTTTCCCAAGGCTACAGATAAGACCTTTGAGGACAAACTGGTTACCAATCATCTGGGCAAGTCTCCCAACTTCCAGAAGCCGAAACCTCCCAAGCCTGGCTGTCAGCCCGCCCACTTTGCCATTGGTCACTACGCCGGTTGTGTAAGTATCATTTATTCATAAAATAAAACATGTGAGTGACGCGGTATTCCCGAGAATTGATATGTAAACACCTGCTTTAGTTTCAAAAACTTGCTGTCCTGCACTGATTTTGATTAAAATTTGTTTTATAATGTTACAATAAGAAATGTAGTGTGAGGAATTAAACTTTCAAATTTATTGTTCTTCAATTTCTTTTATACATGAAATTATAGGTTTGTGATAGCTAAAATAAGATATATACAACTGTCATTGTAGTGTCTCTAAAAACCGCGACAATACAGCGTCGATGGTAGTTTTCGAAATGCTTCGATTCGTATTCATTTGTAGATTAAGTTTGTCGTTTAAAAATGCAATAAGCTCTTCGGTATGTCCTGTAATGCGTAAACAAATTATATTATTTGTTGTGACAATATGTCAACAAATATATTATTTATTGATTGATATTTTCTGCAGTTATTATTATTATATATTAATAACAATATTATATGACGGGGTTAGAATCAAAGTGGTCTAAGTGACATCTTAAAAAATCTATAATTTATCGAAACCGGAAATATTTTGTCTTCTGCTTTTAAGGTGAAATTTGCTTTTAGCAAACTATAAAATTTAATAAAAATCTTAATTTCAAGGTCACTATTGATATGTTTAAGTTACTTGTTCATGTCACCAAAATGATATAAGTTATTTGCCACTAGATCTCAGCACTGGCTAGGATTTCACTTGTACAACTTTTTTCCTGAACAGAATTATCATTTTTGTACCCGATTATGCACTTAACGAAAAAAATTCAAAAATGTCAATTGGACCACTTTGATTCTAACCCCATCATATAATATTATATAATAATAAATTGAAATCTTATACACTATATTTTTTTATAGATATACACTGCTATATTATTTTCTTTTTATTACAACAAATTTTATTTATTGTGACAAATTTAAGCTATCGAAAGAGGGCGCCGGTAGCTCAGTGGTATGCGTGCTTGACTTCTGAGCTAAAGAACGTGGGTTCGTAAACCGACCGAAGCCCTTAGTTTATTTTATCTGGGAGGTAAAATAAACTTAAGCACGCCGTCCTTCGGATGGGACGTTAAGCGATGGTCCCGAGCCTGTACGATATCAGGTACTCGTTAAAGACCCCTACCCTAGGTGAATAAAAATTTAGGGTAGGCAAAATTTAGGACTCCCACAGTAGAGTCGGGCTCATGTCCACCAGAGTGACGAAAGAGCGCTCTGGTAGTAGGCGATATGACCTCGTTGTTAAAGCCCGGGCATGAGTCATAAAACCTAACCTAACCTTAAGCTATCGAAGCATCTTAACCTAAAAGTTCCTTACTGAAAGATCATTTTATAGTTCATAATATTGATATTTTAGTTAAATTCACTACAACGGTGAATATGATCAATAATGTTGTAAAACATTAACACCAGTGACAAGAAATAGAATTTAAAATAAATTTTAACGGAATATTGAAGTACCTGAGTACTAAGTATTCCAATATTCCTTGTACATTGTATCGATTTTCAACTCGAATTTCCGTTTCCTCCTCTATTATTTATGAGTTCTGTATTGATGTGACTGTATCTGTTGTCCTAGGTCTCGTACAACATCACAGGGTGGCTGGAAAAGAACAAGGACCCCCTGAACGACACCGTGGTTGACCAGTACAAGAAGGGTACCAACAAGTTGCTCTGTGAGATCTTCGCCGATCATCCTGGACAGTCTGGAGCTCCAGATGCTGGTGGCGGCGGAAAGGGTATGTCATCATATTCTTTAAACTATATTATAATAAATGGATGTTAGCAGAAGTGACTGTCAGTTTCGAGAAGAGATACACCTTCTCAATCGCTAGAGTTCCCTCATATTTTATATCATCACGGCCTACCAACATGAGGTGGAGTCAATATTTGAATAATAATGTTTTCTATAGTAATAATTATACAATAAAAACAATTTAAATAAATATAAATTAAAAAAGTCGTCGGTGAATCCCCGGAAATGTACTTCCCCAGCACGAATTAATCAAATAAGTTTTTATCATCCTAATCCCTCCTTCTCTTTGGCTGAAAATTAATAGGTGTCGTCTTTAGGGGTTTCTGGGAACACATATAAAATTTCATGTCGATATAATCATTTCATTGGCAACTATTGAAATTTTTGAGTTGAGCCCCCCTTTGATCCCCCCTTCCCTTCAGTCTGATTCTGCTGAAAATTAATAGGTGTCGTCTTTAGGGGTTTCTGGGAACACATATAAAATTTCATGTCGATACAATCATTTCATTGGCAACTATTGGGATTTTTGAGTTGAGGCCCCCTTTGATCCCCCCTTCCCTTCAGTCTGATTCTGCTGAAAATTAATATATGTCATCCTTATGGGGTTTTGAACTCACTTGTGAAATTTCGTTTCGAAACATTCATTCTATCCAGAATTATCATGTACATATACACACAGACTTTTTTCTTACAGACTCCTCTAATAAAGTCGGGCTCATGTCCTCAAGAGTGACGAAAGAGCGCTCTGGTAGTAGGCGTTATGGCCTCGAAGCTAAAGGCCCGGGAATGAGTCACGAAAACCTTCCAACCAACTTTATTTAGTTTAATTTTAATTTTATTTTTTTAAGTTTTTTATTCAATTTATATTTTTTCTAATGTATAATTTTTATTACAGAACAGATATTATTATTCTAAAAATCACTCCTTCCTCATATTTATAGGTTCTCAGTTAATATACAATATATGAATACGTTGGTGATTGAATATTGGTGTATATTTTTTTATTTTGGCTGTCCCTCGATGCCTCTTATATTATATTTGTAATAAAGATATTTTGAACTTAAGATTTATTAGATAGTTTTTCCAGTTATCTCCTTATGAGAATTTACAAAAATTTTGTATTCTACCTCATAATTTTAACATGGAGTTCATAATTTTCGAATATTAACTGGAGAAACTTAGGTTATCCATCATTTAATATACAGTGGTCTGTCTGAGAGTTTTAGCATAACACATCAAAACTTATTATTACGAGTTCAAAGAATCAATCTTCAATTTAATGTTATTTGGTGACAGTTCATAAGATTCTTTTGTATTTTGAATTTGTATTCAAGCCATTGACATTAAGCTTATATTTATAATAATTTAATTGCGAATTATGTTTAAGATAAGAAGCACATCGAGTGAGCCTTTTTGAAAAACATGCCATAAACTGTGTTTAGTCTATTCAATATATAGTCTATTCAGATATCTTATGAACAATCACCAATTGATAACAATGGGCAGAGTGGGCCATATTTTTGTGTTTAACGCACTTTGCTTGTACCATTTTAGAATGGTTGCTTGCATTTCTTATTACATATTTGTTGCTTCATCAGCTTAATATGTGGCCCACTCTGCATCAGTATTTTACTATAATTTATTTATAAGCAGGGCCGGCCAGGGGAGCAAGTTGACGGGGTTGCCAGGGCCTGAGGCGGCAAAAACGGCAAATATTTTTAATTAAAAAAAAAAAAAAAAATATCATAAAAAACATATTTTCTCAATTTAACATGTCCGAATACATTTCTGCCATCTATTTCGATATAGTGGAAAGCTAATAAAATTAATAGAAACAAAAAATTGTTTTAACTTTTATATTGTCTAATTCCACAAAAATATAATATATATATATATAAAGTGTACCGGTTTTTGTTTACGCCATTGTCAGCACAATGTTCAAAAGTTTGTTAAAGTGTCATTTTATACAATCCTCAGGGTACCTGAGATTACCTAAGACTGTGTCACTCTGTCCCCTAGGTAAGTCCCTGAGGAAGGGGAGGGATGTCCTATCTTAACATAACATTTACAAACATTTGATTTGTAAATAATCCATTAAAATTAAGAAAATTTAATAGGTAAGAAATTTAGAAAAAAAAAAAAAAGGGGGGGGGGGTTATAGTAGAATACATAGTATGTATATATAAGCAATAAGGGATGTATGACATAATATCAAACAAAGTAGAAGAAAAATAAAAATGCGTATTCTGCAAGTATTTGGGGGATGGGGATTTATATAGGGATGTCCCGGGAGGAGGGGGGGGGGGGGGGGGGGGGTCCTGCCTTAACATAACATTTACATTTATTTGAGTTGTCAATAAAAGAAAATATAAAGTAAGAAATAAAAATAGAATAAATATTATATATAAGAAATAAGGGCTATATGACAATATCAAAGTATAAGAAGAAAAATAAAAATGCATACATTTTTATAATATGATTTTGTCAACTTGAAAAAATGTTTTAAATGTTGTTCTATTTTTGGGGATTTGCTTAAGATGGCAGAAGAGCTCTGGCTGCCCCTGCTTATAATGTTATTTTATTTATTTTATTATAATATAATTAATGTATGTCTTCACTGTTCACAGCAGTATTTATTTATTTATTTGTAAATATTTACCATGCTTTATGTATCTGTACATAATATTATTATATATTATATATCTCTGCTTCCGCTCCATTGTCTGTGATGATATTTTTATTTTTATGAATTCTTTTGCTACCATTTTCTTATATTTCTTCCATTTCTCTTTTTCCTTTTTTGTTTCTCTACTCTTCTATGTCTTATTTTTCTTGCCTTGCATTCTGCTTCCTATATATATTTTTTTTTTGCCAAGATTTACTTTTATATACGGCTATATTTAATTTCTTATTTATAAGATAACACGTTTATTTATTAACATTACAAAATTTACAAAATAATAATTATAAAATTAAAAATAACAGAATATTATATTTTTTGTTTGCTGCTTTCTTCTGCTTCATTATTGTAAAAGCTCGGACGATTTTTGTATATTCTTAGAATCAATGGTGTATCGTTAAGTTGCTTGATATCGCAATTTGTATTACAGATGTTCTCCATTTCGTTTTAAGCTGTTATAACAAGCAAAAAGTCTTTCAATACTTGTCGTCAAACCAAAAAGAATTTTTTTAAATTCATTATTGTTATATGTCTAAAGATTTATGTTTTAACGACTGCTCGCTCTTTCCAACATACCTCCGCTCTAGAGTCACGCGATTGCACTCGTGACGTAGTAGTCGTAAGAACCTTTTTTTTATCTATTCTGTCTTTTTTTAGTTGTAGATTACTAAATTTTTCTTAATTTAATATTTTTTTCGAACATAGGAAAAAATGAAGTCAAAGATTTATCTCAGTGTAGGTCAGAAGTGAACGGTTTCATTAGTGCCTGTTTTTGGAACCGTCATAAGTTTAAAGTTTCTTAACGCAATGAGGCGGCCTTTGCCATCAATAACCTTCACAGGTCTAACAATTGAATATGGTATTTGTTATATTTTAAAATGATAATAATAATTGCAAAACATCCGCATGTAATTTAATATAATTAACATTTCTTGACTAACCTGGTGTATACTATATAAAGAAGAGATGCCCTTAAGATCGGGTTCTGATGTCTTCTGTTTATAGGCGCCAAGAGAACCAAAGGATCCGCATTTATGACCGTCTCGGCTCTATACAAGGTGACTTGACACACCATCTAGAGCTTCCTGCTTCCTATCCTAACTTCCAATATTCAATACTTCCTTCCTATTTTCTATAATCATTTCTGCTCTATACAAGGTGACTTGACACACCATCTAGAGCTTCCTGCTTCCTATCCTAACTTCCAACAATTCCTATCTCTCTTTTACGATCATTTCTTCTTTTTACAATGAACATGACACACCATCTAGAGCTTCCTAATAAGCTGTTCTACTTTACTGAGAATATACCTTGAAAATGAAGTAAATATATTTATGAGGAATTTTCGGTCATTGGAATTTGGTCATTCCTATAGGAAAAATGGGATGAATTAAAAAAAAAAAATCAGGTTGCATTTTTTTTTTAAATTTGAAACCTAATTTTTTTTTAGGGAAGATAATATCGATTTTCAAGCTACTTTTTCTTCATTAAATTTTCTACAATAATAGTCTTTCCATTTTTTTTTTCAAGTGTAAGCGTCGAACCGCAATTTTCGTCTAAACATGCGCTAAATTTTTAAGAAATGTTATCATCTTTATATTGGCTCTTTTAAATTTTCCACTTATGAGGTACCGTTTTCACTCAAGCTGTTCAAACGAAATGCTTTAAAGAAAATATTGCGACTCAGTGGGGTACATTTATCGAAACCATTAAGAGAACTATTTTTATACCAAAAAATGTAATGGATATTTTTGGTTATCATCCGTTCTAAAGACACATTTTTCTTTGTGTGAATTCAGCATATTTTTTCATATATGAGAACATTCGATTTATTTTAACTACTCAGAAATGATAGCAGTATCACAATTTCTGAAAACATAAAACAGGCTATATACAAACTTCCTCTCCTGGCTTCCTATTCTAACTTCCTGTTCTAACTTTCAGTTTTAGTTTCCTTTCCTTCCATTCCTGCTCTATACAATACCAACATTGTATCCTTCCTAACCTAACTCCAGATTCCGCACACTCCTAAAATCCTTCCGTGGGAAGTAAGAGAGACACAGAGTGATGCAGAATTGTTCCTCTTTGTCTCTATTTTGCTTTCCAATTTTCATGTATTATAAATTATATGTATTTTTAAATTTAATTCAACGCAATAATGGAGGAAGTCAGAGACAAACAGGCATAAACAGAAACAATTAATAATAAAAGAAAATCTTTATATCATTTTTGTTTATTTTCTTTCGCTAAATCCAGGTGGCCGTGGAAAGAAGGGTGGTGGTTTTGCCACCGTATCCTCCTCATATAAGGTATTTTGGGAATCAGTCTGGTATGCCTATCTGCATTTGTGGTGTTGTAGTTTTTTTGAATTTTTGGTTTTTTAATTTATATTTTGGTTTTTTTTCCCCCTCTTTTTAGTTTGAACTACTTTTTTGACTAAGAAGGTACAACAAATAATAGAATTATTTGTCTAAAATTAAACACAAAATCCTGTAGGCCTATAAGTTGAAAAAATACATTAGTATTAACCTACCCTAAGTAAAATTGTAAGATTTCTTATTTTATTGATTCATTTTTTTTTTTAATGAATAACCTTGTAGAAAATTGGTACTGTCCCGGTGGTCTTGGGGATCAGATCATAAACTTTTTACTGACATGGAAGTTCTTTTCATCTTTTTAAATGCATAAAGATAAAAAAAAATTGTCGATGTGCACTTCCCCAGTACGGATTAATCAATTACGTTTTAGTTATCCTTCCAAAGCCAATCGATCGTTTGGGCTAAAACTCAATATTTGACTTCAAAGTGCTTCTGAACCCTCATGTTAAATTTTATGTCGATATTAGGGTATTTGAGTCGAGCCATTCTTTCTGCCCTCCTTCCCAGATTTCGCGGAAAATTATTATGTGCCATGCTTATGGGGTTTTGAATTTAAATATAAAATTATATGTCTATACATTCATTACGTCGGCAGTTATTGCGATTTTTGAGTTTAGCCCCCCTAATCCCCTCTTTTCCTTTGGCGATTTGGCTGAAACTTAACAGGTGTCGTCCTTAGAGGGTTCTGGATTCACATATAAAATTTCGTTTTGATACATTTATTCTATCGGGAGTTATAGTGTCCACAGACAGATAGGAATCATTTTTGGAATCAGGTCGTAAAATCTGAAATTTCAATTTCCTTTATACTTCATTTAGCTGGGGAAGTAAGTATAACGATTTCATTCATCAAAAGTCACTCAATGAAAAAAAAAAAATTTCGAAAGATGAAAAGAAATTAATTAAAAATAAATTATAAACACAAATTATACATTAAATAATTACCTATGTAGTTTTGAATAATTTTATTAAATTAATATTTTCAGTATTATACAAAACTTTAACTAATTTAACCCTAAAACATTCTGAGAGGCCGTTAAAAACCGGTATTATATCAGAAGTAGTAAACACAAACATTTTTACTACAATGCACATTACTGCTACGTGTATTTTATTTTCATTCATACTTCCTCCTTTCTATAAAAAAAAATGTACATTGTATATTTACTGTATACAAAATTTTGCATGTATTTATTCTTTGCATATTTTGCGCAAACTGAAGGAATTCTATATAAGATAATGATTTTCATAAGATGATTTAAATCGCATCATTCACCTATCGTCCAATCAATTTTGTTTGAAACTGTTGTCATGATAAGAGGTGGTTTTTGTTTTTTTTGAGGGCTGTAGGTTCATCCCTACAGCAATCCTGTATCTTTAAAATCCAGGATTCTTCTGCATCCTCTTCATTACCTATCTTGGTCCTGTTATAGCAGCCTCTTGCTTTATAGAGTTTTACACTGGCTTAGAATATAGAATTTCCTGTACAGAGGGCTTCTAGCGATGCCCACATTGTGCAGGGGTTCATATGACAGTGTCCTGTGATCAGCTCTGTCTTAGTTCTAGAATCCATTCTGCTCATGTTCAGAAGCTTTTGGCTTCTCTTCTCTGAGGGTTCCGCAAAAGAGAATTTTGAATCTCTTCGCTTAGGGACTCCTCTCCAAAAGGTGTTTCTAGCTTTTTATTGTCGCCCTTGCGGTGTTCTTAGAGATCCCGCACAAGGGTTCCGGTCCTGTAGGCCCTCTGTCAGCTCCTGACGTGACTAGTTGATTAGTCCCTTCGTTGACTTCAATACACGGTTTCCCTGGCACCAATTTCAACTACTCTGTTTTGAACCGCCAGGGATTCCAGTGTCTCAAGACATTTCAATACTATTTTAGAATCTATGTTGACAGCTTGTAGCGCTGCTTGGCTGTCAGACAATATCAAGATCCCCCCTCCCCTGATGTTCTCTCTCTTAATGAGCCAGGCATATCCGAGGATGGCATATACTTCAGCTTGGAACACAGTAGGATACACACCTAGGGATATACTAGTATCTCCCTTGACTGTCCTCCCATGTATTCCAACTCCTCTCTCGGTTTTTGTGTCGTCTGTGAACCAGACCAGCTTACCCCGATCTTGAGTCTCAAGGTCCAGACTGCAGATATATATATATTTATATATAAATATAAAAGTAAGAGACAACGAATTCTATTGGACGGTGGTTGAATGACGCAGGTTTAGCCTAACCTGGCTACAAGTTCTCAATATTTTTCATTCGCAAAATATACAAACTACTTGACAGGATTGTAATGGCAGATAGAATGTTCAGTGGATGCTGTCCTGTTTGAATTGTATCCTGTTTGTGTCAATTTTTTTTTTTTTTTTTCCTGCATTTTTCTTTCCATTCCCTGTTTTTCTTTTTATTCTGAATCGAGTTTTCACATGACTATGAGAAAAATGTTATATTACTCGATCTTCTCTCCATTTCTTACAATTATCTCGAGATTTTTTATTAAAATGAATTTCCAATGTTGTTTCATTATATTTGATACGATCCTCTTTCCCTACACTTTTCGTTTTTAAGGATTGTTATATTTTTTTCACCTTACACCTGTCAAGTGATTGGATTATTATTTATTTTTTCATTATATTATTGTTTATAACGTCTTCATCTATAAACTAATATTTCTCATTTCTTTAAATAATTATAGGAACAATTGAACAATCTGATGACCACCCTGAAGAGTACTCAACCCCATTTCGTCCGTTGTATCATACCCAACGAATTGAAACAGCCTGGTGAGTTTATATATATACCTTCTTAATTTTAATTATATACAATTCAAGATATTTTGTTCATTATATTTAATTTTTTTGTGGAATAAGTTAATTCGAAATGAATGAAAACGAATAGTGCTTTTAAATTCCACACATTATTTTTTTGAGAAGTGAAAAAATCTTGAACACGCCGTCCTTCTATGGGACGTTAAGCGTTGGTCCCGAGAATCTGTTGTGTCTAGATCCTCCTGGTAACTAAACCTGGGGTAGGCAAAATTCAGAAATCTCACAGTACTATCAGAGAGACGAATGAGCACTCTGGAAGTAGGCGATATGACCTTGTTTGGGCATGGAGTCATAATAACTAACTAGTATCTTTTGGAAAAGTTCTTAAATTTATGCGATGTCAGATACTCGTTAAATAGGTGAATAAACCAAGGTAGCCAACATTTAGCACTCCCACAGTAGAGTCGGGCTCATGTCCATCAGAGCAATGAATGAGGACTCTGGTAGTAGGCGATATAACCTTGTAGTTAAAACCCGGGCATGAGTCACACTAACTCATGTAAACACGCAAAACTCAACCATTCAGTCAAGTAGTTAACCGATTTTATACACTTGGTTTTACAGCTAAGCGTTTTTTTTTTTCCAATTTGAGTGCTATCTGTTGTAAATACTTTTACTAACGAATTTTGTTTTTTTCTGTGTTTGTTAGGTGTAATTGACTCTCACTTGGTGATGCACCAGCTGACCTGTAACGGTGTGCTTGAAGGTATCCGTATCTGTCGTAAAGGTTTCCCCAACAGGATGGCCTACCCCGACTTCAAACTCCGGTAAGTTTGTAGAAACAATGGTTATTGTAGTTTACAACAATATAAGTTACCTATTTCACTATTTAATAATAATAGTATCTCTACTGATGGGACTGAGCCCAATATACAATTTACAGTTTGTTAAATACCTATTTAAATAAGATTACAAACGCAAAAAAAATAATAATAATAATACATACAGATATATTTGCATTATCTCTGTGGATGAATAACATAATTAAGCTTGAATATTCAAGAAATAATAATTAATTATTATGAACAAATCGAACAAAAAGTATGTTTTAATTTAAACAACATATATTTGTAAATTTGAAAAAAAGAAAAATATATACCTAAATTATTTAAAAATTGATAATAATATAATAGTAGTGAAAATAAATGAGAAACTAAAATGGTACTAATAAAAACAAGAATTATAATTTAAAAAATAATATAATAGAATTAAATAAAGGGATAGGGGAAAGAAAAAATAATAATAATAATACTTACAGAAAATAAATGAAAGTGAAATTCTATTCTAAAATGGAGGTAATATTTATAGGATTAATAATTGGAAAATGAATACTATAAATAATAAAAACAAAGATACTAAATTAATTTAGACTAAAAATAAATATAAATATATTTACATAGAGATATATTACATAACAACCAAATTAATAATAATCCTTAAATACTATTGATAATCTTTAAAAAAAAAATATATATATATAAAATAAAAAAGGGGCGCCGGTAGCTCAGTGGTATGCGTGCTTGACTTCTGAGCTCAAGGTCATGGGTTCGTAACCCGACCGAGGCCCTTAGTTTATTTTATCTGGGAAGTAAAATAAACTTAAGCACGCCGTCCTTCGGATGGGACGTTAAGCGATAGTCCCGAGCCTGTACAATGTCAGGTACTCGTTAAAGACCCCTACCCTAGATTAATAAAAATTTAGGGTAGGCAAAATTTAGGACTCCCACAGTAGAGTCGGGCTCATGTCCACCAGAGTGACGAAAGAGCACTCTGGTAGTAGGCGATATGACCTCGTTGTTAAAGCCCGGGCATGAGTCATAAAACCTAACCTAACCTATAAAATAAAAATATAATAAAGAAGTAAAATTCTCGTTTTAAAATAGGAAGGCTAATATTGAAAAGATCTTTGTTTCGAGAGGAGCTTAGTATCGCTCTGTGCAACGAAATTGAATAAGAATGTTTTTGTATTCAAGATATTTCAGTTGTAAAAAACACTTTTCAGTTAAGTAGATGTGTCTTGAATGTGCGTAGTCTGCTTTTTTGCGCAAATTACAAATAACAAGTAATTGTATTCTTAAAAATTTATTATAAAAGCTACAGAAAAAAAAAGAAAGAGTGTTTGTAATTATGATAAAATTCATATGCCATAAGTTTTGTAAATTTCGTTTCTTGACACCATCTAGAGTATTTAAAGTTTTATTTTCATACCGAAATGTCTCAATGTAAAAAAAAAAATAGTATGATATATTCCTGGAGAATATATATTTAGCAATATGAAGGTTAGTTTAATTAATACACATTTATGTGGTGCAGGGGAAAAATAGTATAAGCGTATGATGACCTGGGGCATTTAGGGGCGATAAAATAGAGAAAAACGTATGTTTTTAAAAATATTGTCCATTTCACAAATTATATATAATTTTTTTTTTTGTCTTTATGTACGGTGCATATTAGCCATGTCAATGTGTTATATATAGTTATTTACGACATCCATGGACCCATGAGGGAGTTCTATCTACGAAATAAAACTCACTCCCGGACGGGATTCGAACCCTCTAACCATGGTGAGACCATGCGACCAAAGCCCTACGCTCTAGTCCGCACGGCCACCATGGCCGACCCAAAATATCGTTCTGAAAGAAGTGTTATCTATAGAAATATAAAATATATAATTAAAATAGAGGGCGCCGGTAGCTTAGTGGTATGCCTGCTTGCCTTCTGAGCTCAATACCGTAGGTTCAAAACCCGACCGAGGCCCTTAGTATATTTTATCTGGGAGGTAAAATAAACTTAAGCACGCCGTCCTTCGGATGGGACATCAAGCGATGGTCCCGAGTCTGTACGATGTCAGGTACTCGTTATAGACCCCCTGCCTTAGGTGAATAAAAATTTAGGACGTCCACAGTAGAGTCGGGCTCATGTCCACCCGAGTGACGAAAGAGCGCTCTGGTAGTAGGCGATATGACCTCGTAGTTAAAGCCCGGGCATGAGTCATAAAACCTAACCTATAATTAAAATATAAAAATATGGGAGTACTTTATATATATATTGTGAAATAGACAATATAAAAAAAGAAGAAGCGTTTTATTTATTTTTTACTGAGCTTAACATTGTGTGTTAAGATATGTCTGAATGTAGATTCATAGAAAATCCTAGTTTTCCATCGGAACGTGTATTTTCATGCTTGCTTATTCATTTCTCTCTATGCACCAAATTATATTTAATTATTTCATTAAGTGATCTTAGTGAGGATGTGATTTTCAATGTGAAAAGAAGCACGACATAATCATTATACTTCATTTTTTTGATTATGAAACAAATGCAAAAGCAAACTCAATAAATTTTTCTGGTAGAAAATGTTGCTTTGTTGTGCTTCTTTTCAACGGATTAAAATTTAATATATTATTATTATTAAGATTTAAGCTAAAATATGATATCCAATTTAAAGTTACATGATTCTGGCGCCTGCTACTATGGCCAAAGAGCCAGACCCCAAAGAGTCGGCTGCTAAGTGTCTCAAAGAGGTCGAACTAGATCCAGAGAGCTACAGAATAGGACACACAAAGGTCTGACCTTTAGTTAGAGAGACCCCTCCCTGTAGTCATGTAGCTATCTGCTACCGTGTCTTCTGCACGAACCACCATTTTTTCTGAATGTACCCTTTGAATTTCTCCAAAAACAAATTACACACATGCATTTTGAGCCCTTTTTTGCCCTTATTCCTTAACATACATTTCTTCCTCCTATGTATATGTATTCTTCTTTGCCTGTATTTCTTGCAACCTTCCCCTATAGTAAAAATTGAATGTTTCTAGTTTCATTGCACAATTCCTGTAGGCACCTATGATTCCTATAGGATCCTACAATTCCCTCGTCAATTATTTTAAAAAACGATCATAACTGGCCGCCAAATTTGCAATTACATTAAATAAATAGGAAAAAATAGTATTTAATAATTATACATTTTTTTCAAAACGTAATTTACGAATTATAATAATCCTCATTACCATATTTGCTTCGTTTCTCTTTGAATTCCATGTTTTATAAGGATTAGTGTATTGTTCATTCTATGAAACCTTCAAATCATTATATTATAATCTAAAATACTCCACATTTGTTATTATTAATATATTTAACTACACTGGTCAACAAGGATTTTTGCCATGAATTGATATTTATATTTTTTATACTCTATATGAATAATTATTCTTAAAAAAATAATAAAAGAAAACTACTATATAAAATTTCCAAAATATAAGCACTTAGTGTATTAAAAATACACTCTGATGCAAAGTAACGAATGCTATACCAAAGAATATTGCGTTATCAGCCTTTTCTTATCGTTGTTAAAGTGTGCTTTCAGTAAAATATTAAGTTAAAACTCCGTTCTTGAATACTTGTATTTAATAATCAAAAAAAGTGTGTGGAGAGATTTCAAGTTCATAGAGAACCATTTTCGACATTATCCATTCGAGATAATCCAGCATAGTCTCATAAAAAGAAGGGAAAAAAATGTGAAAAAAAACGGAAGAAGAGAGCTAATAAAATATTTTTATACATTATTTGGCGAATAAATGGGTTTATTAAAAAAAAAAAATAGATGTTTAGGATATGTTTTATAACAAAATTTAGATTCTACACCCTCCTCAAATATACAAAAAAAAAAAACTTTCAAATCATGACAAAAAACAAATAGTCCATTTGTTTGTTGACCAGATTTATGGACTTTTCTTGAACTTTTTCATAAAAATATAGAATCGTCATAAATGTCTGGGTTGAGAAATTCCTATGGCCAAATCCTTTGCTAAAGTATAACAAAAAAATATATTCCATGAAAAGATAATAATTAAACTGCCTTTTAAAAAAAATATATTATGTTAGTTTTCTCTTTTGTAAGAAATAGTCTGAGGCGGCCGGACATAGGATCATAGCATGTTTGGCCTTATAAAAACACCAAAAATTCCCAAACACCTCACTAAACACATTTAGTAGCCTGTTTGAAAATGAGTTTAGTAGCCACTTCTCAGTACTAGAATTGAGTTGTTTTACCTCTAGTCTCCCTGTTAGCTACGTTTGCCCACACCCAAATAACCGTATTGCCCTATGTAGATACAAGATCCTTAACCCTGCCGCTGTTGAAAGAGAGTCTGATGAGAAAAAAGCCGCTGGACATGTTCTAGAGTCTACAGGTCTCGACCCTGACATGTATAGGTTGGGCCATACAAAGGCATGTAGTCACAACAATCATTTGTGCACATTTTTTGTTGTTATTTAAAAAAGAGCCGATCTACAATTAGAACGAGAAACCACCAGAAAGTCGTGTGGTGCTTTTTAATTTTTATTTATTCATTTTTTTTTTCAGCGCTTTTTAAAAATAAAATATATAGTTAATTTATGTTGCGAGCAACTACACTGGCCATGTAACCATATCCTCTGTTTCACCTTCGAATGGGTATTTTTTTCTACCCACTTGTGCTGTTAATAATCACTATATTTCCTTAAATTATGTGCTACGTGAATAATTTTGGGATCTTGTTTAAATAGTTAATGCCATAAAAAAACAAGAAACATAACGTTTTTTTGACATATTGTGCTAAACATAGAACTCAAATGCTATGTATTTTTCCCTTGCCAAAAACTTGGAGAAGTTATAGGCAACTAAACCTAATTTTTTTCAGCAAATAATTCTTAAAAACATAAAATTGTTTATGTAACGAAGCATATTCAGATTCAGAAATAATATTTTTGTTTCTACAGACCTAACAAGCTTTGCATCTCTTTTAGAAGGCCCAAAATTATTTGTGAATCTGAAAATAAAAAAAATTATCACATTCTGATTTATAGATGTGTATAAAAAATGTTGTTTTTCTACGTTTTATGGATTTTGTGGAACCATTTCTATGGTATTATAAACTTTCCGACTCTTTTAGATGAAGAAATTTAAATTTAAGTAGTTTCATCCTACGGTCATTATAGTTGCTCCATAGATTATTAGTAAAAACTAGTAGCATAATAAATGTAGTTAGTGGTTTAATCTGAGCAAATGTATTTTAAAAAATACGAACAAAAAAAAAAAAAAAAAAACTCACGCCATGACAGTGACAGGGTGATTGCATGTATTTTGTGTTTTTTTTTTGTTTTCATTATTTTCTTCCTACTTGTGCACCACATCAACACCACCAACTAGATATAAAATCCTGAATCCTAAAGGAGTCAAGGATAATATGAGCATTGAAGAGGCTGCTAAAGTGATCTTAGACGCATCTGGCATGGACCCTGAACAGTTCAGATTGGGTCATACCAAGGTGAAAATCACTCGTCAAAACCGTCTATTTGAAAGTTGAGTCGTTATGAGGCCAACTGGTCTATATGTATATATTTATTTATTTTTACTTGAAAAATAGAAGGCTTTATTTTTTATGTTGTAGTTTCGTGAAAAATACAGGTATTAAATTTTTTTTAAACAATTTTAAACAAATAAGATAGACTACTTGGCCTCTGAGCGACTGTTTAAATAATGCATTTGTATATAATGCTTTTGTAAGAAGAAATAATCAGGTAATGGTTTTACTTTGAAATATGCGCGAAATTTTGACATGAGGAAGCTATGAATACAAAATTTAAACCAATATATATAATATATAATTCGCTTTGTTAGCGTGCTTGTCTATTGAGCTCAAGATCGCGGGTTCGAAAATGGAAGGTGAAAGAAACTTGAGCACGCAGTCTTTCGAATGGGGCATTAAGCGTACGATGTCAGATACTCGTTAAAAACTCTTACCCTGGGTGAATAAAAATTTAAGACTCATAGTTCATGCCCAACAGAGCGAAGAAAAAGCACTCAGCTAATAGGCGATATGACCTGGTAGCCAAGGCCCGGGCATGAGACAATGACTAAATCAATATTTTTCGTAAACCATCGTAGCTTCCACAATGTAAATTATCGATTGAACCATTACCTTTTTTTCGTCCTATTTTCTCCTATTATTAAAAAGACTTATTTCTTCCGATTATTTTCCATTAAATTCAGCTCTATTAATGTAAAAATAAAATATGTAAATATTTTGAAACTGCTTTTATCTTTTAAACTTTTTTTTAACTAAAAAGTTTTCCGTTGATTAAAGTATTATCTTAATGATTATTTAGAATAACCTTTTGGGATGTGAAACTCTTAGTTCACGTTACTAAAGAATTTCCATTTTTTTTTCATAATAATTATATTAATTATTATTATTATAACATTTACTTCATCTCTTGTGTCGTATTTCAATCATATTTTTGCTATATTTTTACCCAAGTAATGTCTTAGAAAAATTAAGTAATTTAATTGAAAAATAACATATTTTTTTCTATTTAAAAAAAAAGTCCATATTATCATGACACCAATTCATGATCCCATACTGTACAGTTCTTATTTTTGAATTCTTATTATACAGAAATCAAAAATATAACGTTTCGGAAACTATTTATTTCCTTCTTCAGGGCCTAGTGGATTTGTATGGTGAAGGTATGTGTTTGTATCTGTTGGATAAGTAAGATAAGATCACAATTCACTATCAGACACAAACAGTTACCACGTCCACTCGAGACATTATAAGACCCTGAAGAAGAAAATAAATATTTTCGAAACCTTGGTCAAAATACTGAGTTTTATCTTACACGACAGAACCTCGACTCTATCAAATCATTATCTGATCAATTATTTCAGATTTCAACACATTGTAAAAAAAAAAAGATACAATATTTGTAAACCCATTCTCATTTTGACAAAAACACTATTCTTTTACAAATCCTAAATAATTGCTAAAATACATTTGAACAATTTATCAACACATCCATATTTCATTTGCATGAAATTTTTCATAGCGTTGCATGAAATTCCTTTTTTTTTCAAAGGTTTGACTTTTTATTTTTTTGTTTTGTTGTTTATTATAGCCTTGAGTTAGTGTAAAATTGTATTACTAAATTATTATATTGTACAGCTCAACTTAATTATTTGTTTTCAATAAATCCTTGGAGTTGCAGAAGTGTGAAATGAATTACATATATTATAAAATAATAAAACTTAAATAGTTATCAACTCATTAATTTTCTTATTAACAATATATATTTTATTAATTAAGATCTAAATAACGTTATGTTTTTTCCGAAGTCAAGCATCTAATCAAATTTGTTTTTGATGCCCAATGCTAGAAGTAAATTATTACTTACCATAGTTATACGAAGTATATTGGAAGTTATGAAATCTGTCAGTAATTCGATAACGAGTTTTTAACAGAATTTCAGTTTTTCGATCTGCTGATTCTAAAAATGTGTTTTTCTGTCTTGTGAACACAATAACTCCCGGTTGAATGAATATATCGCCACGAAATCCTCTAAGGACGACACCTATTGATGTATTAGCGGAATCAGCCCTTTCGCCCTTTGAGAGGAAGACTCAACTCAAAAATCCTCTTTGAATTTTTGACCGATTTGGCTAAAAATCAATTTGTGTTGTCCTTATGAAGTTCTGACGACACTTTTAAAATATTGTTCAGATGTGTTCATTTTATCGGGAGTAACTGTGTTCATACACAGACAGACAGGAAATTTCTTTTTCAAATTTGGAATCAAGGTGTCGGAAAACATAAAATTTTGGTGAAAACTCAACATCACATTTCTTACCGATTTTATAACTTCACATCGTTTGGGAAGTTATAAATTTGTCTGTAGTTTGGTTTTTATCAATAATTCGACTAAAATGCGACGTAAAAAAACTTTTGTAGCTAATTTAATAATAATATTTTTAGTATTTTTTACAACTACAGTGACCCAAAAGTAGTTTGTCTCAGATTTCAAGCTTCTATCGGGTCTAATTGAGAAAATACATTTTGAGTAGTTAATTTTCTTCAGGAAATTGGGTTTCGGATTTATTTAAGAAAACCTTCACCAAGCAATTTGCAATGATGACGTAGTTAGTTTATTGGTTGAAGGACGGGTTGTTTTTAGTTTTCTGTAAATACCGTGTGAGGACCCCCCTTCCAAGTTCACCTATCTGTCCAGTCTTATTATTAAATCATAACTATGTCAGTTTAATCTTAAATATATAGCAACCATTCACTATTTAGGAGGCGGTGAATTTTTTTTTTTTTTGCGAATTAGGGGGGTTGTATTTTGTGTGTGTTGCTAGACCACTGCTATACGTATCATGGAGGGCATTAGAAAAGGCTGGCGGATCTGGGTGTGACTACTGAGGATAATATTTATTACCTTTAAACCATAACATTGTAATCGGATACGTCATACACTTTTGTACATAAAAAATGAGCACGCCGTCCTTCAAATAGAACGTTAAGTGATGGTCTCGAACCTGTGCGATGTCAGGTACTCCTTATAGACCCCTACTCGTAAGTGAAACAACCTAGGTAGGCAAAATTTAGGACTCCTATAGTAGAGTCAGGCTCTTGTCCACCAGAGCGATGAGTAGGCGATATGATCTCGTAGTTAAAGCCCGGGCATGAGTCAAAATAACTTATAATTTTCTAATTAATTGTGAAACACATAATAAAATATAAAGGAAACAAATGTTTTTTTAAAATAATTGTCTATTTAACAAGATATACAAAATATATGGGAGTACTTTCAGTATTGCTACCATCTTCAGCCACCACTTAACAAATACTGTATTGAGTACTATATCTCTGGTGTTTGGGCAAAAGGGCTTAAATCAGAATAAATCTTGCGATCCAAAGGACAATTGCATTTAAATATTTTTACCATATGTAAATGAATGTTGGAATATTTTACTTTAAATGAATAAAACAAACTTATTTTTGAAATATTGTCTATTCCACTAAAGATATATATATATATACATATATTTGAGGGCGCCGGTAGCTCAGTGGTATGCGTGCTTGACTTCTGAGCTCAAGGTTGTGGATTCGTAGCCCGACCGAGGCCCTTAGTTTATTTTATCTGGGAGGTAAAATAAACTTAAGCACGCCGTCCTTCGGATGGGACGTTAAGCGATGGTCCCGAGCCTGTACGATGTCAGGTACTCGTTAAAGACCCCTGCCCTAGATGAATAAAAATTTAGGGTAGGCAAAATTTAGGACTCCCACAGTAGAGTCGGGCTCATATCCACCAGAGTGACGAAAGAGCGCTCTGGTAGTAGGCGATATGACCTCGTAGTTAAAGCCCGGGCATGAGTCATAAAACCTAACCTAACCTATATATATATATATATAACTACCGGTTTCGGCTTTATACCATCGTCAGGTCTAGTTATGAACTGTTCATACGATGGTATAAATGGTATAAAGCCGAAACCGGTAGTTATATTATATATATATATATATATATATATATATATATATATATATATATATATATAGACAATATTTCAAAAATAAGTTTGTTTTATTCATTTATTAAAAGTTTCCACAAAATGTCCGCGTTCCTCAACTTAGAAGATATTTTACTTTGTTTAAATTTAATACTTTTTATTGAAATAATATTTCAAGTAACATAAATGTGTTTTGCCTGATTTGCAAGAATTTTTCAAACCTTCAGAAATTCCTCTCTTAGGAGAATGCTTAGAAGCTTAAGTCAGCAAATCTGAATTTTAGAATTCAGATTTGCTGATTTAAGCCCTTTTGCCAAACACCCGAGATATATCTTGTGAAATGGATAATATTTTTGAAAAACAATATTTTTTTAAAATATTTTGTTTAACCATTTTCTGAAGACAAAAAGCATAGCTGACAAAAATGTATATTAAATGTATTATTTTTTTATGTATAAACGTGTTGATGGAAGCTCTTCCGGAGTACATATTAGGAAATTCTCTTTTTTTTTTGACCTGCCAAATATATTCCTGGAAAAACCTGCATAAAATTTCTTAAATTAAGGAATAAATAGAAATATTTTCACCGTGTTAATGTGAGTTTAATTAGGTCGGATAGAATCGTGTATATAAATAAATTATATATATTTATAATCTAAATGTATAAAGACAGAAACAGGTGCGATGACGAACGAATTCGGTCTAATTTTGGGATCCTCTTGGCTTAATGTCATCACATAGAGAAATCTTACTGAATGATATGAGGGGTGAGAGGTTCCTTGGTTGCTCCTCCGTTAGAGAGACACACCAAATATCTTACTGAAGAAACCATTAATCAACAAGACCGCTCTCTCCCTCTTATAAATAGATGTTCAAAAACCCTGAGAAATAGGGAAGGAGAGAAAAGTATTGAGGGTATTCGGCGCCAACAACTTACAGGAAAAGTATATATACAAAAAAAATTGCTGGTGGTTCACCGGCTATGTACTTCCCCAGATTTAATAAGTTTTGCTCTCCCTCCAAAGTCAATCGACCGTTCTAAAACTCAATATTTGACTTAAATCTCTGGTCCCCTTCTTCTGATTCCGCGGGAAATTAATATGAACGTCATATTGATACATTCATTACAATGGGAATTATTAGAGTTTTTGTGTAGAATCCCCTCTTACCTTTGGCCGATTTGGCTGAAAATGTATAGGTATGGTCCTCAGAGAATTCTGAATAAACATATGAAAATTTCGTGTCGATATATTCATTTTATCTGGTGTTATGTTCACAGACACATTCAAAACTGCACCCAATTTCTATTCGATTACAATAAATTCCTCTACACTTCGTTTAGTTGGGAAAGTAAAAAACATGTTAAACTCATATTTAAAATAACAGATTATCCCAAACATTATAAATAATATGAAATGAAAAAGAATCTACTTTAAAAAAATTAGTTCTCTAAAAGTTTATGTTCTGATCTGTCATCGTTTGTCGTTGACTAATTCGAGACATGAAACTTAACTTACCTCAATTTGACTAATATCCTTTAGTCCACATTGGTAACTCAGCTTCATGTGCAAAATATATCTTCAAATTCTTATTGCATGACTAGTAAAGAAGTTCTGTCTTGGGGGACAAGGTTAGGACTGTATCATCCATCTACATACTTACGAGCCAATAGGATTCATTGTTGCAACATCTTTCACCTGTTTGCATTTTGAGCAATCAACTTTCTTATTAATGATGGTTAAACTTAAAAAGTCTCGTAACAATGTATCCTGTTGGTGAGTATGTAGATGGATGATACAGTTTAAATCTAACCTTGTCCTTTAAATGCTATGACTCAACTTTGTTCTAGAAAGACACACTTATAACTATTCGAAGAATATATATATATATATCGCTACCTCAGAACAAGACTGTCACAAATAAAAAAATGTGAATTTTGGGAAATCACGTTTTAAAATTCACTGATCCATGATGGTACTTTATTTTTGATTTATTTAGAAAACTGCTAAAGCAATAAGCTTTTAGACGGTTAATAATAATTTTAAGCCAATTTTACTTAACTTTCACCATCGTAACACCCTTTAAAGCCCAACCTTTTCGTACAATGGAAGACCGACACATCTGCTCTCTGGTGGTCACAATTAGAAGTTACAATTGTGACACTCGTTCATAAAAAAATATACCATATTGCCATTCTTCCTATCAGTTTAGTACGAATTCGATATTTCTTGAGTTGCGACAGTCTTGTTCTGAGCTAGCGATATGTGAGTTTTGCATGAAGCTAAGTTCCCAATATATATATTGCCACTAAATTCTATATATAAATTCAAAATTTATAAGGACGACACCTATAGCCGTATGAGAGGGGGGGTCGGAGTGGTACAACTCAAAAATCCCTTTATCTGTAAAGATGGTATCGACAAAATTTTATATTTAAATTCAAAACACCATAATGGCATTAATTGGAAAATGGATACAGAGAAGGAAGGGGCATGATTCAAATACTCTAATAACGGCCGATATATTGAATATATCGACTCAACGTTTAGTATGAGTATTCAGAAGCCACAATATAAGTTAAATATTCAGTTTCAGCCCAAACGATCAATTGGCTTTGGAGGGAGAGCGAAAATTGAATTGATTTATTCGTGTTGGGGAAGTACATAGCCGATGATCCACCGAGATCTTTTTTTTAGTTCAACTTGGAGGGGACTGTTATCATTTTTGGCGACCTCTCCAGATTGGTGACTATCTGAGCCTCCATCTTGGGATAGTTGATGAGCCATGGACGACAGATATACTGGCAATCTCTTAATAAGTTTCTTTACCTCTCACCTCGTTTCATATCAGATGAAAATCTTCATCATTGTTATTCAATTTTGAATAAATTATTTACAAAAATAAATCTTTTCAAATGAGAAATTGGAGAAGTAAATATTGTTTGTTTTATCCTAGAGGACAAAGAGCTATAAATAAGCTAAAAAAAATTGGGAAACTGTTTCTTTTGGAAATATACCTCTTTACTTATCTAGTGCATTACTCAGCGTTACGTGTCTCATTCGGGGAAAATAATTAAATAAAAAATGAAATGTTCCACAAAATGAAGATATTTTATCCTAAGAATATTGTGGAAACCTTTAATAAAATATTGTCTAGTCCACAAAACATTGTATACGAATATTACCAGTTTCGGCATCACATCGTCAGGTTTAGTTATAAAGTCAGTTGGCTGTGTGCGAACCATTCTTATATATCAAGTAAGGAAACGTTGGAATTTCAACCTGGAAATCCCTGTGACGGTTAGGACTTTGATCTAAAATAGTTAACATTTTTTCAATAACAGTTGGAAAACTACAATTACAGAAAAAGTTTTTGAATTCTAACGAGATAGACTAATGTATGTGTACATTTGTACATTTTATTAAATGTACAAACGTATAACACACATAAATTAGTTTAAATATATAGGAATTATGTATTTAAAAGATATATATATTTTATAACTATTTCAGACCAAATTCCTAACTACAACCACAGAAATTGCAACCCTTTCCTTAACTTATGTTTAGTTTATAACTAAACTTGACGATGTAATGTCGAAACTGGTGGTTTATGTATAAAAATTTCTGTGTAGTAGACAATATTTTAAAAATAAATTTAATTTTATTTATTTAAACTCTTTCGGAAGCTAGACATTATAAATTGACGCGGTAAATAAGGTTGTTTCTTAGTGTTTAATGCGAAAAATTAATTATGAAAACGTCTAAACGGTTAGTATTTCTATACAATTTTTATGGAATAGATAATATTTCAAAAGTAATTTTATTTCATTTATTTAAAAGATTATATGAATATTTTCATAGCTTAATCTGAACATATTTATCTACAATTTTTATTAGTGTCTAGATATTAGCTAAAACGTAATACCGAAAACGCACAAAATACTGTTTTATTTGGAATTTTTAAAGGAAGAAGTGAAATAAGATCTTTTTTTGATCACATATTTTTAGAAATCTTGCACTGTTTTTTTTAATCTTGAGAAAAGGTAGTTTATAACTATTTACTAATGTTATTTTAAAACTGTGGTACTCGTAAGTCGGTTTGAAAAACAAAAAGTTAGATAACCAAAATACTGTATTTGTAGGGTCATTACTTCTTTCGCGGTGTTGTTTATCTAAATATATTTCAACAATAAATCACACCTCAAACGTTTAGACTCAAATTATCCAAAGATTCATGGCAAAAATATATTTTTAGAATCTTTGCACTTTTGAAAAAAATAAATATTTTCGTCGTAAAAAATAGGTTTGTTTATAATTCTCATCTAATGTTATTTTTAAAACTGCAGTACTTTTGCAGATTTAACCTTGAGGCTTCTCAAAAACAATGAAAAATAATAGAACTGAGAATAAGATGTTTTAACTAAGTTTATTTTTTTTACTAAATTGTTTCAATTTTTTTATTTGTTTCAATTTTTTTACTAAATTGTTTCAATTTTTTTACTAAATTGTTTCAGTACTAACGTTTAATACCATATTTTATAGTTAAATAGCTTCAGTAGTTTTCTATTACTAAGAGATGAACATGTATTCCCTCGTTATATGGGTATCGCTTGACGTTCTTCAACCTTCAGAACCCAGGCTTATTTTCTACATAATTATTATAACTATTTTTCCTAATGAGTTGATAACTAAAATATTCCTTACCTTTGTCTTCAACAAGTCAATATTTTCACATAATATGAGCTGTACTTTTCTGTTTTTATCACTATCCTCTTCAACTTTTTGTCTAACCATGGTATTCCCTCCTCTTCGGGTTCTTCCTTCCTTTAGGTGTTCTTCAGGGCTGGAGTCCTGGGTCAGATGGAAGAGTTGCGTGACGATCGTCTTGGCAAGATCATTGGGTGGATGCAGTCACATATGCGAGGCTACCTCTGCAGAAAGGAATTCAAGAAACTCCAAGAACAGAGGTGAGTTCATTTTACACTATTATTTTTATTATACGTGGCCCAATAATACTATATAGCACATTTTTTAAGTCTCAATTTTCTCAGTTAGGTATTGTATTATCCTACGAAAATATGAATAACAGAAGTATCTAGATAGACACAAGAATCATACATAAAAAATAACATTTGGCTTGAGGTGAAGGAGGAGAGCCTAAAGCGATTCAATCTATTGATTTATTTTGCTTTATGTTTATGACTCATTTATTTTAAATTAAAATAAGGGGTTAAACCTTCTGTTAGTTACGCTCAAAAATATACAAGCCATGAATTATGAAAGGAGAATTTAATCATAAATCAACAGATGTCTTCCTTATGTCCTTATTCTTATAGAAAAATGTGTTTATTTTATTTTATAAGAAGGTTTTGAAAGTCAGTTCCATCGACCCATAGTTAAATGTTCAATTCTACGGGTCGGGAGGCATCCAACTAAAACTCAGGATTGAATTTTTTCTTTCCCCAAAAAAGTCCCACTAAGATATATAGAATCGCAACCCCGCGGCTAAAATGTAAACTAAGAGTTGAAAAAATTAGAAAAAAAATAACGTTTTTTCTGACAAACGGGGACTAAATAAATAAGGTAATTTTCAAAAAAAAATTTAGTAAAGGAAGGTTGGGGCAATTGGATAGGGTATTAGATAAAATAATACAAAAATCACAAGCAAATATTTGCCGAATTGTTAAAAAAATACAGCGAACATCCAAGCGGTGCGAATGGATTGCCAGAAAGACTGTGAACCTATAGAACGTTTCCCAATGACCTTATGGAAACGGCACATTGCATAGCGGAAGGGAATAAGCGCGAAATTGTATATTTGGAATGATATTGTCAAGATCTCTGAAATTTTCTTGGAATTGGCGCCATGTCAAAAATGAAACTATTTTCTACATAGTCCAGTGAGCCTGTGCATGATACTCGTTAAAGACCCCATGTCCACCAGAGCGGTATGACCCCATGGTTGAAGCCCGGGCTTGAGTCACAAGAACTCTTTCCCAACGTACATAGTAATTTTCTAACGTTATTAAAAAATGTTTACCAAACACTCGTCTGAAGAATAATAAATAGAATTTCAATAATTTAACCGAGGCTCTTTAATTTTTTTTCTTGGTAAAGAACTTTGAGCATGCTCTCCTTCGGATGGGACATTAAGCAATATCCTCGAGACTGTACGATGTCAGGAAATCTTTACTCTTATATTTAGGACTCCGAAAGTAGAGTCGGGCTCATGTCCACCAGATCGACGAAAGAGTGTTCCATTATTTGGCTATATAACTTCGTAGTTAAAGCATGAATCTCAATAACTAACTAATTTTTGTTAAGAATTATATTCTCACAATTATCCTATCTTTGAACTTGACATAAATTCAACTTTAAATTGAAATTCATCGACATCGAAATGTGTCTCTCATCTTTTCCGATATATTTCATCAGGTTTATTGTTTATTCCCCTGACAATTCTGATATAGCCAATGTTCTGAATACATCTTATTGAAACGTTATGTCTTAGTTGAAAGGATCACATTTCTGTGTTGTGAGAAATAGATGCATTTAAATGTATCACGAGGAACAGGGACAATGCACTTGGTGAGACGTTTAAAAATAATATACACTCAACCTTATGAAGGTTTCATATTTCTAAGTTTAAAATAATGTTATTTAAACTTTTTTCTTATCTGTTCAACACGACCTTCCCCAAATGCAAAAATAACCTCTGAATCAGAATGAAGAATCTAGGTCTTATTTTAAAAAAATAAATAAACTCTTAATCTTGTATTAAAGTTTATTTTAAATTTAGAATGTACAAATGTTTTGTTTAAAAAAGATATAACACAAAAAGCAAATTGAAAATAAAAAGCATAGAAACATGAAATATGAACAGAGTCGATTCCCCAAAGAAACTCACCCAAGATATTTATAGAAGAATGCGATCCTGTTGAGTCAGAACAAAGTCACGTTAAAAAAAAAAAAAAAAAAGGATATTCCAAAAATAATTTCGATCCCCCCCTGTCTTTGGGTTCAACCTATCAAATCAAATTCCTTTCTCACTGATTTGTATTTATTTAAAGATTGGAGGGGGGTTCAAACTCCAGCTATCCCAAGCTGAGAAATATTTTAAAAATTTTTGTGAGAAATGAAAATGTTTGAATTAGAGAAATGCAACGCAGTAAGCCATTGGGTTAATATTAACCAAGATTATTCACTCTAATATTACCAAAATAGATGTACATTTTTGCCCAAGAATAATATTTGATTTTCAACTTTTGAAATATTTTTCATAAATAGATAAAACATTGTTAAACGAAATCTATATAATCTGATGCAATGGCCTCTCGTATGTTGTCAACACTTCCTTATAAAGACTTTTTATATAACAAGACAGTCTTTTGTAGCAAACTGTTAAATTGTTAAAAATAAAGGTATATATTGAGTTCTCATTGAAAGTGAGTAGGTATACAGAAATGTTTCGAGAGCTTATTCATAGTAACCAATAACTGTACAACTTATTTCAGAAGTAAATTAAAATTTTTTAAACATGTGCAATTCTTATTTATATGTTTAGGTTTAATGTAAATAAGAAGAAAAAAAAGTACCTATTTTATATTTAGACTATATATTTTTAGAAATTGAAACGTAAAAGTGAAAATATTTTTTAATTTTCATTCTTGAACGGCCCATTTAAAGAGAATTAAATATTTCTGTTTTCAAATATAACTGTTTTTTTCCTCTTAAATACTTATAATATTGAAAAGTAAAATACTTGAACTTAAAGTGAAGTTCACTAGTGAACAGTGTTTCCGTTTTTTTTTTTTTTTTTTTTTGACCATGGTAAAATGTTTTAATTCCATTTCGCCGCCTCAAGTAGTTACATTAATGTACTTGGTGCAATACTGATATAATTATATCTTTCAAGATTATCGACTTTAAATAAAACATTTAAATGAGACAGAAGGGCGTAACTGGTGGTTCTCTATAAAGGTAATATGATATTTTTTTTTTAAATGTTACTTATTATGTGAAGGTTCAGGAATTCAAAAATAGATTTTCTCATAGAATAATTTAAAAAAAAATTAAACTTACAAACAATTTGTGGACAGTTGTAATACAGTATTTTTTCCTTACTGTTATAATAAATTAATTTGATAGTTTATTATAAATATTTACTACCATTTTAAAATTATTGGTAGAGAATTTTTCGGTCGAAACACTTAAGCCTAATAAACATGACAAATTTCTGAAATACTTTGATAGATAGCTCTCAATTTATAAATTGATAACAAATTATTGGAAACTTTTGAAGAATGTTTTAAGAGCTTTCATACAATTAATATATGTTTTCAACAAAACGAAATAAAAATCTTAAATCACTGTTATATTTATGTTAGTATTATCACATCAAGTAATTGATAATTATTAATAATACTATATTTTAGTAACATTTTCTGAAAATGATTGTATATTATACAATAAATGTTTATTTAGATTGGCTCTGCAAGTCGTACAGAGGAATCTGAGAAGATATCTCCAACTGAGAACCTGGCCATGGTGGAAGATGTGGAGCAGAGTCAAGCCACTCCTCAATGTTGCCAACGTAGAAGAAGAAATGAGGGTAAATTATATATTATATTTACTGCAATTATTATTATTTAAAATTTTTTTATAATATTACAAATCTCTATTTATACACTCCAAATCAATTCCGCATGTTTGATTATCTAATTCTAATTATTATGAAGATGCTTTTAAATTAAAAATATTTACATAATAAGCTAGATTAAACGTATATCGTCGGTATCATATATAATTTTAATTTTTAAAATTAATTGATTATGAAAATCAGCCTTTCAGGTGCGACAAATGCACTCACTAATATGCTTATTTTTAGATTTTTTTTATAAATTAGCCAGTCTACATTCCTCACCTTCTATAAATAAGAAAAGTACACTTATTTAAAATGTTGTTGCCTTTCATTTTCTAGAATTACATATTACAACATTTTTCTTAATAAAATGTTAAATCCCACATTATTCAAATATAATTTCAATGCTAAATTTAAGCCTAAATTTTCCTCAAAAAGAAGTTTTACTTTCTCATATTTTTTAAAGTGTTCCTGGTTCTCAAAATGTAGTTTTAAACGTTTTTTTTTTTCTTTGATATAATTTAGAATTCCACATATTTTATATATAATTTGAGGTTCCACATATTGGTGCCCCCCCCCCCCCCCCCACTATATTTAGCCTCTGGCTTCCCCCACTCCCTTCTCCCCTCCTGACTCCAGGTGCGGAAGAGTCGTGCATCCTCCGGTCTGTACAACCCCCTCAGTCAGTCTTCGTGGCTCGGACCCCCTTCACTATTAGTCAATTTTTTTTTTAAATTATACAACTAAATCCGAGAAGCTCAATAATGGCGGCTGAGGATAAAGATGATAAGTCCCAAACCCAAACGCAACAATTACCCAGACGTGAATCTTTACAGAAATTGGAAGAGTTGGTGGCTCAGACTCAGGCCGCCCTGGAGAAGGAGGAAAAGGCAAGGAAGGAGGTTGAGGCCCTCAACACTAAACTTCTGGCCGAGAAGACAGAACTCCTGAGGAACCTGGAGGGTGAGAAGGGATCCATGGGATCTCTCCAGGAGAAGGTTGCTAAACTGAGCGCACAGAAGGCAGACCTGGAATCACAGCTTATGGTGAGTCAAAATTACATTAATATACTTCCATAGCTTTAGAATTTATACACTGAGTACTCCAGAAAAATATTTAAACTTATAATTAAATTTTGAGATTAGAAAATCCCTAGGAAATGTCCATATATAGTTTGAAACTAATTATTCTAAAAAATGAAATATTATTTTTTCAAATGCTACTACTTTCTAAAATTACAAGACGACTGAGAAATCCCAATCTAAAGTAATTCAGAATTTCACTGAAAGAGAAATGATCATCTAAAAAAATGTATTAAAGTTATTAATTCTGAAAACCGATTAAATTGTATTTTTAAGTAAATATATCTTAATAAATAATATTTAACAAACATAATTGCTGTGTTTCTATTCATAAAAAACTTATTTTCTACTCAAATATCGAATTTAGTCTCTTTCTAATATTATAACCTGTATGAGAAATGTCCATTTAAAGTAGAATTAATTAATTATACTTCTTAAAATTATAACACTGTTGAAAATGCACATCTAAAATTATTTATTAAATCAAAAATGAACTATAATGAGATATTTTTTAAAAAAATATAAAATTATTACATTTTCTTTTGATTTATTTTCTTTAGCCTCTGAAACTTGTAAATTTTCTCTCACCGCACACACGAGGAAGTTCGGGAAATTGAACAACAAATTATTCAAATATCACATTACATTTCTATTTAACCTTTTTTAGTCACTTCCTTAAATTAAAAATTCCTAGTGATTCACTAGGAGCAGTTCTAATAGATCACTGAGTCATGTCCATTTAAAGTGTTTCTTGAGTTTCATAGAGAAATATATATTTAAGTTAATTCTTTATAGAATTTCATAGGAAGATAGTCACAAGAAGTTTTACCTAATTAAATGTAAATGTGTGCTCATATAAAATTTCACAGAGATATATATCATAGTTTAATCTGTGTTATTTTTAAATATCAAAATTAAAATGACCAAATTTCTGTGTATCTCAGTTTTTTTTTTTTTTTTTTTTTTTTTTTGTAATTTCCCCAAAAATTCCTCACATTCTGAACTAAACGAGATTTTATTTTTAACACTTCATTTTACAAATATTTTGAAGGAATGCAGCTTCCAGGACATTTATAGACCCCAATATACTATTTCTATTTTTGTAATTCCAAAATAAAATATATTTCTCAGAAAAAAAAAAACTCCTATTTCCTTAAAAGAATGTAACACAAATATACACATATTGTTTATTTATTTGTTTAAAGTTGGTATACTTGATTGAATACTACAATCGGTTTTTTATTTTATTTTTTTCCTATCAATTAAAAAACCGGAGAATAACCATTGCAGGTTTGGGAAAGTTAAATAAATAAAATAGAATTCTTGAAACTAAACCAAAAATAACATCTTGGAAGTCTGTTTTTCCACCAGCTTAAAGCAGTTTGAAAGGATTTAAATTCTATTTCGAGATTTCCTCATAGCTTGATAATGTGGGTATTCTGAGTTCGAATCCCAAGATTGGTGATTATTATTATTTGTAATTTAATAAAATAGTGATTTATAATACAATTGGTGTTAATTAAATTGAAAAATTATGACATGTTATTTCTACTGGGACTTTATTTAAAAAATCGGTATATCTCAATTAAACGATTTATATTTTTAAAGAGATCTGAAATCGTGTAAATAATTTTCTCATAAATAATTGATTTGTGCGGCCGAATAACTCATGCCCGGTCTTTAACTGCGAGATCATATTGCCTACTATCAGAGCGCTCTTTTGTCACTCTGAGCCCGACTCTATGGGAGTCCGAAATTTTGCTAACCTTAAATTTTTATGCATCCAGGGTAGGTTTTTTCATCGTACAGGCTCGGGACCCTCGTTTAACGGCGTTTTAACCCATAATCTTGAGCTGAGTAGGCAAGCACGCTATCTCTGAGCTAACAGCGCCCTCAATTCAATGATTATATTTAATATAGATAGGAAGAAAAGAAATTGTCCATATAGCGTTATTATTAGTTGCAATTATTTTTTACATCACATTTACCTGATTTTTTTTTTTTTTCGATTGTTAAAAAGGCTCCTTGGAAAGGAGCAGATATCTAATTCGTTTGATACCTGAGTAAAAAAAATTAAGTTAAGCGAAAAGCCTGAATGTAAAAAGGAAAAAAAGAATGTGTCAATTTACATTTTACTAGATTTTGATGGGGAAAATGTACATTTTTGACTTGACTTTCTCTCTCTCTCTCCGTTTTTGAGTCTCTTCTGTATGTAAAATTACCCCAGATACTAGGACATCTGTTCCGACTCTCTCTCCCCCCCTCAGTTTAATTTAAGATCCGAAGGTTTCCTCTTCCCTCACCTGTTCGAGAGTGAATCAATATGGCCAACCAGTACTGAAACAGCTTCACGCTACATTACATTTCCACTTCACTTCTTCATCCTTCATTTCAAAATGTATACTATATGAAATAGTTAAATATGAATTCATGCGGTGTTTTTTTTTTTTTTTTTACAACTACTTGGCTAATGCATAAATGTGCTGATGAAATTACTGTAGCTAAGCCGATGTTACCAAGTCCCTTGTCCATGTGAAAGTGGTTGAATGTGTGTTCAAGCACTGGTCAACAATTACATTAAAAGGGTTTCAAAATCCTTTATTTATGCTAGTAAAAATGGCAACAATTATAAATAAGAAATACAGTTATATCTACTTCTGTTTACTTTGAAATTTTTTAAAACTGTATTTGCTACAGTATATATACTATATTTTTCAATATTTATATCATCTACGTATCGGCACACCATTTTTCGGGAAAATCTGTATAAAACCTTTCAGCTTAAAAAAATTACGTAATTGATATTCAATTTGAAAATAAAAAATATTACTATCTTAATTAATTTTAAAGGTAAAAATATATTGAGGAAAATTGTAAGACTTAGGTTTTAGGAGAGTCTAAAAATGGACTGTGTTTCTTGTCATTCTTTCCAAAAAGTGTTTTATTTGTAGTCAGATTTTTAAGTATATTTTAATTTTTATAACAGAAATAGAGTGCTAAAATCAAAACAATAACATTGCCAGAAAGAACATTGCCTTTTGACCGTGAACTTTGTATTGTGAGTGTGTGTGTGAAGGCTGCCAACACTTTATGAATGAACAGAAGAAAAAAAAAAAAAAAAAAGTGATAGCCACACTACTACAATTAAGAGATGGTCAATGGGTTAGCCTTAATGGCCATGAGAGAGGCTCCCCCCTCCCTTCCCCCCAGGCTCCTTATGGTGGCCAATGGGCCATACGGTAAGAGGAGACGAAGTTGGCCAGTGGCCAAAGACAGGCCCACATCTCCACAAATAGGCCCCTAGGGGGGGATATGATTCAGAGGTGGGAATCCTCAAGTCGGTCCGGTCCGGCCCAAATATGAACCCCACTGGAGGCATCTAGTCCTGGAAATAGGCTGGAAACTCACCCCATCTTGTGTTTGGCTATAAACAACCTAGCTTGTACATTGTCCCGTCCCTGGAGATAAATCAGCTGGTTTTATGTCCACTCTTATAGTCTACTATTTTTAGTTTATTAACTTGTAGTTGAAATGTCTTTGTGTTATTAGAAGATAAATTCCCCTGTATGTCAATTAGAGCGAGATGTACTTTAGTTCTGGCTTTAAAATATAAAAGCAGTTCAGTGACCTCGTAAAATATATTATTTTCTAGAAAGTTCTATTATATCTAACGTCGCAACTGCTAAGGTTATTAACTACATACTATTTATAAAAATCCAGGAGCAATGCACTCTACAATATAAATTATGCAGTTACGTTATCGCTGGCTTTGGAACTGACTTGGAACTCAAGTCTCTCTGGTAGTGTAGCGCCGTGAATATTCCAGTTTGGAGCAAATGTTACCTGTTTAAAACGTTTTTATTGTTAAGAATATGTTTTTTTCTATTATATTTTTAACAACAATTAAAATGTTGGTTAATATAACTCATCCCCGGGGTTTCACTACAAGGCCATATCGCCTACTACCAGAGCGCTCTTTCACCTAGGGTAGGAGTCTTCGTAGACGTTTGGGACCATTGCTTAACGTCCTGTCCGAAGAACGGCGTGCTCAAGGTTTTTTCACGTCGCCTCGGTCGGGTTTCAAACTGGTAATCTTGAGCTCAGTAAGCAAGCACGCATACCACTGAGCTACCGGCGCCCTCAAAAGAAATATTATTATATTTATTAGTGGAATTGAACAATAACAGGTTTTCGTTGTTTTTATTTTCATTAGTTTTTCCATTGTATCAATTGTGCTTTGACAAAAGGGTGTAAGCAACAAAAAATAAATCGACTTAAAACTGCCAAAAATAGTCCGAGTCAAGGTGTATCGATTCATGAATCGATTGTATGTGAAAGTAAATAATAATCGGATTAATTTGCTTTTGAATTATCGTAAACAAGGACAAGGTTTAACAGATCTGTGAAAGGTGCGGAAATTGTATTTATTTTTATTAATTCTTACCGTTTTAAATGTTTTCGATGTATGATACTTTTCGGAAGAAAAAAAGTAATAAAAAAATATCCTAACCGTAATAAATGTTTCACATTCATAAAATTGTATAGTATTAAATATTATTGTTTTTTTATTTTTGGTGTTGTCGCTTATGCCTTTTTATCAAATCTTTATATCGACACAGATCGAAAAATGTATACGAATCTTGGAAATTGGGTTTATTTGATTGCTCTTGAAGCCTGTCGAAACACAATACGGATTGGGGTAGTTTTTTATTTTATCCTAAACTAATTGCACGTAATAATATCATAAAACTCGGGATATTTTTTACTCTAAGGCTATTTTACTGCTAATAATGTAAATTTCTATACGTTCAATTAAAATTGGTTTGAATAATAAAATTCACGTTTTGTGAGTAACATAAGTTAACACTTAAGTTTTAAAAAAATATATAAGACCTGGTAAGAATGTATTCTTCATAACTCTAATATTGTAAAGTAATACATTTTGCGAATCCTTATCAATATCTAGAAACATTCTAATTCTATCGTGTATATTTGAAGCGATATTACAAAATTGCTTACAGCTAAATAGTTTCAATAAATGAAACTAATCTACTTTTGTTTGGTAGGACACACAAGAACGTCTGCAGACTGAAGAAGATGCTAGAAACCAAATCTTCCAACAGAAGAAGAAATTGGAACAAGAAGCTGGCAGCCTCAAGAAAGATCTTGAGGACCTCGAACTGGCAGTACAGAAGGTAATATGTCTATTTTATATTGAGTTACTATAGTAGAGTTTAATTGCCCATTGGTACAGTACCAGAGAACAAATTCTACAGGTAGGGCAATAACTTGTTATAAAATAATTTCCAATAATGTCATTTATTTAATATATTTATAGTTAGTTATGTCAACTATTCCTTCTTTATTGAAAACTCATAAAAATGTTTTTTTTCTTAGTCTGATCAAGATAAGGCAAGCAAGGAACACCAAATCCGGAACCTGAACGATGAGATCGCTCACCAGGACGAACTCATCAACAAACTGAACAAGGAGAAGAAGATCCAAGGAGAGCACACACAGAAGACTGCCGAAGAACTGCAGGCTGCAGAAGACAAGATCAACCATCTGACCAAGGTTAAGTCAAAGTTGGAACAGACCCTTGACGAACTGGAGGATTCTCTTGAGAGAGAGAAGAAACTTCGGTAAGTCTTTTATATTTTCCTTCTTTTGTACTAACAACCAGTCGAAGACGCTGAGGGACCGTCAGCCTTCAATCCTCGAGTCAGATTGTAATGGTATACCATCACTAGGAAAAAAACTCTGATTATATTTTTTTGTTTGCATAGGAAGTAAATAATTTCGTATTAAATATAAAAATAAACAGTTATAGTGAAATTTAAAAAACAAAAATATACATTACGAAAATTTGACAATATTTATAGTATATATAAAAAAGGCAGAGAAGTTTGTTTGTTAATCACGATGTATCTGTAATTTAACGGGTCTCAAACAAGTAGGAATAGTAACACTCCACTCCAAAAGTAAAATTAACTAATTCAGTTATATATTCAGAATGCCCTAAATTACATTTAATGTTTTGATTTTGACTTACTTAATTATTTTGGTGGGATAGGCCGATACTAACATTGTGAAAATGTAAATACCATATTTTGAGAAAAACTCATTTTAAGTTTTAATCAAAAATAATAATGTGACGTTTATGACATTTCTTTGAAACCTTCAGTCAATGAAAAAAATATATATTTTTTTGAGGGCACCGGTAGCTCAGGTGTATGCATGCTCGCTTACTGAGCTCAAGATCGCGGATTTGAAGCCCGGCCGAGGGCCTTAGTTTATTTTATTTGGGAGGTAAAAAAAAGAACTTAAGAACAAAATCCTTCAGATGGGACGTTAAGCGATGATCCCTAGCCTGTACGATGTCAGATACTCGTTAAAGACCCCTACCCTTGGTGAATAAAAATTTAGGTTAGGCAACATTTAGGACTCCCATAGTAGAATCGGACTAAGTCCACCAGAGTAACGAAAGAGCGCTCAAGTAAAGCCTGGGAAAGAGTAAAAAAACTGACTAACGACAAATATATTTAATCTCGTAATGATACTCGTATCTCTACAGTAGACAATTCATAAATAAACATACTTTTTTTTTTTTAATATTGTCTATTTCACAAAAATTTGTACATGATTTTAATGGCGGAACCGCTGATAGTCTATTAAAAAAGCTTCCGCAATATATGGACGTTTGTCAACTTAGAAGTTGTGAACAGTAAGTTTGTATTGCGAGTATACTCGGTCGATTTTTGAAACATTCTAAAAAATGTCACCCTCTTCACTCATTTTTCTGCACTTTATTGAACTTGTTTATGCAAACATGTTTACATTTATTTATTTTTCTCTTATTATTTTCCAGCGGAGATGTTGAGAAGGCCAAGAGGAAGACTGAAGGAGATCTCAAACTGACCCAGGAAGCCGTTGCCGACCTCGAAAGAAACAAGAAAGAATTGGAACAGACGATCCAGAGGAAGGACAAGGAGATGGCATCTCTCACCGCCAAACTTGAGGATGAACAGTCCATTGTGAACAAGACCCAGAAACAGATCAAGGAACTCCAGTCCAGAATCGAAGAACTCGAAGAGGAGGTCGAGGCTGAGCGACAGGCCCGTGGCAAGGTTAGCTCTTCTATATACTATACTATTATCAGTATAACTCAATTATTTTTATTATTCTCTTGATGAAGGTGCTTTGAAATAAACTAATTGGCCGTCGGTTTCCCAAATGTTTTTATAATATTTTTATTGACGTTTCGCCATTATTCAGGCATTATTAAAACTTTTGTGACAAAATAAACAATTAATAACCATTATATTTTATATGCTAGTCAATAGTTTTATTATTTTGACTCATGAGCTTTAACTACGACGTCATATCGCCTACTAAAGAGAGCTCATTTATTGTTGTATTTTTTCTATATTATTTATTTATTATTTATACATTTTGGTGGCCATTAGCCTCCCTCTTCTGTGGGACTCCTAAATTCATCAAATGCATCTCTAACGAGTACCTAACATCACACAGGCTCGGGATCATCCTGCACTAGGTTTTTTCAGTTTTGAACCCGCGATCTTAAGCTCAGTAGGCTAGCATGGTACGTCTGAGCTACCGGCGCCCACTAACATTCCAAATATATTTCAGGGAAACCGGAGGCTAATTTGTTGTTTATTTCAATCCAATTATTTCTATTATATTAAATTGTTTCTCATTAAACAATTGTTATATAAGTTTAGCTTTGTTTCTGTTTGTTATGGAAAAATGGCTGAACATATTCCAACCATTCTTCATATTTTGAATCAACAATACAATTTAGGATATGTTTGATTTCAAAATCACTGAATCGAGGGGAGTTCACATGGAGACAAAAAACGTTATTTCTTATTTTTTCAGTTACTGTTAATCCTACATGACAAAGTTACTAATTCAATACGAAAGACATTTTCAAAAATGTTCTGTTAAATATATTTTTTCACTGAACTTAAAAATAATAGAGACAAATAAAATTTTCATGTAGGCAGTCTTGAAATATATGAAGTATTCAATAACTCTCAATACAATGAAGATTTGGATACGATTTTTTTAAACTAATTTGAAATGGTGAAAAAGTGTTTAGAGGGAGAAACAATCACTTGATTTATTACAAATAATTCAAGCTGGGGAATTACATCGCTGGTGATTCGCCATCAACTTTTTTTTTTAAATAATGTTAAATCGAAAGGATTTAATGTTAAAAATAGAAATTTTATTAAACTCGGATGATCAATTTGTTTGCTAGCCTAATAAATAACATTTAAGAAGGAATTCAAAAAAAATTCAATTGATAGCTGAACATACTAAAAAAACTTAAACTTTTTGGGATTATATTATTCAGTTGGCAACAAAAGAACGCTAACATTGATTAAAATATAGTTTCCTTTTTAAAATAATTTTCAAATAATAAACTTATTGTTTTAATTTCAGGCTGAGAAACAGCGAGCAGACTTGGCCCGAGAATTGGAAGAGTTGGGTGAGCGTCTTGAGGAGGCCGGTGGTGCCACTTCAGCTCAGATCGAACTGAACAAGAAACGAGAGGCTGAAATGAGCAAACTGCGACGGGACCTGGAGGAAGCCAATATCCAACATGAGGCCACACTCGCCAACCTGCGCAAGAAGCACAACGATGCCGTCTCAGAGATGGGAGATCAGATCGACCAGCTTAACAAGCTCAAGACTAAGTAAGTTCACCTCTTAATTTCATTTTTTGGATGACCGGCTATGTACTTCCCCAGAACGAGTTAATCAATTAAGTTTTCGCTCTCTAAAGCCAATCGACTGTCATAGTGGCTCCTGAATCCTCATATTAAATTTTGTGTCGATACATTCATAACATCACCAGTTATTATGTTATTTGAATCGAGCCCCCTTCTCTGCCCCCACCCCCCTTCACTTAAGCACTTAAGATTCCGATTACAATCAGTAGATGTCCTTCTTAGAGGGCTTTGAATTTACATTTAAAATTTCGTGTCAATCATTACAACGGCAGTTATAAGAGTTTTTGTGTTAAGCCTCTCCCCCAATCCCCCCTTCCCTTTGGACTATTTGACTGAAAATCAGTAGGTGTCCTTGAAGGGTTCTGGATACGCATATAAAATTTCGTGTTGAAATATTCATTCTATCGGGAGTTACCGCGTTCACAAAGAAAGAAATATTTTTTTTCCATTTTTGGAATCCTCATAGTGCTTTTAGCTGGGGAAATGAAAACTAGCTGTAGATCTTGGCGTAGCTAGGGAAAATCAGTAACCTAATACATCTTATTTTCTAAACCTTATGAAATTTATATTATTATATATATTTGACCCGGTCGGAATTCCAAATGCATTGACGATTCATTCAAGAGCGTTGAAAATAAAAAGTGAGGCGACTTAAAAATGTGTAAAACGTCCGTAATCATCTACCCTGTAAGCGATGGTCCCGAGCCTGTACGTCAGGTGCTCGTTAAAAGACCCCTTATCTGGGTGACTAAAAATTTAGGATAGACAGAATTTAGGATTCCTTTTGTAGAGTCGGGCTCATGTCTACGAGAATGACAAAAGAGCACCCTGTAGCAGGAGATATGACTTAGTTAAAGACCGGGCATGAGCCACAATAACGTAACTATATGCATATATTTTTATGGAATTTGACAAAAATGTATTTAGATACCTTCAATAGGTTGAACAGTAAAATATTTGCTTTCTTGAGTTTAGGCTAAAAAGTTTTACAGCACCAGATATATATTTTTTTCGCGTTCGGCGGGTTGCCGATCCTTGATCTATTAACATATCACATTATCCGATTAATATAACATAAGGTCCTTGGAGACTTTACTTCAGTAACAACAAGAACGTTCAAATAACTTCTAAGTGAGAAGTTAACAATAGCTATTATACATGTAAAAAATAAAGAAAAACGTATGTTTTCAAAAATATTGTCTAATTTACAAAATATACTCAATATATGGAAGTAATTTCGGTTTTGCTACCATCTTCAGTCACGACTTAACAAATACCGTTTGTTGTCAGTATTTGGTAAATCATGGCTGAATATGGTTGCAATACCGAAAGTACTTTCGTATATTGAAATATATATTGAAATGAACAATAGTATTTTATTTTACATTATATTTTATTAAGTATTTCACAATATTTCTGCGGAAAATATTAAATATTGTTGTTGTACATGTCTTTGAAAGGGCTGTATTAAAATGAAAATTCCTCTACTGTAGAGATTTAAATAATATGAAATGTTACTAGTTTATTTTTTAAATGTGCAGGGCTGAACATGACCGTAATTATACAAATAACCATTTGAACAACACTAGGAGTGCTTTGGATCAAATGTGCCGAGAGAAGGTAGCGAAAATAATTTAGACAAATGTAATTTGCTCGAAGCACGGTGGTCCGTCCTATTGTCGATCTGTCTGTCTGCATCTTAAAACCTTTTTTCCCATTGCTCGAAAAATTGTTTCATATGTCTTGTCATATTTGAATGTTAAAAATGTATTTTCTAGAGTCGAAAAGGAGAAATGCCAATATCTGTGTGAACTGAACGACGTTCGTGCTTCCATCGATCATCTTACCAACGAGAAGGTTTGTTCAAAAAAGTTTTGAACAAAAAAAAGTTGCAGAGCTTCGCAAATTTGGCTCACAAATATTGACAAACTTGGAGCTTCAGCCAGCAATTAATGTTTTTTATTTTATGTTTTTTTTTTACCCTTTTAACTGTTTATTTCCAAAATATCTTTCATAATTGTCCTTAAAATATTGTTTTTGTTGTGCTTTTCATTTTTTGTTTCTTAATTTCTTCAACCCTAGACTGTCCAATATTATAATGAATGAGCCAACAATCAACGCATGCCATAGGAGAGGGGGGCTGCTCTTCTTTCAAGATTGTCAATTGAATTATATTCGACTTTTTACTCAATATTAGATCATACTTTACTACAAATTGTGAGAAAAAAAAGGAATAATCGATGGTTTAAAAGAGATGACACTATGTGAAGTAATTTGTTCAGTCAGGTGCATTTCAAAGAAAGCATAAACAATTAATAATAAATGCATTATTAATTTCATATTTCAAAAAATTTGTGATTGATCATCAAGATGCTAAATTGACAAATTCTAATTTTCATTGATTTTTATTTATATTAATTTTTGTGAGAGTCTTTCGATAAATTCGGTTGAATGATAAATTCCACTTTGGGCAGCCTAGGGTTAATTTTCGCCAGAATAAGACTTGGCTTGTGTGTTTTCACTGTTGTTATTTCTTGAGTTTTACAGCTCAATGTTGATTTTGTTTTCGTGTCAATTCACTTCTAAACTATATTTTGTTTTTTTACTAGGCTGCCACTGAGAAAATCGCCAAGCAACTTCAACACCAGCTCAACGAAGTTCAGGGCAAACTTGATGAGGCCAATAGGTCATTGAATGACTTTGATGCTGCCAAGAAGAAACTGTCGATCGAAAACTCCGACCTGCTCAGACAACTGGAGGAGGCCGAGAGTCAGGTATCGCAACTGAGCAAGATCAAGATCTCCCTCACCACCCAACTGGAAGACACCAAGAGACTGGCCGACGAAGAGGCTAGGGAACGTGCTACCCTTCTGGGCAAGTTCCGCAACCTGGAACACGATCTGGACAATCTGAGAGAACAAGTGGAAGAGGAATCCGAGGCCAAGGCTGACATCCAGAGACAATTGAGCAAGGCCAATGCTGAGGCTCAACTCTGGAGGCACAAATATGAGAGTGAAGGAGTTGCCCGCGCTGAAGAACTTGAGGAGGCCAAGAGGAAGCTCCAAGCCCGCCTTGCCGAGGCTGAGGAGACCATCGAGTCACTGAACCAGAAGGTAATTGCTCTGGAGAAGACTAAACAGAGACTGGCCACTGAAGTGGAGGACCTCCAACTGGAAGTTGACCGTGCCAATGCGATCGCCAACGCTGCCGAGAAGAAGGCCAAGGCTATTGACAAGATCATCGGGGAATGGAAGTTGAAGGTGGACGACCTCGCCGCCGAACTGGACGCATCCCAGAAGGAATGCAGGAACTACTCCACTGAGCTCTTCCGGCTCAAGGGAGCCTATGAAGAGAGCCAGGAACAACTGGAGGCCGTTCGCAGAGAAAATAAGAACCTTGCAGGTATGTCACAGTTACATTATTTTTTTTATTGATAAAATATAAATCGTAACTTAAATGGAAGAAGCAAATTTTACATTTGAGGAAAATAAGTAAGGTTTCAGTGTAAGCATTATCCTGCGAACAGTCGTACTGGCGAATATGCTGGAGCATTCAAACAATTTAACTGTACTGAAAGATACTCAGAACAGTACTTTTTAAGATATCCATTTGGGACAAACGTCAGATTTCACCTTTAAAAAAAAATTAGAAAGTACCTTTCATCATAACAGGTGACTACAGTAACCACTCATTTTTGACAGTTCGGACATATTCGTAACAATGGCTGTTCATAAGAACACGCTTCCACTTAACCTCAGCCTTAACTTTTTTTTATTTTAGTGAATCTTTATAAAGTTTTTCTGGAGCTACAATTAGCTTCTATTCCAAGCTATTATTCTGTTCCTACATCGTTTCTTTAAGTAGTATTTCTCAAAAACTCAAAATTTGAAAAAAATTAAATATCTTATCTGAAACTCCCAAAAAACTATGATATTCCAATGTTAATATATGGTATAATCCATCACATAACACAAAACATTATCCTTTTTATTTGTTTGTCCAGATGAAGTCAAGGATCTTCTTGACCAAATCGGTGAGGGTGGCCGCAACATCCATGAGATTGAGAAGCAGAGGAAGCGACTGGAGGTGGAGAAGGACGAACTCCAGGCCGCTCTGGAGGAAGCCGAGGCAGCTCTTGAACAAGAAGAGAACAAGGTGCTCCGTGCCCAGTTGGAACTGTCCCAGGTCAGACAGGAGATCGACCGCCGCATCCAGGAGAAGGAGGAGGAATTCGAAAATACCAGGTTTGTACTGCTTTCTCTCCTTGTGCGGAGTACACAGAGAAATTTTCGTAATTCGGAAATCTAATTTTGATTAGAAATTCATGACTCAGAAATTTTATATGTAAATCGCGAAGTCCTAAAGCAAGACAGATACTGATTCCAAAGAAATTGGCCGAAGGAAATGGGAGAAGGAAGTTTTTTTTATTAGTGATAACGACTACCCCAAAACGGTTATAACTCCCGAACATATGGATATGAACTTTTAATTATGATTCAAAAGTTAAGTAAGATACCTAGTGATTTTCAGTCAAATCGGACGAGGGGAATTATTCTAATAATCCGTAATCGATTATGAACATAACGACTCGATATCTAAATTGTGAGTTCGGAGGTCCAAATGTAAGACATCCATAGAGTAATTACTTGTTCTTAAGTGAATATACAGCCTCGACACTTTGCAAGAGGATTCCGAATTTTATAATAAATAAAATTGATCTAACTGGGAGGGGGATTTAGTGGGGGCAGAGAACGGAAAGTTTATATGTGAATATAGGAAACCGACCAATAGAAGTGAGGGCTCAGCAGCAACATGTGCCCGGTGTATTATCCACGACTGTCTTATATATTTTTTGTTTTTATTTTGTCAAGCTAGTGAATAGAATATTAAAATTGTTTTGTTTTATAGGAAGAACCACCAGCGTGCACTCGACTCAATGCAAGCCAGCCTGGAGGCCGAAGCCAAGGGTAAGGCTGAGGCACTTCGCATGAAGAAGAAACTTGAGGCGGACATCAACGAACTTGAAATCGCTCTTGATCACGCCAACAAGGCCAATGCAGAGGCACAAAAGTCCATCAAGAAGTACCAACAACAATTGAAGGATGTGCAGACCGCCCTTGAAGAGGAACAGCGAGCCCGTGACGATGCCCGTGAACAGTTGGGCATTGCTGAACGACGTGCCAACGCTCTTGGCAACGAACTGGAAGAGTCCCGCACCCTTCTGGAACAGGCGGACCGAGGCCGTCGTCAGGCCGAACAAGAGCTCACTGATGCTCACGAACAGATCAACGAATTGGCTGCTCAGGCTACCAGCGCTTCTGCCGCCAAGAGGAAACTTGAGGGAGAGTTGCAGACCCTTCATGTAAGTTCAGAACTTTTTTTTTCTTTTTATATAGCTTATGGTGTCTTTTTTTATTATTTTTCAGACGTCCCAATAATTGTTTCGACCTAGCCGGGGTGCCTAACATTGCCCATCACTACACATTTTAAAAAAAGCGTAAAACCGTATATTTCAAATTTTTATGAAGGGTCCAGAAAACAACAGTGTTATGAACCACAAAATCACGTTTAAAAGCATGAACTATGATTGACAATTTTTTATTTTTTGGACACTCAGAATAAGATTATTTATTCTCTCTGGTACATTAATTATATTATGGTATTTATATTAGAATACAATTATAATTGTGATTTTGGTGGTGCTAACACTGATAAGCGAATGTATTATGAACCAGAGGAAACGTTTGATAGAGACAAAAAAATGGTTGTCCTTTAATTGGGTGTTGTTGACCTTAAGGTACGTTTACACTGAGAAACATGTATGAGAACAAGTGTGAGATACTTGTATGCGCATACAAGTCATGAAACATGTTGACAAACCTGGCTGCGTTTACACTTCTTCAACAAGTCAAAATTGTCAGTTTCACATTTCATTTTTCTTAAGTTATTTTAAATTTGATTTTTAATAGAAATGTCTGATGAAGAATGTTTTCTTTATTTATCTACATGTACATTACTTTTATTAGCAAATAATAAAAGAAAACGAAGATGGTGGCAAAGGCAGTTTCTTAAAAATAGGAAAACACATGGGGCTTACACTATGTTGACTAGTGAGCTAATTTTGGAAGATGGATCAGGGTTCAAAAATTATTGTAGATTAACTCCTACAGAGTTTGAGGATATTCTAGTTAAGGTGTCCCCATTAATAACTAAACAAGATACCAGGTTACGGGAAGCTATACCACTAGCTGACAAACTGGCAGTAACTTTGCGGTTTTTAGCTACTGGCGTTGATTTCGCAAGTTTAATGTACATGCATAGAATTATATTAATATTATATAATTATTATAATTTATTAATTGCATATAGATTAGTAACACGTTTTTTCCTTTGTCCAGTTAGACATTATATTTATTTATTTGAGCAATAATAAATTATTATAACTATTATAAAAAATTGTTATTATTATAAAAAAAAACTATAGGTAATTAAAAATTTCGCTTTTAATACAAACAAAACGTAAAGTAACCTTGTGTATAATCTTTTCTTCATGGACCAATCAAATCAAAGCATTCACCTCACACAAGACAAAGAATGAGCTTTTTTTAGCTCATACAAAATGTATGAGGAAATGTTGAAGCTCATACAAAATGTTTGAGCTGTTGTATGAGGCGATGTTTCAAAACTTGTTTATTGACTTGTTGCCTCATACATGTTCTCATACATGTGCCCCAGTGTAAACGCCACTTTAATGATATATCGCGAGAAATTGACAAAACACCATATCCTATTTTTTTATTCTAAGAAATCAATTAAAACCATCTTCAAAAGCCTAATATCTCATAAGTAGCGTTGCTATCCTTCGGATGGGACTTCAAGCGATGGCTCCGAGACGATACGATGGCAGATAGGGAGCTCTGGTAATAGGTGACCTCGCAGTTAAAGCCTGGGCATGAGTCACAAAGCAAACAAAACAATGCGAATTGTAGACATTTTAGTTTAATGTCGTAGTTTCTGTTACATTATAAAATTTTAGTTAGTTGCAATAAAAACGTCTGAAGGCCTCCTTAAATGACTCACTCAATAATTGTTCACATTGTACATAATTGTTTTAATTTTTTCTACAGGCTGACCTCGATGAACTACTCAACGAAGCCAAAAACTCAGAAGAGAAGGCCAAGAAGGCAATGGTGGACGCTGCCCGCTTAGCAGATGAACTGAGGGCGGAACAAGACCATGCTCAGACCCAGGAGAAACTCCGTAAAGCACTGGAGACACAGATTAAGGAACTGCAAGTACGACTGGACGAGGCAGAGAACAACGCTCTTAAGGGAGGCAAAAAGGCCATTGCCAAGTTGGAACAACGTGTCCGAGAATTGGAGAACGAACTGGACGGAGAACAAAGGCGACATGCTGATGCACAGAAGAACCTACGCAAGTCTGAACGTAGGATCAAGGAGTTGAGCTTCCAGTCCGATGAGGATAGGAAGAATCACGAGAGGATGCAGGATCTGGTAGACAAACTTCAACAGAAGATCAAGACGTACAAGAGGCAGATTGAGGAAGCCGTGAGTACCAACTCTCCATTACTAATGCATTATTATTGATAGTATACAGATTGTGTGTCCTAGTGAAGCTTGAGAAAATGTTTAGGGTATGCTCCTTGTACAAAAATAAATAACAAGTTCGTATAACGATAAATACTTACCAAAACTGTTCTATTCAAGGTGGTTGATTTATCTGAGGAATCGAATTGTGCAGATTTGTTAGGCTCAATTAAGGCTTTCCAGAAAACCTGTGATTTTCTCCAGGTTTTTAGTTTTATCGTTGGAAAACTGGAAAAATAAACTTGAAAAAAATGCGCTTAGTATGAAAAGAAAATACTTTAGAGAGCTAGTTAACTTATTGCTTCCGAGTGGATCGAGAAAAATTAATTAATGTGTTCACTTGGAAAGTTAGATTTTGCATTTTCAAGAATGCATGATTTATGTTATATATATTTCATGGCTGATTCAGCACTTTAAGAAGAGTATCCCTCTGAAAAGGGTATCTTCACTTAAAATTGGGAATTCGGCACTTTGTATGTATTTTTTTGGTAAGAGAAGGATTGTGCAGACGGGAAAAATGTTTTCATGGATTTTCGTCCCTCTCAAAGCGCCACATTATTTTCATCAGATTGAAAGGGAAACGAAAATATTGTTAAAAATCGCGACAATAAAACAGCTCATCTATTTCCTAATAGGCGGTAGCTAATGAAATGCACTGTAATTATTATTTATTTAATTATGTTTACAGGAAGAAATAGCTGCTTTGAACCTTGCCAAATTCCGCAAAGCACAACAAGAACTGGAAGAGGCTGAGGAGCGAGCAGACCTTGCAGAACAGGCGGTGGCTAAACTAAGGACCAAGGGGGGTCGTGCCGGCTCTGCAGCCAGGGGAGTCAGCCCTGTTGTAAGTAGAAACAGTCTTATCTTAGTGTAACTAGGCTGAGGTTATTGGGTTCTCTGATGAATAGGCACCAACAATCGAATGTGTCAAATCAGAACTGTCCTATCTGAAATATCCTTGGAGAACATAAAGGTTTCACTTTATGGTCGGTTTAACCAGTTGTCAGAAAACGCAACCACACTAACCATCCATTTCTGACCAACAGTTTAGGTGTATTCATCAGAACGCACCTCCTATAACCTCATCCTTATAGTTTGTCATCCTAATCTTTTTGTAGAACATTCTTCTATTATTTTCGATTTATCTATTTACTCTTCCTTTCCATATTCTATTTATCCACGTATTTCAAATTTCTTCTATCATTTTAACTTAATCTCCTCATTATAACTTAAGTGAATTTTCCATATGCTGTGAACGATAGGCAACATGCCGTAAAAAGCAGAGGTTATTAGTAAAAAAAAAAATGAACCGAATCGGAAAGAGAATGGGAAAAATTGTTTTTATTTGTTTTATAACTGACCACAGTTTCACACTTAAAATTTCTGTCCCTGATAGTTTTAAAGTAAAACACCTCTCGATGAAAATCATGTTTTCTTTCCCAAAGAATTGCAGATGTAGAAACTTTCATATAGTTAGTTATTATGACTCATGCCCGGGCTTTAACTACAAGGTCTTATCGCCTACTATGAGAGTGCTGTTTCGTCACTCTGGTGGACATGAGCCCGACTCTACTGTGGGAGTCCTAAATTTTGCCTACCCTATTTTTTTACTTTTAGGGTCTTTAACGAATACTTGACATCGTACAGGCTCGGGACCATCGCTTAACGTCTCATCCGAAGGACGGCGTGCTTAAGTTTATTTTACTTCCCTTGCTTTTATATATCTTTTAGTACTATTCCCATTTTAATCAGTAAACACAATTCAATTTCTACAAAGACAATAATAAGCTGAATTGAAAGTCTTCCAATACATAATAGTAATAGTTAATTGCTTAGGGGGGCCGGTAGCGCGCTAGCCTCAAGATTGCGGGTTCGAAATCTAGCCGTGGTCCTTAGGTTCTCTATCTGGGAGGTGAAACAACATTGAGCACGCCGTCTTTCGGATGGGACTTTAGGCGATGCTCCCGAGTCTGTACGTCAGGACCGAGTTAAAAAACCCTAGGTGAATAAAAATTTAGGGTTTCCCATAGTAGAGTCGGACTTATGTCCACCAGAGCGCTCTGGTAGTGGGCGATTTGGCCTCGTAGGTAATAAAGCCCGGGCATGAGTCACAATAACTAATTTAAATTATGATAAATGTTGTATATAGTTTTTCTCCAGAAGTGTATTTTTCACGAGGTTTCGGGACGTTCTTACGTCCCTTCCTCAGGTCACAATGTGCGAAATAGATGGCTTAGTGATAGGTTTTTTGCCCTAAGACATTCTATTGTGGTAAGAAACATTTTTCCACTTTTGATGGTCTACTTGCAGACTCTACAACAGGCCATGGATAATCAAAAGATGTCTACCAACTATTCCTCATTCGTGACCAATACTTCTGATATGAGGTCGATGGTAAGTCTTCATTGGATCCCCCTTCGTGTCTCCCATTTTTGTCATATTGTTTCTCGAAGCCATTTTGTTTTCCTGCACTGTTTGGTCAATTTTTTTTTTGAATTGTTAATTGCGCCCAATCCTTTTGTTTCTCCCTGTGTTTATTGTACACTGTGAATCCTTGGATCTACAAAAATAAGTCTACTTCTCATCTTTCTGGATTTTTTTTTTTGTAAAATCTCACTGTATTTATATTGTTTTTGAGAGTTGATAAGATGTGTAGTGGAGGGGGAGAATGAGGCATTCCTGTTGGCTATACGTCAGGCTCTAAGCAGGCTGTCAACAGTTTTAGATTCACACATTTCCATTCAATTTAAGTGAAAAAATCACAACTAGCATTTAGAAATGTTGTTTTAGTAGTGTTGTACACCGCATGTTTAAAACATTGCAGTTTATCGATATAACGGTTCCTTTGTACAATACAATCCACACAGATAGAGGATTTCAAATTTTCTGTCATTAGCGATGTTACAGTGTGCATCTTTGTAAGGCGAATAAATGTGATTGTCTTCTTGTTTAAATATGTTTTTATTCACAATCAGTCTGCATCATCAGGCTATAGCTGCTGTTGAGCGTCATAAGTACAGAATATAGACCCGTCAAGGTAGAGAAAATCTTCTTATTTACCTCATGATCGGGCTTTAACTACGAGGTCATATCGTCTACTACCAGAGCACTCTCTCGTCTCTCTAGTCCCTATGAGCCTGATTCTACTATGGGAGTTCTACATTTTGCCTATCTAGGTTTAATCACCTAGTAGGGGTCTTTAGTGAGTACCTGACTTCTCACAGGTTCGGGACCATCGCTTAGCGTTTTACATCCGAATGACGCCTTCCAGTTAAAAAAACTAAAGACCTCGGCCGGTTTGCGAACCTGCTACCTTCAGCTATCTCTGAGCTACTGGCGCCTTCTTTATTTATTTTATTATGATTTTTTTATCTTGATGAGTCTAATAACGATTTAATTTTTGTTCTTATGAGCCTCATTTTTAACAAGTAGTTATGTGGTACATTCGTGATTTATGTTATAAACTGGTTTTGAATTAAAACACACTTGAACAAGAAGACAATCTCGTTTATTCTCCTTTTATTTAAGATTTCTTTCGTTAACTTATTTCTATAAGAGACATTAGGAAAGTTTAAATATTTGTTCTCCTTATTGATTCATTTCCTTGGAGACTACCAGAATTTCCTTTGGTTCAACAGTTCTTGCATACACCAGCTCAAGAAGAGAAAGAACGTGTTATCCATCAGATCTCTATAGTTTTCTTAAGTGGAATTCATTGTATTTTTACATCTCACACTTTAGGTCTGTTTCTTTTAAAAATAGTTGTCATTGCCTTCAGAATTTACTGTCTGTTTCCCCACAAGTCTTCTATCTACAGTTTTGTCTTTGATAAGTACCCCTTTCAAAGCTGAGTATTTTGACTTCTTAGGGAGAATTTTCAGTTGCCAATATGGTATCACAGGCAACTGTTTTTAAATTGTATAGGCCTAAAGTTCTCACTTTAAAACTCAGAACACACTTAATATTATGGCGTCTTTATAATACAAAAAATATCGTATGAATAATTTAAAATTTAATTTATTTATTTTTCTATGTCTTCCCTTTGTGTATCTGCCATACCTTTGCGAAAACAGCATGGAAAATTCCTTTTTTTTTTGGTGTTTTTTAAAATTCTATTATCAATATATCTTACTTTTCAAACTATTTTTTTTTTTTCTATTTTCTATTATCTGTCTAATGCTTGAATAATTTTCTGTATTATCTTTACTTTCTTGTATTCATTAGTGGTTCAAAGATGAAGTGAAGTTCATAAAACGGACAAATTCTTTTTTTTTTTTAGTCTCTAACAGCACTCTTCTATCCTTCTTCTAAATGCAACCCTTCTTATTTTTAATAATTTTAGATTTTTAGAAATTTTATTTAACTGAAATTATTCATAGATTTTTAATCTTTCCATTGAATTTCAATAATCCGATTCACTTCAGCATTGTAAAACCACTAGTATAGTAATTTGGGTGTTTAATAATTCTATTATTATTAGGCTCAGAAGCCGAGGAGAGCAATCGACATGGAATAAACAGTAAAATTATTTAAAAAAAAAAAAAAAAAAATCGTAAAAGATACAAAAATTGTAAGTGGTCCAAATTCTTTTTTATTTTGAGGCCTTGTTTTTTGTACGTGTTATTGTATGCTATTGAATGCTCGTCCACATTCAACTGGAGAGCAGTAACACTCATTCGTTTGCGAAATAATATGTCATCTGAGAGGCTCAGAACTTTACAGTTTTAAAATATCAATTTCTTGTTTACCGAAATTTATTCTGTTCTTTCATCCAATACTATTTCTTACTTAAGAAATTTCTTACTTTTTTATCAGATTAAAACAAAAAAAGATTCTCAAAACTGAGTGTGAAACTTGACTGTAAACCATAAGACAAACATTCCTCAACCAGTCATAAATTTCAATTAAAGATGCCCCTAATTCTAAATTAATAAAAAAAATATGTATACATATATATATTTATATATCTTATCTAGTTTGGGCCATGGTGGCCGTGCGTGCTAGTAGGGCTTTGGTCGCATGGTCTCATCATGGTTTGTGGGTTCGAATCCCGTCCGGGAGAGAGTTTTATTTCGTAGATAGAATTCCCTCCCGGGGCCATGGATGTTGTAAATAACTAGATAACACCTTTATAAGAGACATGGCTAATATGCAAAGTACATAAGGCCAAAAATAAATAAAACAAAAAAAATGTCTAGATTTAAGCTGAGGGCGCAAGTAGCTCAGCGGTAGCGTCCTTGCTTACTGAGCACAAGATCACGGGTTCAAAACCAGGCATTGCAAGGAACGTTAAGTGATGGTTCCCACCATGTCAGGTACTCGTTAAAGACCCTTAATTTTGGAAAATAAACCTGGTTAGGCAAAATTTAGGACTCCCACAAAAGTGTGGCCCAAGTCCATCAGAGCGACGAAAGAGCGCTCATAACCTCATAATTAAAGTCCGGGCATGAGAAACAACAGCTAACATAAGCTTTATTATAATATAGGTATCAGAGATTATGTTTACAAAACCTAATTTAAATTTTTTTTTAGTAAGTCGACTAATTCAAATGTAAATTTTCCCCAGATGTGAATTCTTTTTTACTTACATCGTCAGACTTTTAGGCTGTAAATATAAGGCCGTTGAGAAGACCTTGGTTTATTTTGTATAAATTCAGAACATCGTTTTTCACCTATATTTTTTTGAAGATTCTGAGCTACTTATATGTACATTGTAAATTATTATTATTTTCATTCTAACTAAAAGAAAATTCATTATAAAACAAAATTGTACATAACCCTGCCAATTTTCTTTCATATCTCATCCATCGCCATTATTACAATAATTATTTTCATTTATTGTAATCTGTTCTTTGTCTTCTAAGCATAATTTCACATTAGTTATTTAATTTTGCATTATGCATAGTTTGTTAGTTAGCTACCACAAGAGCATGGTAGTTATAAGACTTGATGCAATTTCTATTTGTATGTAATCTGTTTTTTTTTGTTTTGAGCATTTAGTTTAGAATTTTAATGTTATGTAGACTGCTTTTTCAGTTGGTAGTTTCTAAAAAATTCTAAATGTCACCAATTTAAAAATTGAAATAAATTCTGGTCAATTCTTATTTTGCAGGAAGATCCACATAATTCCAATTTTTTTTTTTTTTTTAATATGATAACATTGTTAGTATATGATTACTTTGTCTCATGCCAATTGAAATGAAAAACTAAATTGTTCAATGTTTTACGATTTTATAATGATAGTAACATTTTTCGATAAATTACTATCTTTCTCATAAACCAAAAGTTTTGGAGTTCGAATCTCCATGGTATCATTGAAATCAATTATTATATCTCTTATTGTTATCATTCGTCACTCAAGGATGGTCAGAATAGGGTGACAGTTTGTACAATGACGTCTGATTGACATAATGCCCATTCTTCTTGGACGTTCAAATGACATTAAGCATAAATTCCATTTTAATTTTTAATTCACCCTCAAACATTAACAGCCACATATGCAGATGACACCGCCATTTTAGCCTCTCACACAGATCATCACACCACTTCACTCATACTACAGCAACACCTCAACAAAATTGAAGTTTGAAGTAAATCTTGGAAAATTAAATATAACACCACAAAATGTCAACTCGTAATATTCGCTTTCCGCCGTGGTTACTGCCCCCCAGTATTCATTGAAAACCAGCCATTACCTCATACCTCTTCCGTAAAATATTTAGGATTAACCCTCGATAGAAGGCTGACTTGGAACCCTCACACTCGGACGACACGACTCACACTAGACCGGCGACTTAGACTATTGTACAGTATTTTGAATAGGCGTTTTAAATTATCTACTCGACAAAAACTGAATTGTTATACCTCTCTGGACCTATGGCTTACAAATATATGATACAGCCAAGACTTCGAACATCAAAAGAATACAGATATTTCAATCCAAGACTCTCCGACTGATTACGCAATGTCCACCATATGTTAGCAACAAGACTTTACACCGCGACTTGAACATCATACCCATAGACAAAACCATCAACACTTATACCAACGTTTCTACACCAAAATTTACTTACACACCAATCCGGAAGTTCGCAAAATCTTAGTACAAATTTATCCCACAATCCCCCAAAAAGATTAAAGAGAGTTTGGCATAGAGATCTCCTGTTATGAAGTGATGTCATGACGATTCACCGCTGGGTGTTTTTCCTCTCTCAAGGCTTTCATATCATATTTATTTTTATTATTTTATTTTATTTTGATGATTATTTTTGTATAGTATATGTGAGCCCAGCCGCTAGTTTTGCATTTTTTGCATAGTTTTGGCTTAAGTTTAATTTCAGTTTCTACTCAGAGAAAATTATTAAAAGAATTTTTGCAATTATTTTTACAGGGCCTGAGAAACCCATCAAGACCGCAGTTTGATGGCAGTGCTTTCCCACCACGATTTGACCTACACCCTGAAGATTTCTAAATTAATATGATTTTAAATTTGATAACCACGCAAATCTTTGAAAGCCAAAAGAAAAAAAAAAAAAAAAAAAAAAAAGGAAAAAAGTGAAAAAATTATGAAGAAAAAGTAAATAAATAATATATTTACAAAAACTCAATTATAATTTATGTATTTATTTTGAAAAATAATTATAAGTTTAAATATTGTTATTTAAATAAATAAAATTGAAAAAAAAAATGTATATGTATTATGTTGTAATGATTCCATATTGGCTAGATTCATCACCTAGCAACGAAACATATTCACGATCTTAAAAACGAACTGTACTCGATCACAAAGCTATTAAAATTATGTACAGTATGACTACAATAAACTAAATAATAAAACAATAAAACTTGTTTATATCGTGAGTCTGTTTTATTTAAAGATATATCATAAAAACCTTTTCCTTTTGTTTAAGAATTAAGCTTCTCTGTCTAGATCTCTTTTTAAGTTGAGAACATTTAAATTAGATTTTTTTTTAAGGATATATTCTACTTATTTGAGAAATAAAAGTCATCGGTAAATCATCGGCTATGTACTTTTCCAGCAAAGGTTAATCAATTATTTTTTCGCTTTCCCTCCAAAGACAATTTACCGTTTGGCCTAAAACACAGCATTTGACTCAAATAATGGCTTCTCAATACTCATAAGAAATTTCATGTCGATACATTTATTAGATCGGTAGCTATTGGGATTTTTGAATTGAGCCTGCCCCCTAATCCCCTCTTCCTTCTGATCGATTTGACTGAAAATCAATAGGTGTCGTCCTTTGACGGTTCTGCATACACATAGAAAATTTCATGTCGATATATTCATTCTTTCGGGAAATATCGTGTTCACAGATACAGGGAAATAGTCATTTTTTTTTTCATTTTTGGAATCATGGTGTTGGAAAATATGAAATTTCGTTGCAAACTCGGGTTCGAATTTCTCACCGATTACATAGGTAACTTGCCAAGCTATACGAAGTACACTTATATTGTCCAATTAGAGAAAAAAAATGTATGTATACGTTTAGTTTGCCAGTTTCGGCTTACGCCATTGTAACCACAAAGTTTAACAGAAACATTTATGTTTATCAGGTTACAATGTTTACGTTTCTGCACGATACTGTATGTAAATTTTTGTGGAATTAGACAATATAAGTTTTAAATAAGTTCGTTTTTTTATAAGTTTTTCTTCCGATACAGATCGCAAAAATGTATTCGGACGCTACAATTAGATGGCTGAATCTCCAGCTATACAACACCCAAATTAACAAAGCTTATTGTGATGATATTTTCAATTTGCAAAGCAGTATTAATTTGTCTGCTTGAAGATAGGGCAGGATAACTCCCGATATAATCAATATAACGACACCTTTCGTAAGACACATAGATTTTTCAGCCAAATCGAGCAAAGGAAAATGTTTGGAGGCAGAACGGAAATACGCTGGGCACCGCAGCTAGTATGTGCCTTGTAGCGGCGGTCACCCCAGCTAGTATGTGCCTTGTAGCGGCGGTCACCCCAGCTAGTACGTGTCTTGTAGCAGCGGTCACCCCAGCTAGTAAGTGATTAGGAGCGTTGGGCACCACAACTAGTACTTAATTAGAAACCCTGGGTACCACAGCTAGTATGTGCCTTGTAGCGGCGGTCACCCCAGCTAGTACGTGTCTTGTAGCGGCGGTCACCCCAGCTAGTAACTGATTAGGAGCGTTGGGCACCACAGCTAGTACTTAATTAGAAACGCTGGGTACCACAGCTAGTATGTGCCTTGTAGCGGCGGTCACCCCAGCTAGTACGTGTCTTGTAGCGGCGGTCACCCCAGCTAGTAACTGATTAGGAGCGTTGGGCACCACAGCTAGTACTTAATTAGAAACGCTGGGTACCACAGCTAGTATGTGCCTTGCAGCGGCGGACACCCCAGCTAGTAACTGATTAGGAGCGTTGGGCACCACAGCTAGTACTTAATTAGAAACGCTGGGTACCACAGCTAGTATGTGCCTTGCAGCGGCGGACATCCCAGCTAGTAACTGATTAGGTGCGTTGGGCACCACAGCTAGTACTTAATTAGAAACGCTGGGTACCACAGCTAGTATGTGCCTTGCAGCGGCGGACACCCCAGCTAGTACGTGTCTTGTAGCGGCGGTCACCCCAGCTAGTAAGTGATTAGGAGCGTTGGGCACCACAGCTAGTACTTAATTAGAAACGCTGGGTACCACAGCTAGTATGTGCCTTGTAGCGGCGGTCACCCCAGCTAGTACGTGTCTTGTAGCGGCGGTCACCCCAGCTAGTACGTGTCTTGTAGCGGCGGTCACCCCAGCCAGTAACTGATTAGGAGCGTTGGGCACCACAACTTGTACTTAATTAGAAACGCTGGGTACCACAGCTAGTATGTGCCTTGCAGCGGCGGACACCCCAGCTAGTAACTGATTAGGTGCGTTGGGCACCACAGCTAGTACTTAATTAGAAACGCTGGGTACCACAGCTAGTATGTGCCTTGCAGCGGCGGACACCCCAGCTAGTAAGTGCCTTGCAGCAGCTGTCACCCCAGCTAGTATGTGCCTTGTAGCGGCGGTCACCCCAGTTAGTAAGTGCTTAGGACTGCTTGGCACCACAGCTAGTATGTGCCTTGTAGCGGCGGTCACTCCAGCTAGTAACTGATTAGGAGCTTTGGGCACCACAACTAGTACTTAATTAAAAACGCTGGGCACCGCAGCTAGTATGTGCCTTGCAGCGGCGGACACCCCAGCTAAAAAGTGGTTTAGGACTCGCTGAGCACCACATCTAGTTCGTAGATAGGGATTGCTGGGTAACACTGCTAGTCTAATGAGCTCAGGATCGCGAGTTGGAAATCTAGACGGGGCTCTTGGTTGTCTTAACTGGGAAGTAAAAAATAAACTTGAGCACGTCGTCCTTCGGACCGAACTGTAAGTGATGGTGAGGAACTTGTTAGACGGCAGGCACTCGTTAAAGACCCTTAGCCAAGGTAACTGGGAAGGGATAAAACATTGAGCACGCTGTCCCTCGTAGTTGAAGCCCGGGCATGGATCAAAATAACTAAGTATCTAACTTATGGTTACCTATCATCGTTTTTGGTCAATAGCTATCTACCAACATTGCTGTCGTAATGTGTTTTTCAGAAAATTTTTGGAAATGTACCACAAAGCCTACCTGTACTCTATATTTCTACTTCCGACAATTTTAGTTAGATCCAACCAGAATATGTATTTTATCTTTACCTATGATGTCTAAAGAGCTCAAGATCGCAAGATCGAAATCTTGCAGAGGCTTTTAGGTGTATTAATTGGGAAGTGAAAGAAAACCTTGAACACGTCGTCCTTCGGACCGGACTTTTATGAATTATACTTTGCATTTGAGCTTATAAGAATCCCCCATGTGAAATTAAATGATAATCGAAACAGCCGTTAATGTGTTAGACAATAATCTTGTGCTGCGCCCCCCCCCCCCCCCCCCAGAAAAAAAATTATTGGGACGTCAAATTTTTTTTTTTTTCAATTTGGCTTTAAAGAACACTACATGTGAAATTTCATGACAATCCGTCCATCCGTTAATGAGCTAGCACTATATTTAGAATAGCTTTTACTTTAATATTGTTACTTATAACTGTATACAGATTCAGCTTTATAAGTACGTAGCATATCACATGTAACAAACTCTTGTTTTTAAAAAGGTTTTTTTATTTATTTTCTACTTTTTAGTCTTTACTTAAATACTTCTACACAACTTCTATTGTCTGACTATTGTCAACCGGTAACACCACTGCATACTCTTTTTCAATCTACCCGCCATATTGCAGCCACCATCTTTAATTTTCGCAATTAACACCGGAAGTATATATTGTGACTAGAGTTATGTGTCTGTAGTAAATTTCAAGTCAATCAGTTAAATAGAAAGAGGTTAAAATCGACATGCAAGATTTGTTGCAGACAGACAACAAAGCAAGATAAATAAAAGCTTGTAGAAACAGCAGATAACAGAAAAGAACAACTCAGTGAGTACCAGGAATATATCTACTCTCTACTCTGTTGTAAGTTATCCTGCTATTAAAATATGTTATTTTTAAATTTAAGTAGCAGTCTGTTATTGTTGAAAGAAAATAACTAATTTCTAAATAGCAACTTGTCTTTACTATGTCCTTCCAGTTCTCAGTTATCAGCCTGTTCTATCACCTATAAAAATAAAATAATATAAAAACCCTTATAAAAATATATGTAATTAATTTATGGACACAAAATTTAGTATGAGAATTAGGAGCCCCTATGTATGTAAACTGTTGAATATTAGCGACTGATTTTGAAGGGGGAGCGAAAAGTTAATTGATTAATTTATGTTGGGGAAGTACATTGCCGATAGTTCACCGACGTCCTTTTTTTTCTTTATCTTTGACCTCGACAATTCTAAAACTTGACACTCATTTTAATAAATTAAATATTGATATATTATAGTTAGATAGTTTTTGTGTCTCGAGCCCGGGCTTTAACTACTAGGTTATATCGCCTATTACCAGAGCGCTCCTATCCCGTTCTTGTTAACTCTACTGTTGGAGTCCTAAATTTTGCCAATCCAGGTTTATTCACCTAGGGTAGGGGGTCTTTTAACTAGTACCGGACATCATACAGGGTAGGGAACATCAAAGATTTTTTCACATCCCTGATAAAAAAATTAAGGCCCTCGCCTGGGTTTCGAACTCGCGATTTTGATCTTAGAAGGCTGTATATATTATATGTTGACAACTTATATGGCTAAAATTTGCAATATACGTTGTTCTATTTGAATTTCCCGCCTTCTTGCTCACGGCTGCAAGCCTATCGGTTGATACTGGAAATTACCCAATGATTCATTTTAGTACTTGTCAAAGATCAATAGATGTCGCTGACTGTAATTGTTGTTTCTGGCTAGAATAGTATTAGGTTATCTATTTGACAGATTTAAAGAGGATTATATTTCTAGATGTGTTCTAGAGTATCACTGTTTTTTAAACTGTTATTTTAATTCAAAATGAGGTTTCAGTATTAGTTTTTAGTAGTTAACATGATTTTACCTATTTATTTTGTTGTATTTTAAATCATTGTGTGTTCACCTAGTGACGGGTGTTATTCTATTTGATCTCTTTTCCGATTTATCAATTTTAATTCAGTATTTTAGATCTAGTAAGTAAAGTGTCCATTATGGAACAAATTAACTGAATTTTATTTCTCACTTTAGGAACCATTGTTTGCCAAAAGGAATGTTAACTGCCTTAGTTTAATAATTTTTGATATTTTAATAGAATATATAGATTAAATAACATAGAGATTTTTTTCATTATAATGCCTAGTTCTATGTTATTTGCTCTAAATAATGAGGGAAAAGTTTATGGTTTGTCGACAAATGGAACTAAATGGCATGAATTTCCCTATTTGAGTTTGGATTTTAAACAGTTATCAGCTGTTCCTCATTTCTTATGGGCTGTAGGAGGTGATAGACAAATTTATGTACATGTTCACGGTTTGGACATCCCTATTAGAATTAAGGAAGAAGCTTACGAGAATCAGGTATTTATACATTATTGTATTTGTATATATTTAGTTTTATTTATGTGTTCTCTGTTTTGTTTGGACATAAATATGTTGAAGAAAAACTGGCGTTGTAGTAAAGACCTGTAAAAGGGAAAAATATCTATAGAGCTTGTCCCTTATGCCCAAATTGGGAGTACACAAGAACGTTAATCCAAATTAATCAGTCGTTTGTATCTGTACATTCATTTGTATATCAACTATCGTATAGAATCAAACTATTTGAAATCTCTTCACGCTTCTAACTTTTTGACAACTTTCATTCCTAGTTTGTAATCCAGTTCTTAGATAATTCAAAAAATATTGCCGAATCATCGAAAAATTATCACGTTTTAATTGACTAATTAATAGTGTTTATTGAAATAAATAATACTATTGCATGAATTAAATATGAATGGTTAATTTCTGCATAACATATCTCCATTTATGTATCACTTATGAAGGTGGTTTGAAACAAACAAGGCTCCGCAAGATAATTTATATTATTTTACTAACCCCAATTATACAAAGTATAGGGGAAGTTATGGATTAGATGCGAAGTTTTCAACGAAATTTCATGTTTTCCGACCTGAACCCAAAAATAAAGAAAAAATAAATTTGATAGCATGTCTATGAACGCGGTAACTCCCCCGAATTAATGTATCGACTCAAAATTTTAAATTTGTATTCGGAACCCTCTAAGGACGTCACCTATTTTCAGTCAAATCGGCCTAAGGGATTATGGGCGAGGCTTATCACATTAACTCGAATCACTATCGTTGTAATGCATGTATTGACACGAAATTTCATACGTCAATTGAAAGCCCAGTAAGGTCGACACTAATTTTCAGCGTTATCAACCGAAACAGACTCAACTTAAAAATCCCATTAACTGCTGGTGTTATGAATGTTCACAAAATTTAGTGTGATTTAGAAGCCACTACAAGTCAAATATTGAGTTTTTGCCCAAATGTTTAATTGGCTTTGGAGGGAGAGAGAAAACTTAATTGATTAATTCGTGCTGGGGAAGAACATCGCCGGTGATTCAACATTATTCAGGCATTATCAAAAATTTTATAACAATAGTTTACTACTTAGTTCACGTGGTCGATCAGTTTTTTTATATTGACTACCATATGAAATATAATGGTTATAAGTTGTATTATTTTGTTACAAAAGTTTTGAGGATCCTTGAACTTTAACAAAAATATTATAAATACATATTTTGGGGTGACTGAAACTGAAGGTCAATTTGTTGTTTGTTTCAAACCACCTTCGTCAAGTGAATATTATACTGGTTTCAAATCAAAAGATTACTTATAGAATATTAAAAATCCCCCTCAAAATAAAACTTTATTCTTGTACTAATTTAAAAAACAAAACATGCAAACTTAAATTTTAAAAGTTCAAACTTGTACTTTACATGTTAATTTTATAATATAATTTTGATTAACTGTTATTGTGTTTGGAAATTAGCAAGAATTATATAATCCACAATTCGTATCAATATATACGATTTTTAGAGACCTTATTTTCATTTAATGTAGGTATTTTAATAATTCCAAATATTGGCCCTTTTTGGCCTCATTCTATTTAATTTATTTTTTCATAATTTAGAAATACAAATTTCATCCATCAGGAGATTTTCAAGTACAAACTGAAAAATATTACTTAGATATGAACGTATAAAAATTAACATTGTTAGTTTAATATCAAATCTGAATTTTGTTTCTCTTACTTACATTATAATATCTTCATTTCTTGTTATGCTATGAAACATTATTTTTTATAACATAGCGTGTCAAAATCTAACATATATTTCCAACATCTTAATTATGCTTCTTTTTTACAGAAAATGTTGTTTTAGGATGTTGGAAATATATGTTAGATTTTGACACGCTATGTTATAAAAAATAATGTTTCATAGCATAACAAGAAATGAAGATATTATAATGTAAGTAAGAGAAACACAATTTAGATTTGATATTAAACTAACAAACAATGTTATATGATTATTGCTTTCCAACATTGTTATTTAATTTCAGGATCTTTTGCTTGGTTTTCAATTATTATCTTGAAGATAATCTCTGTATTTTTATTTCAGCGATGGTTCCCTATAGATGGTTTTTCGACTCGTCTCCTCCCAACAGATCGCTACAATTTCTCCAGCGTTGATGGAACAGTGGACAGAACTTTGGAGACAATTCGAGTTCCCTCAATGGCATGGCAGTGGGAGGGCGAGTGGCGTTTGGAGACAATGCTCAATGGAGAACCTTTGGATCACGATGTAATATATTATCTATTCAGGGGGAAAAAAAAAATCGAAGTTGGTTTTTAAGTAAAATAAAATTTTGGTCCAGTTTCTGGAATTTTAATTAAATGAAATATTAGTAAATGGTAGATTGTTTTCCAAAATAGTTTCCATTTGTTAATATTTAGTACACTCACATTCTTTTACTTCCCCAATTATTCGAAGTATAGGGAAAGTTATGTAATCGGTCAGAAAATCGATCTTGAGTTTTCACCGGAGTTTCATGTTTTCCAATAAAAAAAAAGAAGAACTCAATGTAAAATTCAGGAAAATGTATTGGCTGTTAGGCAGAAACTCGCAACTAACAATCGAAAACAAACTGCTGCAGTACAAACAAATATTAAGGCCGCTGTGGAGCTATGGAATTCAACTCTGGGGTTGTACTAAGAAATCTAACTTGCAAATGATTCAGATCTATCAAAACAAAGTACTAAGAAACATTGTGAATGCTCCTTGGTATATAAGAAACGATCATCTACACAAAAGCCTTAAAGTGAAATATGTCAGTGAAATTGTGACAAAATATGCAGACAACCAGAACAAGAGAATTCAGACGCATGTAAATCCGAAAATGCGCCATGTGACGGACGAAGTTCCGCGCTCTGTAAGGCGGCTTAAAAGAATGAAACCACAAGATTTAGTGTCGCAATAATGTAACTAAATCTATAGTACTCTAAAAGAGAAAAAGAAAGTCAATTTAACCTGGGGTCAGGCCAATGGGCCCCACAAAACAGGATGATGTGAAAGAAGAGCAACTTGTTGGGCCCGCTCAGTTGTTGCAAGGGAGTTGTTTTTAGTGGAGTTAGAGTCCCACACTACCTCGGAGCTATAGAGGCTCCATGTGTCGTATGAGATTTCCACCGACCCACGTAAAAAACTACGTACTTTTTCACTCTCTCCTCCAAAGCCAGTTGTCCGTTTGGGCTAAAACTCAATATTTGACTTACCTAATGGCTTCTGAATCCTCATACTAAATTGTGTGTCGATACATTCATTATATCGGCAGTTATTAGGGTATTTGTGTTGAGACCTTCTCAGGTCCTAAATTGTGTACTCTTCACCGGGAGGAAGGCCAGAACCAACATGTCACTGACCTTCCAGGGTTATACTATCGAGACCCAACCGGCAATCAGGTACCTGGGAGTAATGCTGGATCAGAGGCTCACTTTTAGGGAGCACCTCAAATACGTGGGAGCGAAGGCCGCCAGGACATCGGCGGCGATTTCGAGAATTCTGCCCAACGTCGGTGGCCCTAGGCAGAGCAGGAGAAGACTGCTGGCAGGAGTCAGCACATCCATCCTTCTGCACGGGGCCCCGACATGGGCAGATGCAACGAGGATTCCCTCATACCTGAGGCTGATAGCCCCCGCTCACAGGCGAAGCGCACTGAGAGTCGCATGCGCCTACCGAACAGTTTCTGGCGACGCTGCCTATGTAATTGCTGGGCTGCCCCCCATTGACCTCTTGGCACGGGAACGTACGCGACACTTCAAAAGGAAACAAGACCAGGTTCAGGTGGAAGAGGTGGTGCAGCGCTTCGACCACAGGGGAAACCGGGTCTTCTATCAGGACGCGGGGGCCAGCCCTGGTCCAGCAGAGCCAGAGAGGGCCAGGACAATTAGGGAGTGGCAGGAAGAATGGGACAAGTCCACAAAGGGACGGTGGACCCATCGGCTCATCCCTCGAGTCGAGCCTTGGCTCACCAGAAAGCATGGGGAGGTGAATTACCACCTCACCCAGGTACTCACGGGACACGGTGGGTTCCGGGGGTACCTCCACAAAATCGGGGCAGCAACAACACCAGACTGCCCCGCGTGCCTTGGTGAGACGGAGTCGGCGGAGCATGTCCTCCTCAAATGCCCCAGATTTGAGGAGGGAAGGAAAAATCTGGAGTGCAGCATGGGCGCCCCACTGACTGCTACCAGTTACGTGGACGCTATGCTGCGCTCCCAGGAGTCGTGGGATGAAGGCTGCGATTTTGCAGCGCTCATCATGGGCGGGTTGGCCCTTCAGGAGAGGGCTGACAAGGAACAGTAGCGGTAATAAAACAGAAGAAGGGGCGTTACCAGCCACCCTTCCTCCCTTCCGCGAAGTAATGACAGACCGTCAGTTCCGCGGAAGGGAATCAGGATCGGCAAGGAGGGGGTTTTAGTGGGTATGGTGATGGTGAACCGTCTCGAGTCCCACACTATCCAGGGCTACCTTCCCTGGATGTGCGTCACAGCATTTCCCCCTCCAATGCAAAAAAAAAAAAAAAAAAAAAAGGTCCTAAATTGTTATTTTATTTTTTTCATTTTGTTATCAGGAGGAAAACATGGAATTCCATTGAAAACTCCGCAACGAATTTCCGAACAATTACATAACTTCCCCTATTCTTCGTATATTTGAAGAAGTATAAATAAACTGAATAAATGTGAAATGTTTTATTCAAATTTATATTTAAATATGATATTTATCTAAGAATTTAAGTAGTCTAATTTTTTTTTATAGATATTTCTAGGGTTTCGATATAGAAGCTACATTTGTAACATTTTTCTAGAAGCTTTCACTATTGCTCTGTCTGTATTAATTCACTTTACTTGTGGACACGTCTTAACGGCGATGCATTACGATCAGATGAAGAAAATTCATGTACGACATGCATTTTGGCCACTGACCAGACATTTCATCTTCTGACGCCCAAACTGTTGAGTGAAAATTAAAACGAAATGAATCAGTGTACCATTAGTTTATTTTTGTTTGAGTAATAATAAACTTGTTATGAAGGTTTGAATAATATTTTCAAAAATAGATCGCTGATAATTTTTAGTCGACGTGATTTATGTTTTGAAAATTTGGTTGGGTCAGTAGCTTCTGAAATATACTGTGACATGTAAAACCTTTTATAAAGAAAATATTTTCATAGCCTGTAAATACATATATTTACATTACACTTTATTATCTTACTGTTGATAGAAATACATGAATTAGAACTCGTTTATTGATATTTACTATACTTACTGTCCTTTGGATGGGACTTGCGCGATGGTCTGAAGCCCCATAGGCAACATTTAGGACCCCTATAGTTAAGTCGGGCTCATGTTGGACGCTCAAGCGACAAAAGAGCGCTTTGGTAGTAGGCTAAAAGTCCGGGCATGAGTCACAATAACCAACTTGAACCACCATAGTTTGCTGCACTATCTATAATGTCCTCAACTAATTCGTTCATTTAATTCTGTATTTTTCATTGAAGTTCGTTAGTTATTGTGACTCATGCCCGGGCTTGAAAACTAGGAGGTATTTCGCCAACTACCAGAGTGCCCTTTCGTCACTCTGGTGGACATGGGCCCGATTCTGTCATGGGAGTCCTAAAGGGTTTAACCGGATAAGAGTACGAAAACTGCCCCCAACGATTTTCGATTGGGCAATTGACTAACAGTTTGCACATATAAAAAGAAAATTTTCCTGAAAATTTCAGCTCCCAACTGCCATTATTCGATTACTGATAAAATTTCAAAATATATTCAAAGCCAAACAGCTCTTTAGGATATTTATATAGTAGTATATTAGTATATTTCTGTTCAGGGCTGGTCGTATGCAGTTGACTTCCCAGCGACCTACTACCCAACCAAACAGTGGACCTCTTGTGTTCGTCGTCGAAAGTGGGTCCGAAGCAGAAGATATTCAGCACTCAACTCATGGTGCGCTATAGCTCCACTACATAAGGATCCAACACAGGCAAGTAATATATTTAATGAAAAATAAATCAGCTAATTATTAATGTAGATATAAAATATATATTGATACTAGTAGCGTTGCCTAGGAGCATACACTGGTAGTAGCTTGCTTACTGAGCTCAAGTTTGCGGATTCGAAACCCGGCCGAAGTCCTTATCTGCGAGGTAAAATAAACTTAAGCATGTCGTCCTTCGGATGAATTCAGACATTAAGCGATGGTGCCGAGCCTGTACAATGTCAGGTACTCGTTAAAGACCCCTACGCTAGGTTAATAAAAATTTAGGTTAGGCAAAATTTAAGACTCACATAGTTGAGTCGCGCTTATGTCCACCAGAGTGACGAAAGAGCGCTCTCGTAGTGATATGACCACGCAGTTAAAGCCCGGGCATGAGTCATAATAAATAACTAATTATATACTGGGTGGGCTGGTGCTTGCACCTAGGGACCTAAGCATCCGATGCTTTCCTCCCTTCCCTGTTAACCTTAACTTGTTATCTAATCGTACGATCTGAAGTAGGTCCTAGTCTTCCATTTTACTTAGCAAATCGAAGAATACCCCTGTCGTTCCAGTCTTCTGAAATCTCTCAGTGATCACATCTCGTCCGTCCGTATCCCTCGCATCAACCGAGGAAGTGAGCTGCGGTTTCTTCTTCTTCTCCACAAGTGGGGCTGTTCTTGACTCCTACAATGTGTGGGTGTCTATTGAACAGGCCGTATCCTGTGAGGCTCTAGCTCCTTTTCAGGTTCAGGATTTCATCCTCACATAAGGAACTTCGTCGACTGTCTTCATGTGCTATTTTCTATCCATAACTTCTCAAAAAAGTCTCTATTCCAGTTTTTTATCTTGTTAAAAAATGGTATTTGTTTAACCTGAAACGGATAAAACTCAAATATTTTTTCAAAATACTCGAATGAAGAGATATTGATCCTTGTACAGTTTTATTTATAAATATTGTGTATTTCAGGAGCCGTTCATCTGTGTGAGTGTGGGTGGTCAAGCTATGAGCGGGGCTGCCCAGGGTGCTCTTCAGGTCTGGGCTGTCACTGCCCATGGACGGGTAAGATACTTCTTCATATTCCAGTCCTTCTTTGTTTGTTTAGTTTAACGTCCTCGTGTACTCTCAACTTGGTCAGAAAGGACGAGCCCTCAGGCCCTTAGGTTTTTTTATCTGGGAGGTGAAAAAACCTTGAGCATGCCGTCCTATAGATGGGACGTTTATCGATGATCCCGAGCCTGTACAATGTCAAATACTCTCTATCCTATGTGAATAAAAATTTAGGGTTGGCAAAATTTAGGACTCCCATAATAGAATCGAGCTCATATCCACCAAAGCGTCAAAAGAGCTCTCTGGTAGTAGGCGATATACCTCGAAGTTAAAAGCCCGGGCATGAGTCACAATAACTATTAATAAATATAGTAGTTACAGTTTTCAATTTAATTAAAATTAAGATAAATATTTGTTATAATTCTTCAGGAAGTGTCTTTTTCACGACGATATTTTAGGACTTTCCTAATTCTCAAGTCCCTTCATCAGATCTCAATGTGCGAAATATAGAAAAGAGAAAGAAAAAATCACAATAACAAATATTTAAAAAAAAGTTAAAAAATATAAATAAATCAATAAAAAATTTAATTTAAACAAATAAATAAATAAAAGAAATAATAAAAAATAAAAAGTACTACCTATATTAGTTGGTCAATGTTCCACACAAAGTTATGAGAAAACTCCTCGACAGTTATATTTGTTTGTATACAAATTGCCGTTTAGCAGATGTGATTTCAGAGCTAGAAAAAGGTATCACTCTATAGAGTTTGTCTTTTCTGCCCCAGTTGGGAGTACACATGGTCGTTAGGCCAAACAAAGAACAATCCTAGGACGTTATGTCTCAATTGACTGTTGTTTAGACCAGCATATCCTAATTATAATATCCTAATTCTTGCTTCTTGCAGGTGATGTGGAGGAAAGGTGTGAGTATCACATGCCCTGAAGGTACCCGGTGGTCGTGTATTACTCTCCCTCAGAGTGTCGAGGTGAGAACAGTGTCCTGTGGAGCTAGTGGCCTCGTCTGGGCTGTCCTCTGGTCGGGAGGTGCTCTCGTCCGGGTGGGCATCACCCCTGGCACCCCCATGGGTAAATCATCTTTATACTATTTTTTTTACGTTTCTAACAAAAGAAAATCGTCAGGATATCATCGGTAATGTACTTCCCCAGCTCGAATTAATTACGTTTTCACTCTTCCTAAACCAATCAAACTGTTTAAGCAAAAAATCAATAGTTGTCATAGGGGTTTCTGAATTCTCAGGAACATTCATTTAGAGAAACCATGTTCAAATGTACACACAAGTGTTGGGTCATTTTCAGAGATCCCATACAATGAATTGAAATGAAAAAAACAATTTTTATTCTGGGACATACGTCCCCTAAGTAAAACAACATAAGAAATAAACAAAAGAGATAAAAGTATCAACCAAGTTAAATAAAAGATAACAAATAAGGGCCTATAGCAACTAAAACAACAAAAACAGTTAGAAATAAGGATAAACAAGTCATATTAAAATAAATGAGGAACAAAGTTAAAATTATAAAGTAAAAAATAATAGCATAAATAAATATAGATGACAGGAAGGATCAATTTATTTACAGTTATGTATCCAAAATAACACATACTGAAAGAAAGAAATAAAAAGAAAAAGAAAGGAATGAATACTTATAAAATAAAAATATATAGTGACTAATAAAGAACATGTGATCCAACTGGGATGATGAAACTGTAGAGTAACATCAGTCCAGCTGTAGACTGAGAGACTCATGGTAAGACAAGAACTATCCCATAGGATGCTAGCCTTGGGAATCTGATGTTTGATGAGTTGGGAGGTGCTGGAAGAGCAGGGATTTAAAGGAAATAAGACTAAGAGCATGGTGAATCTGGAGAGGGAGAGAGTTCCAGAGGGAGGTATCCTGGACAAGGAAGGAGTTGTGGTAGGTTGTAGTCCTGTGGGCAGGGAGGTAAAGATCGGAGGGACGGGATCTGGTGACTTTTTGATGGATGTGGGGTTTAAATTGGAGGATTTGGAAAATATACACTAGGAATCTTTCCGAGAAAACGCGTGGATACGTATTAGTATTTTTGGATACGCATTAGATACGCATTTTTGGATACGCATCCACTAAAATGTGTATTAAAACCCCAGAGCAAAACATTTTCCGTTAATTAGTAGTATCCGTTAACAGAGGTATTACTGTAATAGTTTTTCGCTTTTTTTAATTTCAGGAGAGAAGTGGAGCGAAGTGGAGCGTCCGATCGAGGGGGACAGACTGGCGGAGGTGAGTGTGGGCCGACACTCGGTCTGGGCAGTGACAGCTGGCCATCAGGTCTGCTTCAGGAAGGGAATACAGGAGAGCCCACTTGGGACCGGATGGGTAGCCAAGATAGGCTCTATGTCTTCTGTCTCTGTAGCACCTAACGATCAGGTTAGTTGGGGTCTCTACATATGTATAGTAAGTGTGTAGGATATAGACCCAATCAGGTTCTTAATGATTAGGTCAGCTGGGCGACTACCAGGGTGCTCTTTCGTCACTCTGGTTGACATGAGCCAGACTCTACTATGGGAGAACTAAATTTTGCCTACCTGGGTTTATTCACCTTGGATATGGATGTTTAACGAGTACCTAAAATCGTACAGGCTCGGGACTATCGCTTAACGTCTCATCCGAAGGACGGCGTTCTCAAGATTTTTTCACCTCCCAAATAGAAAATCTAAGAGCCGGATTATTTTGAACCCGCGATTTTGAACTTAGAAGGCAAGCACGCTACCTCTGAGCTACCGGTGCCCTCACAGTTTTACTTGTTGATAGATTTTATGAATTTATGATTGTTTTATTCCCTCGATTTGAACCAAGCCTGTTTTGGATTAGCTTCGAAACTACAATGATAAATAACATAAAAAAATCTTGTCCTCGCGGAAAATTTCAAAATGTTTAATAAAATGTGAATGTTGTTTATTCATTAAAATTTAACATTTTCTTACGTATTGGTATTCAACACAAAGGCTTCTGAGAATAATAAATAAATAATTAAATTATGAAAAGCGTGAGGGGAGTGGAAATAAGAAAGAATATAAAATTTGGCGCTTAATATTTTTTTGAATTTTTTCCTCATGTTGGATCATTACCAAAAACAATATGGGTCTACCTGATGGCTTAATAAACATGTATGTTAAATTCTGTGAAAATCGGAGGCCAGATGAAGCAATTACAAATACGAACATACTTCGATATAAGCATGTAAAAATGAGGGATCTTCGCTACCCCTTGTCAAACATCTTACGTATATTTGACGTCTGGTTTCTTTGTTGACTAGGTGTTTGGTGTGGGTCCGGATGATCGGTGTCTCTACTTCCGGGTGGGAGTGACCACCTCAGACCCTACTGGCAAGTGGTGGCGCTGTCTTCAGTCTCCTGTACAGTTGTCGAGAGGTGGGTCACTCTCATCTTTGGCTCATGTTCGTCATCGGAGCACTGTATCACTGGTATGTATCTAAACAATAATAGTTATTATTACATGTAATATTTAATTTCGATACTTTATAATCAAAATGGGTGAACCCAATTCTGTATTATCGATTTCGATAATTGTACTCTCGAGCGCTAGCCAAGAAATGTTCTCTTGTATATTTATGCTATTGAAAAAAACAAAACACAGACTGTATCGGGTACGGAGCGTGCAAACATCTTATGCGTGCTGCAGAGGGTGTATGGGCATTAGGGTACAGAAATGAGGTGCCAAATACACAACGTTATAACAAATGACACTATTATAAGCCTTATAACCCCTGAAGAGCACCGGTTTGAGTTCAATGGATTATACCTACTACGGCAGAATGAGATCTCTCAAACTCGACAACTCCCGCTCGTATCGACAAACGTACTGCCGAGCTACGCCTCTGTAAAAAACCGCGAACGAGGCTAAATTTAGCTCCAACTGCGTCATGCGAGGCGCGACCATGGTGCCATCTGCGCACGCGACACATGCGTTTCTCTACACAACGGTACCAAAGTAAGGCGCGCGGGTAGTACTGTTGCTAACTTATAAGCGACATTAGTATTATATGTTTACAACGCCTACTAAGCGCTCTTTCGTCGCTTTGGTGGGCATGAACCCAAGTCTACTGTGGGAGTCCTTAATTTTGCCTATCCAAGTTTTTTCACCTAGACTTCTTTAACGAGAACCTTCGTTTAACGTCCCATTTGAAGGACGGCGTGCTCAAGGTTATTTCACCTCCCATATAAAAAACTTAAGTCCCACTCTTTATAATATAATTTATTTTATGATATAATTTACATATACTATATTTATTATCAAATTTTCGTAATGAATATTTTTACGTATTTTTTATTTTGACTTACCGTTTATTGTTATATTTACTCTCTAGTAATTATTATTTATTTGTTGATAATCTCTGAATAGGAGCGAAACGACACATATAACAATAATTGTTATTCAAGTCAATTGAATAAAACAATTTTGGAGACCAAAAGGTCGAGAAGTGTATATTGTTAACCTCCTCATTTATATCAATAATTGAAAGGTTCTTAAACAAAGAATATTAATCCCCCACTCCATAATTACTGATTGTTAAAATTAATCATAAAACCAACGAAGCACTGATTCATACTTTCTACGCAAGTTCTTCGCTACATTTTAAGTTTATTTAAAATACAGTGGAAGTTTTACTGTATTAGCTTCTTATTAATAGCAACAGTAAAACTTATGGTTTTTGTGCAGACCTCAGTGGGTAGTGTGGAGAACTGCGACTGGGTGGAGACCTCTCGCTCCGCCCCCACCTCACTCAGGGTCCAGCCTGTCTGGCAGAAGCCGCCGCCTTCCAGTCTTCCGGCCTCCGAGGGCAGTGTCGAGGCTCCCTCCCTCATCAACAGGTCTAGAACAATTGTTAATCATTTATTTTTATTTACAGCCCACTGCTGCAACCAGGTGTTCAGCAAACCGAAATTATCAACAAATATTAGTGAAAATAAGGGAATTTAATTTTGTACTTAAACTACAAGGTTATATCTCTAGTACCACAGCGCTTTTTCGTCGCTCTGGTGGACATGAGCCCGACTCTTCTATTGAAGTCGTACATTTTGCCTACCCAGGTTTTTTCACTTAGAATAGGGGTCTATAATTTCCTTAATGGGTCTAACTTCCCATCCGAAGGACGGCGTGCTGAAGGTTGAGCTCAGTAGGCAAACACGCTACCCGCGTCTTATGTATATAATATATTATTACATCACTTCTCCCATTTATTTTTTTGCCTTCTCAAAAAATAGCTATTACAAACATTTCGGAAGCACTCCCATTCTCATTATATACAATTCATCTGTTCTTTTTGTTCACTATTGTGATGTATAAAAACACACATTAAAATAATTAAGTTATAAACATTTAAAACAATTATTTATATTTTTTTTTTTATATAAAGCAAATTTGTTTTTAAAACAAATGATTAAAAAAACAAAACACGGCCATCAGCTGTTTTTAATTAGTGTTGTGTAGTGTGAAGAGGTCGAGGCCTAGCTATGGCGGCGGTCTGAATAAAAATGTAGAGTGGTGTTTTAGGCTTATGTTGTAATCAACTAAATAGAAGTGTATTGACGGTGAAACTGATCCAAAAAGAAGGTACTTTTATTTATTTATATGTGCGGAATATATGCCCAGATATATATAACTTAATTTTAGAGAATGGCCCAAAATATAAAACAAAAATATTGAATTAGTGTTAAGAATTTAGTTTTTAAGATTTTTTCCTTTGATTTTTTTTGTTTGTTTTAATGTTTAGTTTTCTTTATTTTATAATGTAGTTGATAAGAAAATAAACCCAATATTTGTTCTCGAAAATTCTGTTCTATTCATTTTCCCTGTTGGCCCAGTAAAATTATTTGAAAACCTTTGGATTAGATTTAATATTATTTAAAATTATTAAAAATAGCATCTCTTTAGAAATCCAAGTGAAAAGTTTGTAAATTGCATTTTTTTTTTTAATACGTGCACTTTCTTAATAATTGCACGTCTTGAACTATTGATATTTTTCTAGGGCCCTTTTTGAAAAACTACTGTAGACATCAAAATTTAAATAAAGAAAAGAGATCAAATTTCTACAGGAAATGTGGTAATTCTGTGGTATGACCATTGCAGCACCTAGATTCGAATATCTTATCTCCGTCCGTTGATAGTGACCTTGTCTCACCATGGTTACAAAAACATGGCTCCTTCCTTCTTGAAAAACAATTCTCCGATGTATGTCTATACTTTTTGAATGTTCCATATTATTTTACTCCGGTGCCCCTCATTACAAATATAATTATTATATTAATATTGTCGTAACAGTATGTAATTTTTCATTACAGTGAGATGAGCGATGAAATGTCCGACGAAGTAAACAAGAAGCTGACAGCTTGGAGCCCTATACGCAGTGTCGGCTCTCTACTGGGACTGGAGGCCAATCCTGACACTGATCCACATGTATGTATTATCCAGCTGTACGAAACAAGTTATGTAATCGGGCTGGAATTCGATGCGGAGTTTTCAACGGAATTTCATGTTTTCCGACCTCCAGATTAAAAATATGAAAAAAAAAAGTGTATGTGTATTTTTGTCAACATGATATTTTATATATGAATCCAGAACCCTCTAACGACGACACCTATTGATTTTCAGCCAAATTGACCAAAGGGAAGGTGGATTACGGGGAGGCTTAACAGAAAAACTTTAGTAACTACTGATATAATGAATGTAACAACACGAAATTTCATATGTATAACCAAAATCCCATAAGGACGACATTTATTAATTTTCAGCGGAATCGGCAGAATGTTTTTTATTGTATCTTTTGTTTTCAAGAAATAAGGAATTAATTAATTAATTTGATACAGGAAGGCAGACTTACATCTCTGCAGTATCGTTGTACTCGTCAGTGTTCTGAGCTGGCAGTGAGTGCCATTTCTTGCCGACTACTAACTTGTGAATGGTTGGATTTCAGGCTGAGTGGGACCGACGGGTGTGGCCTGAGCGAGAAGAACCCTGTGAGGAGGCAGACTGGTGTCAGGTGGGGACGTTGTGGTCTCAGGTTGAGGCAGGTGCAGTCACACTGCAACCTCCACATCTTCCTAACTGGTAAGTAGAAGATATAATAGTAATAATCAATGAAAGGCAGTGAGACTTAGCTCATTTTGTGAGGAGCTTTTGGCAGAATGAACCTAACAACAATGACAGGGCTCATCACAGGACACTTGTCATTTTTTTGAATTTATGTGTACAAAACGTCAAATGTCACTTCATAACATACTATATATTATCTATTTTTTCTCAATTTGGCTATGACACGATTTATTAACTAGTTTAAGAGGATAATACTCCGCAGGATCTTCGGCGCCACCCAGGAGGAGGGCGTCTGGCGCATCCGATACAACCAGGAGTTGTACTCACTCTATACAGAACCAAAATTGTCGCACTGGATTAGAGTTGCCAGACTCCGTTGGGCTGGACACGTAAGACGGATGGTCGAGGACCTTATACTCAGGAAACTTGTGAATGTGACACCGGAGGGTAGGAGAAGAGTGGGACGACCCAGAAGAAGATGGCTGGAGACCGTGAACAGAGCTGCAAGACGGTTTGGTGCGGTGGGCTGGTGGAGACTGGCCCAGGACAGAGCTGCATGGGGACATTTCCTGGAGGAGGCCAAGGCTCTTGGTTATAATTATTAGTATTATAATTTTTATAATAAATAAAGAAAATGAAATATTCAAAAATTTGTTATCTTCTTACCAAATTGAGAAAAAAATAGATTTTCAAGTATGATAATTTAAAATCAATTATTTATTTAATGATCAGAACCCTAAACAATAAAATGTTAGTGAAAAAAAAAGACGATTGATGACGATAAATGACAATTTTGTAATCTCTTGTATACGCAATTTCCCTAAAAACGAATTAATTTATTTCATATTCCTTAAATGATTTTACTTAATAAGTTGTATTGCTATTTTGTAGGTTCTCGGATACATCCTTCAGTACTGGATTAGAGTCAGCTCCTTGGCGACTCAATATTTTGGAGCTACTGAAAAAACGACATCAGAATGATCTCAATGGCTGTGGTGAAAACTTTACGTTAGCTGTAGAACTGTTAGTAATCTTACATTTATTTTATGTATATTTATCTATGCTAATTCATAAAGAGGGAAGTACATCAGTTATTTGTTAAAGTCCTCCACTCTGGGTAGGCAAAATTTAGGACTCCCATAGTAGAGACGGGCTCATATCCAATAGAGCGCTCTGGTCCTAGACGATATGAACGTATTTATTGCCCGGGCTTGTTTCATAATCATCATCAACTAACTATAAAGAGAAAGTTTGTTTTTGTGTTTGAGATAATCTCGTAAACTACTTAACCGATTTGAATTATTTTTAAAATCATGTAATTAAAAGTTTATAACCTGGCAGATAACTTTATTAATCTGCTATCAAATATAATCATATCCTCATTAAGAAGAGTTTCTTACGTTTGTTGGTAAATTTCGTATTTTGACACTCATACTATATACATGCATATACTTACGATAATAAATATAGTAAAATATATTTATAAAAGAGGTAATTTAAATACAACTTATAAGGGTATTGGGGAGGATCTCTGCTAAGGAATTAGAAATGAAAGCCAATGTGAATTAAAGCTTTTATATATGAAACACGACTTTCATTTTTTTTAATTTTTTTTTTTGATTGATGACAGAAAAAACTCCGTTTCCGAATAAAGGGTTTCCTCTAACATAAACATTTTTGTATTTATACAAGCATGTATGAGATGAATAATTCTTCTTCTTCTTCCTGTGGCGCTACGGTCCTGAAAGAACCCGGGCCCCCGTCACAATCCTCCTCCATTCGTCTCGATCCAAAGCCTTCTCCCTCCATCCTCTGATGCCCAACACTCGGAGGTCCGCCTCGAAGTCGTCCAGCCACCGGAGTCTGGGTCTTCCTCTTCTCCTGGCACCGCCTGGCCTACCGTAGAGGGCTTGTTTAGGGAGTCTTCCTCCTTCCATTCTCTCTACGTGGCCCAACCAACGTAATCTCGCCTGCTTGATCACGGATACCAGGTCGGGTTCCCCGTAGAGGTCTCTCAACTCTCTGTTCTTCCGGATACGCCATCTGCCGTTCTCGGAAACAGGTCCATAAATCTTTCTGAGTACTTTGCGTTCCCACAGTAGCAGAGTCTCTTCATTTTCTTTTGTCAACGCCCAAGTTTCACCAGTGCAAGTTACAATTGGACGGACAATGGTTTTATAGACAATTAGCTTGGCCCTCCACGTTAATGTGCGGAATTTGAGTATTCTTTGGACCGCAAATAGACATCTATTCCCTGCAGCAATGCGTGCTCTTATTTCGTGGCTAACGTTATTATCTTCTGTGATCAGAGCCCCGAGATATTTGAATTCCTTGACTACTGGAAATTGGTGCTCATTGATAGAAATCACCTCAGGAGCGTCTTGCAGAGGGTTCCGTGAGGTCTTCATGTACACGGTCTTATTTACATTCAAATGAAGACCACGTTTCTCTGCTTCTCCTCCGAATTCCTGTAGAGCCCCGGCCAATGCTGCTATTGTGCGTGCTGTGACCACCATGTCATCAGCATACCCCATATGCTGCGTCAGGCGGTTATAAATAGTTCCTCCCGGATTTGTCCGGATGGCCCTAACAGCTCTTTCTTGAGTCAGGTTGAACAGAACAGGTGAGATTGGGTCTCCCTGTCTCAGTCCATTGCTCACCTCAAACTGTTCATATGTCTTATTTTGCAGCTTCACCCGACACTTTGAGCCCCCGAGAGTCATTCTCACAAGTCTAACCAACTTCCCTGGAATTCCCAGCCTTATCAGGTCATTTAGCAGCTCATTTCTCTTTACCCGGTCATAGGCCTGTTTAAAGTCAATGAATAAGTGGTGAAGACGGATGTTATATTCATTGCTCTTCTCGAGCATCTGCCTTAAGGAAAACACGTTGTCCACCGTTGATCTGCCAGCCCTAAAGCCACACTGGTACTCCCCAAGGAGTCTTTCTGCATGTCGCTTCATTCTGTCATTTATTGCTGTCGAAAGAACTTTATACGCTGTACATAACAAGGCAATGCCTCTGTGGTTATCACAGTTGAGGACGTCACCCTTCTTGTGGATGGGGCAAACTGCAGCCACTGACCACTCTTCCGGCATTCTTTCATCCATCCAAACGTCATATATCAGCCGGTATAGTTCATCCAGGATAGCATCACCACCATGTTTCCACAGTTCAGAAGGGATACCATCCACGCCAGGGGCCTTGTTGTTTTTAAGTTTATAGATTATTTCTCTAATCTCTTCCTTTTCAGGCGGGATTTCCTCTTCGTCTGCTGTCTCATCGTTGTCTATCCTGAAGTTAGAGTTTGGGTTAGATGTAGTGTCCTCATTTCCATTATAAATCTGCTGGAAGTGCCTAGTCCATCTCTCGGCAACTTTCTTCTCATCACACAGCAGATTTCCTTGTTCATCTTTGCAACACTCAATCCTGGGTTTAAAGCCTGCTTTTATTTGGTTGATGCCTTTGTAGAAAGACCGAATCCGTCCTCCTTCATAATCTTCTTGAAGTTTTTCAAATCTTCTTTTCTCGTGTTCTCGCTTCTTTCTTCTACACACGGTCTTTGCAGCTCTTCTCTTGACTCTGAACTCCTCTGCTGAGCTTCTCGTGTACCTTTCTATGACCCTTCTTCTAGCATCACTCCTTTCCTGAATGGCTAAGACACATTCTTGGTCAAACCATTCTTCACGGGCACCCCTCCTTCGTCTGCCCAATACATCCTCTGAAGCTACGGTTATAGCATCTCTCAGTCTCCTCCATCTGTTTTCTATGTCTACAACCCCTTCATCCGGGTGGGCTTCTTCCAGCTTTTGTTGGAATCTTTGCTTGACTGTATCCACTTTCAGCTTTTCCACGTCATAAGAGACGGTTCGTTGTCCAGCACCCCTGGGTTTCCGGGCCAGTTTCTGTCGAAGCTTAATATTTACCATGAAATGGTCGGAATCACAGTCGGCACCTCTGTAGCTCCTGACATCTTCTATAAATGAAGCATGTCTTGCATCAATTACCACGTGATCTATTTGATTTTTTACCGATCCATCTGGTGAGACCCATGTTTCCTTGTGAATTTCTTTATGTGGAAAACAGGTACTGGCTACGCTCATGTTCCTTGTCATAGCGAAATCCACAAGTCTGAGCCCATTTCTGCTAGTCTCGGAATGCTTGCTGTGTCTTCCAATGGTAGGCATGAAGGCTGTTTCTTTACCCACTTTGCCATTCATATCGCCTAAGACAATTTTCACGTCGTGTCTAGGTAGCGAGTCATACCATCTCTCTAGCATCCCATAAAAATTGTCCTTCTCCTCATCATCACTATTTTCTGTAGGAGCATGGACACTCAAAAGTGATATGTTGGAAAACCTTCCTTTTAACCTCAGCAAGCACATCCGCGGGCTTATTAGCTCATATCTTAAGATCGTGTGCCTCATAGATTTCCTTAACATGAATCCTGTGCCTATCTGATTCTGCCTATCACCGCTATTAACCAGAATGAAGTCCTTTAGGCTAACAAGCTTGCTTTCTCTCCATCTTATTTCCTGCAGGGCTATCACATCTATTTGGTACTTAATTAGCTCACTTTCCAGGACTCGGCTAGCACCCGGCTGGAACAAACTTCGCACATTCCACGTTGCTAAATTTATTCTGTTAGCATTTACCTCACTATTTCCTCCTCTCCGCTGATAGACAAGCGCTGACTGGGGCCCCCCCGTATCCGATTGGGCCCCTACGGGGACATTTCTAGTCGACGCTGTATTCATCTTGGTGAGAATTTTGACGGCTTCTCTACAATGGGATTTTTACAGAAGGTAGGTTGTAAGCCTAACGTTCCAACCTCCAACCTGGAGGACCAGAGGCTGTTTGCAGTCCGAAGACTGGGCGATGGGGTCGCCACATTCCTACGCCATTGAGATGAATAATAATGATTATAAAATAAATAAATTGTAGAAAAAAAATGAATATAAAATTACTAATATTTTTATTTATTTTTTAAGTTGTAGATATTTTATATTTATATTCCTTTCAGAGGAGTATACATGCTTGTCTTATTATATAAGAGCTATTCAATTATTTCCTTATTTCAGGCGATGAATTAAAACTTTGCTTACTAAAACGCTTGGAATAATGTATTTTTTTACATTTTATTTATGTGCAATATTAGATAACAAATGTAAAATAAAAAACGCAAGTTTTGAACACATTACATCACAGGGGAACATTAACTGAAAATATCTGTTCAAAAATAAAAATATTCTTCAATATAAAAAAAGTCATGTATTTACTGCCTCAATATATTTTTTACTTGATTCTGTGAGCTCTTTTTTTCTCGCATTGTATTTTATAGTTTCAAAATTAATTTTAGAGCTGTTGTTTATTCAACGAATGGATCCCCATGTTTTTGTAGATACGTATTACTGGTTGTTTTTCTTAAGTTGGGACTTTACAGTTAGAAGGCCATGTTATTTTTTAGAGTCACTGTAGTCGGTTATATGTATTCAGAGGGCGCCTCAGAGGTAGCTTGTCTACTGAGCACAAGATCGTGGGTTCGAAACCCGGCCGAGGCTCTTAGGGTTTGTATCTAGGAGGTGAAAAAACCTTGAGCATGGCTTCGGCATTAAGCAATGGTTCCGAGCCTGTACGATGTCAGGTACTCATTAAAGACCCCTTACCCAGTGGAGTCGGGATCATGTCCACCAGAGTGACGAAAGAGCGCTCTGGTAGTAGGCGATATGACCTCGTAGTTAAAGCCCGGGCATGAGTCAAAATAACTAACTTTATTCAGATTCACTCTTGAAACTTCTGACAGCAAAAATTGTCAAAAAAATATATTTGATAGGTGATGTTAATAACAATATATGAGTGCTCCGATAGCGTACTTTCCTACTGTGTTGAAGATCGTGGGTTCTGAATCCAGCTGAGACCCTTTTTGTTACAAACCCCTACTACATGTAATTAAACCTGGGTAATTAGTTGAGAAAGCGTACTTACTGTGTTAGTTATTATGACCCATGCCCGGGCTTTAACTACGAGGTCATATCGCCTACTACTTGAGCGCTCTTTCGACACACTGGTGGAAATGAGCCCGACTCTACTGTGGGAGTCCTAAATTTTGCCTACTCTAAATTTTTATTCACCTAGGGCAGGGGCCTTTAACGAGTACCTGACATCGTACAGGCTCGAGACCATAGCTTAACGTCCCATCTGAAGGACGGCGTGCTTAAGTTTATTTTACCTCCCAGATAGTTTTTTTTTAAAATTTATTTACAAATATATATTTACAACTGTATAAAAATAAATACAACAAGCAAATGTGCTAATAGAGATATAATGGCAATGTCAAAATGTCAAGAGGTGAAAAATCACCCAGTGGTGACACTCTCTAGTCACTGATTTTCTCTCATTTGTAACTAATCACTGTCACTGCTGCTGCTAAGGAGGTCTCTAGGCCATTGACGCTTAAGCCGTCGTTGGGGAAGTATGACAGAATGGAGGGCTAGGGCTATAGGATTATTGTGGGAACTAAGAAGGGAAAATAGTTTTTTATATTTGGATTTAGCGACTTCAGTGACAAAAGTTACGTTAAGGTCAGTGTGAAAAATTTCGTTGGAGACGTAATAAGGAGCATTGGCTATTTTACGAAGGATTTTGGATTGAAGGGATTGGTTGCACAGGAGATGGGATGCCTTGGCAGAACCCAAGAGTTCAAGGCCGTAAGTCCTGGTAAGGTTTGAGTACTGCGTTGTATATAAGTCGTTTTGTTTTCAAAGTTACTTTGGATAATCGTTATTGAAAAGAAAGGATGATATTTCAGAACAAACAAATTCCTAACTAGAGGAATTCCTAGTTGAAAAGCCGACGCCTTCCTCACCTACCTGATGACTTACACAAATAAATGGCACTCAACAAACTTCTCTTAGTTTATAACTAAACTTGACGATAATGTAATGAAACCGTTAGTTGTTTACATTTCTTGTAGAATAGAACATATTTTAGAGTAGGCAAAATTTGGGACTTAAACTGTAGACTCGGGCTTATGTCCACCAGTGCGATGAAAGAATGAAGGGCTTTAACTACGAGGTCATATCGCCTACTAACAGAATGCTCTTTTGTCGCTCTAGGTGGACGTGCGCCCTACTCCGCTATGGGAGTCCTAAATTTTTCTTCTAGGATATAGGGGTATTTTACGAGTACCTGACAGGCCATCGCTTTATGTCCCATCCGAAGGTCGGTGTCCTTGAGGCTTAAAAAAAACCAGGGGCCTCGACCGGATTTCGAACCCGCGATCTTGAGTTCAGTAAACAAGCACGCGACCTCTGAGCTACCGGCACACTCAAAAACAATAGATTCGATAAGTTAGTGTGACTTTGGCCTCCCATCTGTGAAGTCCCAACTGAGCAACGTGAAGAACTAGATGGCTCTATGTCTGAGTAGATATCTGTACCCCCTGACTAGGAGCTCTGTCGTGAAGACTGTTGAGTGTCGGTGTGCCGTCCCTGGCTCTGATCAGTTCGACGAGAGCTTCCTGGAACTGGAGTGGATCGGATCTAGTTCTGCAGAGCTGGCCACTCTCACAGTACTCTCTCCCGACCAAGACTTTACCCGGGTGAGATGTACATTTTACTCTAATAATGTCACAGATCGCAGTTTATTTGCGCCTAAATATATTATATATAATTAACTGTTTTCCAATACACTACATGTTGATCCGGCAAGTCAAAAAAGAAAAACTTGTCAAAAGCTCACCAAAAGAGAAATTACTCAACTATACTTATAAAAGTTTCCAAAATGGCTCAAGAAAACACAATAATAACAATGTCAATTAACTCAACTATTTATATCTTGACTCATAAATTATACTTAACATTTTCTGCAATAAGTACTTATTGTTGAACCTTGTGCTGACGATGGCGTAAGCCGAAACCGGTACACTTAAGTATATATTTGTGGAATTAGACAATATAAGTGTTCAAAAAAAGTGTTTTATCTATCATTTTATTTTATTTATTAGTATTTCCACTATATCAACACAGAACGCAAAAAATGCTTTAGGGCATCGGTCATATATAATTATTACAGCATCACTTCTCCCATTTATTTATTTATTTATTTTTAATTAGCAATTACAGACGTTTCGGGAAGCACTGCCATCATGAGTATCTATAATTTATCTGTTCTTTATGTTATAACTCCTGTCAATCAGAATCTTATTTTTATATTGCTATATTTGAACACCAAGTCAAATTTAGAGTTTGAATATCGAATTCGACTCAATCAATATCTTCTATAAGAGGAAGAATCTGATTGATAGAAGGAATAGTTAACATAAAGAACACATGTATTATAAACACTGATGGCGAGAGTATGTATATCCCGAAACATCTATAATTCTTGATGATAAAATATTATATATAAATTATCTCTAAACCGGGCTTGTGAAGACCTATTTTCACGATTATCAAGGATAATTATTTTGCTTCAGAGCACAAGGGTTCCAGAAAGTGGGAATTTCAAGGTCTAAAAAATATCAGGGAAAAAAAACGGTGTGCGTCGCGGGAGCCTAGTTCCTCCGTGATGTTTTTGGTTGAAAATAATTTTTGGCTGAAAGTAATTTTAAATTGAAATAATTTCAAATTGAAATTATCAAATTATAAAATTGTCCATGGAAATTTATTAGGGAAAGTAATCGAATTGACGAAGGCATGCTCTTAAGAAGTATTATGTTGAAAGTGGTCGATTTTTGTGGAGTATTCAGGAATGAAATATTGTAGAGAAGTTGTAACATTTTTTTACGTATTATTATAATATTAAAATAATTCTATCGTATAATGTACAATTTGTCATGGAATCATGTACATAGAATCATTTCATCACAAGTGTTTTCTAAGTATTTTGCTTGAGAAAGTTTATCGGTATTGTACATTGTCGTTTATAATATTAATTATGTTTATAACAATAATTCTTACTCATCAACTAAATCTATCGACATCTTAGCTATCAAGATCCATATCATCAGATTTTGCCTCATTATTTTAATCATTGTTATGAGTAGTTATTGGCCCAGACTCGTCACATTCAGTATCATGCACATTATTTTCTTCAAAATCTATAAATGAAACGATTGGTTTATGGTCACTAAAGTAAGAAACATAAATTTTAGACTCAATCTTTTCTAGAAAAACAGCGTCTATAGTTGTTCCACGTTTATGGTGATAATATCTTGTTGTAGTTAACTTTCCATCAAAAACCATTCTCAATTTAAAATTACTTTCAGCCAAAAATTATTTTCAACCAAAAACATCACAGAAGAGCTCCGTTTTTTTTTTTTTTTTTTGTTTTTTCTACATTTTCATTAGTAAGGATCGTCTTAAGTTTCCGATGCCTTTTATTTTTTCATGGTTTTGTTTCCAGTACCAAGTGTCTGGAGGAGAAGTGGTGTGCATCAGCTGCTGTTCAGAGCCAGGGTCTCCCCGACTGGCTGTACACACGACGAGATCGGCAGGCAAGGATCTCCAGCCTCTCAGGATACAGTTTGCCGGGGATCTGGACCTAGATGAGTGGATGGCTCATCTCACTTCAGGTAGTCTCCCAGTCATATGTTCCATTAGGCCATATTGTATAGCCATAGCTCAACAGTAACATTTAAAACATAAAGAAAACGTATGTTTTTTGACGTGAAAACGTCTATTGGCTCGTTCAGCACAGTGATAGCCGGTCAAACTTTCTTGTGTTACAAAATGCTGTAAGATTTCAATCGATAATAACTACGAGACTAATAATGCGATAACAACGGTTGAGGTCACAATGGATAGAGCATGTCTGTACGTGTTTGTTGTGCAGTGTTTGTTTTGCCTGTGACGTTATCGAGCTAGTGTGGGCGCCGGCGGATGCTTGTTGCGAATTAGCATTGTGTAAAATTAGAAATTAACGCGTTTAGATATTACTTTGATTCGAGTGTCATTGTAAAGAGCTTGAGGAGCACTACTAGGACTCAAAGTGAAACAATAAAAATATTCGCCGAAATATATGTAAAAATCGGTATTAAATTGAAAATTACAAAAAAATTGAAGATATCTCATATGAATCGTAAATATGCCCGGAATTATAGAAAACGCAAATCAGAGGCTCGCATCAAAAGAAATTTAAAAAACCTAAAAAGTCTAGTGCCGAGCAAATGCAAGAGCTACGGCAGCATCGAAAAGAAAATGAAAAATGATTTTATCCCGACGTTTTCACGGAAAATCTACGGCATGGACCTTGACTACGCCTTAATGTTTTTTTTTTCTTTTCTAATATTGTCTATTTCACAAAATATATTTAATATATGGGAGTACTTTTGGTATTGCTAACATGTTCAGCCACGACTTATCACATAAGTACTGGTATTTATTCAGGAATAGTCATGGCTGAAGACGGTAGCAATACCGAAAATATTATCGTATATATATATATTTTTTTATTTTTTTTTTAAATAAACAATATTTAATTCAATATATAGGCAATTATTGGAATTTTTGAGTTGAGTCCCATTCTGATTCCTTCCATTTCCGCTCGGAAATTAAAACTTTGAATTTACATATGAAATTTCGGGTCAATGCATTCACATGAAAACTCTTTATCGAATTTTAGACCGATTGCTTAACTTCCCCTATACTTCATATAGCTGAGAAAGTAACATTACTTTTTTATCTACTTCACTACGAAAGATATAAGAAAAAATTATATAATTTCGAGCATTCGTTGAATATGTTAATACATATATGTACGTCTTTAATAAATAAAGAAGTAAATACTGATGAGGATGATGATGATTATAATATATATATACACATATATACATAATAATTTGTATTTACTTCTAATTTTTCAGTTTGCTGCCAACTGATGGGTGTTGAAGGAACTCCAGGGTCTGATAGTATTTGGACTGTCAACAAATTTGGAGAAGTTTTTGTTTTTGATCCAGAAAATTTAAAAGTAACTTATCTTCGTTTATTGTCTTTTTAAAACGTTTCTGGGTCCTTCACTCATATATTATTGAACTGTCCTCTGTTGTTTAGAAACAACAGAAGGTTGAGGATGAGGACTGCTATTCAACAGAGATCTGGAGTGTGGGGTCCGATTTGCCCTGGCAACGGAGTCTTGAGAACGGCTTCACTCCAGGATCCTCTATCACTGTCGAAGGATTCATACCGGACAATGCAAAACGGTACTGGGCATTTCTGTCTTCAGCCAATAGATAATAAAACTTAACATTTTTTTGCAGAGATATTGTGAAACACTTAATAAAAAATAAAGAAAAAACATACGTTTTTTGAGCATAACACCTGTCATCCGATTGGCTCTTTCATTTGTTTGTTCATTTGAATCACTGGCATTGTACTTCCCCAGAACGAATTAATTAACTTTTCGCTCTACCTCTAAAATATTCAACTAAATTTTGCGAAGATAAGTTAATGACGTCGGCAGTTATTAGAGTTTTTGAATTGAGCCCCCTCTCTGATCCCCCCCTTTCCCGTCAGCCGATATCGCTGAAAATTCACAGGTTATGTCCTCATTGGGTTTTGACTTTAAATATGAAATTTCATGTCGATACATTCATTAAATCGGCAGTTATTTGGGTTTTTGACTTGAGCCCCCCTCCCCCCTCTTCTCCCCCTTCCCTTCGGCGATTCCGCTGAAAATGAACAAGTTTTGTTCTGATGAATGAATATTATTGACGCATGCCCTTGCGGGCATCCAAAAACGTAAAAAAATTAAATTGAAAAGAAAAAGAAAAAAGTATTTGCTATCAATTGATTCCTCTAGACAGTCGATTCGCCGAGTCGAGTTAGAGCAGGTTTAGGAAACATTTTCTAATATACACAGCATGTGGTGAATTGTTCGATATAACTTAAAGAATTGTCAATTTTTTTCCTCTCTCATAAAATACCTAAGAGCCATGGCCGGGTTTCGAACTCGCTATCTTGAGCTCAATAGGCTAGCTCGTTACCTGTGAGCTACCGGCGCTCTCAATTAGTAGTAGTTTTTGTGGAATGGACAATATTTAAAAAAAATAAATTTGTTTTATTTATTTATTACTGAGAGTGTTATCATTACAGTTTGATCAATAATTCCAACATTCGCGAATTTCTCGACTCGACGAATTGGACTGGTGACAACTCTATATTGAACTGTTTTCCTAAAATTAAAGTGAAGTTTTGTGTTGGCTCTTGGCTGTTCGGGTTCCAGGTTCCATGTGAACCTGCTCTGTGAGAACTGGGACCTGGTGGTTCTCCATCTAAACCCCCGTCTGGATGAGAAGTGTCTGGTGCGGAACAGCCGGGTGGGAAGTCAGGGCTGGGGTAAAGAAGAACGGGAGGGTCACCTCAGCATGGAGGTGGCGCGCTCCTTCTCCCTGTCTGTTCACTGTCTACCTTCAGGATTTAAGGTAAAATACTTCTTAAATAGATGACAATGGAGTAAAATAATGTACAATGAATTCACATTTGGCCTAAATCTGGTGATTAATTGTAATAACTATTATATTTCTGTTAAACCATAACACGATAATAGGATACGTCATAAAATATATGTATCAAGATCAGTGCCGGATTAGCCACGTAGCAAGAGTAGCAAATACTATGGTCCCCGCGCTCCAACGCCTGTCTGACCGTAAAAAAATATCAATTTAGATAGGAGCGTAAAAATATTTTGCATGCCTTAAGCGCGAAGCGCTTAGGCTATGCTTTACTCTCACCTGGAAATCTAAAACTCGATTGGAACTGCAATTTTATAAACTTTTATTAAATAATTCTTTAGAATCGTGTTTCCCAAACGTAGAAATTGCCTTGCGCATTTACTTGTCTCTCATGATCACTATCTGCAGTGGCGAACGTTCTTTTTCAAAATTAGAACGTATTAAAAATGAGTTAAGGAACACGATGGGCCAAGAACGTCTTAATCATCTCACTTTGATGAATATAGAGCATGATTTGCTTAAAGAAATCGATATTGAATGTGTTATCTCTAAATTTGCCCATATTAAATCCAGAAAAATTTATTTGTAACCGTTTTGTTTTATTTAATACCCTAAACTTGAGAACCTAAAGCAAACCAAGGCCCTCTTGACAGAATTAGCTACAGGCCCCTCGCTGGCTTAATCTGGCACTGATCAAGATACTTTATGAGTTAGATATAAACTCCTGCTCAAAATTAACGCACAGCCTAGTATTTTTTCATTTTCTTCAGTTATTTTCATTTTAAACTTATAATTGCTATTTTCGTTGCAGATTTATTTAAAATTGAGTGGAAAATTAACTATTCCAACAAATATTGTTGTAATAAAATGTATAGAATAATAAAGAACAGAAATGTTTCATTAGATAAGACAATTAAAAGAAAATTTGAAGAAAAAAAAAAGAGAATAAGTTTGGGATGTTGTAACCTCTTGATTTTTTCAGTACTTAGTGTTTCCTCCTCTGGCAGATTTGACAAATTGTAGCCTTCTTTTCATCCCTCATCAGATTTTGGAGGTCTTCTTGAGGGATATTATCCAGCTGAGCATCCATAATTATTTCCGCACTACCTTCTAACTATACAATGTTGAAACAAGACTAACGAGGGGCAACTTGCTAAACCCTGTATAATATTGACAAACAAGAAGATAAAGATGATGTTTGCGAGGCTAACCTTTGAACTTGACTAATTTTCCATAAGTTTTTAAATAAACAAATGATAAAAGTTGCAATGCTGAGTTAATAAAGAAAAAAAAAACGAAAGAAAATGGAGAAATACTGAGTTAATTTTGAGCAGGAGTGTAGTTAATTATTGTGACTCAGGCGCTCTGGTGGATATGAGCCGACTCTTGAAGTCCTAGGAGTCCTAAATTTTGTCAATCCAGGTTTATTCATCAAGGGAAGGGTAGGGATGTTCGATCTGACGTCGTACAGGCTTGGGACAGTCGCTTAAAATCCGAAGGACGGCATGCTCAAGATTTTTCTACCTCCGAGATAAAAAATCAATGAGCTTTGGTCAGATTGAGAATTAGATATAAAAAGAGTTATATTAAGTCGGGCACACATCAATAAAAGTAAAAAATATATATATATTTGTGGCTTGGTTCTAAAGGGACCTATGTCAATTTTTGATTTTGAGACAAGGCCATATGCACTCATGCCCGGGCTTTAACTACGAGGTCATATCGCCTACTACCAGAGCGCTCTTTCGTCACTCTGGTGGACATGAGCCCGACTCTACTGTGGGAGTCCTAAATTTTGCCTACCCTAAATTTTTATTCACCTAGGGCAGGGGTCTTTAACGAATGACATCCTGACATCGTACAGGCTCGGGACCATCGCTAAACTTCCCATCCGAAGGACGGCGTGCTTAAGTTTATTTTACCTCCTAGTTAAAATAAACTAAGGGCCTCGGCCGGGTTTGGAACCCACGTTCTTGAGCTCAGAAGACAAGCACGCATACCACTGAGCTACCGGCGCCCTCTTCTATGAAAACTATATTCTACTTATTCTAAATCTATAAAAATTGACATAGGTCCCTTTAGAACCAAGCCAGAAAGAATGGGGTTTATAGTAGAAGATATTCTACCCCATTCTTTAGTTTATTATTTATTTATTTTTTGTTTATATATATATATATATATTTTTTTTTTTTTGTAATCCTTACTATTATATTTTCTTTATTTAATTATATTTTTGACAACATAAATACTTGTAAATGTTATGTTAAGGTAGGATTTTTCCCCCTCCCCATATTGTATAAATATGACAACCTATCAAACTTAAATGTCACTTTTGAACTTTGTTCTGACGATGGCGTAAGTAGAAATCAGTACACTTTATGTATATATTTTTGTGGAATTAGACAACATGAATTTTTAACATGTTATTATGTTTTTATTCATTTTAGTAACTTTCCACTATATCGAAACAGAAATGTATTTCGACAGTGTTGATGTTACATGTTCGAGCTTGAAGCTATCAAATAATGGATAGGGCCCTGTTAGTGATTCTATTTTGTTTCTCCCTCCCTTCGTATAATTGACGATGACTAAACATTTCTGTACGTTTCTTCTATTTCAGATAATAGTGGACAAAATGGTATTTGGCTACTTTGAACATCGAGTTGAACCTGAGAAAATAACAGAGATTTACGTCGCTGGCGATGTTGAATTACACAAAGTTACTTATGAATCCAAAGAGGTATGTAAAAGTATACTATCTTTAATAAATATGGTTTTATGTCAAAATTAAGTCCACTTAATTTTTTTTAATAAACAACATCAATTGATCTGGTAGAGGGGAGGGGAAGCGTGTTCTAAAGGCAAGAGGCGGGTCGGCACTCAACTCAGGAAGTCTCTAGACCATTTTCTCTTCACTCATAGTTACATTATCTCTGTAATCCGTTTCAACTATGGTTCTCATGAACGAGTCCCGTGGACCAGCCTTACTCCTAGACTACAAAGAGTGAGGTAGCAAGGTCTGCCCAGAGCCTCGGAATAGAGGCTCATCTTCGGAGAAGTGTACTCTAGATGCTACATCAATTTGTTGTTTGTCAGGTGATCATCCCCCTGAAGCAGATGTACTGGCGACAGATGGGAGGTCACCTGGTCGCTGTGGAGACCTGCACTGCTGGGGTGACCTGGGGTATCTCCGCAGATAACACGCCCTGGGTCTACACCGGAGGATGGGGCGGTTCCTTCCTAGCTGGTATATCATCTTCAGACCACAACCAATTATTGCATGAAACGAGAATATTATTGTTATATATTTGTGTGGCTGCCCGGAAAAACGAGGTAACTGCATTTTCCAAGTTTTCGAGAAATCGGCAATTGAAAGTTTGAAAATCAAATTACTTGGGTTATATGTTCGTATGGACAAGACAAATTTTAGAAGCAGTAAATATCTCGATTAACACAGTACATCACTAAATTCATCTCTTTTTCGGTTTTTTCTTCAGTTACCTTCTTTTACCCGAATTTTAGTCTGAAAACGCATTTTGTTGATGTGTCATAACTTTAAAATAAGTAATTAATTATGGAAAGCGACTGTGGAATATGAAAGTACAAGTTATAAGAACTCTAAAAATGAGTATCTCATTGATATTTGATAATTTCGTTCTGTGGAAGTACAAAACAGATGATTCACCTACGACTTTTTGTTGATTTGTATTTAAATGAATGTTTTGTTGTCAGGTCTAGAAAGAAGTACAACAGGCATCAACAGTATGACTGACACGTATCGTTGTTATGTCTATGAGAACCAACGATGGAACCCATTGAACGGTTTTAGTGGGCGAGGTCTACCCACAGATCGGCCCATGTGGAGCGATTCTACCGGCCGTCAGAAAAGGTCCAAAGATACCACTCGTCTTCTTTCCATTCATTGGAGCTGGGTGAGTCGAATGGAAAGAGTATTGTATCGATCATCTGAACTACTACATATGAGGCTGTCTGAGTGGCATAATCCTCTCGCATGTCCAACTGAGATATATGTTTTTTTTCTTCAGGCCATTCTTTCACAGCACATGCAACTTTGTCGCAATTCTTTGCCATCTTTTGTCAGTGATTCAAAATTAAATTATTTACAAATTAAAATGTTAATTAGCACCATATTTTGTCTTGAAGGGGAAAAATGTAGAATAGACCATTGTTGCAATTTACTGAACCGAACTAGTTGACTACTAGATAGAGGTTAGGTTCACTACTAGTGGAGGTTAAGCACTTTAGTTAACCTGACCGGTCAGTCGAGTCAAGTATTGCTCATAGAAGCCCTATAAGACGGACCCTCAGCCCAGCCGCACTGTGACGAGACAACACCTTGGTGTCTCCACTTCCCGACCGCCCACATTCTCCAGACATTCTTAGTATCATATATTTTACCATTTCTTAGATTTAATTTGTTTGTTTTGTTTCCATTAGTTTAGTATTTTTTTCCTCATGACTAGAGCCCGGATTTCGTGCATTAAAAACATTAAAAAACATGCAATAAAAAGGCCAAAAGGTGCAACAAAAAATAAAATCCTGCCATTAATTGTTTTTCTGCGAAAAAAAAAAAAATATATATGAATCTAATTTGTAAATTAAATAACTCTTTTTTTCAGCATAAAATTGGGTAGGATTTACAAAGAAATCTATAAAATAAAAAACCTAAAGGAACTTATACAATTTATACAAAAATATTTACTCAAAACACAATTTTTTTTTATCTCCATGTTTTAATTACAAAAGCATACATTTGCTGCAACAGCGACATAACTCAAAAACTGTGATTTTCCAGAAGAAGCAATTCAAACTTTTGACTTGTAATAACTTGATGCATCTATTCGAAAACAACTTATCAGCATGTTTATATTGTATAGCAGTAATACCCGGCGTTGCCCGGCGAACTTCGACTTTTCTCCCAATATCTCCTATAAGGCTATTCAGTTCCTCGACAGTACATTCATGATGTTATAATTTTCAATTATTCATACGGAATAAGGCTTATAGTCCTTCAACTGTAGTAACGCTAGCTTTGGAGCTAAAACTAATTTATTCAAAAATATTTCTCATTAATCGTTGCAATGGTTTTCGAGTTACAAAGATTGCGTGAGTGGATGCTGGGATGGACCAGGGGTTGATTAAAAAATATACCTTAACCTTCCGGTAGATAAAACTGATCTATTCAAAAAGATTCCTCATTAATCATTGCAGTGGTTTTTGAGTTACAAAGATTGCGTGGGTGGATGCTGGGATGGACCAGATATTGAGGTACTAATACGCCTATAACCTTCCACAGACGATAACGAACAAATTAAAAAAAAAATTAGTCAAATCCATCAAGCCGTTCGTGAGTTATAGCGGTACAACGCACATACATTTTCAGCTTTATATATATGATTTAAAAATACATGAAAAAAAAATACAATATAAAAGAAGATAAAATGTACAGTAACAGCTATAGGTCTCATTGAGGTTTTTCCCTTAACCTCATAACTACCCTCACTTTGAATTATGGCATTATGGCAGTAATAATTGTTTTTCTCGGCGAGCAGTTGAAGCTCAGATGTGTTGTTATACCCGCTAAAAGTATATGTGAGAATGGTTCTTCCTATGGGCATATCTCAAAAACGACCATTTTTGATTAAAAAAATACTAAAGATATGTAAAATACAAAACAGTTCCCCACATTACTCGAGGCCGAGAATTTGACTTAAATTGATATATATTTTTTACTTAAATTAGTTTTCTTGAGGTAGATCATTTTCCAAAAGGCAGGTGCGATAAAGGTGACATTTTATTGTCTGTTTCAAAAACATCGGGGATTTTCTCATTGTTTTGAAACCAGACTGTTAAACTGCCTAACGTGCGAATTAAATCCCACTCCGAGGCTCTGGACTTCTTGCTTCCCCTACTTCATCCCTTTAGCCTTTCACACCAACAGGTTTCGAGGCTGGTAGGGACAGCCAAACTGTTTCATCGCCACAAAACTCATCCATGGTGAGAGTTAGTTGAAAATAGACTATAGAAATCTTTATTCTCTAATATGAATGATACATTTTTCAGAAAACTGACTGGTACGTTGATTTCCTGACGCCAGGCGGGGTGGGCGATGAGGGCTGGCAGTATGCTGTGGACTTCTCCACCTCGTATCATCCGAAGAAGAAGATGACAGACTACGTCCGACGGCGGCGGTGGGCCAGGGACTGCCTCTTGCAGACGTCAGGACCCTGGACGGAGTTGGGCAATACAAAGATCAAGTCGTTCTCCCTCCAGGTGTCCACAGGGCTGGATGTGGTCTGTGTCTGGGCGGTGGCTATTAATGGGGCCGCACTCTTCAGGAAAGGAGTCTCCAAGAACAATCCTATGGTAACAGATAGAGACATTATATTCATAACTAAACAATTAGAGATATTAAGGAAATTATTAACTTTTATATTGTAATGATGAGATCATAGGAACTTATCGCATATCATTGAAAACCTAAGGAAAATAAATAATAAAGTTTTTTCCCAGAAACTTAATATGTCTGGTCAAGTAGCAAAAGTTTAACAACTCAAAAATGGAATGCTTTATTCTTTATTTTTATTATATTACTTTACTTTCCCTGGCACTACGGTCCTTGTAGAACCTGGCCCTTCTCATACCCATCGTTCTGAGGTCGTCCTCCAGCCAACGTAAGCGGGGTCTACCTCTTCTTCTTTGTCCTCTCGGGTGTCCCTTCAGTATCCTCCTCGGCAATTTGTCTGGTTCCATCCTCTGTAAATTCCCCAGCCATCGCAGCCGCCCCTGCTTCACTAAGGCCACCAGGTCCGGGCTCTTGTACAGGTCCCTCAGCTCCCTATTGGTCCGTATCCTCCATCTATTCCCCTCTGGAGTAGGGCCATATATCTTCCTCTATACCTTCCTCTCCCACGTATAAGTAAGACTTCGTCCCTCCCAGTTAGGGCCCAGGTTTCACTCGCATATGTGACGACCGGTCTCAGGACTGTTTTATAAATTGCTATTTTGGCGTCTCGGGACAGATTCCGCGATCCGAGCACCTTCTGCAGTGACCGGTAGCATCTATTCCCGGCCGTTATCCTCGCTTTGATGTCTTCTTTAACGTCGTTCCTTTCCGTGATAACGGCCCCCAGGTATTTGAAGCTATCCACCCTGTCAAACCTGCAACCTCCAAGTACGAGTTCCTTGTCTTTTACTTCCTTCCTCATGGTTCTCATGTACTTGAAGGGAAATCTGGGTTTAAGGGAAAGTACTGAGTTCTCTGCAATAGTGAGACATCTCATTGTTTGTTCATATGTGTGTTCCCCAGTTATACGAAGTAAAAGAAAAAAATTATGTAAACAGTCACAAGTTGGATGTTCAGTTTTCACGGGCATTTCATGTGTTTCGCCCCTTGATTCCAAAAATGTTGACAAAAAAAGTTGTGTTTGGTAATGATTACGATAAATCCCGATAGGATGAATGTTTTGTCACGTACTTTTATGTGTGTATCCAGAACCCTATAAGGACGACATCTATTAATTTTTAGCGGAATCAGCAGAAGGGAAGACGGGGATCAGACTCAAAAACTTCAATAACTGCCAATGTAATGTGTGTATCCACACGACAGCGAACACTTAATTGAATAACTGGTGCTGTGGAAATATATTGCCGGTGATTACTATAGATTTGGAGACATTTGAAAGTCCTGTTTTGTTGATATAATAATTGCCTGGTAAGTCGGAAGGTAGACTGTGTAGGAGAGATCTTCATTTGGAGTTAGCACAGACTAAAGGGCTGAGCAGACGTCATGTCGTACCGCACCGAACGTATCGGACCAATCTTCGCGCACATATCACTGCCGCTTCTACCTGTGCGATCTCCCACTCTCCTACAGCAAACAGTAGAGCCCTTGTGCTTCAACTGTTTGCTAATAAAAATAAATATTATAATCGTGCAAAAATCTGAGAGTTTTTAACAGAATTTCACGCTTCCCCGTATACTTTTTGACAATTTCGCGATGTTGTCTATCTGTGTGTATGTTTGGATCTTTTTGAGCTCTCTTAACTCAGAAAGGATTGTAGCTATGAACTTAAAATTATGGAGGTATGCGTACTTGCTTACTGTGCTCAAGATCGTGGGTTCGAAACACGGCGGAGGCTCTTAGGTTTTATATCTGGCAGTTGAAAAAACTTTGAGTTCTCCTTCACTCCTTCGGATGGAACGTTGCGCGATGGTTTAGATGTCAGGTACTCGTTAAAGACCTCTATCCTTGGCGAATAAATCTTGGTTTCCAAAATGTAGGACCCTCACAGTAGAGCTGGGTTCACGTCCACCAAAGCGACAAAAGAGCGCTCTGGTAGTAGGCGTTATGACCTCGTAGTTAAAGACCAGGCATGAGTCACAATTACTAACTATATGGTAATACAGGCCCTAAGAAGGCACACTCAGTGCCGATAGCTTGAAGTGTTGCAGGGATGGATTTTGGACCTATGTTATCCAAGGCCTCAAGGCCCACATAACAGCTCCTCTAACTACTTATTCTTCTACTGTGGTGTGCAGGGTGAGAGCTGGGAACATGTCTCCTGCGAACAGCTGCTAGTCAGCATCAGCTGCGGCTGTGGGAACCAGGTCTGGGCCGTGGCTGTCTCCGGTATGGCTTACTGGAGGTTCGGGATCACCACCTCCAATCCTATCGGTAAGTTCCTTTTCTCTCTTTGTTTTCTCCGGACCCTAAAGGTTCTTGTAACTGCCTTAGCGATACCCTCATGGATGCCTGATCAATTGGTCGGTGGATAACACTGTTCGACAAGGGTAAATTTTCGTATATGAAAATACGTTTTTCTGAAGGACTTTCATGTGGGAAATTCAAATATGAAATCAGAAATACGAGAATATTTGTCTAATTTAACTGACATTTTTAAGTCTGGGATAAAGATAACAACAGTTGGCAACAATGAATTTTGTCTTTCATTTGTTTTCATATTCAAGAGTTGACATCCCGTTGCAAATAGATTTATGTTAGTTAATAAGCAAGTTATTGTTAAACTATTTAAAATTTAATTTTATAGAGTGTTAAACTAGCAAATGTAGATGGTAGAGATCTTCCATATCATGTGAGTAAATATACATACTATATTTATATATATATATATTTATGTTTTAACTACAGTATATTATTCTGACACCTGTAGTATATTTTTTCCTTGTATTGATCATATTCATTATACAGAATATATTTATGGAATAATTATTCTAGACCAAGTATTATAACACAGAGTTGACTCCTTAAATATGTTTTGCATAAAGAATATGATCAATACTAGGAAAAAATATATTTCAGACCAGCAAAGAAATTGAAGATACTGATGAAGGGAACTTTTTCTGAAACGTATATTTACTAAGTTGAAAGATCAAAAATAAATTGGGAGAGTAATAAACCTGTGAAAAAATATATATTATTAGTGATATATGATTTTAGCTGTAAGCTTCCTAGGCCGAACATGTTTCAGTAAATTTGACATCAAATCAAAATAATATTTTAAAAATTGACTTAAAAAATTAATTTAGACAAAACTTCTGAAGATGTATTTTTTATTTATTATAGTACAGTCGACGAAAAAAACTGTTTGTTCATAAAGAGTTAAAATTTCAATGTTATGTTTTTGAGATTTTTGTTACATTTTCTCGAAAAAATACGGTGTAGCAAAATTATATATATCTTTGTAAATATTTGTTAGATATTTCTTTTTAACATAATATGTACTTGTGTGGTCTAGGTGAGGTGTGGGAGGCGGTGGAACCTCCAAAGGGTGCCCTTATCAAGAAGGTATCTGTAGGTCGTTGGGCAGTCTGGGCTCTCTCCATAGAGGGCAGTCTCTACGTCAGAAGAGAGGTCACACCCGTCTTCCCGGAGGGCACCCACTGGCAGGCCGTCTCACATCATCTACTAGGTAATTCTTAACATCCTGGGTTCGATCCCAACCGAGACCCCTGGGGTTTTTATGTGGTAGGGGTAAAAGTCTGTAGCACACCGTTCTTCGGATGGGATGTTGAATGGCAGCCTGTATGATGTCAGTCGTTGAAGACCTCCTAGCCTAATTATACTTGGCTAAGGGATATTTAGGACTCCCCTGTCGCGCTCTGATGATGTCTACCAGAGCGGGGATAGAGCGGTCTGGTAGTAGGCGGTATGATATCCCCATATGATACTGTCCTCGTTTCTACAAATAAATTGAGATATAGATCACGGGGGAGCGGGTGGTCTCCCGTACTCCTCCGATCTAGCCAGCCCAAGCAGTGGGGCTAGAGAGGGACAGGAGAGCTGAAGAGAGGTGACAATGAGGCAAAAGACTGGTCACTCCCAGGACGCTATATTATCACCGAAAATCTTGCCCAATGCAGATTCTGAAAATAAAACTTAAAATATTACTCAAATGCAAACTAGTATTTTGATTTGTTTGCAGACAAGTTCAGCGCTGTGTCAGCTAGCGGTGATGAGGTTTGGGCGATCACTGAGTCTGGGATTGTAGTTCGAAGGACCGGAGTCAACTGTTTCGACCCAGTCGGCAAGTCCTGGGACACTGGACTTCAGGTAGACTTCTATACATTTATTTTAACCATTATTACCTAAAGTTTTTGATATTTAACATTTTTGCAGAGATATAGTGAAACACTATGAGAGATATGACATTGTGATAATGATGGCCACAGGACTTTTTTATACCAACCACCACTCTTAGAGATCACTCTGTCTCTGTCTCTCCTTCTCAAAATCATTTCATTTTGTCTCATTGTATAGCGTTATGAAATAATTTTGAAAAAAGGGGAGAGAGTCATCTGTAAGCGTGTTTGTTATAAAAAAAATCCTGTAGTAGCCACATCACATATATTTTTTTAAATTTAAAAAATAAAAAAACTACCAATACATAAATCTTATTGTGAAGTTCGTTGCTATGAGTTGAACTGTTGCGATTGAAAAATTACAATTAGATATATTCTTTATAGACATTTAGTTTACATTCTTTCGTCGTATTGATTCTATCTCGAATCCTTCTTCCTTAGGCCAACCTCACATTAGGCAATTCCGAAGCGACGCGACCGATACTCAAGTATCTTGAGGGTATCTTAGATGTCACTTCCTATGTTGAGTGGTGGGGAGATACAAACGACGCCACTCCCAGGAGACGCGTATCCTACCCGTATCCTACCAAACTCAGGCGACCTGCTAGGAAGGTCGTCCGTCCCTTGAGTCTCCTGCGTCGCCTCGCCATGGCTAGTGAACCCCATATCGCCACACCTCATCAAATGGAGCCATCTACTTCCGCAGAGCACAGTGAAGATGGAATTGATCCCAAAAGTCGTGGACCAATGTCTTTTTCACAATTGCTTTCAGAAACTATTTTAGATGAGCGTGATAAAATGACACTAATGTAATTAATCTTAAATAAAAATTTAATAAATTACTTATTTATTTCATAAATTACTTATTTATTCCATAAATTACTAAAAATTTAATAAATTACTTACCTCAACGTGATCAAGATTCTTTCTTCTGCACTCACACATTTCCGCATTTGTGTGTTCCTCTGTCTTATGAATGGAGAAACAATGCCAATGAAATTTAGGAATGATTCTTTCGTCATTCGGTAGAATGCTACGAACTTGCATTCCGACTTTTCCAGCTCTTTAGCACCAACAAATAATCTGCAGTTAACATTCCTTTCGATGTAAGGATGGCGCCATAATCTTCGGATTTTCCTTTTTCTATAATAATAATAATAATATGCAACAACGACATCTTCATCACTTGAAGAATCTTCACTTGACATGGTGAACAACTCAGCTTCTCGCCACGGCTAGATGGAGACTGAAGAGATCCTAGTCGCTTCACAGTATCCTCAGTGTGAGGAGAAAAGTTGCCTACGGGTATCATACCCACAGGCAACTCAAATGGCTGATACTTGAGCATCAGTCGCGTCGCTTCAGAATTGCCTAATGTGAGGTTGGTCTTAGACTTATTAGCGATGGGAAATTTTATAAGGAACATTTCTGGTAAGAAACAATTTTTCGATAGGACTAACAGTTTTTGGGTAAATCAAGGAAACGTCTAAAAATATATGTTTCAACACTTCATTTCAAGATGGTTTTCGGTATGTATCTCGAAAACCGGACGACCAGAGAAAAATATTATTTTATAATAATAATAATAATAATTTTTATTGTTCAAAGGGATGACCCCTATACAATTGAGTCAGTGACCATTACTTTTACAATATTGACATTAACATTTCCAAAATTATATATTGGTCAGCTGGACAAAAATGACATACATAATTACAGGAAACTTTAACAAGCTAAATAAATAACATAAATAAATAAAGTATAAATAAAATAAGTATTATACTATGGAAGTTAATAATAAGTTATAATTTTATATAAATTATGTATTTTAATATTATCTACATCTATTACTTGAAAAGATTTTTGATTAGGTCATAAACATAAGCTGTATTTTGTAAAATTTAGTTAGGTCCTGGGGGAAAGTGGTCTCAATTTTCATTTGATTTCGGCCAAAATCTAATCAGACCTAAGTTAGAAAATCCCCTTCATTCCAAATTTCAAGTTCATAGCTACAATCGTTTTTGAGGTAGAGAGCTAACAACTTTTCAATCACATACACACAGACAGACATCATAGCGAAAATGATTAAAGCGTATTCAGGGGACCTTGAAACGTGAAATTTAGTTGAAACCTCGGATCTCGATTTTTCGCACGATTACAATACTTCATTATACTGGTATAAGAAAGTAAAAATATAAAGAAAAACTTATGTTTTTAAAAAATATTTTCTATTTCACAAAATATATTAAATAAAGTCCGCATTTAACACCTTTAGATTTTTCATTAAATAAAGTCCGCATTTAACACCTTTAGATTTTTCATTAAATAAAGTCCGCATTTAACACCTTTAGATTTTTCATTAAATAAAGTCCGCATTTAACACCTTTAGATTTTTCATTAAATAAAGTCCGCATTTAACACCTTTAGATTTTTCATTAAATAAAGTCCGCATTTAACACCTTTAGATTTTTCATTAAATAAAGTCCGCATTTAACACCTTTAGATTTTTCATTAAATAAAGTCCGCATTTAACACCTTTAGATTTTTCATTAAATAAAGTCCGCATTTAACACCTTTAGATTTTTCATTAAATAAAGTCCGCATTTAACACCTTTAGATTTTTCATTAAATAAAGTCCGCATTTAACACCTTTAGATTTTTCATTAAAGTCCGCATTTAACACCTTTAGATTTTTCATTAAATAAAGTCCGCATTTAACACCTTTAGATTTTTCATTAAATAAAGTCCGCATTTAACACCTTTAGATTTTTATTTGTGGGGCAACATGAAATGCAAAGTATGCACAGAGCAAGTGGATACCCGGGAAGAGCTCGAACATTGGATGTATGAAGCTGCGCAAGAAAGTAGAAACAACCGCGAAGATGTGCTAAGCGCTGTTTCGTCAGTGTCGCGAAGAAGTGGACTTCGCCTACGCGTAGAGGGTAGGCACTCCTGGATTTTTTCGTTAATAAAATCATATTTTTCTATTATTTTTTTTTTTTTATAATTCCCAATTCCATCGATTTAACCATAGTAATAAACTTTGATTTATGAGAAAAAAATAGAGGCAATATTAGCTAATCTTAGGGTATATTTCTCAAAGTTCTCAATGTTGTTTTTCGTTGGTTTTTACATTTCTTTCGCATTTTCTTTGACAAAACGAAAAAGAAACCCCATAATATTTATATTTATGGGAAAGCTGATGACATTTAGATATTTTTTCCGTAATCGGACCGTGCGCTACCCTTGAAAAAATTGTAAGAAAACATCATTCAAAAGTGGTTTTTAACAGTCGAATCGCTTTAGAGTTGAGTTTAAAGTTGCTGTAAAAAACTATAATGAATTAAATTTCTAAATAAAACTTATGTCCCTCATAGGAAATTTAATGCTGTTTCCAATGATATAATTGAATTTGATTTATGACAAATATGTTTTGAGATATGATCGATTTTATGAGAAAAAGTAGGAAAATTAAATATTTTACCAAATCAAGAATAACTTTTAAAGGTGAACGAATCGAACCATGGTTTATTAGAACTTTTTTATTCCAAATGAAAGGAAAAACCATATCCCGAAATATTGCCAGAGGTTGCTGACACCCTGTATATAATATGTATATATTCATTACATTATCTAATTATATTTATACTGAAATAAATAACGTTGTAAATGTAATAATGTATCTTTTGACCTTTTTATATTACTACGTACAAAATATATAAAATATGAGGGCGCCATTAGCTCAGTGGTATGCGTGCTTGCCTTCTAAGCTCAAGATCGGCCGAGGCCCTTAGTTTATTTTATATCCGTCCTTCGGATGGGACGTTAAGCAATGGTCCCGAGCTTGTACGATGTCAAGTACTCGTTAAAGACCCCTGCCCTAGATGAATAAAACAATTTAGGGTAGGCAAAATTTAGGACTCCCACAGTACAGTCGGGCTCATGTCCATCCACCAGAGTGACGAAAGAGCACTCTGGTAGTAGGTAGAAAAAGTAAAAGCCCGGGCATGAGTCATAATAACTAACTATATAAAATATAAGGTATTAAGGCACAGAATTGTTTTGCTTAAAAATAATAATTTTATTTATATATATATATATATATACTTTTTTAGGCCAATTGGTCTTCCATTAGTGTGAGAAGCTCAGCATCCAAGACGTGTCCTGTCAGTGGGAAACAGTTTTTATAGATGACACTTTAAATAATTTTGTGAACATTTTCTATTATTTTTTTTACAATTTTTTCCTTAATTTTATATTGTTATGTATGTATTTAAGTGTTTTTTTTATTGAAAATATTGTTTAATATTGAAATTTGCGTAAAATATTGTTGATTTCTTTGAAGAGTCTTAACAGAAGAGGATTTATGTATTCCATTATATTTTAAGCCTCTTTTTAATGTATATGTTATTGTTAAATTATATTTTAGAATGTCTTTATTATATGTTACTATCATTCCATCTCTGTATTTATATTTTAAAATGTCTTTATTATATGTTACTATCATTCCATCTTTGTATTTATATTTTAAAATGTCTTTATTATATGTTACTATCATTCCATCTCTGTATTTATATTTTAAAATGTCTTTATTATATGTTACTATCATTCCATCTTTGTATTTATATTTTAAAATGTCTTTATTATATGTTACTATCATTCCATCTCTGTATTTATATTTTCTTTCTTTTAATTCAAATTGTATACTTAATGAGTTATGAAATAGGTACATAATAGTTTAAAAAATAAGTTGATGAAAGACTGTTGTCGTTGTTCGTTGTATGTCGTTCTTCATAATTATGAGGTCCTCAATTGTGATTCTTAACTGTATAATTAATTATGAAAAAATAATTGGATGAAATAAATCAAATCATACATTGTCAATTTTTTTTTTCTTCCTTTAATATGCATGTGATTTTTGGGGGCCATAGTAGCTCAAAAGTAGCTTGCTAGCCTAGTGAGCTCGAAATCGCGGGTTCGAAACCCGCCCTTAGTCCCTTAGGTTTTTTATCCGGGAGGTGAAAAAACCTTTAGCACGCCGTTGTTCGGATGGGATCCTAAGCGATGGTTCCGAGCGTGTACGATGTCGGGTACTGTTAAAGACCTCTATCCTAGATGAATAAAAATTTAAGACTCCCATAGTAGTGTCGGGCTTATGTCCATCAGAGCGTTTTGGTAGTAGGCGATATGACCTCGTAGTCAAGCCCAGACATAACCAACTGTATTCTACAATCTGGTAGATATTTTGCCAAACCGTAAATTTGTGAGCTGTACATCCAGAATCGTTTGATTACGAATAAACTACCAAAATATAAAGGTTAATAATTAATTTTTTTTAGAATAATTCCTGAGTGTCTTTAATCGTTTGACCAAATTCACAGAGTAAACTCCAAACGGGACATTTTTTCTTGGGCGACACAGGAGCTTTCGTTCCTAGTATCTTCTTCATCCATTTCCTCAAAGTTTACGTACACTTTAATGAAGAAATACAGAGGATGGTCTATTAAAGACAGCTGAGTTACTTGGTCTCCTGGATCTCCTTCCGTCATCTCGAAACATGCTCCTCTTCCGGTTTCTTCAAATGGGTCTTCTATTAAAATAGCCCTTTATTTATAACGAGTACCTGACATCGTACAGGCTCGGGGCCATCGCTTAACGTCCCATCCGAAGAACGGCGTGCTTAAGTTTATTACACCTCCCAGATAAAATAAACTAAGGGCTTCGGCCGGGTTTCGAACCCACGATATTGAGCTCACTTTTCCCCAGCTATACAAGGTATAGAGAAAATTATGTTAGTCAGAAACCACACTTACAGATCAGTCTTTCTCCGCTTCCCCTTCTGAATTTATTTAGACAAAATGAATTGATTTTGAGAAAGGGTGGGTGAGAGAGTAATTTATGGCCACGTTACATATTTTTCTTTATTTTATTAATGTAAATGTGATTAATAATAATAAAAAATAATAAATGCACTAAGACAGGAACAGAAACAGTGATATTACCCTCAGTTTCTGTCAGATAAAGTTGGTGTCGCTGTTAATGTCTGTGAGACAGGTGTTACCAGTTAAGGGTTAACAAATAAATTATTTTATTATAATCATTCAAACACATCAAATAAGTTGTACACAAAGCCATTCCATCGACTCAAGCGGACATGGCAGCGTGACGCTCCGAATGTAGTCCGGCTGTGATTCTGCGCGTTTCGATGTGAAATGATTTCAAAGATATTTGGGGTTTTCATTATGTGTGTGTTAAATATGTTAACTGTGTTAGTTCGATAAAAATTTTGACAGTAGTCTGCTAAATATATGACTTTAACACACTTCGATCTAACAGAGGAAAAGGTTTGTTAGATCGCTTTGTAGGGGTGCGTATCGATATACGATATATCATAAATATCGATATAACTTTGAGAAAATATAGATTTTTTGCATCGATACAGTGACAAGGCGATATATCACATATCGATATTGTCCCTTCGATATTTCTTTAGTTGGAGAAGTTACGTTTTATCTATAATTTTTGTGCTCCTATTTCCTTGGCTCTTTTTTTCTAAAGCTGGTCAAACAGTCACAGCTTCACGCAATAGATTGAGTGCAAAAACTGTTGGTAAGTTGCTGTTTTTACAATCCTTGGAAGAACGTTTTTGGCAGTATCATCAATGTATATAAGTATATGTATAAGTATAAATAGAATGCTTAGATTGTAATAAGTTTTGTATAACCACTTCATCCCTTCAACAGCAACTTTAATTTACGTTTTATTAAGAGCCAAAGGTATTTTTAGACACTTAAGCAGATTTTTATGTTACATTTTTCTAATGATAGAATTTTTTGATTAAATTCATTATAAATACTAGTTTCTTTGTTTTTTTATTTTTCCTTTCCAAATATCAACGATATATCGATATTTTTATTTTATTGTTTGCTATAGTAGTACATCGATACTTACGATGCGATACAGTAACGATATAAAATATCGATATTTCCTCCACGATACGCATCCCTATCGCTTTGTTAAATCGATATTGGTAAGGTTATGCAAGATTACTTTAGGTAGCAATCTACAGCCCACACAATTTTTTAGTTTTGGCTTTTATATTTTTACACATATCTACATTATAGCGAAAACTGTGTACTAATAAAATATTGTCCATTATTTCGTCTAATTCATCATCACTTAAATCATCCTCTTGATCTGAATTTCCAGTAAAAAGAGTTGAGTAGTTCGTTCAATGAGCTCGTTAAGCAATTTACTTTTATTACTTACTTTAAGCATCTTATTCATAATAAAAACACAAACCATCTGTAACTTATTTTTTTAGAAAACGAATAAAACAAGATAAATGACTACAAACATGTAACCTCTTAGGTTAGGTTAGGTTTTATGACTCATGCCCGGGCTTTAACTACGAGGTCATATCGCCTACTACCAGAGCGCTCTTTCGTCACTCTGGTGGACATGAGCCCGACTCTACTGTGGGAGTCCTAAATTTTGCCTACCCTAAATTTTTATTCATATAGGGTAGGGGTCTTTAACGAGTACCTGACATCGTACAGGCTCGGGACCATCGCTTAACGTCCCATCCGAAGGACGGCGTGCTTAAGTTTATTTTACCTCCCAGATAAAATAAACTAAGGGCCTCGGTCGGGCTACGAACCCACAACCTTGAGCTCAGAAGTCAAGCACGCATACCACTGAGCTACCGGCACCCTCAAGTGTAACAACCTCTTATATAGTACACCCTGTTATATAGTAAGGTATATAAAAAAATTTACAGTTTTATCAAATGCACGAATTCCAAGGACTTTAAATACGTTAATCATATTTAATGTTTACCAATAGTTAATACTCTCTTGTAGATCACTATCCAAGCTTGTTTAGGAACATTCCACTGTCTCAATAAAGCCTTAGTTCAATTATTTCTGTTGAAAAAAAAAAAAAAAATATTACGGTTTCTTACAAAATTCTCGTCATTTTAGGACATTATTGTTTTAAAAAAAATTATAGCTGCTTCAGCAGCTCGTGAAATTGTTGCAGATGAGGGGAAAGACATCCTTGACCAGCGCACACCGCGTCGTTGGTTTGGAAAACATTCATCAGTGGAGATACGTCCTTTGAAAGAAAAAAGGGCTCAGGGCGACCATGAACGGATATTGATGAGGTTCTTCAGCAAGCTGTAGAATGAAATGCAGCCACAAGTACTCACGGACTTGCAAGCGAGTGTGGAGTGGAATGTTGAAAGACACCGTCAGTCGCCATCTACACCATGGGGAGATGGGGAAGGTGAAAAAGAGCAGTAGACTGGTCCCGCATGAACTCACGCCTCAGCAATCCGCTAAGAGGGTAGAAACTTGCAAAAATCTTTTAAAAAACCCTTCTGATATGAGATTTTACCGAAAGATTGTCACGAATGATGAAAAGTGGTTTTACTGGCGACACCCTGATACCCGTGGGCAATGGCTAGATAGGGGTCAAACGGCTTTTCCGGTTGCTGCAAGGGGGCAGTTTGAAAAAAATCCATGCTTTGCGTTTTTTGGAACTACGAAGGAGGTCATCACGAGTTTGTTTCCTGATGGATGTTCTATGAACTCTACAGCGAACAGTTAGAAAGAATGTACGCGAACCAGCTTTGGTTAACCGTAAAGGAGTTCTGTTCCAGCAAGATAACGCTTGACCTCACACTTCCCGTCGGACCAAGGAAAAGTTACAATTGCTTTATGGGATCGAACTTCTGCCACACCCACCATATAACAAATTAACAAATTCAGGTTATATTTTTGATTCTCCTTCAATATAGAAGGGGTGGGGGTCTTGAAATTGACCAGAATACCTTCCATTGCAGACCGCACTCTGAGATTTCCTGCGCCTTTCCACTTTTCCTTGGCCCTCTTCCCTGCTATCTAAAATTGATCAAATGATCTACCAAAACATTTCAATTTGTGAACTAAATTCGTACGCAAGATAACAAAAATTCATATACAAAGAAAATAATTATAACATGAGATTAATCTCTATAAAATACGATTTCTGTGTGTAACTGTCTATCTTTGTGTAATTGCGATAAACTTCGGAACCCGTAAACAGATTTCGATGTGGTTTTCGCCTACATTTAAAATATTTTTCAAGGAAGGTTTCAGGCTATATATCATTACGCTTTACTATCCGGAGACGTTTGTAATTTAGCACATTTACTGTGCTTTTGATACATTCAATACTTACGTTCGGTTTTCAATCTAGATTTTGGTTTATTAATATGTGATTTGTCACATTTATTGTGCTTTTGTTACATTTAATACTTTCTTTCGGTCTTCAATTCAGGTTTTGATTTTGTTTTGACAGATGTACTGACCAATTTTTGTGAGATTGATACAAAGTTTACAAAAGGTAAAAGTAGTTTAGGTTATGATCTGTAAATGCTGAATGATAGGGTACTGCAGCTAGTTCAAGAATATTTGTTTATAAAATATTTGAAGAAGCTAAATCTTCAACTTCTACATAGAAAAACGAGGAAATATTGTGGAAACTATTAAAAAATAAAAAAAATACACTTCTTTTTCTATAAATAAGTTTATTTTATTTATTAAGATAAATATTTATTTACCAATAATAATATTAAAGATGAAGAATCACAGGAAAAAAAAGGATTATAACTACAAAAATAATTAAAATAAGGCAGTCTTAATAACTAGGATAGTCGAACGATGGATAATATAAACAGTATTCGGGCATAGAGCACACAAATACTCTAATACCTCACTTGAATCCAGGGTGAGTCATACTCCTCACCAGAATCCAAAGAAATATGAGTAGTAATCACTTGAGTCTGAGTAATATTCACTTGAGTAATAATAATCACTTGAATACGAGGATGAGTCACATTCCGAACTGTAATACAGGAATGAGAAGATACCATAACTTGAATCCGAGGATGAGTCACATTCTGAACTAGAATCCGAGGTCGAGACATGCACTTGAACTGAATGATGCGAGGTCGAGACATGCACTTCAATTGAATCCGAGGATAAGTCAGGCTCCTCACTTGAATCCGATGGCGAGTTATTCTCCTCGATTGAACCAAAGGTTGAGTAGTCATACTCCTCACTTGAATCCGAGGTCGAGTCATACTCCTCACTTGAATCCGAGGATGGTTTTGGTTTCATTTCCTCATCTACCTCTGCTTCTGCATCTGACTCATTACCTGGGGCAATCATTTCTTCTGCATCTGAGTCATGAACTGGGGCAATCATTTCTTCTGCATCTGACTCATGACCTGGGGTAATCATTTCTTCTGCATCTGACTCATGACCTGGGGCAATCATTTCTTCTGCATCTGACTCATTACCTGGGGCAATCATTTCTTCTGCATCTGAGTCATGACCTGGGGCAATCATTTCTTCTGCATCTGACTCATGTCCTGGGGCAATCATTTCTTCTGCATCTGGCTCAGTAACTGGGTCACACTCTGATTTTGCATCTGATTCATTACCTGGGGCAATCATTTCTTCTGCATCTGACCCATTACCTGGGACAATCATTTCTTCTGCATCTGGCTCATAACCTGGGACACTCTCTGCTTCTGCATCTGGCTCTTTAACTGGGTCTTTCTCTGCTTCTGGCTCATTAACTGGGTCCTTCCCAGCTTCTACATCTGGATCTCCCCCTGCGTTTTCATCTGGTTCTCCCTCTGCTTCTGCATCTGGCTCTTTAACTGGGTCTTTCTCTGCTTCTACATCTGGCTCTCTCTCTGCGTTTTCATCTGGTTCTCCCTCTGCTTCTGCATCTGGCTCTTTAACTGGGTCTTTCTCTGCTTCTGGCTCTTCATCTGGCTCCTCTCCTTCAGGCTCTTCGTCTGGCTCTCCTTCTTCAGGCTCTTCATGTGGCTCTTCTCCTTCAGGCTCTTCGCCTGACTCTTCTCCTTCAGGCTCTTCAACTGGCTCCCCTTCTTCAGGCTCTTCGTCTGGCTCTTCTCCTTCAGACTCTTCGTCTGGCTCCCCTCCTTCAGGCTCTTCATCTGGCTCCCCTTCTTCAGGTTCTTCGTCTGGCTCTTCTCCTTCAGGCTCTTCGTCTGGCTCCCCTTCTTCAGGCTCTTCATCTGGCTCCCCTTCTTCAGGCTCTTCGTCTGGCTCTTCTCCTTCAGGCTCTTCATCTGGCTCCCCTTCTTCAGGCACTTCGTCTGGCTCTTCTCCTCCAGGCTCTTCATCTGGCTCCCCTTCTTCAGGCTCTTCGTCTGGCTCCTCTCCTTCAGGCTCTTCGTCTGGCTCCCCTTCTTCAGGCTCTTCGTCTGGCTCCCCTTCTTCAGGCTCTTCATCTGGCTCCCCTTCTTCAGGCTCTTCGTCTGGCTCTTCTCCTTCAGGCTCTTCGTCTGGCTCCCCTTCTTCAGGCACTTCGTCTGGCTCCCCTTCTTCAGGCTCTTCGTCTGGCTCTTCTCCTTCAGGCTCTTCGTCTGGCTCCCCTTCTTCAGGCTCTTCGTCTGGCTCCCCTTCTTCAGGCTCTTCATCTGGCTCCCCTTCTTCAGGCTCTTCATCTGGCTCCCCTTCTTCAGGCTCTTCGTCTGGCTCTTCTCCTTCAGGCTCTTCATCTGGCTCCCCTTCTTCAGGCTCTTCATCTGGCTCATCTCCTCCAGGCTCTTCGTCTGGCTCCCCTTCTTCAGGCTCTTCGTCTGGCTCCCCTTCTTCAGGCTCTTCGTCTGGCTCTTCTCCTTCAGGCTCTTCGTCTGGCTCCCCTTCTTCAGGCTCTTCGTCTGGCTCCCCTTTTTCAGGCTCTTCGTCTGGCTCTTCCCCTTCAGGCTCTTCGTCTGGCTCCTCTTCTTCAGGCTCTTCGTCTGGCTCCCCTTCTTCAGGCTCTTCGTCTGGCTCTACTGCTCCAGGCTCCTCTTCTTCAGGCTCTTCATCTGGCTCTTCTCCTTCAGGCTCTTCATCTGGCTCCCCTTCTTCAGGCACTTCGTCTGGCTCTTCTCCTTCAGGCTCTTCGACTGGCTCCCCTTCTTCAGGCTCTTCGTCTGGCTCCCCTTCTTCAGGCTCTTCGTCTGGCTCTTCTCCTTCAGGCTCTTCATCTGGCTCCCCTTCTTCAGGCTCTTCGTCTGGCTCTTCTCCTTCAGGCTCTTCGTCTGGCTCCCCTTCTTCAGGCTCTTCGTCTGGCTTTTCTCCTTCAGGCTCTTCATCTGGCTCCCCTTCTTCAGGCTCTTCGTCTGGCTCTTCTCCTTCAGGCTCTTCGTGTGGCTCCCCTTCTTCAGGCTCTTCGTCTGGCCCTTCTCCTTCAGGCTCTTCGTCTGGCTCCCCTTCTTCAGGCTCTTCGTCTGGCTCTTCTCCTTCAGGCTCTTCGTCTGGCTCCCCTTCTTCAGGCTCTTCATCTGGCTCCCCTTCTTCAGGCTCTTCGTCTGGCCCTTCTCCTTCAGGCTCTTCGTGTGGCTCTCCTTCTTCAGGATCTTCGTCTGGCTCTTCTCCTTCAGGCTCTACGTCTGGCTCCCCTTCTTCAGGCTCTTCATCTGGCTCCCCTTCTTCAGGCTCTTCGTCGGGCTCTTCGCCTGACTCTTCTCCTTCAGGCTCTTCATCTGGCTCCCCTTCTTCAGGCTCTTCATCTGGCTCTCCTCCTTCAGGCTCTTCCTCTGGCTCCCCTTCTTCAGGCTCTTCAACTGGCTCCCCTTCTTCAGGCTCTTCGTCTGGCTCTTCTCCTTCAGGCTCTTCGTCTGGCTCCCCTCCTTCAGGCTCTTCATCTGGCTCCCCTTCTTCAGGTTCTTCGTCTGGCTCTTCTCCTTCAGGCTCTTCGTCTGGCTCCCCTTCTTCAGGCTCTTCATCTGGCTCCCCTTCTTCAGGCTCTTCGTCTGGCTCTTCTCCTCCAGGCTCTTCATCTGGCTCCCCTTCCTCAGGCTCTTCGTCTGGCTCCCCTTCTTCAGGCTCTTCATCTGGCTCCCCTTCTTCAGGCTCTTCGTCTGGCTCTTCTCCTTCAGGCTCTTCATCTGGCTCCCCTTCTTCAGGCACTTCGTCTGGCTCCCCTTCTTCAGGCTCTTCGTCTGGCTCTTCTCCTTCAGGCTCTTCGTCTGGCTCCCCTTCTTCAGGCTCTTCGTCTGGCTCCCCTTCTTCAGGCTCTTCATCTGGCTCCCCTTCTTCAGGCTCTTCATCTGGCTCCCCTTCTTCAGGCTCTTCGTCTGGCTCTTCTCCTTCAGGCTCTTCGTCTGGCTCTTCTCCTTCAGGCTCTTCATCTGGCTCCCCTTCTTCAGGCACTTCGTCTGGCTCTTCTCCTCCAGGCTCTTCATCTGGCTCCCCTTCCTCAGGCTCTTCGTCTGGCTCCTCTCCTTCAGGCTCTTCGTCTGGCTCCCCTTCTTCAGGCTCTTCATCTGGCTCCCCTTCTTCAGGCTCTTCGTCTGGCTCTTCTCCTTCAGGCTCTTCATCTGGCTCCCCTTCTTCAGGCACTTCGTCTGGCTCCCCTTCTTCAGGCTCTTCGTCTGGCTCTTCTCCTTCAGGCTCTTCGTCTGGCTCCCCTTCTTCAGGCTCTTCGTCTGGCTCCCCTTCTTCAGGCTCTTCATCTGGCTCCCCTTCTTCAGGCTCTTCATCTGGCTCCCCTTCTTCAGGCTCTTCGTCTGGCTCTTCTCCTTCAGGCTCTTCGTCTGGCTCTTCTCCTTCAGGCTCTTCTCCTTCAGGCTCTTCATCTGGCTCCCCTTCTTCAGGCTCTTCATCTGGCTCATCTCCTCCAGGCTCTTCGTCTGGCTCCCCTTCTTCAGGGTCTTCGTCTGGCTCCCCTTCTTCAGGCTCTTCGTCTGGCTCTTCTCCTCCAGGCTCTTCGTCTGGCTCCCCTTCTTCAGGCTCTTCGTCTGGCTCTTCTCCTTCAGGCTCTTCGTCTGGCTCCCCTTTTTCAGGCTCTTCGTCTGGCTCTTCTCCTTCAGGCTCTTCGTCTGGCTCCTCTTCTTCAGGCTCTTCGTCTGGCTCCCCTTCTTCAGGCTCTTCGTCTGGCTCTTCTGCTTCAGGCTCCTCTTCTTCAGGCTCTTCATCTGGCTCTTCTCCTTCAGGCTCTTCATCTGGCTCCCCTTCTTCAGGCACTTCGTCTGGCTCTTCTCCTTCAGGCTCTTCGTCTGGCTCCCCTTCTTCAGGCTCTTCGTCAGGCTCCCCTTCTTCAGGCTCTTCGTCTGGCTCTTCTCCTTCAGGCTCTTCATCTGGCTCCCCTTCTTCAGGCTTTTCGTCTGGCTCTTCTCCTTCAGGCTCTTCGTCTGGCTCCCCTTCTTCAGGCTCTTCATCTGGCTCCCCTTCTTCAGGCTCTTCGTCGGGCTCTTCTCCTTCAGGCTCTTCGTCTGGCTCCCCTTCTTCAGGCTCTTCGTCTGGCTCTTCTCCTTCAGGCTCTTCATCTGGCTCCCCTTCTTCAGGCACTTCGTCTGGCTCTTCTCCTTCAGGCTCTTCGTCTGGCTCCCCTTCTTCAGGCTCTTCATCTGGCTCCCCTTCTTCAGGCTCTTCGTCTGGCTCTTCTCCTTCAGGCTCTTCGTCTGGCTCTTCTCCTTCAGGCTCTTCATCTGGCTCCCCTTCTTCAGGCACTTCGTCTGGCTCCCCTTCTTCAGGCTCTTCGTCTGGCTCTTCTCCTTCAGGCTCTTCGTCTGGCTCCCCTTCTTCAGGCTCTTCGTCTGGCTCCCCTTCTTCAGGCTCTTCATCTGGCTCCCCTTCTTCAGGCTCTTCGTCTGGCTCTTCTCCTTCAGGCTCTTCGTCTGGCTCTTCTCCTTCAGGCTCTTCGTCTGGCTCCTCTTCTTCAGGCTCTTCGTCTGGCTCCCCTTCTTCAGGCTCTTCGTCTGGCTCTTCTGCTTCAGGCTCCTCTTCTTCAGGCTCTTCATCTGGCTCTTCTCCTTCAGGCTCTTCATCTGGCTCCCCTTCTTCAGGCACTTCGTCTGGCTCTTCTCCTTCAGGCTCTTCGTCTGGCTCCCCTTCTTCAGGCTCTTCGTCAGGCTCCCCTTCTTCAGGCTCCTCGTCTGGCTCTTCTCCTTCAGGCTCTTCATCTGGCTCCCCTTCTTCAGGCTTTTCGTCTGGCTCTTCTCCTTCAGGCTCTTCGTCTGGCTCCCCTTCTTCAGGCTCTTCATCTGGCTCCCCTTCTTCAGGCTCTTCGTCGGGCTCTTCTCCTTCAGGCTCTTCGTCTGGCTCCCCTTCTTCAGGCTCTTCGTCTGGCTCTTCTCCTTCAGGCTCTTCATCTGGCTCCCCTTCTTCAGGCACTTCGTCTGGCTCTTCTCCTTCAGGCTCTTCGTCTGGCTCTTCTCCTTCAGGCTCTTCATCTGGCTCCCCTTCTTCAGGCATTTCGTCTGGCTCCCCTTCTTCAGGCTCTTCGTCTGGCTCTTCTCCTTCAGGCTCTTCGTCTGGCTCCCCTTCTTCAGGCTCTTCGTCTGGCTCCCCTTCTTCAGGCTCTTCATCTGGCTCCCCTTCTTCAGGCTCTTCGTCTGGCTCTTCTCCTTCAGGCTCTTCGTCTGGCTCTTCTCCTTCAGGCTCTTCATCTGGCTCCCCTTCTTCAGGCACTTCGTCTGGCTCTTCTCCTCCAGGCTCTTCATCTGGCTCCCCTTCCTCAGGCTCTTCGTCTGGCTCCTCTCCTTCAGGCTCTTCGTCTGGCTCCCCTTCTTCAGGCTCTTCATCTGGCTCCCCTTCTTCAGGCTCTTCGTCTGGCTCTTCTCCTTCAGGCTCTTCATCTGGCTCCCCTTCTTCAGGCACTTCGTCTGGCTCCCCTTCTTCAGGCTCTTCGTCTGGCTCTTCTCCTTCAGGCTCTTCGTCTGGCTCCCCTTCTTCAGGCTCTTTGTCTGGCTCCCCTTCTTCAGGCTCTTCATCTGGCTCCCCTTCTTCAGGCTCTTCATCTGGCTCCCCTTCTTCAGGGTCTTCGTCTGGCTCTTCTCCTTCAGGCTCTTCGTCTGGCTCTTCTCCTTCAGGCTCTTCTCCTTCAGGCTCTTCATCTGGCTCCCCTTCTTCAGGCTCTTCATCTGGCTCATCTCCTCCAGGCTCTTCGTCTGGCTCCCCTTCTTCAGGGTCTTCGTCTGGCTCCCCTTCTTCAGGCTCTTCGTCTGGCTCTTCTCCTCCAGGCTCTTCGTCTGGCTCCCCTTCTTCAGGCTCTTCGTCTGGCTCTTCTCCTTCAGGCTCTTCGTCTGGCTCCCCTTTTTCAGGCTCTTCGTCTGGCTCTTCTCCTTCAGGCTCTTCGTCTGGCTCCTCTTCTTCAGGCTCTTCGTCTGGCTCCCCTTCTTCAGGCTCTTCGTCTGGCTCTTCTGCTTCAGGCTCCTCTTCTTCAGGCTCTTCATCTGGCTCTTCTCCTTCAGGCTCTTCATCTGGCTCCCCTTCTTCAGGCACTTCGTCTGGCTCTTCTCCTTCAGGCTCTTCGTCTGGCTCCCCTTCTTCAGGCTCTTCGTCAGGCTCCCCTTCTTCAGGCTCTTCGTCTGGCTCTTCTCCTTCAGGCTCTTCATCTGGCTCCCCTTCTTCAGGCTTTTCGTCTGGCTCTTCTCGTTCAGGCTCTTCGTCTGGCTCCCCTTCTTCAGGCTCTTCATCTGGCTCCCCTTCTTCAGGCTCTTCGTCGGGCTCTTCTCCTTCAGGCTCTTCGTCTGGCTCCCCTTCTTCAGGCTCTTCGTCTGGCTCTTCTCCTTCAGGCTCTTCATCTGGCTCCCCTTCCTCAGGCACTTCGTCTGGCTCTTCTCCTTCAGGCTCTTCATCTGGCTCCCCTTCTTCAGGCACTTCGTCTGGCTCTTCTCCTCCAGGCTCTTCATCTGGCTCCCCTTCCTCAGGCTCTTCGTCTGGCTCCTCTCCTTCAGGCTCTTCGTCTGGCTCCCCTTCTTCAGGCTCTTCATCTGGCTCCCCTTCTTCAGGCTCTTCGTCTGGCTCTTCTCCTTCAGGCTCTTCGTCTGGCTCCCCTTCTTCAGGCTCTTCATCTGGCTCCCCTTCTTCAGGCTCTTCGTCGGGCTCTTCTCCTTCAGGTTCTTCGTCTGGCTCTTCTCCTTCAGGCTCTTCGTCTGGCTCCCCTTCTTCAGGCTCTTCATCTGGCTCCCCTTCTTCAGGCTCTTCGTCTGGCTCTTCTCCTTCAGGCTCTTCATCTGGCTCCCCTTCTTCAGGCACTTCGTCTGGCTCTTCTCCTCCAGGCTCTTCATCTGGCTCCCCTTCCTCAGGCTCTTCGTCTGGCTCCTCTCCTTCAGGCTCTTCGTCTGGCTCCCCTTCTTCAGGCTCTTCATCTGGCTCCCCTTCTTCAGGCTCTTCGTCTGGCTCTTCTCCTTCAGGCTCTTCATCTGGCTCCCCTTCTTCAGGCACTTCGTCTGGCTCCCCATCTTCAGGCTCTTCGTCTGGCTCTTCTCCTTCAGGCTCTTCGTCTGGCTCCCCTTCTTCAGGCTCTTCGTCTGGCTCCCCTTCTTCAGGCTCTTCATCTGGCTCCCCTTCTTCAGGCTCTTCATCTGGCTCCCCTTCTTCAGGCTCTTCGTCTGGCTCTTCTCCTTCAGGCTCTTCGTCTGGCTCTTCTCCTTCAGGCTCTTCGTCTGGCTCCCCTTCTTCAGGCTCTTCGTCAGGCTCCCCTTCTTCAGGCTCTTCGTCTGGCTCTTCTCCTTCAGGCTCTTCATCTGGCTCCCCTTCTTCAGGCTCTTCGTCTGGCTCTTCTCCTTCAGGCTCTTCGTCTGGCTCCCCTTCTTCAGGCTCTTCATCTGGCTCCCCTTCTTCAGGCTCTTCGTCGGGCTCTTTTCCTTCAGGCTCTTCGTCTGGCTCCCCTTCTTCAGGCTCTTCGTCTGGCTCTTCTCCTTCAGGCTCTTCATCTGGCTCCCCTTCTTCAGGCTCTTCGTCTGGCTCTTCTCCTCCAGGCTCTTCGTCTGGCTCCCCTTCTTCAGGCTCTTCGTCTGGCTCTTCTCCTTCAGGCTCTTCGTCTGGCTCCCCTTTTTCAGGCTCTTCGTCTGGCACTTCTCCTTCAGGCTCTTCGTCTGGCTCCTCTTCTTCAGGCTCTTCGTCTGGCTCCCCTTCTTCAGGCTCTTCGTCTGGCTCTTCTGCTTCAGGCTCCTCTTCTTCAGGCTCTTCATCTGGCTCTTCTCCTTCAGGCTCTTCATCTGGCTCCCCTTCTTCAGGCACTTCGTCTGGCTCTTCTCCTTCAGGCTCTTCGTCTGGCTCCCCTTCTTCAGGCTCTTCGTCAGGCTCCCCTTCTTCAGGCTCTTCGTCTGGCTCTTCTCCTTCAGGCTCTTCATCTGGCTCCCCTTCTTCAGGCTCTTCGTCTGGCTCTTCTCCTTCAGGCTCTTCGTCTGGCTCCCCTTCTTCAGGCTCTTCATCTGGCTCCCCTTCTTCAGGCTCTTCGTCGGGCTCTTCTCCTTCAGGCTCTTCGTCTGGCGCCCCTTCTTCAGGCTCTTCGTCTGGCTCTTCTCCTTCAGGCTCTTCATCTGGCTCCCCTTCTTCAGGCACTTCGTCTGGCTCTTCTCCTTCAGGCTCTTCATCTGGCTCCCCTTCTTCAGGCACTTCGTCTGGCTCTTCTCCTCCAGGCTCTTCATCTGGCTCCCCTTCCTCAGGCTCTTCGTCTGGCTCCTCTCCTTCAGGCTCTTCGTCTGGCTCACCTTCTTCAGGCTCTTCATCTGGCTCCCCTTCTTCAGGCTCTTCGTCTGGCTCTTCTCCTTCAGGCTCTTCGTCTGGCCCCCCTTCTTCAGGCTCTTCATCTGGCTCCCCTTCTTCAGGCTCTTCGTCGGGCTCTTCTCCTTCAGGTTCTTCGTCTGGCTCTTCTCCTTCAGGCTCTTCGTCTGGCTCCCCTTCTTCAGGCTCTTCATCTGGCTCCCCTTCTTCAGGCTCTTCGTCTGGCTCTTCTCCTTCAGGCTCTTCATCTGGCTCCCCTTCTTCAGGCACTTCGTCTGGCTCTTCTCCTCCAGGCTCTTCATCTGGCTCCCCTTCCTCAGGCTCTTCGTCTGGCTCCTCTCCTTCAGGCTCTTCGTCTGGCTCCCCTTCTTCAGGCTCTTCATCTGGCTCCCCTTCTTCAGGCTCTTCGTCTGGCTCTTCTCCTTCAGGCTCTTCATCTGGCTCCCCTTCTTCAGGCACTTCGTCTGGCTCCCCTTCTTCAGGCTCTTCGTCTGGCTCTTCTCCTTCAGGCTCTTCGTCTGGCTCCCCTTCTTCAGGCTCTTCGTCTGGCTCCCCTTCTTCAGGCTCTTCATCTGGCTCCCCTTCTTCAGGCTCTTCATCTGGCTCCCCTTCTTCAGGCTCTTCGTCTGGCTCTTCTCCTTCAGGCTCTTCGTCTGGCTCTTCTCCTTCAGGCTCTTCTCCTTCAGGCTCTTCATCTGGCTCCCCTTCTTCAGGCTCTTCATCTGGCTCATCTCCTCCAGGCTCTTCGTCTGGCTCCCCTTCTTCAGGCTCTTCGTCTGGCTCCCCTTCTTCAGGCTCTTCGTCTGGCTCTTCTCCTCCAGGCTCTTCGTCTGGCTCCCCTTCTTCAGGCTCTTCGTCTGGCTCTTCTCCTTCAGGCTCTTCGTCTGGCTCCCCTTTTTCAGGCTCTTCGTCTGGCTCTTCTCCTTCAGGCTCTTCGTCTGGCTCCTCTTCTTCAGGCTCTTCGTCTGGCTCCCCTTCTTCAGGCTCTTCGTCTGGCTCCCCTTCTTCAGGCACTTCGTCTGGCTCTTCTCCTTCAGGCTCTTCGTCTGGCTCCCCTTCTTCAGGCTCTTCGTCAGGCTCCCCTTCTTCAGGCTCTTCGTCTGGCTCTTCTCCTTCAGGCTCTTCATCTGGCTCCCCTTCTTCAGGCTCTTCGTCTGGCTCTTCTCCTTCAGGCTCTTCGTCTGGCTCCCCTTCTTCAGGCTCTTCATCTGGCTCCCCTTCTTCAGGCTCTTCGTCGGGCTCTTCTCCTTCAGGCTCTTCGTCTGGCTCCCCTTCTTCAGGCTCTTCATCTGGCCCCCCTTCTTCAGGCTCTTCAACTGGCTCCCCTTCTTCAAGCTCTTCGTCTGGCCCTTCTCCTTCAGGCTCTTCGGCTGGCTCCCCTTGTTCAGGCTCTTCATGTGGCTCTTCTCCTTCAGGCTCTTCGTCTGGCTCCCCTTCTTCAGGCTCTTCGTCTGGCTCCCCTTCTTCAGGCTCTTCATCTGGCCCCCCTTCTTCAGGCTCTTCAACTGGCTCCTCTTCTTCAGGCTCTTCGTCTGGCTCCCCTTCTTCAGGCTCTTCGTCTGGCTCCCCTTCTTCAGGCTCTTCGTCTGGCTCTTCTCCTTCAGGCTCTTCATCTGGCTCCCCTTCTTCAGGCTCTTCGTCTGGCTCTTCTCCTTCAGGCTCTTCGTCTGGCTCCCCTTCTTCAGGCTCTTCATCTGGCTCCCCTTCTTCAGGCTCTTCGTTGGGCTCTTCTCCTTCAGGCTCTTCGTCTGGCTCCCCTTCTTCAGGCTCTTCATCTGGCCCCCCTTCTTCAGGCTCTTCAACTGGCTCCCCTTCTTCAAGCTCTTCGTCTGGCCCTTCTCCTTCAGGCTCTTCGTCTGGCTCCCCTTGTTCAGGCTTTTCATCTGGCTCTTCTCCTTCAGGCTCTTCGTCTGGCTCCCCTTCTTCAGGCTCTTCGTCTGGCTCCCCTTCTTCAGGCTCTTCATCTGGCCCCCCTTCTTCAGGCTCTTCAACTGGCTCCTCTTCTTCAGGCTCTTCGTCTGGCTCTTCTCCTTCAGGCTCTTCGTCTGGCACTCCTTCTTCAGGATCTTCGTCTGGCTCTTCTCCTTCAGGCTCTACGTTTGGCTCCCCTTCTTCAGGCTCTTCATCTGGCTCCCCTTCTTCAGGCTCTTCGTCTGGCTCTTCTCCTTCAGGCTCTTCGTCTGGCTCCCCTTCTTCAGGCTCTTCGTCTGGTCCTTCTCCTTCAGGCTCTTCGTCTGGCTCCCCTTCTTCAGGCTCTTCATCTGGCTCTTCTCCTTCAGGCTCTTCGTCTGGCTCCCCTTCTTCAGGCTCTTCGTCTGGCTCCCCTTCTTCAGGCTCTTCGTCTGGCTCCCCTTCTTCAGGCTTTTCATCTGGCTCCCCTTCTTCAGGCACTTCGTCTGGCTCTTCTCCTTCAGGCTCTTCATCTGGCTCTTCTCCTTCAGGCTCTTCGTCTGGCTCCCCTTCTTCAGGCTCTTCGTCTGGCTCCCCTTCTTCAGGCTCTTCATCTGGCTCTTCTCCTTCAAGCTCTTCGTCTGGCTCTCCTTCTTCAGGGTCTTCATGTGGCTCCCCTTCTTCAGGCTCTTCGTCTGGCTCTTGTCCTTCAGGCTCTTCGTCTGGCTTCCCTTCTTCAGGCTCTTCATCTGGCTCCCCTTCTTCAGGCACTTCGTCTGGCTCTTCTCCTTCAGGCTCTTCATCTGGCTCCCCTTCTTCAGGCTCTTCGTCTGGCTCTTCTCCTTCAGGCTCTTCGTCTGGCTCCCCTTCTTCAGGCTCTTCGTCTGGCTCTTCTCCTTCAGGCTCTTCGTCTGGCTCCCCTTCTTCAGGCTCTTCATCTGGCTCCCCTTCTTCAGGTTCTTCGTCTGGCTCTTCTCCTTCAGGCTCTTCGTCTGGCTCTCCTTCTTCAGGATCTTCGTCTGGCTCTTCTCCTTCAGGCTCTTCGTCTGGCTCCCCTTCTTCAGGCTCTTCGTCTGGCTCTTCTCCTTCAGGCTCTTCGTCTGGCTTCCCTTCGTCAGGCTCTTCATCTGGCTCCCCTTCTTCAGGCTCTTCGTCTGGCTCTTCTCCTTCAGGCTCTTCGTCTGGCTCCCCTTCTTCAGGCTCTTCATCTGGCTCCCCTTCTTCAGGCTCTTCGTCTGGCTCTTCTCCTTCAGGCTCTTCGTCTGGCTCCCCTTCTTCAGGCTCTTCATCTGGCTCTTCTCCTTCAGGCTCTTCGTCTGGCTCCCCTTCTTCAGGCTCTTCAACTGGGTCCTCTTCTTCAGGCTCTTCGTCTGGCTCTTCTCCTTCAGGCTCTTCGTCTGGCTCCCCTTCTTCAGGCTCTTCAACTGGGTCCTCTTCTTCAGGCTCTTCGTCTGGCTCTTCTCCTTCAGGGTCTTCGTCTGGCTCTTCATCTGGCTCCCCTTCTTCAGGCTCTTCGTCTGGCTCTTCTCCTTCAGGCTCGTCGTCTGGCTCCCCTTCTTCAGGCTCTTCGTCTGGCTCTTCTCCTTCAGGCTCTTCGTCTGGCTCTTCTCCTTCAGGCTCCTCGTCTGGCTCTTCTCCTTCAGGCTCTTCGTCTGGCTCCCCTTCTCCAGGCTCTTCATCTGGCTCCCCTTCTTCAGGCTCTTCATCTGGCTCCCCTTCTTCAGGCACTTCGTCTGGCTCTTCTCCTTCAGGCTCTTCGTCTGGCTCCCCTTCTTCAGGCTCTTCGTCTGGCTCTTCTCCTTCAGGCTCTTCGTCTGGCTCCCCTTCTTCAGGCTCTTCGTCTGGCTCTGCTCCTTCAGGCTCTTCGTCTGGCTCCCCTTCTTCAGGCTCTTCGTCTGGCTCTTCTCCTTCAGGCTCTTCATCTGGCTTCCCTTCTTCAGGCTCTTCGTCTGGCCCTTCTCCTTCAGGCTCTTCGTCTGGCTCTCCTTCTTCAGGCTCTTCATCTGGCTCCCCCTCTTGAGGCTCTTCGTCTGGCTCTTCTACTTCAGGCTCTTCATCTGGTACCCCTTCTTCAGGCTCTTCGTCTGGCCCTTCTCCTTCAGGCTCTTCGTCTGGCTCCCCTTCTTCAGGCTCTTCATCTGGCTCTTCTCTTTCAGGCTCTTCGTCTGGCTCCCCTTCTTCAGGCTCTTCGTCTGGCTCCCCTTCTTCAGGCTCTTCATCTGGCTCCCCTTCTTCAGGCTCTTCATCTGGTTCCCCTTCTTCAGGCTCTTCGTCTGGCTCTTCTCCTTCAGGCTCCTCGTCTGGCTCTTCTCCTTCAGGCTCTTCGTCTGGCTCCCCTTCTTCAGGTTCTTCGTCTGGTTCTTCTCCTTCAGGCTCTTCGTCTGGCTCTTCTCCTTCAGGCTCTTCATCTGGCTCCCCTTCTTCAGGCTCTTCATCTGGTTCTTCTCCTTCAGGCTCTTCGTCTGGCTCTTCTCCTTCAGGCTCTTCGTCTGGCTCTTCTCCTTCAGGCTCTACATCTGGCTCTTCTCCTTCAGGCTCTTCGTCTGGCTCTTCTCCTTCAGGCTCTTCGTCTGGCTCCCCTTCTTCAGGCTCTTCATCTGGCTCCCCTTCTTCAGGCTCTTCGTCTGGCTCTTCTCCTTCAGGCTCTTCGTCTGGCTCCCCTTCTTCAGGCTCTTCATCTGGCTCTTCTCCTTCAGGCTCTTCGTCTGGCTCCCCTTCTTCAGGCTCTTCAACTGGGTCCTCTTCTTCAGGCTCTTCGTCTGGCTCTTCTCCTTCAGCCTCTTCGTCTGGCTCTTCATCTGGCTCCCCTTCTTCAGGCTCTTCGTCTGGCTCTTCTCCTTCAGGCTCTTCATCTGGCTCCCCTTCTTCAGGCTCTTCGTCTGGCTCTTCTCCTTCAGGCTCCTCGTCTGGCTCTTCTCCTTCAGGCTCTTCGTCTGGCTCCCCTTCTTCAGGTTCTTCGTCTGGCTCTTCTCCTTCAGGCTCTTCGTCTGGCTCTTCTCCTTCAGGCTCTTCATCTGGCTCCCCTTCTTCAGGCTCTTCATCTGGTTCTTCTCCTTCAGGCTCTTCGTCTGGCTCCCCTTCTTCAGGCTCTTCTCCTGGCTCTTCTCCTTCAGGGTCTTCGTCTGGCTCTTCATCTGGCTCCCCTTCTTCAGGCTCTTCATCTGGTTCTTCTCCTTCAGGCTCTTCGTCTGGCTCCCCTTCTTCAGGCTCTTCTCCTGGCTCTTCTCCTTCAGGGTCTTCGTCTGGCTCTTCATCTGGCTCCCCTTCTTCAGGCTCTTCATCTGGCTCCCCTTCTTCAGGCTCTTCGTCTGGCTCTTCTCCTTCAGGCTCTTCGTCTGGCTCTTCTCCTTCAGGCTCTTCGTCTGGCTCCCCTTCTTCAGGTTCTTCGTCTGGCTCTTCTCCTTCAGGCTCTTCGTCTGGCTCTTCTCCTTCAGGCTCTTCATCTGGATCCCCTTCTTCAGGCTCTTCATCTGGTTCTTCTCCTTCAGGCTCTTCGTCTGGCTCCCCTTCTTCAGGCTCTTCTCCTGGCTCTTCTCCTTCAGGGTCTTCGTCTGGCTCTTCATCTGGCTCCCCTTCTTCAGGCTCTTCGTCTGGCTCTTCTCCTTCAGGCTCTTCGTCTGGCTCCCCTTCTTCAGGCTCTTCGTCTGGCTCCCCTTCTTCAGGCTCTTCGTCTGGCTCTTCTCCTTCAGGCTCTTCGTCTGGCTCTTCTCCTTCAGGCTCCTCGTCTGGCTCTTCTCCTTCAGGCTCTTCGTCTGGCTCCCCTTCTTCAGGCTCTTCATCTGGCTCCCCTTCTTCAGGCTCTTCGTCTGGCTCTTCTCCTTCAGGCTCTTCGTCTGGCTCTTCTCCTTCAGGCTCTTCGTCTGGCTCCCCTTCTTCAGGGTCTTCATCTGGCTCCCCTTCTTCAAGCTCTTCGTCTGGCTCTTCTCCTTCAGGCTCTTCATCTGGCTCCCCTTCTTCAGGCACTTCGTCTGGCTCCCCTTCTTCAGGCTCTTCGTCTGGCTCTTCTCCTTCAGGCTCCTCGTCTGGCTCTTCTCCTTCAGGCTCTTCGTCTGGCTCCCCTTCTTCAGGTTCTTCGTCTGGCTCTTCTCCTTCAGGCTCTTCGTCTGGCTCTTCTCCTTCAGGCTCTTCATCTGGCTCCCCTTCTTCAGGCTCTTCATCTGGTTCTTCTCCTTCAGGCTCTTCGTCTGGCTCCCCTTCTTCAGGCTCTTCTCCTGGCTCTTCTCCTTCAGGGTCTTCGTCTGGCTCTTCATCTGGCTCCCCTTCTTCAGGCTCTTCGTCTGGCTCTTCTCCTTCAGGCTCTTCGTCTGGCTCTTCTCCTTCAGGCTCTTCGTCTGGCTCCCCTTCTTCAGGGTCTTCATCTGGCTCCCCTTCTTCAAGCTCTTCGTCTGGCTCTTCTCCTTCAGGCTCTTCATCTGGCTCCCCTTCTTCAGGCACTTCGTCTGACTCTTCTCCTTCAGGCACTTCGTCTGGCTCCCCTTCTTCAGGCTCTTCGTCTGGCTCTTCTCCTTCAGGCTCCTCGTCTGGCTCTTCTCCTTCAGGCTCTTCGTCTGGCTCCCCTTCTTCAGGTTCTTCGTCTGGCTCTTCTCCTTCAGGCTCTTCGTCTGGCTCTTCTCCTTCAGGCTCTTCATCTGGCTCCCCTTCTTCAGGCTCTTCATCTGGTTCTTCTCCTTCAGGCTCTTCGTCTGGCTCCCCTTCTTCAGGCTCTTCTCCTGGCTCTTCTCCTTCAGGGTCTTCGTCTGGCTCTTCATCTGGCTCCCCTTCTTCAGGCTCTTCGTCTGGCTCTTCTCCTTCAGGCTCTTCGTCTGGCTCTTCTCCTTCAGGCTCTTCGTCTGGCTCCCCTTCTTCAGGGTCTTCATCTGGCTCCCCTTCTTCAAGCTCTTCGTCTGGCTCTTCTCCTTCAGGCTCTTCATCTGGCTCCCCTTCTTCAGGCACTTCGTCTGACTCTTCTCCTTCAGGCTCTTCATCTGGCTCCCCTTCTTCAGGCACTTCGTCTGGCTCTTCTCCTTCAGGCTCTTCGTCTGGCTCCCCTTCTTCAGGCTCTTCGTCTGGCTCTTCTCCTTCAGGCTCTTCGTCTGGCTCCCCTTCTTCAGGCTCTTCGTCTGGCTCTTCTCCTTCAGGCTCTTCATCTGGCTCCCCTTCTTCAGGCTCTTCATCTGGTTCTTCTCCTTCAGGCTCTTCGTCTGGCTCTTCTCCTTCAGGCTCTTCATCTGGCTCCCCTTCTTCAGGCTCTTCATCTGGTTCTTCTCCTTCAGGCTCTTCGTCTGGCTCTTCTCCTTCAGGCTCTTCGTCTGGCTCTTCTCCTTCAGGCTCTTCATCTGGCTCTTCTCCTTCAGGCTCTTCGTCTGGCTCTTCTCCTTCAGGCTCTTCGTCTGGCTCCCCTTCTTCAGGCTCTTCATCTGGCTCCCCTTCTTCAGGCTCTTGGTCTGGCTCCCCTTCTTCAGGCTCTTCGTCTGGCTCCCCTTCTTCAGGCTCTTCGTCTGGCTCTTCTCCTTCAGGCTCTTCTCCTTCAGGCTCTTCGTCTGGCTCCCCTTCCTCAGGCTCTTCGTCTGGCTCCCCTTCTTCAGGCTCTTCGTCTGGCTCTTCTCCTTCAGGCTCTTCGTCTGGCTCTTCTCCTTCAGGCTCTTCGTCTGGCTCTTCTCCTTCAGGCTCTTCGTCTGGCTCTTCTCCTTCAGGCTCTTCGTCTGGCTCTTCTCCTTCAGGCTCTTCGTCTGGCTCTTCTCCTTCAGGCTCTTCGTCTGGCTCTTCTCCTTCAGGCTCCTCGTCTGGCTCTTCTCCTTCAGGCTCTTCGTCTGGCTCCCCTTCTTCAGGCTCTTCATCTGGCTCCCCTTCTTCAGGCTCTTCGTCTGGCTCTTCTCCTTCAGGCTCTTCGTCTGGCTCCCCTTCTTCAGGCTCTTCATCTGGCTCTTCTCCTTCAGGCTCTTCGTCTGGCTCCCCTTCTTCAGGCTCTTCAACTGGGTCCTCTTCTTCAGGCTCTTCGTCTGGCTCTTCTCCTTCAGCCTCTTCGTCTGGCTCTTCATCTGGCTCCCCTTCTTCAGGCTCTTCGTCTGGCTCTTCTCCTTCAGGCTCTTCATCTGGCTCCCCTTCTTCAGGCTCTTCGTCTGGCTCTTCTCCTTCAGGCTCCTCGTCTGGCTCTTCTCCTTCAGGCTCTTCGTCTGGCTCCCCTTCTTCAGGTTCTTCGTCTGGCTCTTCTCCTTCAGGCTCTTCGTCTGGCTCTTCTCCTTCAGGCTCTTCATCTGGCTCCCCTTCTTCAGGCTCTTCATCTGGTTCTTCTCCTTCAGGCTCTTCGTCTGGCTCCCCTTCTTCAGGCTCTTCTCCTGGCTCTTCTCCTTCAGGGTCTTCGTCTGGCTCTTCATCTGGCTCCCCTTCTTCAGGCTCTTCATCTGGTTCTTCTCCTTCAGGCTCTTCGTCTGGCTCCCCTTCTTCAGGCTCTTCTCCTGGCTCTTCTCCTTCAGGGTCTTCGTCTGGCTCTTCATCTGGCTCCCCTTCTTCAGGCTCTTCATCTGGCTCCCCTTCTTCAGGCTCTTCGTCTGGCTCTTCTCCTTCAGGCTCTTCGTCTGGCTCTTCTCCTTCAGGCTCTTCGTCTGGCTCCCCTTCTTCAGGTTCTTCGTCTGGCTCTTCTCCTTCAGGCTCTTCGTCTGGCTCTTCTCCTTCAGGCTCTTCATCTGGCTCCCCTTCTTCAGGCTCTTCATCTGGTTCTTCTCCTTCAGGCTCTTCGTCTGGCTCCCCTTCTTCAGGCTCTTCTCCTGGCTCTTCTCCTTCAGGGTCTTCGTCTGGCTCTTCATCTGGCTCCCCTTCTTCAGGCTCTTCGTCTGGCTCTTCTCCTTCAGGCTCTTCGTCTGGCTCCCCTTCTTCAGGCTCTTCGTCTGGCTCCCCTTCTTCAGGCTCTTCGTCTGGCTCTTCTCCTTCAGGGTCTTCGTCTGGCTCTTCATCTGGCTCCCCTTCTTCAGGCTCTTCGTCTGGCTCTTCTCCTTCAGGCTCTTCGTCTGGCTCCCCTTCTTCAGGCTCTTCGTCTGGCTCCCCTTCTTCAGGCTCTTCGTCTGGCTCTTCTCCTTCAGGCTCTTCGTCTGGCTCTTCTCCTTCAGGCTCCTCGTCTGGCTCTTCTCCTTCAGGCTCTTCGTCTGGCTCCCCTTCTTCAGGCTCTTCATCTGGCTCCCCTTCTTCAGGCTCTTCGTCTGGCTCTTCTCCTTCAGGCTCTTCGTCTGGCTCTTCTCCTTCAGGCTCTTCGTCTGGCTCCCCTTCTTCAGGGTCTTCATCTGGCTCCCCTTCTTCAAGCTCTTCGTCTGGCTCTTCTCCTTCAGGCTCTTCATCTGGCTCCCCTTCTTCAGGCACTTCGTCTGGCTCCCCTTCTTCAGGCTCTTCGTCTGGCTCTTCTCCTTCAGGCTCCTCGTCTGGCTCTTCTCCTTCAGGCTCTTCGTCTGGCTCCCCTTCTTCAGGTTCTTCGTCTGGCTCTTCTCCTTCAGGCTCTTCGTCTGGCTCTTCTCCTTCAGGCTCTTCATCTGGCTCCCCTTCTTCAGGCTCTTCATCTGGTTCTTCTCCTTCAGGCTCTTCGTCTGGCTCCCCTTCTTCAGGCTCTTCTCCTGGCTCTTCTCCTTCAGGGTCTTCGTCTGGCTCTTCATCTGGCTCCCCTTCTTCAGGCTCTTCGTCTGGCTCTTCTCCTTCAGGCTCTTCGTCTGGCTCTTCTCCTTCAGGCTCTTCGTCTGGCTCCCCTTCTTCAGGGTCTTCATCTGGCTCCCCTTCTTCAAGCTCTTCGTCTGGCTCTTCTCCTTCAGGCTCTTCATCTGGCTCCCCTTCTTCAGGCACTTCGTCTGACTCTTCTCCTTCAGGCTCTTCATCTGGCTCCCCTTCTTCAGGCACTTCGTCTGGCTCTTCTCCTTCAGGCTCTTCGTCTGGCTCCCCTTCTTCAGGCTCTTCGTCTGGCTCTTCTCCTTCAGGCTCTTCGTCTGGCTCCCCTTCTTCAGGCTCTTCGTCTGGCTCTTCTCCTTCAGGCTCTTCATCTGGCTCCCCTTCTTCAGGCTCTTCATCTGGTTCTTCTCCTTCAGGCTCTTCGTCTGGCTCTTCTCCTTCAGGCTCTTCATCTGGCTCCCCTTCTTCAGGCTCTTCATCTGGTTCTTCTCCTTCAGGCTCTTCGTCTGGCTCTTCTCCTTCAGGCTCTTCGTCTGGCTCTTCTCCTTCAGGCTCTTCATCTGGCTCTTCTCCTTCAGGCTCTTCGTCTGGCTCTTCTCCTTCAGGCTCTTCGTCTGGCTCCCCTTCTTCAGGCTCTTCATCTGGCTCCCCTTCTTCAGGCTCTTGGTCTGGCTCCCCTTCTTCAGGCTCTTCGTCTGGCTCCCCTTCTTCAGGCTCTTCGTCTGGCTCTTCTCCTTCAGGCTCTTCTCCTTCAGGCTCTTCGTCTGGCTCCCCTTCCTCAGGCTCTTCGTCTGGCTCCCCTTCTTCAGGCTCTTCGTCTGGCTCTTCTCCTTCAGGCTCTTCGTCTGGCTCTTCTCCTTCAGGCTCTTCGTCTGGCTCTTCTCCTTCAGGCTCTTCGTCTGGCTCTTCTCCTTCAGGCTCCTCGTCTGGCTCTTCTCCTTCAGGCTCTTCGTCTGGCTCCCCTTCTTCAGGCTCTTCGTCTGGCTCCCCTTCTTCAGGCTCTTCGTCTGGCTCCCCTTCTTCAGGCTCTTCTCCTGGCTCCCCTTCTTCAGGCACTTCGTCTGGCTCTTCTCCTTCAGGCTCTTCGTCTGGCTCCCCTTCTTCAGGCTCTTCGTCTGGCTCTTCTACTTCAGGCTCTTCGTCTGGCTCCCCTTCTTCAGGCTCTTCGTCTGGCTCTGCTCCTTCAGGCTCTTCGTCTGGCTCCCCTTCTTCAGGCTCTTCGTCTGGCTCTTCTCCTTCAGGCTCTTCATCTGGCTCCCCTTCTTCAGGCTCTTCATCTGGCTCTTCTCCTTCAGGCTCTTCGTCTGGCTCCCCTTCTTCAGGCTCTTCGTCTGGCTCCCCTTCTTCAGGCTCTTCATCTGGCTCCCCTTCTTCAGGCTCTTCATCTGGCTCCCCTTCTTCCGGCTCTTCGTCTGGCTCTTCTCCTTCAGGCTCCTCGTCTGGCTCTTCTCCTTCAGGCTCTTCGTCTGGCTCCCCTTCTTCAGGTTCTTCGTCTGGCTCTTCTCCTTCAGGCTCTTCGTCTGGCTCTTCTCCTTCAGGCTCTTCATCTGGCTCCCCTTCTTCAGGCTCTTCATCTGGTTCTTCTCCTTCAGGCTCTTCGTCTGGCTCCCCTTCTTCAGGCTCTTCTCCTTCAGGCTCTTCGTCTGGCTCCCCTTCTTCAGGCTCTTCGTCTGGCTCCCCTTCTTCAGGCACTTCGTCTGGCTCTTCTCCTTCAGCCTCTTCGTCTGGCTCTTCTCCTTCAGGCTCTTTATCTGGCTCCCCTTCTTCAGGCTCTTCATCTGGCTCCCCTTCTTCAGGTTCTTCATCTGGCTCCCCTTCTTCAGGTTCTTCATCTGGCTCTTCTCCTTCAGGCTCTTCGTCTGGCTCCCCTTCTTCAGGCTCTTCATCTGGCTCTTCTCCTTCAGGCTCTTCGTCAGGCTCCCCTTCTTCAGGCTCTTCGTCTGGCTCCCCTTCTTCAGGCTCTTCGTCTGGCTCTTCTCCTTCAGCCTCTTCGTCTGGCTCTTCTCCTTCAGGCTCTTCATCTGGCTCCCCTTCTTCAGGCTCTTCGTCTGGCTCTTCTCCTTCAGGCTCTTCGTCTGGCTCCCCTTCTTCAGGCTCTTCATCTGGCTCTCCTTCTTCATGCTCTTCGTCTGGCTCTTCTCCTTCAGGCTCTTCATCTGGCTCCCCTTCTTCAGGCTCTTCATCTGGCTCCCCTTCTTCAGGCTCTTCGTCTGGCTCCCCTTCTTGAGGCTCTTCGTCTGGCTCTTCTCCTTCAGGCTCTTCGTCTGGCTCCCCTTCTTCAGGCTCTTCATCTGGCTCCTCTTCTTCAGGCTCTTCATCTGGCTCTTCTCCTTCAGGCTCTTCATCTGGCTCCCCTTCTTCAGGCTCTTCATCTGGGTCTTCTCCTTCAGGCTCTTCGTCTGGCTCCCCTTCTTCAGGCTCTTCGTCTGGCTCTTCTCTTTCAGCCTCTTCGTCTGGCTCTTCTCCTTCAGGCTCCCCTTCTTCAGGCACTTCGTCTGGCTCTTCTCCTTCAGGCTCTTCATCTGGCTCCCATTCTTCAGGCTCTTCGTCTGGCTCTTCTCCTTCAGGCTCTTCATCTGGCTCCCCTTCTTCAGGTTCTTCGTCTGGCTCTTCTCCTTCAGGCTCTTCGTCTGGCTCCCCTTCTTCAGGCTCTTCGTCTGGCTCTGCTCCTTCAGGCTCTTCGTCTGGCTCCCCTTCTTCAGGTTCTTCGTCTGGCTCTTCTCCTTCAGGCTCTTCATCTGGCTCCCCTTCTTCAGGCTCTTCGTCTGGCTCTTCTCCTTCAGGCTTTTCGTCTGGCTCCCCTTCTTCAGGCTCTTCATCTGGCTCCCTTTCTTCAGGCTCTTCGTCTGGCTCTTCTCCTTCAGGCTCTTCATCTGGCTCCCCTTCTTCAGGCTCTTCGTCTGGCCCTTCTCCTTCAGGCTCTTCGTCTGGCTCCCCTTCTTCAGGCTCTTCATCTGGCTCTTCTCCTTCAGGCTCTTTGTCTGGCTCCCCTTCTTGAGGCTCTTCGTCTGGCTCCCCTTCTTGAGGCTCTTCGTCTGGCTCCCCTTCTTCAGGCTCTTCATCTGGCTCTTCTCCTTCAGGCTCTTCGTCTGGCTCCCCTTCTTCAGGCTCTTCATCTGGCTCTTCTCCTTCAGGCTCTTCGTCAGGCTCCCCTTCTTCAGGCTCTTCGTCTGGCTCTTCTCCTTCAGGCTCTTCATCTGGCTCCCCTTCTTCAGGCTCTTCGTCTGGCCCTTCTTCTTCAGGCTCTTCGTCTGGCTCTTCTCCTTCAGGCTCTTCATCTGGTTCCCCTTCTTCAGGCTCTTCGTCTGGCTCCCCTTCTTCAGGCTCTTCGTCTGGCTCTTCTCCTTCAGCCTCTTCGTCTGGCTCTTCTCCTTCAGGCTCCCCTTCTTCAGGCACTTCGTCTGGCTCTTCTCCTTCAGGCTCTTCATCTGGCTCCCCTTCTTCAGGCTCTTCATCTGGCTCCCCTTCTTCAGGTTCTTCGTCTGGCTCTTCTCCTTCAGGCTCTTCGTCTGGCTCCCCTTCTTCAGGCTCTTCGTCTGGCTCTGCTCCTTCAGGCTCTTCGTCTGGCTCCCCTTCTTCAGGCTCTTCATCTGGCTCCCCTTCTTCAGGCTCTTCGTCTGGCTCTTCTCCTTCAGGCTCTTCATCTGGCTCCCCTTCTTCAGGCTCTTCGTCTGGCCCTTCTCCTTCAGGCTCTTCGTCTGGCTTCCCTTCTTCAGGCTCTTCGTCTGGTCCTTCTCCTTCAGGCTCTTCGTCTGGCTCCCCTTGTTCAGGCTCTTCGTCTGGCTCTTCTCCTTCAGGCTCTTCATCTGGCTCCCCTTCTTCAGGCTCTTCGTCTGGCCCTTCTTCTTCTGGCTCTTCGTCTGGCTCTTCTCCTTCAGGCTCTTCATCTGGCTCCCCTTCTTCAGGCTCTTCGTCTGGCTCCCCTTCTTCAGGCTCTTCGTCTGGCTCTTCTCCTTCAGCCTCTTCGTCTGGCTCTTCTCCTTCAGGCTCCCCTTCTTCAGGCACTTCGTCTGGCTCTTCTCCTTCAGGCTCTTCATCTGGCTCCCCTTCTTCAGGCGCTTCATCTGGCTCCCCTTCTTCAGGTTCTTCGTCTGGCTCTTCTCCTTCAGGCTCTTCGTCTGGCTCCCCTTCTTCAGGCTCTTCGTATGGTTCTGCTCCTTCAGGCTCTTCGTCTGGCTCCCCTTCTTCAGGCTCTTCGTCTGGCTCCCCTTCTTCAGGCTCTTCGTCTGGCTCTTCTCCTTCAGGCTCTTCGTCTGGCTCCCCTTCTTCAGGCTCTTCATCTGGCTCTTCTCCTTCAGGCTCTTCGTCTGGCTCCTCTTCTTCAGGCTCTTCGTCTGGCTCCCCTTCTTCAGGCTCTTCGTCTGGCTCTTCTCCTGCAGCCTCTTCGTCTGGCTCCCCTTCTTCAGGCTCTTCATCTGGCTCTTCTCCTTCAGGCTCTTCGTCTGGCTCCCCTTCTTCAGGCTCTTCGTCTGGCTCCCCTTCTTCAGGCTCTTCATCTGGCTCCCCTTTTTGAGGATCTTCATCTGGCTCCCCTTCTTCAGGCTCTTCGTCTGGCTCTTCTCCTTCAGGCTCTTCGTCTGGCTCTTCTCCTTCAGGCTCTTCATCTGGCTCCCCTTCTTCAGGTTCTTCATCTGGCTCTTCTCCTTCAGGCTCTTCGTCTGGCTCCCCTTCTTCAGGCTCTTCATCTGGCTCTTCTCCTTCAGGCTCTTCGTCAGGCTCCCCTTCTTCAGGCTCTTCGTCTGGCTCCCCTTCTTCAGGCTCTTCGTCTGGCTCTTCTCCTTCAGCCTCTTCGTCTGGCTCTTCTCCTTCAGGCTCTTCATCTGGCTCCCCTTCTTCAGGCACTTCATCTGGCTCTTCTCCTTCAGGCTCTTCATCTGGCTCTTCTCCTTCAGGCTCTTCATCTGGCTCCCCTTCTTCAGGCACTTCGTCTGGCTCTTCTCCTTCAGGCTCTTCATCTGGCTCCCCTTCTTCAGGCTCTTCATCTGGCTCCCCTTCTTCAGGTTCTTCGTCTGGCTCTTCTCCTTCAGGCTCTTCGTCTGGCTCCCCTTCTTCAGGCTCTTCATCTGGCTCTTCTCCTTCAGGCTCATCGTCTGGCTCCCCTTCTTCAGGCTCTTCATCTGGCTCTTCTCCTTCAGGCTCTTCGTCAGGCTCCCCTTCTTCAGGCTCTTCGTCTGGCTCTTCTCCTTCAGGCTCTTCATCTGGCTCCCCTTTTTCAGGCTCTTCGTCTGGCCCTTCTCCTTCAGGCTCTTCGTCTGGCTCCCCTTCTTCAGGCTCTTCATCTGGCTCTTCTCCTTCAGGCTCTTCGTCTGGCTCCCCTTCTTCAGGCACTTCATCTGGCTCTTCTCCTTCAGGCTCTTCATCTGGCTCTTCTCCTTCAGGCTCTTCATCTGGCTCCCCTTCTTCAGGCACTTCGTCTGGCTCTTCTCCTTCAGGCTCTTCATCTGGCTCCCCTTCTTCAGGCTCTTCATCTGGCTCCCCTTCTTCAGGTTCTTCGTCTGGCTCTTCTCCTTCAGGCTCTTCGTCTGGCTCCCCTTCTTCAGGCTCTTCATCTGGCTCTTCTCCTTCAGGCTCTTCGTCTGGCTCCCCTTCTTCAGGCTCTTCATCTGGCTCTTCTCCTTCAGGCTCTTCGTCTGGCTCCCCTTCTTCAGGCTCTTCGTCTGGCTCTTCTCCTTCAGGCTCTTCATCTGGCTCCCCTTCTTCAGGCTCTTCGGCTGGCTCTTCTCCTTCAGGCTCTTCGTCTGGCTCCCCTTCTTCAGGCTCTTCATCTGGCTCCCCTTCTTCAGGCTCTTCGTCTGGCTCTTCTCCTTCAGGCTCTTCATCTGGCTCCCCTTCTTCAGGCTCTTCGTCTGGCCCTTCTTCTTCAGGCTCTTCGTCTGGCTCCCCTTCTTCAGGCTCTTCATCTGGCTCTTCTCCTTCAGGCTCTTCGTCTGGCTCCCCTTCTTCAGGCTCTTCGTCTGGCTCCCCTTCTTCAGGCTCTTCGTCTGGCTCTTCTCCTTCAGGCTCTTCATCTGGCTCCCCTTCTTCAGGCTCTTCGTCTGGCTCTTCTCCTTGAGGCTCTTCGTCTGGCTCTTCTCCATCAGGCTCTTCATCTGGCTCCCCTTCTTCAGGTTCTTCATCTGGCTCTTCTCCTTCAGGCTCTTCGTCTGGCTCCCCTTCTTCAGGCTCTTCATTTGGCTCTTCTCCTTCAGGCTCTTCGTCTGGCTCCTCTTCTTCAGGCTCTTCGTCTGGCTCCCCTTCTTCAGGCTCTTCGTCTGGCTCTTCTCCTGCAGCCTCTTCGTCTGGCTCTTCTCCTTCAGGCTCTTCATCTGGCTCCCCTTCTTCAGGCACTTCGTCTGTCTCTTCTCCTTCAGGCTCTTCATCTGGCTCCTCTTCTTCAGGCTCTTCATCTGGCTCCCCTTCTTCAGGTTCTTCGTCTGGCTCTTCTCCTTCAGGCTCTTCGTCTGGCTCCCCTTCTTCAGGCTCTTCATCTGGCTCTTCTCCTTCAGGCTCTTCGTCTGGCTCCCCTTCTTCAGGTTCTTCGTCTGGCTCTTCTCCTTCAGGCTCTTCGTCAGGCTCCCCTTCTTCAGGCTCTTCGTCTGGCTCTTCTCCTTCAGGCTCTTCGTCTGGCTCCCCTTCAGGCTCTTCGTCTGGCCCTTCTCCTACAGGCTCTTCGTCTGGCTCCCCTTCTTCAGGCTCTTCATCTGGCTCTTCTCCTTCAGGCTCTTCGTCTGGCTCCCCTTCTTCAGGCTCTTCATCTGGCTCCCCTTCTTCAGGCTCTTCGTCTGGCCCTTCTCCTTCAGGCTCTTCGTCTGGCTCCCCTTCTTCAGGCTCTTCATCTGGCTCTTCTCCTTCAGGCTCTTCGTCTGGCTCCCCTTCTTCAGGCTCTTCGTCTGGCTCCCCTTCTTCAGGCTCTTCATCTGGCTCCCCTTTTTGAGGCTCTTCATCTGGCTCCCCTTCTTCAGGCTCTTCGTCTGGCTCTTCTCCTTCAGGCTCTTCGTCTGGCTCTTCTCCTTCAGGCTCTTCATCTGGCTCCCCTTCTTCAGGCTCTTCGTCTGGCTCTTCTCTTTCAGGCTCTTCGTCTGGCTCTTCTCCTTCAGGCTCTTCGTCTGGCTTTTCTCCTTCAGGCTCTTCATCTGGCTCCCCTTCTTCAGGTTCTTCATCTGGCTCTTCTCCTTCAGGCTCTTCGTCTGGCTCCCCTTCTTCAGGCTCTTCATCTGGCTCTTCTCCTTCAGGCTCTTCGTCTGGCTCCTCTTCTTCAGGCTCTTCGTCTGGCTCCCCTTCTTCAGGCTCTTCGTCTGGCTCTTCTCCTGCAGCCTCTTCGTCTGGCTCTTCTCCTTCAGGCTCTTCATCTGGCTCCCCTTCTTCAGGCACTTCGTCTGGCTCTTCTCCTTCAGGCTCTTCATCTGGCTCCTCTTCTTCAGGCTCTTCATCTGGCTCCCCTTCTTCAGGTTCTTCGTCTGGCTCTCCTCCTTCAGGCTCTTCGTCTGGCTCCCCTTCTTCAGGCTCTTCATCTGGCTCTTCTCCTTCAGGCTCTTCGTCTGGCTCCCCTTCTTCAGGCTCTTCATCTGGCTCTTCTCCTTCAGGCTCTTCGTCAGGCTCCCCTTCTTCAGGCTCTTCGTCTGGCTCTTCGTCTGGCTCCCCTTCTTCAGGCTCTTCGTCTGGCCCTTCTCCTTCAGGCTCTTCGTCTGGCTCCCCTTCTTCAGGCTCTTCATCTGGCTCTTCTCCTTCAGGCTCTTCGTCTGGCTCCCCTTCTTCAGGCTCTTCGTCTGGCTCTTCTCCTTCAGGCTCTTCGTCTGGCTCCCCTCCTTCAGGCTCTTCATCTGGCTCCCCTTCTTCAGGCTCTTCGTCTGGCCCTTCTCCTTCAGGCTCTTCGTCTGGCTCCCCTTCTTCAGGCTCTTCATCTGGCTCTTCTCCTTCAGGCTCTTCGTCTGGCTCCCCTTCTTCAGGCTCTTCGTTTGGCTCCCCTTCTTCAGGCTCTTCATCTGGCTCCCCTTTTTGAGGCTCTTCATCTGGCTCCCCTTCTTCAGGCTCTTCGTCTGGCTCTTCTCCTTCAGGCTCTTCATCTGGCTCCCCTTCTTCAGGCTCTTCGTCTGGCTCTTCTCTTTCAGGCTCTTCGTCTGGCTCTTCTCCTTCAGGCTCTTCATCTGGCTCTTCTCTTTCAGGCTCTTCATCTGGCTCCCCTTCTTCAGGCTCTTCATCTGGCTCCCCTCCTTCAGGTTCTTCGTCTGGCTCTTCTCCTTCAGGCTCTTCGTCTGGCTCCCCTTCTTCAGGCTCTTCATCTGGCTCTTCTCCTTCAGGCTCTTCGTCTGGCTCCCCTTCTTCAGGCTCTTCATCTGGCTCTTCTCCTTCAGGCTCTTCGTCAGGCTCCCCTTCTCCAGGCTCTTCGTCTGGCTCTTCTCCTTCAGGCTCTTCATCTGGCTCCCCTTCTTCAGGCTCTTCGTCTGGCCCTTCTCCTTCAGGCTCTTCGTCTGGCTCCCCTTCTTCAGGCTCTTCATCTGGCTCTTCTCCTTCAGGCTCTTCGTCTGGCTCCCCTTCTTCAGGCTCTTCGTCTGGCTCTTCTCCTTCAGGCTCTTCATCTGGCTCCCCTTCTTCAGGCTCTTCATCTGGCTCCCTTTCTTCAGGCTCTTCGTCTGGCTCTTCTCCTTCAGGCTCTTCATCTGGCTCCCCTTCTTCAGGCTCTTCGTCTGGCTCTTCTCCTTCAGGCTCTTCGTCTGGCTCCCCTTCTTCAGGCTCTTCGTCTGGCTCTTCTCCTTCAGGCTCTTCATCTGGCTCCCCTTCTTCAGGCTCTTCATCTGGCTCTTCTCCTTCAGGCTCTTCGTCTGGCTCCCCTTCTTCAGGCTCTTCATCTGGCTCCCCTTCTTCAGGCTCTTCGTCTGGCTCTTCTCCTTCAGGCTCTTCGTCTGGCTCCCCTTCTTCAGGCTCTTCATCTGGCTCCCCTTCTTCAGGCTCTTCGTCTGGCCCTTCTCCTTCAGGCTCTTCGTCTGGCTCCCCTTCTTCAGGCTCTTCATCTGGCTCTTCTCCTTCAGGCTCTTCGTCTGGCTCCCCTTCTTCAGGCTCTTCGTCTGGCTCCCCTTCTTCAGGCTCTTCATCTGGCTCACCTTTTTGAGGCTCTTCATCTGGCTCCCCTTCTTCAGGCTCTTCGTCTGGCTCTTCTCCTTCAGGCTCTTCGTCTGGCTCTTCTCCTTCAGGCTCTTCATCTGGCTCCCCTTCTTCAGGCTCTTCTCTTTCAGGCTCTTCGTCTGGCTCTTCTCCTTCAGGCTCTTCATCTGGCTCTTCTCTTTCAGGCTCTTCGTCTGGCTCTTCTCCTTCAGGCTCTTCATCTGGCTCCCCTTCTTCAGGTTCTTCGTCTGGCTCTTCTCCTTCAGGCTCTTCATCTGGCTCCTCTTCTTCAGGCTCTTCGTCTGGCTCTTCTCCTTCAGGCTCTTCGTCTGGCTCCCCTTCTTCAGGCTCTTCGTCTGGCTCTTCTCCTTCAGGCTCTTCATCTGGCTCCCCTTCTTGAGGCTCTTCATCTGGCTCCCCTTCTTCAGGCTCTTCGTCTGGCTCTTCTCCTTCAGGCTCTTCGTCTGGCTCCCCTTCTTCAGGCTCTTCATCTGGCTCCCCTTCTTCAGGATCTTCATCTGGCTCCCCTTCTTCAGGCTCTTTGTCTGGCTCTTCTCCTTCAGGCTCTTCGTCTGGCTCTTCTCCTTCAGGCTCTTCATCTGGCTCCCCTTCTTCAGGCTCTTCATCTGGCTCTTCTCCTTCAGGCTCTTCGTCTGGCTCCCCTTCTTCAGGCTCTTCATCTGGGTCTTCTCCTTCAGGCTCTTCGTCTGGCTCCCCTTCTTCAGGCTCCCCTTCTTCAGGCTCTTCGTCTGGCTCTTCTCCTTCAGCCTCTTCGTCTGGCTCTTCTCCTTCAGGCTCTTCATCTGGCTCCCCTTCTTCAGGCACTTCGTCTGGCTCTTCTCCTTCAGGCTCTTCGTCTGGCTCCCCTTCTTCAGGCTCTTCATCTGGCTCCCCTTCTTCAGGCGCTTCGTCTGGCTCTTCTCCTTCAGGCTCTTCGTCTGGCTCCCCTTCTTCAGGCTCTTCATCTGGCTCCCCTTCTTCAGGATCTTCATCTGGCTCCCCTTCTTCAGGCTCTTCGTCTGGCTCTTCTCCTTCAGGCTCTTCGTCTGGCTCCCCTTCTTCAGGCTCTTCGTCTGGCTCCCCTTGTTCAGGCTCTTCGTCTGGCTCCCCTTCTTCATGCTCTTCGTCTGGCTCTTCTCCTTCAGGCTCCTCGTCTGGCTCTTCTCCTTCAGGCTCTTCATCTGGCTCGCCTTCTTCAGGCTCTTCGTCTGGCTCTTCTCCTTCAGGCTCTTCATCTGGCTCCCCTTCTTCAGGCTCTTCATCTGGGTCTTCTCCTTCAGGCTCTTCGTCTGGCTCTTCTCCTTCAGGCTCTTCATCTGGCTCCCCTTCTTCAGGCTCTTCTCCTTCAGTCTCTTCGTCTGGTTCCTTTCCTTCAGGCTCTTCGTCTGGCTCCCCTTCTTCAGGCTCTTCGTCTGGCTCCCCTTGTTCAGGCTCTTCGTCTGGCTCCCCTTCTTCATGCTCTTCGTCTGGCTCTTCTCCTTCAGGCTCCTCGTCTGGCTCTTCTCCTTCAGGCTCTTCATCTGGCTCGCCTTCTTCAGGCTCTTCGTCTGGCTCTTCTCCTTCAGGCTCTTCATCTGGCTCCCCTTCTTCAGGCTCTTCATCTGGGTCTTCTCCTTCAGGCTCTTCGTCTGGCTCTTCTCCTTCAGGCTCTTCATCTGGCTCCCCTTCTTCAGGCTCTTCTCCTTCAGTCTCTTCGTCTGGTTCCTTTCCTTCAGGCTCTCCGTCTGGCTCCTCTCCTTCAGGCTCTTCGTCTGGCTTTCCTCCTTCAGGCTCTTCGTCTGGCTCCGCTCCTTCAGGCTCTTCATCTGGCTTCTCTCCTGCAGGCTCTTCATCTGACTTCTCTCCTTCAGGCTCTTCATCTGGCTCCTTTCCTTCAGGCTCTTCATCAGGCTTCTCTCCTTTAGGTTCTTCATCTGGCTTCTGTCCTTTAGGTTCTTCATCTGGCTTCTCTCCTTTAGGTTCTTCATCTGGCTTCTCTCCTTTAGGTTCTTCATCTGGCTTCTCTCCTTCAGGCTCTTCATCTGGCTCCTTTCCTTCAGGCTCTTCGTCTGCCTCGTCTCCTTTAAGTTCTTTATCTGGCTTCTCTCCTTTAGGTTCTTCATCTTGCTTCTCTCCTTTAGGTTCTTCATCTGGCTTCTCTCCTTTAGTTTCTTTATCTGGCTTCTCTACTTTAGGTTCTTCATCTGGCTTCTCTCCTTTAGGTTCTTCATCTGGCTTCTCTCCTTCTGCTTCTGGCTCATTATCTGGCTCTCCCTCTATTTCTGCATCCGGCTTTCCTTCATTATCGTCTTCTTTTCCTTTATCAGTCTTTTCGTCTGTCTCTTTATCTAGTTCATCATTTCTTTCTTCATTTGGCTCTTTCTCTGCTTTTTTATCTGACTCCCCGCCCGTTTCTTTATCTGGTAATTTTTTTCTTTCATCCGTTGATGACTTTTCTGTATTGGTGACGTTATCCTTTCTTCCCGGTATTTCTCTTTTGTTCTTATAAAGACGCGAATGTTCTTCAGCTTTCTTCATATAATTCGCTTTGACTTGATTTTCATTATTCCCTCTTGTGTGCGATCGTTTCTCTCTTTGGACATTTTCGTGTTTTCTTACGTCCTTCGACGATTCCAGTCCATACACTTGATTCGATCCTTGTTCATTTTGAATCATGTTCGAATTCGATTCATTCACCTCTGATTTAGAAGTAAAATTTTGTTTTCTGTTGTTGACAAAACTCCAGGATATTTTCGATAATTTTTTATTTCTTGTCTCGAAAATTTTTTTTTTCTTAGCTAAATTATCATTCCGTTCTTTCTGGCGAGTTGAATGTTTTCGTTCATTTAACGGAGATAGAATAAAAATTTCAATATAGAAGTTAATTGCGTAATTAGGCTGAGACTTTAACAGTATTTTGACATAGTTTTGACCAGGACCCCCCCTCAAATCGACGACGCAGCCCCCTTTACCATCATTACTTACATCTTTTAGTTTTACGTAGGTTATTACATCGTCACCATTAGTTAAATATGTGAGTTGATCTTCCACAATTTCCCAATGTTTTCTTTTTGTTTCCAATTTCGTCTCATAGCCAAGCCTAAACAAATAGATTTAAAATAAATTTATAGTATATTAGTAAATATATTTTGTTTACGTATTATTATTATATGTTGCTGTTGTTTGATGTTTTAAGGCATGTATGGGCAACCTTTGACATGTTGCGGGCCAAACTTTAGTGTGCAAATACGTTCGCGGGCCGCGTAGATGGTTCAAAATAAAATAATGTCGGACTTTAAGGTAGTTTTCATAATTTTTAGCGATAGATATCAGACATGAAATAATAAGACAATGTTATTATAATACAATTTATTAAAATAACAAAATGAAATGAAAAAAAATAGGTACAATATTATAATTAAATCGTGAAATTTGGAATTATTACAAACTACGAAAGTTAAGTAGCGACACCGAAATCAATGAGACACTTGAGCTTGAATTTGGGAAACTAATCCATTGATGTTTGAATTAATTCCACTGATACAAAGACGTAAAGAATTTTCCAAATTATCTTCAGTGAGCCTTGTACGATGTTTTGATTCATTAACTTTCATCATTGAAAAGAACTGTTCGCATTTATAAGTACTGCCAAACGCACAAATCAATCTTCTTGCGAATTTTCTAAGCTGCGGAAAATGGTCTTCTTCGAGGTATTTTTTGTAGAAATCGCACAACTCCACGTCTTCAAATTTAGATTTTAGGAGTGAGTTTTCTTGAATCTCGATCAACTCTATTTGCAAGTTTATTGGAGCATTTTGTACATTACTTTTTGTTGGATTAGCAAATAAATTGAAACAGTCTTCCATGTTTTTGAAATCGCCAAATCTGTTCGAAAATTGCTCCGACAGTAACTTGAGTTCTTCAGTATATTGAGCATAAGCAATATTTTCATGCGCAGAGAGCGTGGTGAAATGGTAACTGTTACCAGACAGCATCTGTGCTTCCCACAAGCGGATTTTGTTCTGAAACGCTTTCAAATGGCTGTACAAATCATTTACTAACTGTCCTTGTTTTTTAAGTTTCAAATTTAAATCATTCATCCTCCGTACCACTCATTTCCCAAGCCCCTGGAAGCACTCTGTCATAAAAATGATAACCAAACCAAACAAGCCCTCCCATCACCCCAGATCCTACAGACCTATCAGCCTCCTTCCTCTTCTAGGAAAAGTTTTTGAGAAACAATTTCTAAGGAGAATCCTTTCCATACTGGATGGTCAAAACATCATCCCTGACCATCAGTTTGGTTTCCGAAAACACCACTCAACCATACACGTTGCTCTCTCCTCATCCCGACCCTGTCCTATCATCCAGACACCTACAAGAACACCTGATAACCCTTCAGTCCTGGTACAAAAAGTGGAGAGTGAAGGTGAACGACACAAAATCAGTTCACATCTTCTTCATCCTTCGTCGAAAATATACCTGCCCTCCAGTGTACCTTAACAAAAATCGCATCCCTTTAAAAAACGAAGTCCGCTATCTAGGCCTCATACTCGACAAACGACTAACTTGGAATCCTCACACGAGACTGAAAAGACAAGAAATGAACAGACGTTATAAACTTCTACTAAGACTACTAGACAAAAGATCCCAACTAACTTTGACAACAAAACGACTTATATACAACTCAATACTCAAACCTATGTGAACTTACGGACTTGAACTCTGGGGTTCTTCCAAGGCTTCCAATCTCCAGCGCATCCAATCCCTTCAATCCAAAATCCTTCGTACAATAGACAATGCTCCTTACTACGTCTCCAACAAAACCCTTCACACAGACCTTAACGTACCTTTCATTACTGAAGTCGCTAAATCCAAATATAAAAAATTATTTTCCCTTCTTGGTTCCCACAATAATCCTCTGGTCCGTGCCCTCCATTCTGCCGTACTTCCCCAACGACGGCTTAAGCGTCAATGGCCTAGAGATCTCCTGATCAGAAGCAGTGACAGTGATTAGCTAAAAACGAGAGAAAAACAGTGACTAGGGAGTGTCACCACTGGGTGATTTCTCCCCTCATGATATTTTGACATTGCCATTATCTCTTTATTAGCACATTTGCTTGTTGTATTTATGTGTATACAGTTGTAAATAACTATTTGTAAATAAAAAAAAAATCAATAAAAAAAATCATTCAAATAGCCTGTAAGGTCAACCAGAAATGCTAAGTCACATATCCATTTTGGGTCACTCAATTGAGATAGTGGTTTATCTTTTATTTGCATAACATCTGCTATCTCATTTCTAAGCTCGTAAAACCGTTTCAGCATTTTCCCTTTGCTTAGCCATCTGACTTCACAATAATATGTTACGTCGTCATATTCGGCTGATATTTCATCCAAAAACGCCTTGAACTGACGATGGTTAAGCCCTCGGCATCGAATAAAATTGATGGTTTTTACTACCATATTCATAATATTCTGGAGTGGAATGGACTTAGAACACAAGTTCTGTTGGTGGATAATGCAATGAAGGACTATCAAATCATCTTTTTGCACATTTCATTCAGTTGCTTTTTCATTCAATAATCCGATGAAACCTTTACGTAAGCCGACCATAGAAGGTGCACCATCTGTGCATACTCTAACTGATTTTGACCATGGCAAGCCAAAACTTGTGAATACCTTCTGAACTTCATTAAAACTGTCCTCTCCTGTAGTGGTTCCTTTTAGCGGCTGTAAAGCAAGCAATTCCTCAGTAACAGTGAACTCTTTATCAACACCTCGAGTTGAGCTGTGTCAGACAAATCGGTGCTCTCATCTAATGTTATGGAAAATGATTCAAAACCAGCCATACGGTCAGTCAATGTTGTTTTTATATCATTAGCCATCATTTCTATACGTCGGACAACAGTTCGTCTTGACAAACTAATTTTTTCAAATTCATTTTTCTTTTCAGGACACTAAACACTGCAAACTTCTAACATACAGTCCTTGATAAATTCTCCTTCGGCAAATGGTTTTAATGACATTGCCAATTTTGAACCAACTATAAAACTAGCTTTCACAACATTATCAAGTTGTGTTTTTTGTTTATGAAACATTTCCTGCTGGTTTTCCAAATTTGCTGTAAGCTTCTGGATTTTGTCTTTTCTTATTTGTCCTGTCAGTGAGTGTAGCATAGGATGCTTAGTTGAGTAATGCCTCTTTATATTGAATTCTTTTACCACTGAAATGGATTCATTACACAGCAAACAAATAGGCTTACCATTGTGCAAGATAAAAAAGAATTCTTCAGTCCATTTTTTTTTTAAACTGGCGACCCTCTGCATCTACTTTCCGTTTCTTTCCACCAGACCTCATTTTCGTGTACTTTTCGTTCGATAAACTTAATAACAAAATATAATTAGTAAGCACTCAAGATGCACACAAAGTCACAAAGCAAATTGACGGCACGAGCAGTTCGCTGGGATATCGCTTGTCGAAGTTATCACCTCGGTAGCTCAAATAGAACTGAACTTAAGTGCGGGCCATCCATCCGCTTATATAGGCAAAATGAAGGAATGATCTAGAATCGTCTAGTGTAGAACAACTGAGAATCAATAATCTTTCGTTGCGCCGCCAGCAAACTCTTTGATGATCGCCGCCACGAGGAGCCTATTCTCGGGAAGGGGTTCCTTTTGCATGTATTTTGTTCGGTCGTAACACTATCAATCAATCACATGAATACGATCGCATCCGCAAACAGGCACATTAAAAAAACACAAAAAAAAATACGCAAATTTTTTGACCATAAGCAAACACGCGATGACATGAATTTTTCCTCACTCGCCTTCCTCGCTCACTTGATTCCGCAGGAGCAAGCGACAAACCCCATCCTACTCGATCTTCCTCATTTGGAGTGAGTGTGAGTAAGTAGTGTAATATTATTTTTTTTAAAATTTGGTTTTTCAAAATGTCTCGCGGGCCGGACCAAATCTTACAGCGGGCCGGTTGTTGCCCACATATGTTTTAAGGTGTTCCACTTCTTGGTCATTACACCTACATATTCACTTTAGATTGATAATATTGTTTGTCTCGGGACTGTATCTACTCAGTATTTTAATGTTTTTTTTGTTTTTGATATGCTGTTCGTCATCGCCGAGACATTGCGTGAGGAACCTAGGTATGCCCAACCTGTGTAGATGTTGCAGTCTTCAAAGATATGTTTGATAGTGAGGGGGCTGTTGCAGGTGTTGCACTGAGGGGGCTGTTGCAGGTGTTGCACTGAGGGGGCTGTTGCAGGTGTTGCACTGAGGTGGCTTGTCTTTGGTGATAAGGTGGCCATGTGTGAGCCTGCTGTGGCCTATCCGTAGTCTTGTTATTACCACTTCCTCAATTCGCTTACTTCTGAAGAGGACCAGGGGGGACTGTTGGTTTGATGTACTTTAACTTGTTATCCTGGATCTCGTTCCACATTTGTTGCCAGCTCTCTTGAATTTTGATCCTGTGTGGTCGAGACATCTCCCTTTTCGTTAGAAAAGACGGTCTCATCTCCTGCAATGTTAGGGCCCGTCTCGCCGCTTTATCTGCCAGCTCATTTCCTAGGATATTGATATGGCTGGGAATCCATATGAACTGGACATCTTTCCCAACTTCTCTGAGCATAGTGTTGTGCTGGATAATCTTCCTGGCTACTGGGTGGGTAGGGTACATTTGTTCTAGCGATTTCAATGCTCCTAATGAGTCTGCATACTAATATTGTCGTTTCTTTTTTATCCATGGCGTAGTTGAGTGCTGATACGTGAGGATACGGACCAATGGGGAGCTGAGGGACCTGTACAAGAGCCCGGACCGACCTGGTGGCATTAGTGAAGCAGGGACGGCTCCGATGGCTGGGGCATTTACAGAGGATGCAACCAGACAGATTGCCGAGGAGGATACTGGAGGGACACCCGGGAGGACAAAGAAGAAGAGGTAGACCCCGCTTACGTTGGCTGGAGGACGTGGAGGACTACCTCAGAACGATTGGTGTGAGAAGATGGAGACGGGAGGCCGAGGATAGAGTAGAATGGCGGAAGATTGTTGCGGAGGCCCAGGTTCTACAAGGACCGTAGCGCCAGGGAAAGTAAAGTAAAGTAAGTAGTTGAGTGCTGCGGAGAGTGCCAGCAACTCCGCTGAGAGGATAGAAGACCGTCCATCTATCCTGTTGGAGACCTCCCGATACCCAACAACAAAGGCGTATTCTACAGCGTCTTCTTTTTTTGATCCGTCTGTATATATAACGAGCGGGTCAGTGAACGGGCTTAGTATATGATAGAACATTTGCTTGTACTCGGCTGGGTCCGTGCTGTCTTTACGTCTCGTGGTGAGCTCCAAGCGGCACTTTGGTTTGCGGGCGAGCCAAGGAGATGAATGTTCCTCTTCTTCTAGGGGTACAGTTTTGAGGTCGGCCGTTATATTATTGTATCTTAGGCTTACAGGTACTTTGTTTCTAGGCATGTTGCTGTAAATCTATTATTATTATATATTGTAAATATATGAATAGGGAACCTATAATATCTTAAGTTATTATATCATGAAAAATGTGAAATTTTGTTTTTTGTTTGTTTTTTTACTTCCCCCAGCTAAACAAAGTATGTAATTAATTTGTCAATATTCGATTCGGAGTTTTCAACGGAATTTCATGTTTCCCGACCTCTTGATTCCAAAAATGAAATAAAAGTCTGTCTGTGAACACGATAACTTCCGATAGCATTAATGTATCCAGAAGAAATTCCACTTGTGAATGTAAAGCCCTCTAAGGACGATACCAATTTATTTTCAGTCAAATCGACCAAAGGGAAGCGGAGAATTACGGAGAAAGATTAACACAAAAAATCTAATAACGTACGACCTATTCATTTATCTAATAACTGCCGATGTAATTAATGTATCAACACATAATTTAGAAGCAAAATAATATATAACCAATATAATATATAACCAATATATATATATAATATATAGTATTGTATACTGATATTCCTCTCGTGAGTAGAATCCTTAGATACACAGATTATATCTTATCTGAGGGCAAGTCAGTCATTTTTATGTTGGTTCCATCACATGTAGACATAGAAGGAAATGAACAAGCAGACCTTGCTGCAAAAGAAGCCTCAACTTCAGCTGCTGAATGTAATGAAATTTCTACAAAATCGGATCTCAAACAGATACTACATAGTAAGGTTCAACTGGGTTGGACCAACATGTGGAACGAAGTTGACGGCCGCAACAAATTAAAAAACATCAAAAAAGGGGTGGAACCATGGAAAACGTCCATCAGGGATAACCGACGAGAAGAAGTGGCAGTGATGAGGCTACGAGTGGGTCACAGTCGGCTGAGCCACGGCCACCTGATAAGAAGAGAGCAAGCCAGGAAGTGTGAAGTGTGTGAGGAGGAGCTGTCGGTGCGGCACATCCTGGAGGAGTGTCCACTCTATCAGGAGGAGCTGGCCAGGAGAGGCATCACCAGAGCACTACCAGCAGCCCTGGGCAACCACCGAGAGGCACTCCAGAGAACTATAGACTTTTTTAGTGATACAAAACTAATGGACGAGCTATAATTCAAGCAAAAATGTTAAAGTAAACAATAATACTTAAAAAAAAAAAAAAAAAATGTATATATATGTATATGGATGTATGTCTGTATATGTGTATATATATATATGTATAGATGTGTGTATATATGTGTGTGTATGTGCATATGTATGGATATGCATCTGTTTCCATCCCAAAGTATTTAGATGCTTATGACGTAGATGTTGAGCATCTATAACCCTAATCCTCCTACAACCAATATTGAGTTTTAGCCCAAATGGACGATTGGCTTGGAAGGGAAAGCGAAAATATAATTGATTAATTCGTGCTGAGGAAGTACATAGCCAATGATTCACCTCATTTCAGTGAAGTACAACAGAAAAATATTTCACCAACATTTAATTAATGAACTAAATTTTCATAGTAACTTTTAAACTAAAATAATTTTACCTGTCATTTTTTTCTCTTTTTCCAATGTGAAAATCGTGAGTCCCTTCTGTACATTGTCTTTCTTGTGCCAAAATTCCTTTCCAAACCCACAGTTGCAATATTATGTATATCAGAACAATATCCATTGTCAAGACATACTAATAAAATATATTTATTTTTCATATTGGGATAATCAAACCTTATTATAATGCACAATTGTCACTTTCTTTTTTTACAGCTTGCAGTTAATGCAGTGTTAAATGTGTTATTTATCGTCTACATAAAATGTTTTATATCGTTGTAATAAAGCGACAGCTAGAAGATAAATAAAACATTATTTTTACCTATCAGCTATATGAAGTATATGAAAAGTTATGTAATCAGTTAAAAATTCGATGCGGTTTTTCAATGAAACTTCATCTTTTTCAGACTGATTTTTTTTTTTCTCAGTTATGGCCTGATTCAAATAATGAAAAAAAAAAAATCGTCGGTGAATCACCGGCAAAATACTTTCCCAGAAAGAATTATTCAGTACACTTTTCGGCTAATATTCAATAGTTGGCCCCTAAATCTTTGTACTAAATTTTGTATCGATAAATGTATTACATCGGCAGTTATTAGAATTTTTAATTCTGCCCCCTCCCCTGAACCCCCCCCCCCCTTCCCTTCAGCCGATATCGCTGAAATTTGACAGATTATGTCTTCATTAGGTTTTCACTTGAAATATGAAATTTCATGTCGATACATTCATTACATCGAGAGTTATTGGGGTTTTTGAGTTGAGCCCTCCTCCGATCCCCCCCTCCTCTTTGACTGATTTGGCTGGTCCTTATGGGGTTTCATGAGGATACATTCATTTTGTCGAAAGTCAAATCGTGTTCACAGACAGAAACAGACATTTTTTTTTTTTTTCATATCTGGAAGAAGTCGGAAAAAATTAAATTCTGTTGAAAAATCCGCATCGAATTTTTGATCGATTACATAACTTCTTCTATACTTCGTATATTTGGGGAAGTAAAGAAAAAAAAAATCTGTGTGTCTGTGAACACGATAACTCCAGATAGAATAAATGTATCGACACGAAACTGTTGCAATTTTATCTTTAGTTCACTGCCTATTAGTAGGACTGCGCTAAAGCGTAAAAAACGGCGAATTATTCTTAAATAAAGGAAAATATGCATATTTTATTTTTGTAAATATTTATATTACTCTGGTGGACTTTCGTCATAGTTATTTCCTAGGCTCCTTTCTTTACCAAACCTTATCATCACAAAAGCCCTCCTATATCTTCCAAACGCTCCAATTTAAATCCCACATCCATCAAAAAGTCACCAGATCCCGTCCCTCCGATCTTTACCTCCCTGCCCACAGGACTACAACCTATCACAACTCCTTCCTTATCCAGGCTACCTCCCTCTGGGACTCTCTCCCTCTCCAGATTCGCCAAGCTCCTAGTCTTATTTCCTTTAAATCCCTGCTCTTCCAGCACCTCCTAACTCATCAAACGTCTGATTTCCAAGGCTAGCATCCTATGGGATAGTTTTCGTCTTCCGGGGAAAAAAAGAGAACTGTAGACAGTTTCATCATCCCAGTTGGATCACATGTTCTCTTTTAGTCACTATATATATTTATTTTATAAGCATTCATTCCTGAACGATGAAAGATGGCGGAAGCGAGCGAGCATGAGCTTGAAAATGCTCTGTGTTTATTAAGAAATGTCACTGAGAAGCAGGGGCGGTCGCCCCCCCGCTTTTTGAGGAAGCACTTAAATGGTTTTTCACACTTTTATTTAAGAACTTTTTACTATCCTCTGCTAGACACCCTCTATGAAAACATCAAGTCACGATTAGAAAAAAAACCAGCTTACGTTACTGTACCATATGGAAACACTGTTAGCGGCTGCATTGAAGAAAAACTTGATTTCTAGTAACCTAAAAGAGGCTTGCTCAGCTGTTCGTGAAGCTTTTGGGATTGACAGTGACTCTCTGTCAGCAGAAATTGATGTGTTTTCTAGCACAGATCCACAACCTGTTTCAGATAACAAACTGATAGCAAAATTAGTGGAGCAATTTAAATCAGAAAACATTCACAATAAAAATGTGTTTCCAAATCTGTTAAGTTGCTAAAGTTGTTTTTGACTGTCCCAGTGTCCACGGCATCTGCTGAACGGTCTTTTAGTGTGTTGAAAAGAGTAAAAAGTTATTTACGGAACACCATGCTTCAAGACCGGCTGACGGACTGTGCGATGTTAGCCATTGAGAAGATGGACCTCAACTTAGACAAATGTGTTGAAGTGTACGGTAGGCGGAAGAACAGACGCTTAACATTGTTTTAAAACAAAAAGTCTGAACTTTTTCCACACAACCATATTGTTGTGTGATATGGTACAAAAAATTGTATAGAGTAAGTTCTTTAGTAACTTGAGGTAAACTAGGTGTTTTACTAAATAAAACTAAGTGTGCTGATACAAAATTGTGTATCTAGATCGCTTTAAAAACACACTAAATTGCACCAATTTTTAAAAAAAATTTCCGGGGGAGGACCCGTCAGCTGGGGATACCCCCCAGACCCCCCGGTGGCTTTGCCCCCCCAATTTTAGACTCCACTCGCCGCCACTGCTGAAAAGAGTCGAAATTTAAGGAAAGATTTGAAGAAAAATATCTTGGAAGCAGTTAGTGTGGTTACTAAAGTGTTCAATCAATATAAAAAGGAATTTAAAGCTTTAAAATGCAAATCCAAAGCTGAGTTAACCAAGACTGGTAAAGGTTACGTTCCTGAAACTTCATATTCTGAGGTATGTAAACGCAATTTATTTGTCCCACAATCTGAGGTGAGTGCTAGCCACAAGCTGATAGTGAAGCCGGTGGCGGCTGTAACTAGCGAAGAGACCTAGATCATAAAAAGTAGAATTGATCCAAGTAGACTAGGGTTAGGGATCACAGCTCCCTTCTCCATGGATGATGTCAACAAGGGGACACAGAAAGAAGAAAATATTATATATATGGTGGGCTGGTGTATTACTACTCAGTGCTTTTATCCCTTCCCTGGAAGCGCTTGGCTTCCCCCTTATTATATTAACTATATGCCTATATTTATACTATACTTATACTACCTGAACCAAACCCTTCATGAAGTGCTCAGTCTCCCAGTTTCCTTAATGAACCTGAGAATGCTCTCGTAGTCCAATCTTCTAAAGGGTGAATAGAAACAGGAAGAAAACAATTATTTTGGTAATCCAGTAAAAAAAATTAAAAATATAATTCCTATAAATTTTGTAGGGGAAATCAATACTGGCATTTAAAAATAACTTTTAAAGCTTTTCCATAAAAAAATGTGGAAGTTATAGAACATAGAATGGACAAAAAAGTCCACTTTCTTTCTCAACAGGAATCTGGTTTTGTTAAAATTGATTATGATATTGTGTTTATGCTGGCGATAGGTAAAACTGAATTCACAATTAGAGTAGTGATAAAAGAGCAAAAATTTTGTATAAACCCAATTTCGAATTTTTTTGACTTACACCACTCTCATCCTCACCGGCTCATTTGATTTTCACATTAAATCAGCAGAAGAGGAGGGGAACATCGGAGGGGTCAACTCAAAAATCCCAATAATTGTCATTGTATACAATGACATAAAATTTTTTTTCTATTGAAATTCAAAACCTCATAAGAATGGCGAAATTCAAAACACCATATTATTTTCCGGGGATTCACCGACTTTTTTTAAATTTATTTTCTCTTAATATTTTGTTTTCATAGAAAAGGTTAGAAAGAAGAAGGGTACCTATATTAAAAAAAACAAAAAAAAACAGTAATTGTTTTTTTAAATACATTTTTTTTATTATTTTTTTTTCAAAAATGTTTTTCGGACAATAACATTTAAGTTGACAAGTAATATTTATCAAAAGTGGGTAAGAAAACACAAGTTTTTAGCAGGAATGTCAACACTTCAACTAGCCACAGTTCAAATACTACTCAAAACGAAAACATGAAGTAAGGCACTTATAACATTTTATTTTTTATTTTTATATTTGTAAGAATATTAACTTAAACAATTAATAATAATTAAACATTCGGCTGCAAACAGCATCATAGTGAGCCTTACACATTACTAGAATTCAAAGTCCAATATATATATACAAGGTTATTTTACATACATAAAAAAATAAACTTGTTTAGGCATGTAATTATGGCAAATATAAATATAATTGTAGCAGCCTGTCAATCATAATTATTATTATAAGTTAATTTATATTTTGGTTTAATGTTGTATAAATTAATAAGGATTGTCTAACTGTGACGATATTAGTATAGCGGTTTATAATCGTGATCATAAACGAGACTGTGATTTTTGTAGGTAGATTTCTCTTTTGAACACGAAGAGAGGTATATAAAACGACGTATACATACTTTCCGGACGTTCGAGTACGCCTCGACTCTACATGGCTACATTCTGACTACTGGATGCCCCAGATATCACAGAGATTTGAACTCCAAACTCTTTTTCTTTATGAGGAACAACAACCCAAACTGTTCATGGGCGTCGAGACTGCAGAACATGTAGTTCTCGATTGTCCACTGTATGACTAGGGCAGAGGAACTGGATCATAGCTGGGACTGGATCTGCGGCAGCTGATGACGGAGGCCGGCTACTCAGTGTTCAGCCGGTTTGTCGGCTCCTGGCGAGAGCAGAAAAAAGTGGTATGACCGGCTGGGGTCGACTTCACTGCACAATTCCTTTCTGTTTAAACGTCCATTTAAGTCTCTTAGCATCTGAAGTTTAAAACGGTTCGAGATAAGTTTTCGTAAGCAAACACGAAAAAAAAAAAAAAAAAATATATATATATATATATATATATATATATATAAGACTATATACTAATTGACACTCCGTTTGCACAGTGTGTTCTGTGGGAGGGCATAAAAAAAATTATATTCAACTTTTCGTTAGGGTAACGTGACTTGTTTTCTATAAACTATAACAGAACTTTTCAGTAAAACCGATCGTAATACAAAAGTGATGTATTGTTGGTTGCAAGATCCAGTTATCGGTAGGGCAGTCGTCACATTATCGCAATGCCAAATTGAGCAGAATCTTCTTTCTATTCTATAGAATCCTCTATTTCCGAACGGAGAAGCACCGGTTTATCAACAATTATAAATAATATATAATATATCTGACAAAATATAAATAAATAAATAAAACAAACTTATTTTTGAAATATTGTCTATTCCACTAAAGATATATATATATATATATATATATATATATATATATATATAACTACCGGTTTCGGCCTTACACCATCGTCAGGTCTAGTTATGAACCAAAATATAAATTATAACTGGCAGACTGCTACATAGTTTACAAAATATTTGTTATTTTAGAAACATTAAACAATTAAAAGAAAATCTTGTTAAAATAAGTAATAATAAAAAACCAAATCATAAAAACGTAGATAAACTAACAGCCCTTAAATAAAACAATGAATCACAACAAATTTCAAATATAATTTCAAAAATGTATTACAACAAACAATATTTATTAATACAACTTTTAGAAAAAAAGTGAAGTCACCCAAGACATGTAAACAGTATCTCCTAAGCTGTCATACTTTAAACTAGCCCTTAACTTAAATTGTGCTTTATCTTAGCATTCCATACCTAACTGAGGGCATCCTAGAGTTAGGGTACTATTTGATGAAGTTTTGCACTTATCTAATTTTTTTCTCTATTTATAATATATAATACATTAATGTTTATAATATATAATACATTTTCTGTTTTTGCAAATATTTAAAATCTTACATGTCTCTTTTCTAGTTATCATTTATGCCTAAGTAATGAAATGTTTTTTTCATTTATTTTGGAATCTTATTTTTAAACAGTGCTAAGAACATTACATTATCTTTTATTTATTCATTAGTTATTTTCTTTTACAAGGTACATTTTGCATTTTTCTATTATTTTTATTTATATTTATAATTTCTGTTGTACCAAATACATTTTCACTTTTTATAATTTAATTCACTGGCTTATTAAGTTTCTATTTATATATTATCTATACTTGCTGTAAGATATTTCTATAAGCAATAATGTTTCATTTCATATTTAAGCTTATTTTTAAAAGAGTCGTTTCAACAAACGTCAGAAAGCAACAATACATGTCATCAAAAATTCCCCTGACAAGGAAGCCCTTAGGTATGGAATGCTATGGTGAAACACAATTTAAGTTAAGTGCTCGTTCCAGGGATGACTTAGCTAGGAGACTGTCTTGCCTGAAAACTGGCATTAGATGTTGATGAACAAATAATTTTTAAGTATCCATTAAAAATTCATTAATGGCCCAATTAAAGTTTAGGAATTGTTAGTGAAATAGGGCATTAGTCTGTTCTTGTTGTCTTGTGTGTATCACTTCAATTAGGACATCCATGTCTTCTCAGTGACTTTAGAGGCAGGAGCAAGAGGGAAATAGAGGTTATGGATGGGAGAGTCCTTACGTTGGAAGGTGTGCGATACTATTGTTAACAATTATATAAACTTAGGATATTTGAGATGTTTTTTGTCTGTAGATATATTGTATTAAAATAATTGACTGGCTCATTTTGTGCATTGTCCCTCCTGGGTTCCCTTCCTTACCCCCACTCTTGTCACTGTGCTCCCCCCCCCCCCCCCCCCCCTCCCCCCGTCCAATGAAACCAATATATAAATAAATACATTATTATCTACAAAATGACTAATGATGAAAATAAATAATAACTTACAGTAATGAGATCAGAATTACATATTATATAATTATATATTATATAATTATATAATCAATATTAAATAAGTATATTCCCCGTAAATTATATAAGGGTAATTCCACATGAACTCGACATGACGGCCCATATCACGACTTTGAAAATGAAAAGTGACTTCATTTTTTGATACTTTAGACACAAACGAACCAAAAAATCGTCATAAGAATCTGAAAAAATCGCTGTGACTAACTGTGGAGCGATATTAGTTAATTCATGCTTTTTAACGATTTTTCTTATGGATACAATATTGTCGTTCCCAAATGAACCATTTTACATGAAAAAAAATGTAGGCATATAGCTTTTTGTTGGAAATTTTCCATAGAATCCGAAAATTTTGTCAAAATTCAGAAATGAATTGGTTTTTCGTTAAAAATCAGTTTTTTTCCAAAAAGTCGACTTTTTTTTTTGATTTAACATATTTTAAAAACTTATGGATGAAAATTTAAGTTTGACGTCTTAAATTAGTTGTGAGTGTCCCCACTAACGAACGCACAATAAATTTAACGCTGATTTCGAAAATGTGGTCAAAAGTTGAGAAAAGTTGATTTAAAGGGGAGAAATGTGGGATTTGATGGCAAAAAACGTGGTTTTCTCGAAAAAAAAATTTAAAAAATCATATCTCGGCAACGAATTGAGATAGAAAGGTGCGCAAACACTTCCTGTATTTAATTTTTACTATAATAATATCCCAGTATATATTTTCGTTCATTTCTTTTGTCGTTTAGGAAAATATTTTAAACTATTCTATAAAGGTAAACTAATGAAACTCGTAGTTAAAAATGTCCGCGAAAGAATGTAACAATAAGTACCCAAATTGTACAGTAAAAAGTTGATGTGCTTACAATGGACTGACAATATCGCATATTTTTTTGTTGATAAACATGTAGAAACTTCTCAAACCGATAATTTTTATGAACTACAAGGCGGAGTCAACTTTCTCTTATTTTAATATAATGATGCGGTAAAATTGAGATCTGGAGTTTAATTTTATCTTAGTTTTTTTTTTTTTTTTTTTTTAAATAAGTAATTCAAAAAGTGGTTAATATTTTGTACACCTGACTTACAAATTTTGTACACCTGACTTACAAATTTTGTACACCTGACTTACAAATTTTGTACACCTGACTTACAAATTTTGATAGTGAGAAAAGAAACCAACAAACAATTTCTGCTAATTATTAAACATAATGCGAACAAATATAACAATAATAATGAGATTTTTTTAAGAGGAGAAGCTGGTAAAAAATGTAGCTTTAGAACAATTCACGTCTTTTATTGCATATTGAAACCGTTTCAGAACAAGTCGACGCAGAAAAGTACAATTTTGAACTCGGAATATGTCCGATTATAATAAAATTTGGTAGATAAGGGACGTTTTGGATAGAATCGTGCAAAATTTCAGCACTCAATTTGATGCGTTTTATGAGAAATTAAGTTAATAACATACTAAAAACGTGTATTTATCGCCAAAAAAAAAATCCAACTTAAAATAAATAAAAACATTATTTATTGTATATTAACTTTTATATTGTCCAATTCCACAACAATATATACATAAAGTGTACCTGTTTTGGTTTAAGCCGTCGTCAGTAGGGTGGCCCTTATTTTGAAAAAGTTTAGTTCTTTTTCTCAGACCTCCACCAGGAATTTTGTTTAGAATGTTAAAAAAATGACCCCCGAATTTTTTCAGATTTTTTTGACCATATTAACCAGTGCCTGTAAGGTGTTAAAGTTTTACATTGAGTTTAAATGGGGATTTTGCGATTCGAGAGACTTTAGAGCGTAACTTGTGATGCCTGAAATGTCAATAATTCAAATTTATATACAATTTCATGAATACATTTTTCAATTATATGATTATATATGTCTTAGGGGTCGCTGAATTAAACATCAAATTATACCATTGGAATACTAATTAATAGATTCAGAATAATGCTTTTAATTTTGAATTATTGACAGTTTTTTGACATCAAATTTGAAATCAGTGACCTATAAAATCACATCACGGATGGATTTTTTGAGAAAATTGTTTATTAGTTAAAATTAATAACAGTTTTTTGACAAGTGTAACTGTCAAAACTTGATTTTTGACATTTAATTTGAATTCAGCGACCCCCAAAACGTAAGAATACGAAATTTCAGAACAATCCATTCGAGGCATCAAAAGTTACGCTCTAAATTCTCTCGAATCGTAAAATCCCCATTTAAACTCAATGTTAAACTTTAACATCTTACAGGCATGGGTTAATATGGTCAAAAAAATGTGAAAAAATTCAGGGGTCATTTTTTCATCATTTTCAACAAAATTCCGGGTGGAGGTGTGAGAAATTTAAACTTTTTCAAAATAAGGGCCACCCTAGTCGTCAGCACATAGTTTAGAAGTCATATTTGATTTTCCTACACTTTATGTAATATACATTTTTGTGGAATATAAAAGTTAAACATGTGTTCTGTTTTTATTTATTTTCCTTGTTTGAAAAATTTAATGCTTTTTCAAAGAGTGTACCGCAGTTAAAATCGGGGCAATGTCGATTTGAAATGTGGAATATATGTGAACTTTTGACATATTTAAAAAAAAAAAAATGTATTAAATAGGTATATAACGAACTATAGATTAACATTTAAGAGAAAGGACCCCGCACATTTCTTATGTAAATTGGCCCCCGGTTAAATTGGTTGAAAGTGTTACCTGTGATAGATACTGAGCTCCTGAACAAATGTCTCCATAGACTCGAAGCTAAGCTTGAAGAATCGAATATTTTGGAAAAAACGCATCTCAAAGTCAATCGTTTTCCCAACTGTCTCAAACCTGTGAAGTACTATGTTTTCAAATGGTTTTTTTTTTGTTTTTTTAATCTACTGCTCACATACTTCCTATATGATATTTTACGAAAAAAAGGGATTTGTGAACAAAAAATATTGGAATAACAATTGAAAATGAATATTTTATTTAGACTGATATTAGTGATTTTTTTATATATAAACAATAATGCTTCTGCTTGCTTTATGTGGATTTTTGGTTCTCCTATATTCACAACTTCTAGGGTTGAGGAACGCGAACATATTGTGGAAACTTGTAATAAATGAATAAAACAAACTTATTTTTGAAATATTGTCTATATATATATACAACTACCAATTAAAAATATATACAACTTTCGGCTTTATACCATCGTCAGGTCTAGTTATGATGTTCATAACTAGACCTGACGATGGTATAAAGCCGAAAGTTGTATATATTTTTAATTGGTAGTTGTATATATATATATATCTTTAGTGGAATAGACAATATTTCAAAAATAAGTTTGTTTTATTCATTTATTACAAGTTTCCACAATATGTTCGCGTTCCTCAACTTAGAAGTTGTGAATATAGGAGAACCAAAAATCCACATAAAGCAAGCAGAAGCATTATTGTTTATATATAAAAAAATCACTAATATCAGTCTAAATAAAATATTCATTTTCAATTGTTATTCCAATATTTTTTGTTCACAAATCCCTTTTTTTCGTAAAATATCATATAGGAAGTATGTGAGCAGTAGATTAAAAAAACAAAAAAAAAACCATTTGCAGAAAAATGAAATTCCTTTGAAAACATAGTACTTCACAGGTTTGAGACAGTTGGGAAAACGATTGACTTTGAGATGCGTTTTTTCCAAAATATTCGATTCTTCAAGCTTCGAGTCTATGGAGACATTTGTTCAGGAGCTCAATATCTATCATAGGTAACACTTCCAACCAATTTAACCGGGGGCCAATTTACATAAGAAATGTGCGGGGTCCTTTTCTTAGAAAACAAATTTGTGAGAAAAATTAAGTTATACAATGTACCATTAAAATATGTATGTACACCTTTCCGAAAATTATACATGTTCTTCCTGAAAAATGCTATGTACAGCTTTATACATGCATGGTACAGCATCAAACTCAATATACTCTTTGTAAATAAATTAACACATTGTTCACAATAATACATATAACACAAATACACAATCTCTTCTACTTATAAGAAATTTCGTTAAAAAAACACAAAAAAAACCGTTAATATAGATATAACAATACCCTGGGAATATTTTGAGCGAGAAACATTTAACAATAAATTAAGTTTAATTTTTTTAAACAATTGTCAATAAACTTCCATTAATAATGGCTAATAGAACATTAATAAATAGAAAAGTTACTAGAAAAAAAATATCTATTTAATATTTACAAAGTTGAAGTAAACGTTGAAATATACTCAACACAAGAAGTATACGATTAATCATAATAATACTGTTTTCATATCACCAATAACTCACTCTTTTTGAAAATACATTAACGAATAATACAAGAACCATTTTATTTTTTAATTAGTACAGTTTGTTATTGTGACTCATGCCCGGGCTTTAACTAGAGTGCTTTTTCGTCGCTCTGATGGATATGAGTCCGATTCTACGGTGAGAGTCCTAAATATTGCCAATCCAGGATAATTCCTTGTTTAACGAGTATCTGACATTGTACAGGCTCCTATTCCCATCCAAAGGACGGCGTGCTCATGGTTTGACACCATTCTTTGAGACGATTTCGAGCCTGTGTGGTGTCAGGTACACGTTAAAAACTCTTATCCTAGATAATAAAACCTGAGTAGGCAGAAGGATTTAGAACTCTCCAGAGTAGAGTCGAGCTCATGTACATCAGAGCGACTAGAGAGCGCTCCGGTAGGATCTTGTAGTTAAGACCCGGGCATGATTCACAATAATTAATATAATTAGAATTGACAAGAAAACAAAATTATCTATAACATTTACAAGAAAATTCAAAGTTGATGTTTCAACTCAAAAATAATACACTAAATCATCAAAAATACTTCAATAGTCATCAACAATTAAGTTTGAGGTAATCAAAAGTTATCCAATTAGTCATTGAGAAATCAACAATTTTATCAGAGATTTCGGCAACTGTATAATATATTTTTTGTTTCGTTTTTTGCTACCTCAAGTTTTAAATGATTTTTTTTAAATGAAATAAATGAGAGGCGTCATAGGAAAGGGTAGGTTACCATATATAAGTTTTTGAGACTTTTTACTATTTTCAAATAGAGGAATTATAGCTGATTGAAAGAAGAAAAAAAAAAAAAAATAAAATAGATCTCCAACTATAAAATTCATTGATATTAGAATTGAAGTACTCAAGCACTTCAACAGACAATTTAGACGACTGAAATCAATGACCGGATGACGATCCACATTATCACTAGAGAACAAACTTCACATATATAACACCATACTAAAACCAAAGATTAGCAAATAAATTGTAAATACTGATGATGGGCACTCATCGACGACTATATTTGATAAATTGTAAAAATGAAAATATAAATGGGAGAATAATATAGCTGTGAAAAATATATTATTACAGCAATACTTCTCCCATTTTGTTTTGATTTAAAAAAACAAAAACAAAAAAAAAAAAAAAAAATACAAACGTTTTGGGAACCATTCTCATCATCAGTGTCTATAATAGTGTTCTTTAGGTTAACTATTCTTTCTGTCAATCAGAATCTTCCTTCTATGGAACATATTTATTGAGTCGAATTCTATATTTAAACACCGAATTGATTATATAACAATTCCACTATAACAAATAATCAATTTTGACTAGATATTTAAATATAGAAGGTTGACTCAATAAATATGTTCTATAAAATAAAGATTCTGATTGACAGAAGGAATAGTCAACATAAAGAACACAAGTATTATAGACACTGATGATGGGAGTGCTTCCCAAAACGTTTTAATTGCTACTTTCTGAGAAGCCAAAAAATAAATGGAAAAATTTATCCCGATATAAATGAATGTATCGATACAAAATTCAGATGCCACTATGTCAGTAAAATATTGAAATTTAGCCCAAATGGTCTGGAGGGAGAGTGAATCTAAACATGAAAATTCTATTTCTGTTAGGCAAGTCAGTAATTTCTTGAAAGTGAGATTTGTAGCGGACAAGTGCAATATGTGTCTCTTTGAAGTGTTTGGAGGTAACATGTGTGATATAAGGAATATTATATGTTAGAGGAAGGATATACTTGATTTGATACTAGTATATATAATATGTTGTATACAATTATATATAAAAATAATATTTTTCTCAATCACACTATGAAAGAACAGGCGTCCATCGTATATCTCTTGAGTGACAACAACTGACATACCATAACAACTATGTACTATAACAACAACGTAAAATGTAACTTGAACACATAAGAATATTTTCCAAGGAAACTCTAAAAATCTAGAATTGTGATATTTTTCTTGTTTCTCGGCTGTTCTGTAAATTAAGTTCCTTTCCATATGACGCCTCACAATTAAATAAAACGGAAGTTTATTGACAGGGAACATTAAATATTTTACTCAATACTTCAAATAACTTATTAAATATATAATAAATAAATAACTATATACATATTCACATTCATAAAATTCATAGAGTGGTTTTAGTAACGTAGGTAGAATTGGACGAAGATGGATCGATGCTGGGTCTGGTTTTGTGTCTTTGATAGGTGGACACTTTGGGAGTGGTCGGCCGACTCAGAAGATACTCCAAATCGTGAGATATCCTGTCCAGAACGTCCGCAGGAGATGTCTCTGAACTTGTTAACTCATCCGTTTTCGGAGGTTGTGGCTCTTCAGGACATATGTCTGCTCTTTCCGAAAGTTGCTCTGTAGGTGTCCAGATTTGGTACACCTCCTCTTGACTGGTCTCTGACTGTGGATCTCGTATCTCTATGGAGGGTACGATGTCTAGTGTGGCCAAAGGGGAACATTCTTCTGTGACCATGGGGGGTTTGTACTTTTTTGGACTGTTTGGGTATACTTCTAAGTCGACATTGCTCACCTGTTTTTCATCTGAAAAAGAAGAAATAATACTTTAATAAGTACAAAACAAGATAGATGTACTTATATGAAGAAGAAAGTCCTTAAAAGTACGTGAGGATGTTGTCAGATGGCACATTAAAATCACCAATCCACAAAATTTTACTATCCCGAAAATATTGAACAGAATCTGGCAAAGAGTATCTGCTGATCTGAAGGGTAAAGGTTCATTCGAGCCATTCACCTAATTTTTTTTTTTTTTATTTCTATAACAGTTAAATTTGGTCAATTTGGCTTAGAAAGTTCTGGATACACATATAAAATTTCGTGATACATTAATTCTATCGTGAATTATCGTGTTCATAGACAGATGTAAATTTTTTTTGTTTAATTTTTGGAATCGAAAGGTCAAAAAACATGAAATTTTGTTGAAAACTCGACATCTTTCTGACTGATTACAGTATTTCCCTGTACTTCTTATAGCTGGAGATGTAACAACATATTTTCGATTTAACTCTCGTTAATTCTTTTCAAATTGGTTACTAGACAGCCTATAATAAAAGTTAAGCCATCTTTAAAAACACAGTTTGCGTTAACCCGTTTCAGCATGATAACCAGACAAACGGACAGAATGAGGGACAGTAAGTAAGAAGCTCTGGTATGTACTGACACAGAGGAGGATCTCCGTTGAAAGTGACCATCTTAGGTTTGTTTGGCTGTTGTTTGTTGGCCAGCTCTGTCATCATGATCGACTGAGGGACTCCCTTCAGACATGGCGGCCCTGATTCACTCTCCACTTCACCTTCCTGTTTGGTGAAAACTGCAACACATATATAAATATATATATTTTACCGCTAAAGGGTATAATCTCTTCTATAACAATATATATATATATATTGGGGGAGTCCGAAATTTTGCCTACCCAGGCTTAGTTGCCTAGGGTAGGGGGTCTGTTACAAGTAACTGATATAGTACAGGGACCATCGCATAACGTCCCATCCGAAGGACAGCATGGGCAAGGTTTTTTCATCTCCCAAATAGAAAACCTAAGGGCCTTTGTTTTTTTCTTTAATTCATACTATATTGATGTGATTAATCATTTCCTTTCATTTATCGATGATGTTTTTTTTGACGAATTAATCATATCCTATAATATATGAATAAGGGTGTTAAACAGGGACGTAATAAATGAAAACATCCCATTTAAAAATATATCTAGTGTATTCCAAAACGAAATGTGAAATACATTAACTGCCAGTTTCGGTGTTTACACCGCTGCGATTTGTGCCCTACTTCTCAAAAATACAAATTTCAAGTAAATCCTTCACAAGGACTTAAATTGACAAGTCTTATAACTTGTTCAAGAGGGTGGGCTCTATTTACATTATAACTGAAGGAACAGAACTACCTAAAGGTAATTTGGAAAGCTATCTGGGTTCTGATAAACAAATGTTATTTGTTACATCTGAATTTAAATTGATATATAAATATATTTATTTATTATAAGTGAAAAGGAAGTTTCATTATAAAATGAACTTGAAACTTTAAGACATTTTTACTTAGACTTTTAGTATAAGTATTGTAACCGGCCTAAACGGCCTGGAAAGACATCACTTAAAGTATACATATATAAGTTTACAGTTGATCTAGTTATAGGTTAGGTTTTATGACTCATGCCCGGGCTTTAACTACGAGGTCATATCGCCTACTACCAGAGCGCTCTTTCGTCACTCTGGTGAACATGAGCCCGACTCTACTGTGGGAGTCCTAAATTTTGCCTACCCTAAATTTTTATTAACCTAGGGTAGGGGTCTTTAACGAGTACCTGACACATCGGGACCATCGCTAAACGTCCCATCCGAAGGACGACGTGCTTAAGTTTATTTTACCTCCCAGATAAGATGAACTAAGGGCTTCGGTCGGGTTATTGATCTAGTTACATACAAAGCAAATAGGCATGAGTCGAAACAAACGACTATAGGCCATTGAGCTTTCTATAAATTTATTGTCTAAACCGGAGAATACTGTTTTGCAATCTGATAGAAACTTTAATTGGTCCGCAAATGCTTCTTTAAAAATTCGCCAGTGAAACGCCGGGGTTGTACTTCCCCAGATTGAACACTACCTCAAAACCAAAATTGACCGTTTGTGCTAAAAATTAATAAATGTCTTACATATGGGACTTTTGAATCCTCTTATTAATTTTTGTATCGATACATTCATTACAATTATTAAAGTTTTTGAGCCGAGCCTCCTCTTATCCAACCCTTCGGTTGATTTCGCGGAAAATTAATCAGTGTGTTGCTTATGGAATTTTTGAATTTAAATATAAAATTTTTTGTTGACACATTCATTACATCGACAGTTATTAGAGTTTTTGTGTTAAACTTTCCCTTTGAATTCCTGGCCCCCCCTCCAACACCCTCCGTCAAGACTAGAAAACTCTGACCGACTAAACTATTTACATTATTTGTTATACCTTATTAGGTATTATTATGTTTATAATAATATATAATAACCCCTTTTCCTAGATACTCAAAGTGGGTAGGCAAAATTTAGGACAGAGTAGAATCGAACTGATGTCACCAAGAACAATTAAGTAATAAAGGAAGCCAGTTATAGATAAAATAGAGACAATTTAGGTATCTGGAAGGTTCAGGCGAAGAAAGTGTCAGGTCATAAATTTTTGAGGAGACGGTTTATGAAATATATAAACTAACCGTTGAAAAATATAACTTTTCCATAAAAAAAAAAAAAAAAAAAAAAAAACTCCCTTCTTTAATAAAAATTAATGTTGACGTTAAAGCGAAATTTTATTAATTCCATAAAAAATTCTATAAAATAAGATTTCTCCTTAAAAATGTTTCAAATATGACACGTTCTTCCAGATTATCTGTTTTATATCCAGACTCTTGACACGACAAAACTGCACATTATATAAACAAAATGTTTACTTTGCAGTAAATACAGTAAAAATATATTGCATATGATTTATATGTTAATATATATTATATAAATAATTTTATTCCCTTCCATATCACATGATATGAGTCATCCAACCTCTGTTATATTATTAAACAATACAAATAATAAATAATGTTAGTTATTGTGACTCATGCCCGGGCTTTAACTACGAGGTCATATCGCCTACTACCAGAGAACACTTTCGTCGCTCTGGTGGACATGAGCCCGTCTCTACTGAGGGAGTCCTAAGTCGCTTTGGGGAAGTACCTTTTCCCAACCTTGGTTTATTAATCTAGATTAGGGACCTTTAGTATCTGACTTGGCACAGGCTCAGGACCATCGCTTAACGCCCCAACCGAAGGACGGCGTGCTCAAGGTTTTTTCACCTTTCAGATAAAAAATCTAAGGGCCTCGGCCGGGTTTTGATCATGCTATCTTGAGTCTAGCACGCTACTTCTGAGCGCCCCTAATAATAATAAATAAAGCATAAAAGTACTTACAATTAAATAAATTATAGTCGGAGTCCGAACTGTATTCCTGTTCCTTTTCAGGGTTTAATTTCAATTGTTTAATTAATTTGACATTAAATGTTGTCTCACAGTGAACAATGTAACATAAAAATGTAAAAAATCCCTGAAAATTAAAAAAGCAAGCGTTAGTTATCATAGTTATTGTTAATGATTATAATTATTAATGATTTTGTAATCAGTATGAAAAAAAGTCGTCGGTGAATCACCGGCTATGTACTTCCCCAGCACGAATTAACCAATTACGTTTTCACTCTCCCTTCAATGCAGAACCGTTTGAACTAAAACTCAATATTTGACTTATATAGTGGCTTCTGAATCCTCATACTAAATTTTGAGTTGATATATTTATTACATCGGCAGATATTATGGTATTTGAGTCAAGCTTCCCACTAATTCCCCCTTTCCTTAGGTCGATTTGCCTGAAAAGTCGTTCTTATATAGTTTTAAATATACATATGAAGTTTGGTGTCAATACATTCATTACAACGGCAGTTATTAGTATTTTTTGTTTTAAGCTTCCCACTAATCTCCATTCCCTTTGATCGATCTGACTGAAAATCAATATGTGTCGAATTTAGAGGACTTTTGGAAACATATATAAAGTTTCGTTTCGATACATTCATTCTGTTCGGAGTTATCGTGTTCACAGACACACACACAGTCAGACAGACATCCTCTGGTCCATAGGCGAGGATTTTTTTTAAAAAATGTAACTGAAAATTTAGAAGTAAGATATATACTTACAAATAAAGCTGATAATGTACTGAATATATAAATATTAATTTTGTTGGGGGAGTTTACATATAGAATAGAAGAGACAGCCACACTTATGATCGATGTGAACAGAACTATGGTCCTCTTCAACAGTCCAATCCTGGAACACATAAGAATACACATAAAATATTATTAAAATTATACTTTTATATTGATTTTATTTTATCTTTATTATTATACTTTATGTTTATTATTTTTTATTTATTTATTATTTTTTTTATAATATTTTTTTTTACCTATTATTTTGTATATGTACCTATATAATTATAATATAGTTATAGTTGATTTTTTCTGGCATTTAGAGGATTTCTGTTAGGCTATGCCATGTTAAGAGATAAATACTTGGCTAGTTATTTGAGAGATGTTCCGCTAGATGTCTCTCAACGACAAACACATCTCCACAACTTCCTAATAGTTTCATGATATTTATTTCTTTGTTCTGCCAAGAAAAGACTAATGTTTATCTATTTACGGTTTTATTTCATTTAACTGTTTTTATTAATATAAGTATTGTATTTTTTTTTTTTTTTTGGTTAGATTATTATATTATTTTTTAGTATGAAGAAATCACTCCTATTGTTTTGTTAATAAATGTTATCTATCTGCTTTGTTTTATTTTAGTTAAGCCCTTATTATTTAGAAATTGTATTAATGATTATTTATAGAACTCATTGCTGTAAGATAATTCTTTATATCAATAAAGTTACCCATTGAATCAATATTTTTTCAACTCTTATTTTGTGTGTATTCAATTCATGTTAATTTATATTTTATTTTCATTACAAATATATAAGAATAATGTCTCTATCCCAAATGAAAGCCAACTGATAGTCTGTAGTGAGTCCCTGTTGGCTCTATTGGCCATGGGGAATCTGTATTCAGAACATCTCCTTGTCCAAAACATACTGATGGCCCTATGGCCAATAAGAAGAAACCAGACTTCAGTTACTTTCCTCTGGATCCCAGGTCATTGTGGCATTGCAGGTAATGAGTCAGCAGATAAGAATGCCAGGCGCGCCATACTAGAAGGACTACCCACATCCGAGGTCCCTGTAACTTCGTTGCCTACATCAAGGAAAGAGTCTGGATCAAATAGCAGATTCGGTGGCTCGGTATGACCGATAATAAGCTAAGGACCATCAAAGGTCCAATCGAGTTTGGAAGACTTCAACAATAAGAGAAAAAAGGAAAGAAGAAGTAATTTTAATTCGGTTACGTATAGGGCAGACGAGGCTGACCCATGGATATCTGATGGCTCAGGAACCCCCTCTCTGTCAGTTCTGCGGGGTGGGACTGTCTGTCAGACACATTCTATCTGAATGCATGGCATATAGTCCCCAGCGTGAAAATTGCGACCTTGCGGTGGATATTTCCAACTATTTCATTTCTTGCAATTCACAAACCTCTTATCTAAATTATAAAACAAAATTGTCTTCATCACGTAGCCTTTCTATTCCTTATATAGCAATCTCGACCTTTATTATTATTAATCTGCGCCTATCCAAATTAGCCCGCTAGGATCCCCAGAGACCTGCATCCATGACCCTCGTGGTCGAAATGCCTTAAAGAAAAAAACATAAAATAAACTAGGTGTGCAATACATTCCGCTGTTTGTCTGAGCTGAGTCAGGCATATCTGTATAAAAAACTCAGTTAATGTTTTAATAATTATCAGTAACTTCTCACCTTATGTATGTTGAAGAATATTTTTATCGAAAAAAAGTAGAAGTTTGTACGTTAGAAACACTGAAAAAAACGGCTCAAAAAAAGTGGTGTCCGATGGTAAACAGAAAAGGGCTTCGCCCGGATTTTTACATTTGAAATCGAAAAAATCTACCTTACGCGAGAATTTTGTCTCTATTGATTTCAATGGGGATTTCGTTTTTCGGTGATTATTCCTTCGTGGTATGTTCGATTTCAGATTTTTTTAGTAGTAAACCATCGTCACCGTGTCCACTACCATCGTGGCAAATTTCAATGTGATCGGTAAAGTGGTTTAGGAGGTGTACGAGTACAACGAAATACATGAGTCGCCTAAGAAAGAGCTTCGTAAACTGAGAGATACAAAGCTGTATTAAAAAATTGTTAATTTCATTTGTTATTATAATATAAATAAATTCTACTTACCTTCTGTTTATAATCCGATTTGACTTTGAGTCTTTCATACACCGAAGGTATCTGAGTCTGCGGAAAAGATTGAAGAAGAGGAACAAGAAGAGTGTAACAATTAGAGCTCCGGAGACAACACTGATGTAGAAGACAGGCGAGGGGGCGGGGGCCCACCAGGAGAGAAGGGGCAGTGCGGTGAGGCTCTGGGCAACCAGGCTGATGAGCCATATCAGAACACTCACTCCTCAAATTAAAAAAAAAAAAAAATAAATAAAAAGTAGATCTATGGGTTAAATGAAATGAAAAATAATCTTTATTCTGGGAGATAAGTCCCCTAAGAATAATAACATAAGAAATAAACAAAAGAATACACGTATCAGGCAATTGAGAGAGAATAAAGAAAAAAGAAAAGAGATCTCTAGTTATTAACTAAAGAAACAATAAATGTTAATGGCAGGCAATAATAATTATAATTATTAAAACAATAAAAATAAACTAAAAAAAAAATAAAAATAAGAACAAACGAAATAAGAATAATAATAATATTGATGAGTAATTATAAAGAGAAATAGAGGTCCGAAAGAAAATATATCGATGCGTTCCAGGCCAAAGGCCCTATCCCTCAATTTTGGAGATTTTCATGTTTTGGCCCTATCCCACACTATTGACTATCCCGCACATTTCTGTTAACTCCATTTTGTAATAACTTTTAACAAAATTTATAAATCTTCAAATTCGTATCAATATATACGATTTTTAGAGACCTATTTATTTTCATTTGATGTAGGTATTTCCAGTGGAGTGAGAGACTTAAAGGAAGAAGAGAACTATCCCATAGGAATTAGAGGTTTGCAGAGTTAATGGAAAAGGTAGGGACTTAAATGAAAGGAGAGTAGGAGCATGGCGAATCTGGAGAGGGAGAGAATTGCAGAGGGAGTGAGCCTGGATAAGGAAGGAGTTGTGGTAGGTTGTTGTCCTGTGGGAAGGAAGGTAAAGATCAGAGGGACGGGATCTGGTGACTTTCTGGTGGATATGGGATTTAAATTGGAGTATTTGGAAGATGTAGGAGGGCTTTTGGGAAGATATGGTTTGATAAAGAAAGAAGCCCAGGAGTTATTGTCGACGAGAGGATGTAATTAGAAATTGTATATACTCGTTAAAGACCCCTACCCTAAGTGAATAAAAATTTAGGATAGGCAAAATTTAGGACTACCATAGTAGAGTCTGGTGCTTCAGAGTGACGAAAGAACGCTCTGGTAGTAGGCGATATGACCTTGTAGTTAAAGCTCGGGCATGAGTCATAATAACTAACAAACGAACGGTATTACAGCTCGGGTTTTGTGGGATAAAACGGTATATTGTTTTGATCCATTTGAAGGATGGGACGCGAGAACGTCCCGAAATGTCATGAAAAAGGCACTTCCGGAAAAGTTATCAAAAAATCTTAATTTTAATTAAATTAAAATCAATTATCTACTGTATTTAGAGGGCGAAGGTACCTCAGTGGTATGCGTGCTTGCCTTCTGAGTTCAAGAACGTGGGTTCGAAATCCGACCGAGGCCCTTAGTTTATTTTATCTGGGAGGTAAAATAAACTTAAGCACGCCGTCCTTCGGATGGGATGTTAAGCGATGGTCCCGAGCCTGTTCGATGTCAGGTACTCGTAGTAGAGTCGGCTCATGTCCAGCAGAGTGACGAAAGAGCGCTCTGGTAGTAGGCGATATGACCTCGTAGTTAAAGCCCAGGCATGAGTCATAAAACCTAAACCTAACCTCTACTGTATTTATTATATATTTTATCTATTGTATAAAATTATTTTTTTCGTACTCATATTTTCAAGTATTTGTTTATTTATTCATTTCATTTTATTTTTTAATAAATAGTATTGTTAATTCTAATCCATGAGAGTCAGACTTTAAGATATTTAATATAATAATACCTATCTTAATATAAATATTCTTATGACTTATTCTACCTATTACCATGTTATGGTTTAATGGAAATAAAAATTATTATTATTATTATTTAAATGAGAGACCTTGTATATTAATCCATGTTATTCCTAATTCGAATAGGAGTAAAAAAATATTAGTCCGGAATTTCATGAGAATTTTTTGTTATTGTCGAATAGATTAAAGATTCAGCAGTATTTACTGCTATTATTTAAAATAAACTTATGTATAATGTTTCGTTCATAAAGGATTGGAACAAAACTAGAATATGCAAGTTATTGAAATCTAAAGGTAACTTACCAGTAGTGATACCGAAGACAGTATATTTTATACTTTTGACGTTAGGTGTGAAAACCACTTCTGTATAGACCACTAACAGTTTTCCTAAATGTGAACATATTGCCAGCAAGAAGAGAATCTGGATCACCAAGCTGAACGGAGAGTACAGACTCTGAAATAATATCAAAGAAAAAAAAAATTAATATAGGTATTGGTATTAAGCTTAAAAGTAATCATAATAAATATATATATATATATATATATATATATATATATATATATATATATATATATATATATATATATATATATATTGATACCAACTCTCTTCCCGTGACATTCTCGCACGAGCCTAGAACAACTATAAAAACTTCTCCAATTTAACATGATTGGCCCGTGATGGTAGTTCACCTTTAAGCTACTAGGTGGAACTACCATCACGCCACAGTCTCCAAACCTTTTAGGCCCGTGGCGAGCGCGGGTGCGGTCCGGGGCTGTTGAGCGGTTGGGAATCCGTGCTAGAGGGCCCCTAGGCTCAGCTGACGCCTGACCCTACCCCTGATCGGCTCCCGCTCCCTCAGCAGCCCTGGGTTAAGGGGCCGCTAGTTGGAACTTTTGATACCATTGGTCCAACTAGTGTGCCCTGCCCAGCTCGCTCTGGGTTCGACATATATTGAAGAAAAAGAAGCAGAAGCAGAATACAGAGGACAACGCCAGTGGAAGTAAAGCCGAGGGATTCACCTCAACATTCCCCCCACGCCTTCCGGGGTATTTTTGGGTGGCCGGCTCTGCTGGCCAGTTCATCACTCTACCCTTCTACATCAATATATATTTATGGAAGGCTAAAAGTGACATACCACTGGAGCTATAAGCTCGAAATTTGACATGGACTTACTTCTCAGATGGTTAAAAATTATAGCAGTTAATATTAACATTATTTATTTGAAAGAAGTGTGTTATATTTTGTATTTTAGTTTCAGGAATGTTTCCAGTACAAACTAATCGCTACATACGCAGGCGACTCTCAGACCCAACCCAACCAACACACCCTTACAAGAACATTTACACCAGACTGGGCCAACAAATGGAGAATAAAAATTAATAGAGACAAATCTCAGCAAACCACATTCACTCTCAGACACAACACTTGTCCACCAGTTTACATTAACAACCAGCCCATTCCTGCATCCGACACTGTCCGATATCTAGGACTTCATTTAAACAGATGTTTACCTTGGGCAACATCAGAATGAAACGCACATACCTCAAAAGTTGCTTAAAAACAGACTTCACATATACAACACTATGCAAAAACCCATCAGGACTTCGGCATCGAGATATGGAGATCAGCCAAAAAATCTAACATACAACGTCTTCAGTCAATACAATCCATTATACTACGCCAAATAACCGATTTTACGTTTCCAACCTCACATTGCATAATGACCTCAACAACCCATTTGTATCCATTTTCACGAAAAACTCCATCGTCACGCCAATCCACTTATTCTGCAATTATCCACAAACACTCTCCCCACAAATCTGCCACGACGCCTCAAGTGGGCACGGCAGAGGGACTTTATTTTCATATAAATTCACTTTTTCATATAAATTCACTATAATTTTACTGTAATAATATTTAATTTATCAAATTGTGAGCACAGCTCACTAAGAGCTCTATGGGAAAGTTGCGTTCTTACCTTGTGAGGAGGTGCCTTGGACAGATAGATAAAGATAGCCATGAGTGCTGAGGCGGAGAGGCAGGACTGGATCTTGAGTAACTGTATGGAGGTTCTGTGAGACCACCATCGGACGATGAGGAGTACAGCAGAGAGGGCCAGCTCTATAAGACAGCAACCGCAGCCCAGGGCTAGCACTGACGAGGCATCGCCTGGCGCCAGCCAATCTCCCTTCTCCTGGAGGCAAACATATCAAATTATATACACTATACTGTACGAGCACTATGAAGAAACCAGAGGATACTCTTTTGCGATCTTATAAAAAATTAAATTGGTCTGCAAATGCTTCTTTAAAAAATATTAAATTAAAAATTTTAAAAACCCCAATACAAAAAAATAAACCTTTAAAAAGGAATAAATTGTCCCCATGAGAAAATCCAGATAAGAAATCAGCCTTAGCAGAGTTACAAAAATTGAGGAACTTATAGTACACAGTTTGAGTTTACAGGAAACAGAAGACCATTTATTATGTCGCAGTCGCGTATTGTCTCACAGCCGCGTGCGCCGCAGTCACAGTGGCATGTCTGAATATATCTTGACGATAAGGAAATGACTGCCCAATGTACAGCCGGGCCCAGCTTAACAGTTTGGGGGCGGGACGAGAACGACGAAACGTCACAACCCCTGCAAAAATCCTGATTTTTATTTACTTAAATAATGAAAATAAAAAGCCTTACACAGAACGAAGAAGTCGCCGGGGAATCATCTGCAATGAACTTGCGACAGTTGACTTGCCGAAATCACAGAAATTTGACAAATTATGTCTTCATTGTGTTTTGACTTTAAAAAATCAATTTCATGTTGATACATTCATTACACTGGCAGTTACTAGAGTTTTTGAGTTGAATATCCCTCTGTTCCGTCCCTTCCCAAAAAATTAATAAGTGTTGTGTCGGTACATTTTGAGTTAAGCCTCTTCCCTAATCCCCCCTTCCCTTTGGCCGATTTGACTGAAAGTCGATACGTGTACACATACATAATATTATGCATATTCTCAATCTATAATCAATTATGGTTTAATACATCGTGTTTTAAATAATAGTCAATTAAAAAAATTTAAGAAATGCTCAAAAACAGCTGACATCACAGATAAATAAGTCGAAACGATTAATTTCGTAACAATATTCAAATAAAATATATAATGTGAACCTACAGCAGCCGAGTGTCGAGTGATGAGAACCGTGATGACGCCAGGACTATGACAAAGACACCTGGTGACTGTACTCTGTTGACCGGGGTAGCGCTTCACTCCCAGGAGGGAGCAGTCACCGAAGGACCAGGCCCGAGAAGAAAGGGACGGTGCAAAGCCACAGGTAAGGTTCCAGTCCTCAAGAGATGAGCTGACCATCTCAGAAGAGGCAGGACTGCTACTGGTCAGTTCAAGTTCCAGTCGCATCTTCAGTCTACCAATACTGGACAGGCTCAGTACAGTCGACTGGATCTCAAACGTTATCTCACTCCCATCCCTGCAAAAAAAAAAAAACATTTATTTATTAATAATTCTCGTATAATAAATAATTAATTACGTTATGCTCTCCTCCAAAGCCAATCGACCATTTGGGCTAAAACTCAATATTTACTTCATAGTGGCTTCTGAATTCTCATACTAAATTTTGGGTCGATACATTCATTACATCGGCAGTTATTAGAGTTTTTAAGATTAGCCCCCCTCCGCTTCAACTGATTCCGCTGAAAATCAATAGGTGTCGTTCTTATGGGGTTCTGGAAATACGTATAAAATTTCGTGTTGATACATTCACTTTTCATGTTCACATACAGAACTTTTTTGACGTGAAAACGTCTATTCGCTAGTTAAGCACAGTGATAGCCGGTCAAACTTTCTTGTGTTACAAAATACCGTCAGATTTCAATCGGTAATAACTACGAGACTAAAAATGCGATAACAACGGTTGAGATCACAATGAATAGAGCATGTCTGTACGTGTTTGTTTTGCCTGTGACGTTATCGGGCTAGTGTGGGCGCCGGCGGATGATTGTTGCGAATTAGCGTTGTGTAAAATTAGAAATTAGTGTTTAGATAGGACGTTGTTTCGGGTGTCAATGTAAAGAGCTTGAGGAGCACTACTAGGACTCAAAGTGAAACAATAAAAATATTCGCAGAAATATATGTAAAAATCGGTATTAAATTGAAAATTGCAAAAAAATTTAATATGTCGTCTCATATGAATCGTAAATATGCGCGGAATTTTAGAAAACCCAAATCAGACGAAAGCTCGCATCAAAAGGAATTTTAAAAAAACCTAAAAAGTCTAGTGCTGAGCAAATGCAAGAGCTACGGCAGCATCGAAAAGAAAATGAAAAAACGTTTTCACGGAAAATCTACGCGTGGACCTTGACTACGCCTTAATGTTTTTTTTTATTAATTTTTGGTATCAGGAGGTCGGAAAACATAAAATTCCGTTGAAACGAATTTCTGACCGATTGGATAACTTCCCTAATACCTCGTATATTTGTGGAAGTAAAACAAATATAATAATATCAACCAGTAATGTCATGAATCGTAAACGTAAGTTTTCGTGAATCTAAATTTATATATCAAAATAGTGGTTGCAGGAGGGAGAAAAGGAAAATTAACTACACCCACCATATTAAAGGTATTAAAACCAATAGAAATCTGAATTTGTGAACCATTTAGTGATGGTCCCGAGCCTGTATGATGACAGGTACTCATTAAGTCTTTAATGAGTCTCCCCTACTCTGAATGAATAAAGGGTAGGCAAAATTGAGGACTCCCACGGTAGAGTCAGGCTCATGTTCACCAGAGCGATCTGGTAGTAGGCGATATGATCTAGTAGTTAAAGACTGGGCATGAGTCATAATAACTAACTACAGTACAGTAGACTCTCCCTTATCCGGCGTTGCCGAAACCGACGTGACGTCGGATAACAGAAAACGCCGGATAACGGAAATCATCAATTAATGAGAAAAAATATATCAATTAAAGCATAAAAAAAGTTTTTTAGGTGAGCTAATGTATAAAACACGTATGTAATTTGTTTATGACATTTATTAAATTGACAAATATGTACATACTGTACATTGATTTATTTTATGTACGTACATATGTACATATATATTCGTCCAAGCATTAAAAAGATATTTTGAAATATGTCTTTAATTAAGTGAAGTAATAAAATATTTTATTAGCGTTCCCTTCATTATAAATACAATGTACATATGTATGTATAATAAAAATACATAAAAGATTCGTGAGTTACGGAATTATTATGTGCTCGTAAATACACGTGGCTCATATAATTGATAATCTAATAATTGAATGTTAATTTTAGTTTAACAAATTTGATATTATTTTGCGAGCGCCGGATAAGGGAGAGTCTACTGTATTTTTTAAATACCTATGAGTTCAGTAACATTTCCAAATCGCAGAAAAAATGTTATATAGAATAAAATATTAAGTATAATATGGTATTACCTGAGTATTTGAGAGGATCTTTTGGGCAAAAACTGAGATATATTTCTGTAATTGATAATGGTGATTATGCTATGTTGAATATTGTCGTCAGTCTCTCTCTGGGCAGCGACTTGTACCGCAATTTTGGCTGTATACCATGAAGGATAACTGAAAATTGTTAAACTTATATAAGAAATAAACATTTGTGAACAATAATCTATAATATAGATTCTATATAAACATTTATTAAAAAAAGTAGATATGAACATTGATATCGGCAAGGGAACTGATACCATCTGGTGATGGAATATAGCAACACAATTAGATGACGTTAAAGCAGGAACAACCAATAGGTCAATAGATTGTATTGGAAAGACAAGAAGGAGAAACATTAAGATGCCGTCAGGCTTGAAGAGCTTCCCTTAAGAACAAGAGTACCTATAGATCAAAAGTGGAAATGAATGTGAAAAAAGTACTCAGAGATCTGAGATTACAAAGTTCTACCTGTTCTGACGTATGGCTGTGAAACATGACTAGGATAACCCTGAAAGAGAGGAAGACAAGTGGATGAGTCGAAAACAACAAGAATATGAAAATCCTGATAAGAAAGATGAGCAAGAAGAAGTGGAAGTGGGGAGGCCACATGTTGAGATGGACAGACGGGAGGTAGACGAAAGCTATCCTGGAGGGGTAACAGAGGGACAGGAAGAGAAGCTAGATGGGACGAAGAGATGAGGCAGGTCTGCGGAGACGCCATCTGGAGGAGAGAAGGGAATGGAAGGGAAAGGATGAGTCAGCTCTACAGGGGAGTGTGGCTGAAGACCTCCAGAAGAACCAACAAAGGTGACGAATGAGCGCTCTGATTTCTAGCGCCTACTGACGACATGACGACTTAGTTAAAGCCCGGGCATATTCCACAATATCTACCTAGACCTCAGCTACGTGCCTCATCATGCCAATTCATAATATGCCAATGTGGAATTTTTCAAAAGAATTTGAACAGTAATAATTATTAAAAAGATAGTGAGCCTTAGCTGATTTTGTGAGATCTAATAATACTTTATAACTTTTGGGCTGTGAAAGGAGTTCCTGACAGAAAGAACCTAAGAACTATGGGGCTGTCATTTGAACAAACATCTGCACAATATGGGCAACGCTGAATCCCTCTGTGTAGGGAATGTGGCGAGGAAAACGAGACTCGGGTTCATATTCTAAATCAGTGTAAAACTGTAGAAAGCATAAGGTTTTACTGCTTCGGATCTACCTTCACAGAACCGAGTCAGGCTATAAGCCGTCCTTCGGATGGGACGCTAAGTGATGGCCCCGAGCCTGTCCAATGTCAGGTACTCAAGACTCCTACCCTACGTGAATAAAGTTTTAGGGTAGGCAGAATTTGGGACTCCCACAGTATAGTCGGGCGGTTCACCAGAATGACGAAAGATCGCTCTGGTAGTAGGCGATATGACCATATAGTTAAAGCTCGGGCATGAGTAACTAACAAACTCGGCAGTTATTAGGGATCGAATGAAAATTCCGACCGATTGCATAAGTTCCCCTATACATCATATAGCTGGAAAAGTAACGGAGAAGAATAAAGCTGTGGAAAATGTATATTATAAAAATTCTTCACGTCTGATGTAAATATCTTGTAACTTTACTTTCACAAATAAAGTTTTTTTAAAATTTTCATGTATAGAATGTATAATTACATCACGTCAATACCACAAAAAATCTGATTCCAGGAGAAGAAAGTCTTATTTAAGTTTCGAAGAACTAACTATAAACTAACCTGGGAGTTGTGGAAAGAAGAGGAATATAGTAGCTGTACTGAGTGTGGGTGTCATCTTGAATCTTAATGGTGTCAATAACAAGTTCATCGTAGGAGAGGTGACCAATGGTACCGTTCTGATGTTGACTCCACAACAGGGACCAATGGTCCACAACCATTTGTACCTCTTGTACTTTCTGCAACAAAAAGTAAGGTGGTTACTGCAAACATAGCCTCCAGCTGATAAACACATCAATAAAGTGTCAGTAATAATAGTAATCTTTAGTTTCGTTAAACCATAAATAACATGGTAAAATAAATGATAAAATGTTGCCATAAAATAACTCTCAAATCCATATGGAACATCTTATACGCGGTAATGACAGTTCGATATGAATCCATAGAGTAAAAAATTAAAGGGGGGGGGGGGGGGGGGCTTGGAGGTTTAGGGGGGAGGCTTGGGGAGGAGGGGCTTGGCCTTATAAACATTTGTAGCTCAAACTCCAAGTCTCTAGCTGTAATAGAGGCCGAGATCTTTACACAGGCTCTGATGAAACCTGAATATCTTGGAAACGACATACCCGATTTCCACCAAACATGGCTAAGAACCATATCGAAAATATCAGCTTTTGAAACGAAAAAACCGCTTTGAAATCGGTTTAGCCGTCTTGGAGCTACGATGCCACAGACAGACGAAGGCTTCAAACTTATAACACCCCTCCTTTTGTGTCGGGGGTTAAAAATGGAATTATTACCATTTTAAATAAGCCCACTTTTGAAAAAATATAATTATGTTTTTTTTTTTTTTTTGAACCGGAAGTAACGCTAAATTATTTTACCTTCATCAATATATATAGGCAGGAAGAGAGACTAGCTGTCGGATCTAGCCTGTCTTCTCTGTTTGTAGATAGGAGAATATGCATGGAGAACATTAAGAAGGACATTTTAGAGAAAAATCCATTTAAAAATAATATTACATGATATTATTATATTGTATCGATGACATTTTGATACTTTTAAACGAAAAAGAAAGACAAATCAAACTATTTTTCCATGGATTGACGACAATCCTGGATTCTTCGGCTAGGAAGGATAGTGATTGGTCATCAGGCCATCGGTACCTCCAACTAGACTGACCTGATCATGAAGGAGCGCCTGATGACTGGCCAAGAGGCGACTCACACAGCCGTAGAAGACCTTTGTCGTATTGAGTAGTTCCTGCCAGGAGTTGGTTCGGTTGATCTGGTGCAACACCTGGGAAAGGAAGTCAACGACAGGTTCACAGTCTCCAGGGTAAAGCTGGCTCCGGACGCCCAGCCAGTCGTGGAGGGTGTCCAGGGTGGACCATAGCGAAGTCTTCTGGTAGCCTCGGGACAGCAGCCGCAACTAACCAACAATAATCAAGGGATTATTTTTATTAGTACTCGTTATTTTGAATATTTACATTCGGAATAAAATAGAATAAATTGTAACGTCCAAGAATATAGTCAAAGAAGAAAAAAAACTGAAGAAGAATTTCAGAAAACTACGAAAAAATTGATCTTAGCATCAACCAATGACAGCAAAGAAGACATCAGGAAGATGCACCCAAGGAGTTCAGCGCATTTTCAGTTACATTCCAAACTCTGAAAACTTGGTGAAAACCTTCGAAAAATAATGCTTTATATAAAACGTGCCTTTAAGTTTTCTTTTAATTTAAGAGAGATTTTTATTTGTCATAAATATTGTAAAATCTAATTTAGGTCCCGAAGTAAAGTAGTCTTAATTTTGGTCTGATTTTGGTCAAAATCTAATCAGATGACATCCAAAGGGAGTTGGAGCGCTCACAAAGTTCCTATGACATACATACCAAATACAATGACATACATACCACATACATTGTCATACATACCACATACAATGACATATATACCACATACAATGACATATATACCGATATCATCTTATGAAAAAATGATCAGGGGACTTTGAAATTACGTTGAAAATCTCGGATTTTTGCACGATTATACTTCTTTATACTAAAGCTATATCTAAGAAAGTATAATATACTAGCTATATATTATATAGCTTTAGTATAAAGATAATAGAGAGGTCCCCTGAACATTTTTTCATGAGATGATATCGGTATATATGTATGTCATTGTATGTGGTATGTATGTCATTGGAACTTTGTGATATAAGGAAGTAGAGGGCGCCGGTAGCTCAGTGGTATGCATGCTCGATTTCTGAGCTCAAGAACGTGGGTTCGAAACCCGACCGAGGCCCTTAGTTTATTTTATCTGGGAGGTAAAATAAACTTAAGCACGCCGTCCTTCGGATGGGACGTTAAGCGATGGTTCCAAGGTACTCGTTAAAGACCCCTGCCCTGCCCTAGGTGAATAAAAATTTAGGACTCCCACAGTAGAGTCGAGCTCATGTCTAACAGAGTGACAAAAGAGCGCTCTGGTGGTAGGCGATTTGACCTCGTAGTTAATGCCCGGACATGAGTCATAAAACCAAAACCCTTAACCTAAACCTATAAGAAAGAAAAAAAAAAGTTGTCGGTGCATCACCGACAATGTACTTCCCCAGAACGAAATAATCAATTAACTTTCCGCTCCCCCTCCAAAACTAGTCGACCGTTCGCTCTTATATTCAATAGTTGACTTACATAGAGGCTCCTAAATAGTCATACTGATTTTTATGTCGATACATTCATTACATCGGGAGTTAAGCCCCTAAGTTTTGAGTTGAGCCCCCATCCGACCCCCTTCCCTTCTGCCGATTTCGCTTAAAATTAATAGGTGTTGTCTTTATGAGGTTATGAATTTTAATATAAAATTTCATGTGGATTCATTCATTACATCGGCAGTATTTGGGATTTAACAACACACAGGCAGGCAGTTTTTTTTTTTTTTTTCATTTTTTCATTCATTGGATCAGGGAATCGGAAAACATACAATTCCGTTGAAAACTCGACATCGAATTCTTGACCAATTATATAACTTCTTCTATACTTCGTACAGGTGGAGAATTAAACAATTAAGAGAAAACTGAAGGCAACTTACAGAGCCCAAGGTTTCTAAACCCACCACTGAGAAGAGAAGCATACATATGAGTATATGCATTTCTAAACAGATGCATAATTAAGCTAGTGTTTCCTTTAGGTATTGTCCACGGTAGCAGAATAGAGAGACTGCAGCACCCTCTGGTTGTCACTCGTTAGACCTTATCGGGTGTTCTAATTAGAACATAAAAATAACCTCTCTCTCTAGCCACGTTTACTGTTATCCTACCTACCAACCGTCTAGACTACAAAATACAAAATAGAATAACACAAAACACTTATATTTATATTAATTGAAAAATTATATTGCACTTGCTGGTTCACCTGACGTTGCTCGGAAATAACTTCGATTGTTACGTTACAATCGAACGTAGCCAGGTTTTGTTTTGGGAGATACAAACGCCTAACCTAGATATCTGGGGGGCGTTAAATTACCCCTAGTCCTCACAACTCCTAACGTATAACATAAAAAAAAATCATCGGTTAATCACCGACTATGTACTTCCCTAGCAATAATTAATCAATTACATTTTTGCTCTCCCTCGAAAACCAATCGAACGTTTGAACTAAAACTCAATATTTGACTTATAGTCAGGGGGGCACGTGCCCCCTCCCCCTGGCCAGAGCAAAAACCAAGATAACAAAAATTGTGTTTTGCTTAAATGTACATGTAAAAAACAAGTCATATTATATTTATTTAAATATACATTTATTTTATTTATTTATTTATATATTTACAACGGCATAATAACATTTGCCATTAGCAATTGTGATAAATAGAGCAGTGTCAGGTGCGTGGCTGTACTGCTGAGGTACGTGACCGAAGAGGAGTCCAGGCTAGTCCTGGAGCAGGTCCCTCTGCCATATCCGCTTGAGGCGTCGTGGTGGATTTGTGGGGAGAATGTTTGTAGATAATTCTTGTATAAGTGGATTGGCGTGATGATGGAGTTTGTCGTGAAAATTTTGATATCGTGTCTTGATAACAGAAGGTACAAATGGGATATTGAGGTCATTATGTAATGTGAGGTTGGAAACGTAAAATGGTGCATTGGCAATGTGGCGTAGTATGATGGATTGTATTGACTGAAGGCGTTGTATGTTTGATTTTTTGGCTGATCCCCATATCTCGATGCCGTAAGTCCAGATGGGTTTTAGTATAGTGTTGTAAATGTGAAGTTTGTTTTCAAGCGATAATGTCGATCGTCGTCCAATGATGGATTTCAGTCGTCCAAATCGTCTTTTGAGGTCTGTGCGTTTCAGTCTGATATGAGTTGTCCAAGTTAAACGTCTGTCTAAATGAAGTCCTAGATATCGTACAGTGTCGGATGCAGGAATGGGCTGGTTGTTAATGTAAACTGGTGGACAAGTGTTGTGTCTGAGGGTAAATGTGGTTTGCAGAGATTTGTCTCCATTAATTTTTATTCTCCATTTGTTGGCCCAATCTGTTAGCTGGTGTAAATGTTCCTGTAAGTGTGAGCTTGCTTGTGTTGGGTCTGAGTGTGTTGAGAGAATGGCTGTGTCGTCTGCGTACGTAGCGAGTAGTGTGTTTTCGTGTTGTGGAATGTGTGATGTGTAGAGAGAGAAGAGTAGGGGACTGAGGGAACTTCCTTGGGGGACTCCAGCTTTGACCTCCAAAAAATGCGATGAAAAAGATCCCTCAGACACCCTAAAGTTTCTGTTCTCTAAGAATGACTTAAGTATTAAATAATATGTGTGAGGAAGGTGAGTTTTAAGTGTGTATAGCAAGCCTGGGTGCCAGACACGATCAAACGCTTTTTCAATGTCCAGAAATACGCCTGTGCAAAACTCTTTTCTTTCAAAGCTGGTGGCGATGTAATCGACCAAACGATGGCACTGGTGTATTGTCGAATGTCTTTGTCGAAAGCCAAATTGATGGTCTGGGAGAAGGTTGTCTTGTGCAGTGACGTAGGTTAGTCTGTCCAGTAGAAGTCTCTCTAGTGGTTTGGATATCACAGGAAGCAGACTTATAGGACGGTATGACGAGGCCTGGTCTGGGGTTTTCCCTGGTTTGAGAATTACTACTGACATCTTCCAGACAAGGGGATAGTAACATAGTCGTAGTACTGAGTTGTATAGGTTCGTCAAGTAAATTAGTCCTTTTCTCGGTAGCTGTCTTAGTATCTCAGCGGTTATCAGATCATGACCTGGAGATTTGCGTAAAGGGAGTTGTTTGATTGTCAGTTCAACTTCATTGGGATTGAATGCCTTTGGTGGGGGAGTTAGCTGAAGAGGGGTGGTAAGTTGTGTCAGTTGTGTCATGTTAAATATACATGAATTCGATCATTTAATTTCTCGCTCAAAATCTTCATTTATGTTATACTTTATATACGCTTAAAGCTGATTTTACATGCTCAGTAATATGCAAAGCGCAGCAGCAGCAAATGCATGCTATTGGCTGTAAGTCATTTAATTCTAAAAGCACAGAAACCACAGCGTGCATTTGCTGCTGCTGCGCATTGCATTTTTGCTGATCATGTAAAGTTAGCTTAAGTATTACAGTCAGTGGTTATCTCAGGGGGAGCTTCTAGTGGTCCGAGTCTCCAAAATTAATAACAAAAGTCTGCAGCGCTGTGCCCCCGGCAGTCTATACCCCCCTCATGTAGTCTAATTTTGCCCCTCCCTGCTCAAAATCTTGGCTACGCCCCTGCTTATAGTGGCTTCCGAATCCTCATATTAATTTTTGTGTCGATACATTCACTACATCAGCAGTTATTAGAGTTTTTGAATTGAGCCCTCTCCCCCCCCCCCCCCCCCCCCTCTCCTTAGGCTGTTATTGCTGAAATTATGTCCTCATTGGATTTTGACTTTAAATATGAAATTTCATGTGTGAATGTATCGACACGAAAGATGGTATGAGGATTTGGAAGTAATTATTTTTGTAAATCAAATATTGAGTTGTGGTAATAAAAAGGCTTAAATGTTAATCTTAAATAAATGATAAATAATAATGAAATAAACAATAATAATTAAAACACAAAGAAACAATAAATTACCACATTTCCTGTAGAAATTTATCTCTTTTCTATTACAACATTTTGATTTCTACAGTAGTTTTTCGAAAAGGGGCCCTAAAAAAATATCTAAAGTTCAAGACGTGCAATTTTTAAAAAAGTGCACGTATTAAAAAAAATGCAATTTACAAACTTTTCAGTTGGATTTCTAAAGAGAGATGCCATTTTTAATAATTTTAAATAATATTAAATCTAATCCAAAGGTTTTCAAATAATATTACTGGGCCAACAAGGAAAATAAATAGAATAGAATTTTCGAGGACAAATATTGGGTTTATTTTCTTAAATCTACATTATTGAAATTAAAAACTAAACATTGAAACAAACAAAAATCGAAAGAAAAAAAATCTTAAAAACTAAATTCTTAACACTAATTGAATCTTTTTGTTTTATATTTTGGGCCATTCTCTAAATTTAAGTTATGTATATCTGGGCATATATTCTGTACATATGAGGAGTTTGGAGCCAGAGCGGACCAACCCACAATTTTTCGGAAAATGAGTTATTACCATCCTGATGTTGGCATAGGTTCCCTTTTTTCAAAACCAGTGTGGATCACTTAGTTTCTTCACTTCAGTGATAGATAGCAGCACTTTAAGTTTAGTCCACAAATATTTTGTGCATATATTTTCAAAGTCACAATGGATCATACGGCCTTCAAAAACTTTATAGAACACAAAAAGGGATCACTCATCCAATACTATTCTAAAATTTCAAATATAAATAAATATTTGGGGCCCATTTATGGAGATAAACAAAATGTACTCAATTTTCAATTGCCATTTTCTTCCTGTTCAGTTTAAACCAGTTGGTCCGCTCTGGCTCCAAACTCCTCATATAAACAAATAAAAGTACCTTTTTTTTTGGATCAGTTTCACCGTCAATACACTTCTATTTAGTTCATTACAACATAAGCCTAAAACACCACTCTACATTTTTCACTCAGACCGCCGCCATTCAACCAGGCCTCGACACTCTCTTCACACACACTAATTAAAAACAGCTGATGGCCGTGTTTTGTTTTTTTACATTGAAATTTGTTTTAAAAGAAATGGTTTCTTATATATAAAAATAAATATAATTAATTTTTTTTTATGTTTATAATTTAATCTTTTCAATGTGTGTATTATTTTTATGCATCACAGAGTATTAAGAGAAACGATCGACTGGTTCGGGAGGGTGAGCGAAAAAATAATTGATTAATACTTGTTTGGCAAGTCCATAGCTGGTATTTCACCGTCAACTTTTTTTTAGATACATAAGCCACAAGTGCAAATTTATGTATATGTATAATGCGATGTAAATAATTAAACAGTTCAATTTAATAACTGGTACATGATATTGTTCACAGATCTGTCAAAGTACTTACATCAGTTGTAATGAAGCCTACAACATGTGATACACATCCTGAGAAGTCTGGCCGTTGCCATTCAGCTTCCCCAGGCGTCGTCGTCAGACACTGTCTTCTTGCGGCTCCCGTGTAACTGTACAAATAAATAAACATAATAAACAAAAAATATTTTTATGACACTTTCAATTAAACAATAATATAAATGATACTTAATATTTTTCGCAGAAATATTGTGAAACACTCAATAACAAATATAAAGAAAAACGAATGTATATTACAAATATTGTCTATTTCACAACATAAATAAAATACATGGGAATACTTTCGGTATTGCTACTGTATAAGTCGTGGCTGAAGACGGTTGCAATACCGAAAGTACTCCCATATATTTTATATATCTTGTGAAATAGACAATATATATTTTTGAAGTGAAAACTTCTTTAGCACCGTTGTGATTTGAAACTAGATGAAACGAAAAAGCGACACTATTGCCTTATCTATATATATATATATATACATATATATATAACATACATGAAGATTCTGAGCGAGGAAATGAAAGGATCGAATTCATGTATATTTAAAAAAATTTAATATAACTTGTTTTGTATATGTACATTTAATGCAATGCATTTTTAATAAAAATTATTTTTTTAGTTTATTTAATTTTTATATTGTTTTTTTTTCTCTGGCCAGGGGGGGGCACGTGCCCCCCCCCCCTGGCTACGCCCATGCCCTATATTTGTATTCACCTAAGGTAGGGGTCCTTAGCGAGTACCTGACATCGCACAGGCGCAAGACCATCGCTTAATGTCCCATCCGAAGGACATCGTGTTCATGGTTTTTCACCTCTCAATTAAAGAATCTAAGGGTCTCGGTCGGAATTTAATCCCGCGATCTTGAGCTCTGTAAGCAAGCACGCATACCATTGAGCTACCGGCACCCAATAATGCCATCAGTTTTATACATATGTTGATAGGTGTTAGAAGACGCTGGTGGCACAGTGGTATCGTGGTATGCTTGCCTACTGGGCTCAAGATCGCGGGTTCGAAATCCAGCCGACCCTGTACAATGTGAGGTATTCGTTAAAGACCCCTACCCTAGATAGGCAAGATATAGGAATTCCATAGTATTTTCGGGCTCATGTCGACAAGAAAGAGCGCTCTGGTAGTAGGCGATATGATCATAGTTTAAGCCCGAGCCAGCGTCACTAACTAAACTAGGAGTGGCTTTATTAACGTTCATAATTACTAATCATTTATATGTTTTAACTGGAGTGCTACATACCCAGAGGGACATTCAGTAACAGCGGTGGCTCCAGAAGCGGTCAGTTCCCAGAGGACATCGTTGAGAAGGTCTCTGGGACAGTATAGAGAAGTGAGGACCTCCACCCGAACACTCTGTTCACGGCTGGCGGCACTTGTGTGAGCTTGACAAGTGTAAGTGGCGCTCTTCTGTAACAAAACCAGTGAAAACAACTATTTACAGAAAATAGGAAGCAAATTTATAAGTAGGTACCTACTAAAAAAAAAAAAAAAAAAAAAAAAATACTATGGACATTACAGGGCTTTCTTATTCAAACTAAGCTTACAGATCACTTTCTCTTACCCCCTTCTCAAAATTATTTCATAGTGGCATTACTGGGTATAAGAATGTCGACTCTCAAGATAACGCTGTTCAAAGAGTCAAAATGAAATTAGTTTGATAAGGATAGGGGGAGAGAGAGTGTTCTGTAAGCGTTGTTGGTATAAGAAAATCCTGTAATGGCCACGTCCTATATTTTTCTTAATTTTTATAATTAAAAAAAAAAAAAAAACTACCAATACATGGGCGCTGATAGCTCAGTGGTTTGCGTGCTTGCCTACTGAGCTCAAGATCGAGGCTGTCATGATTAATGTCGACATTAGCCGTTTCCCGACATATATACTATTTCAGCACCCCAGACTTAAACTGTGTTAAGTCACAAAAACCAAATTTTATACTAGAGCAAATTTAAGTTTTTTTTGGTAATAAAATAATGGCTAACAGACCAAGGATTATTGTTTCTTGAGTGATAGTATTTTTTTTAAATTTCTTTAACCATTATCTTATTATTGTACACCAAGTTTACGAGAAATTTAATGATAAACATAAAAATTGTAAGCTTAAAAAAAAAAATTGGTTGTCTGTAAAGTCGGTTTACGGCCGGTAGGTTGACGTGACTACGTCATAACATCACAGTAGTATAATACACAAAAGAAGTGGAAGGAAAATAAAATGGAAACAAGTTCATTGATAATTAACGGCGCCAATCGCCGCCTTCGGTTGTAGGCAGGTGAAGATAAATATTTTTTCGCACATATTACTCCAATCGGACAACATACTCAATATGACGAGCTTTGAATTATATTTTTAAATGCAATACCATTCAAGGCACCGAAGGACGGCATGCTCGGAATTGAAGATAAATATTTTTTCGCACATATTACTCCAATCGGACAACATACTCAATATGACGAGCTTTGAATTATATTTTGACGTGACTACGTCTAATAAATCGATGCGACGGGCCGCATGTTCGAAAAAGTGTGACGTCATGTCACGTTCCCCAAGAGAGCGAGGGAGACGTCATGTGACTAAAATTATTAAAATTACTAATTAATTACTCCTCATGACCTTTGACCCCACGTGACCATCACCCCCCCCCCCCCTCCACAGCTGGGAATCACCCACCATCGTACATCCCCAGATCAATAAGTTTCCGCTCTCCCTCTAAACCCCAATACGTTTCCACTCTCCCTCTAAACCTCATTACGTTTCCGCTCTCCCTCTAAACCTCAATAAGTTTCCGCTCTCCCTCTAAACATCAATAAGTTTCCTCTCTCCCTCTAAACCTCAATAAGTTTCAGCTCTCTCCCTAAACCTTAATAAGTTTCCGCTCTCCCTCTAAACCTCAATAAGTTTCCGTTCTCCCTCCAATTCAGTCTGATTTTGTGACCTTGAACAGGCACTTGCGTGTTCAAGCATGTCGAACCCTGCATTCGTGTAGCCTACCTTATCATGTCCTATCATCATCATCATCATCATTGTATTCAGTATTATTTAAAACTGGAGTATTATGATGGAAAAATCGCCTACCTACACTTTTGAGCATGCCGTCCTTCGGTGCCTTGAATAGTATTGCATTTAAAAATATAATTCAAAGCTCGTCATATTGAGTATGTTGTCCGATTGGAGTAATATGTGCGAAAAAATATTTATCTTCAATTCCGAGCATGCCGTCCTTCGGTGCCTTGAATAGTATTGAATTTAAAAATATAATTCAAAGCTCGTCATATTGAGTATGTTGTCCGATTGGAGTAATATGTGCGAAAAAATATTTATCTTCAATTCCGAGCATGCCGTCCTTCGACTTTTTATAAAGAATATTTATCTTCACCTGCCTACAACCGAAGGCGGCGATTGGCGCCGTTAATTATCAATGAACTTGTTTCCATTTTATTTTCCTTCCACTTCTTTTGTGTATTATACTACTGTGATGTTATGACGTAGTCACGTCAACCTACCGGCCGTAAACCGACTTTACAGACAACCAATTTTTTTTAAATGCAATACTATTCAAGGCACCGAAGGACGGCATGCTCGGAATTGAAGATAAATATTTTTTCGCACATATTACTCCAATCGGACAACATACTCAATATGACGAGCTTTGAATTATATTTTTAAATGCAATACTATTCAAGGCACCGAAGGACGGCATGCTCAAAAGTGTAGGTAGGCGATTTTTCCATCATAATACTCCAGTTTTAAATAATACTGAATACAATGATGATGATGATGATGATAGGACATGATAAGGTAGGCTACACGAATGCAGGGTTCGACATGCTTGAACACGCAAGTGCCTGTTCAAGGTCACAAAATCAGACTGAATTGGAGGGAGAACGGAAACTTATTGAGGTTTAGAGGGAGAGCGGAAACTTATTAAGGTTTAGGGAGAGAGCTGAAACTTATTGAGGTTTAGAGGGAGAGAGGAAACTTATTGATGTTTAGAGGGAGAGCGGAAACTTATTGAGGTTTAGAGGGAGAGCGGAAACGTAATGAGGTTTAGAGGGAGAGTGGAAACGTATTGGGGTTTAGAGGGAGAGCGGAAACTTATTGATCTGGGGATGTACGATGGTGGGTGATTCCCAGCTGTGGAGGGGGGGGGGGTGATGGTCACGTGGGGTCAAAGGTCATGAGGAGTAATTAATTAGTAATTTTAATAATTTTAGTCACATGACGTCTCCCTCGCTCTCTTGGGGAACGTGACATGACGTCACACTTTTTCGAACATGCGGCCCGTCGCATCGATTTATTAGACGTAGTCACGTCAATAATCATTAATAATTGGTGACTTACCATTGTTTACCTTACGTCAACTATGGACTTGAATGAGTTAATCCCAACGAAAGACAAACTAATATTTAGTAGAAAAAGGAGATAACATAAATTAGACAAAACATGGACTCAACACAGTTTACCTCTGGGGTGCTGATATATTCTAATATAAACCCTACTATTTATTTTATTTTATTATTTTCTTTATTTTATTATATTATTGATAACTTAAATATTTGTAAATGTTATTTTTAGGTAACACTCGCTCCTATGGGCTTCCCTAGCGGACAGGTTGTCACAGTCTTAGGTAACCTGAGAATTGTATAAATATGACCTAGCAAACTCAGAAGTCACTTTTGAACATTGTACTGACGATGACCTAAACCGAAACCGGTACACTTTTTCTATATTTTTTTTGTGAAATTAGACAATATAAATAAAAGATAAACAATTTCTTTATTTTATTAAAATACTTTCAATTTGAATACATTTACACCACTTTTTTTATTTTATTTTAGAGGAAATTATATGACTGGCATTAATGCAGAAATATACGATTCTGGAGAAATTGTCAAACTTTAAAATTGCTCTCCTGTAAAACTACGTTTTGTGGAGTTATCATCTTATTGCCTGTGAACATCCATATTAACCAACTTAAATACCGTCAATTTGGATGAATTGTATGAACATGAGAGGCAGAATTGAGAAGTTTTTGAGACATTTTATAAGACAATCTTCTTAACATTTAGTTTGAAAACTTTCAGAGTATGTAGGTACACGAAAGGATAAACGATTTCGGGGGTATTAACACTAACATATGGAAGTTTTATCAAATCTGACATAAGTTTGGAAATGACTGGATAAGAAAGTTCTTCAAGACATCGCAACGAGAGTGTCACGTACCTCTTAATTGCTAATTAGGACCAATATATTTGTAATGAATCTGAAATTAATGTCTTATCCATACTGATCCAGATTTAAAAATCGGGGAATTGTGATCAAATTACGTGAAGTATATCAATGATTACAAACTGTATAGCATTTAAAAAAGTCTCGGTGAATCACCTGAAATTTATTTCCCCTGAACATATTAATCAATATTTGATTATATGGAGGCTTTTCAATCCTGATACTGTGTTGATACATTCATTATTACATCGGTTCAAGGGCGGATCCAGAATGTTCATCGAGGAATAATATAATAATTGTATCACATTTTTAAAAAAATCTAGAAACAAGACTCCGACACAAGTAAAACATCCAAACAGGGGGCCGACGCGAAACAAATAACAAGTATAACCATAAGTAGGCAACACTAAACAAGGAGGTTAGGTTTTATGACTCATGCCCGGGCTTCAACAACGAGGTCATATCGCCTACTACCAGAGAGCTCTTTCGTCACTCTGGTGGACATGAGCCCGACTCTACTGTGGGAGTCCTAAATTTTGCCTACCCTAAATTTTTTTATTCATCTAGGGTAGGGGTCTTTAACGAGTACCTGACATCGTACAGCTTAACGTCCCATCCCAAGGATGGCGTGCTTAAGTTTATTTTATATCCCAGATAAAATAAACTAAGGGCCTCGGTCGGGTTTCGAACCCACGTTCTTGAACTCAGAAGACAAGCACGCATACCGGCGCCCTCAGCAGCTTTATATGACTAAATTTTGGTCATTTTAGCAACCTATTTTTGCTCCATTTTTGACGGTTCTTTCGATGGGTCTTCTGTTATGTTTTTATCAAAAAAAGGGATGCAAGCGTTATCACATCGCTCTCCGATGTCATGATTTGAACTGAAACCTGCACAGTTTCACCGTAGCGTCTGTGAGCTCACGCCTGTACAGGTTTGCCTGCCCATGTATAATCTGTAGGTATCTTCCTTATTGGGTGCTGGATACATACATAACATTTCGTATCGATTTTTGAGTTGACTTCCTTTGATCATGCCCTGCCCTTCGGCCGATAATTATGTGTCGTCCTTATGGGGTACTCAATTTACATAAGAAATTTACCTTACCAAATATCCTGTCGATGTATTACATTCTAACGGGATTTACCTTATTTAGAGTTAGACAGAAATTTTTTTTGATTTCATTTTTGAAATCAGAAGGTCGGGAAAGACATGAAATTCCGATGAAAACTTAACATCGAATTTCTGACTCTGATTATATAACTTCCCCTATACTTGGTATAGCTGAGGAAGTGAAAATAGGTCGAATAAACAATATATTCCTGAACGAAGTGGGTCTTAATGTAAATCCCTTCAAATTGATGAAACAATCGTCAGAAACAATATACAATTAATACAATTGTACATGTGTTTTGGTTCGAAACATGAATTTCTGAGAACATTGTAATCGCTGAAACACGATTAAATGGGGAAGGAAGAAAGATTAGGATCAGATTAGAATTTCTCCCTGTTTTACTAATCCTTGATCTCTTGTTTCAAATTTTGAATTCTAATGAATATGAAACCTCTTTACTTCACCTGACTTTTACTTCCCCCACGAAGTATAGGGGAAGTTATGGAATCGGGCAGAAATTCGTTGCGAAGTTTTTAGTGGAATTTCATGTTTTCCGAACGACAAAAAAATTTTTTTTTAAATTTTGTTTCAAAAGAGGCACCCTCTTTGCATTGCACCGCCTTGCATTGCAGCAACATCACCCAGTCAACATTCGGTCAAAGCTCGGGGATCAAGGGGTTACTGAGGAACTGGGATTGGCCATCGGCGGAACTATTGCGCCGATCGTCCCCATCCCATCTTAAATTGCCTGTTTCTTTTCCCGCCAAGAGCCGACGAATCGAGCGTCACTTTCAGGCCTCTTGCGATCCGCACCCCAAGGTACGTTATCACAACTGGGCATTCAATGTGCCGCTCATGGACTGTCAAAACCAGGGGTTGTCGAGCATCGGGTCTCCCACTCATCAGTAAGGCCGAGGTCTTACTCGGTGAGAGAGCCAGCTTATTGGCGTAGTACTAGCTGCCTATATCGTCGTCTTTGAGCGCGAAGGGTAAGATTGGCATGGCTATCAGCCTGAACTGTAACCACGAGATCGTCGACATAGGCGATTGCCTTATGCCCACGGTTCTCGAGGTCACGGAGCAACCCGTCAAAGAGTATATTTCACAGGGTTGGTCCGAGAACCGAGCCTTGAGGACAGCCTCTAGTGACATACACTGTAGTACAAGTATACAGCTGGCTTATGGTGGCGGATCGATCGCAGAGGAAGCTAGAGATCAGCGTAAATAAATTCCTAGGCAATTCCATAGTCCGCAGTTTCGTGAGGATGGCTGGCCACCAGGCGCAATCGAAGTCCAACGCAATATCGAAGAAAATGCAAAGGGCATATTTGCCTGAAGCAAACTACAAAAACTACAAACATTTCAAAATAAAGTACTCCGAATAGCAACAAACGCACCCTGGTTTGCCATGAATCACAAAATCCACGAAGAACTGGGAGTTCCTCTTTTTGCAGCTCACATTGAGAAACTAGTGACCACCAGGAAGGCCTTGTGCATTGTTCTGGGGCTGTACACTACAGTCTTGGTGCGCCTACTCCTGGGAGACGACTCAAACAAAGACTGTACCAGGACTTCCTATTTTAAACCCTTTATTATTATATATTTGTGTATAGCACATATCTTGCCGGTCCAAATAAATGTTGTTGTTGTGTGTTTATGCCTGTGAACATAACTCTCAGTAGAATGAATGCATCGACGTGAAATCGTGTATCCAGAACCCCATAAACACGACACTTATTAAATTTTTGCGTAATCGTCCCAAATAAACATGAGGTTCAGCTCAGAACACCAATAACTGCCGATGTAATGATTGTATTGACATGAAATTTTATATTTAAAGTCAAAACTCCATGAGGATAATAGCTGTCAATTTTCAGCCAAATTAAACGAAGAAAAGGGGAGATTCTGGGGAGGGGGCCCAACTCAAAAACCCTATTAATTCGTCCTGGGGAAGTACACTGCTGGTGATTCACAGATTTTTTTATTTTTTTTCAAATATTTAAACTAATTTTTACCTGTAAACTTCTAACTCTCAGAATACTGCCCCAAGGTTTCAGATCCTCCCAGACTTCTTCAGGTCCCAACTTGAACAGCTGTTTGTCTCGAGTCCACGAATAGCCCACATGATCGCTGGGAGAGACACATTTCAGATCCACACCTTCTCCCTTGAACATACAAATTTCATCTACTTAGATATAAATAAATACAAAAATAAAGTATATTTGACTGGGTTAGAATCAAAATGGTCCAAGTGACATTATTGAAAATTTTTTATTAAGTGCATAAAATGATAGTTCTGTTCAGCAAAAAAGTTGAGAACAAGTGAAATCCTAGCCCGTGCTGAGATCTAATGGCAAATGACTTGTTGACATTTGACATTTAATGATTGACATTTTGATGACATGAACAAGTAACTTAAACATATCAATAGTGACGTTGAAATTAAGATTTTTATTCAATTTTATGGTTTGCTAACATCAACTTTCACCATAAAAGTAGAAGACAAAATATTTCCAGTTTCCATAAATTATAGATTTTTTAAATCAGTTAAGAACTTAATGCACAGTTTCTTCAAAGTTTTAAAAATGTCACTTAGACCACTTTGATTCTAACCCATATTATAAAAATCTATATAAATAAAACAGTAAGGAGGTGGTTGTCTGTTCATTAAATATTTTTGTACACTGGTTATATCTGTTTCAGTTGCTATTGTGACTCATGCCCGGGCTGTGTTAGTGATTCACGTTTTTTATTAATCTATAGAGAATAATTGTTTTTTTAAATTTATAAACAGATATTTACAACTATATAAAGAACATATATAAGCAAATGCGTGCTTGCTTACTAAACTTAAGATCGCGGGTTTGTTATCTGGGAGGTAAAATAAACTTAAGTGCGCCGTCCTTCGGATGGGACGTTAAGCGATGGTCCCTAGCCTGCACGATGTAAGATACTCTTTATTGATCCTTTCCTTACTCTAGCTGAATAAAAATTTAGGTTAGGCAAAATTTACTCCCATAGTAGAGTCGGGCTCATGTCCAACAGAATGACGAAAGAGAGCTCTCTGGTAGGAGACAATTTGACCTCGTAATTAAAGCCCGGGCATGAGTCATAATAACTAACTACAAGCAAATGTATGAAGGGAGAAAAAAAATGGCCAAAAGAGAAGAAATCACCCAGTAGTGGTACTCCCTAGGTACTTAAAGTTGCACTCTTTTATGACTAATCACTGTGACTGATAATAAAGAATAAATTAAAAAAAAACATATTTAATGCCCTCATAAATGTACAGTGACTGTCCACGTAATCCACAGCTTTCATATCGGATGTATATAATTAAATTTTAATTTGTAACAATGGTAATAGTAAAGTTAACAACAACAACCGGTAGACTTTCACAAAATAAACTTTCGTTTATAAATTCAAGAGGAGTGTAAACACGCAAGAGGGAACCTGAGTAATTGTTAGTTTATATAAAAAAAAAAAAATAATAAATTATGTGAAATAATGTTTGTTTGTTTTGTGAATGCAGATATATCCTGTTTATAAAGGAGCTCTTGAAACTATTGGAAAGATTACAAACAAAGCCTTCTTATACTAGAAATTGTCTGTGAGTCTGTAAAGATGATTACTCCCGATAGAACGAATGTATCGACACGAAACTTTATATTTGTGACCTGAACCCCATAAGAACAACACATCGATTTTCGGCCAAAGAGAAGGGTGATTAAGAGAAAGGATTAACTCAAAAACCCTAGTAACTGGTGTTGTAATGAATGTATCGACACAAAATTTCATGTGTGAATTCAAAAGCCCATAAGGACGACACTTGTTAATTTTCAGCAGAATTGGGAGAAGCGTTATGGGGTCTCAGAGGGGGGCTTAACTAAATAAACCCAATAACTGCCGATGTAATGAATGTATCGACATGAGATTTCATGTTTGGAGTCAGAATCGAATGAGGACATAACCTATCAAATTTCAGCGATATCGACCGAAGGAAAGAGGGGTTCATGGGGGGGTGTGAGGATTTAGGAGCCCCTATGTAAGTCAACTGTCGAATATTAGCGCAAACGGTCGGAGGGGGAGCCAAAAACTTAATTAATTCGCTCTGGGGAAGTACATTGCCAGGGATTCACCTACGACTTTTTTTATTGTGCATTTGTCTACTGCTAGGATGATAGCGCGTGGCGCTCCCCAGGAATATTGCCCGGTGCAAGCCCACCCCACTTGCCCTCCCCCTTAGATTCGATGCCGAAAGAAAGAGTGGGGATTCATCCTTGAGGAAAGTTTCAACTTATTGATCATGGTTTTTGCGCAGATTTTCACTCTTTGGAGTAATTAATAGTACCTTGTTCAATGAGATAGCTCTGGGAGAGACCTGCAGCTGCGGTGCTCCAATCACTTCCAGGTAGAGTGACTTACACTCTTGAACACCCCAGTCGGTCACATGACAAGTGTACCGACCCTGATCCACAGAGGAGACAGCTTCCATCCCAAGAAGAGCTGTGTACTCATCCCGGGAGTTCTTCAGTAGTGTTCTTGTCCATAAATTTCTGTAACAGAAAAAAAAAAAAAAATCGAATACATATCTAAAGCCCCCACAAGGGATGCCAAAAATGTGATAATAATAGTTTCAGTTGTTAAATAAAACTGATAATAAATCAAAAAAATATTAAAAATGGCATCTCTTTAGAAATCCAAATGAAAAGTTGGTTAATTGATTTTTTTTTTAAATACGTGCACTTTCCTAAAAATTGCACGTCTTAAACTTTTGATACTTTTAGGGCCCTTTTCGAAAACTAGTAGAAATCAAAATTTAGTAAAAGACCAGTTATAAAATTTCTACAGGAAATGAGGTAATTTATTATTTATTGTTTATTTAATTATCATTATTTCATTATTATTAATTTAAAGTTTTATTTACAACTCAAACTATTATTATCACATTTTTATTAAAAACTTTGTACTTCCTCAGCTATACGAAGTATAGGGGAAGTTATGTAATCGGTCAAACATTTGATGCGGTGTTTTCAACAGAATTTCATGTTTTCCGACCTCCAGATTCCAAATATGAACAAAAAAAAAATGACTGTGTATCTATGAACACGATAACTCCCGATAGAACGAATGTATCGACACGAAATGTTATACTGTGACGACAAAAAGTATTTGCACACCCTCTTTTGTAGGAAAAATTAAAAATTGAATAAGTATGTGCGGCTGTGATTATAATAATTTTATTTATTAGCAATTAGTGATTCATGTTATGTTGAAGAAATTGAGAAAACTTCGATGTATTAAATAAAAAAAAATAAAAAACAGAAAATTATATCGACAAAAAGTATTTGCACACTTCATTTATGATAAAAATACAAGATTTTAAGCTACCTAATATTTCGTAATACAACCTTTGGCCGCTAAAATTGCCCTAAGTCTGGAAGACATTGAGTGCACAAGAGATTCAATTAGACTAATGTCTATTTTCCCCCATTCTTCCTGTAATACCTCCTTCAAGTGTTGTCTGCCAGTGATGTGGTGTTTCCGAATTCTTAGTTCTAAGTGATGCCACAGATTTTCTATTATGTTGAGGTCCGGTGACTGGGGTGGTGTGTGAAGCCTTCTTGGAGCATTATAGAGCAGCCACTCTTCAGTAATTCGGGCAGTATGCTTAGGGTCATTATCCTGTTGAAAGATGAATGAATTTTCTATACCAAGCTTCTGGATACTCGCACGTAAGTTGGTCCGCAGTATGTCCACATAACCTCTGGCATTCAGAGTATTTTCAATGAATGCCAGATTTCCGGTCCCTTTAGCAGAAACGCAGCCCCAAACCATCACGTGACCTCCTCCTCCCTTTACAGTTGGAACAACATTTTGAGGGTGAAATTCTTCATTTGGTCTTCGCCAAACAAATCTTCTTCCGTCACTGCCAAACATATTAAACTTACTCTCACCTGTAAACAAAACATTTTCCCAAAATTCCTCTGGCTTCTCAATATATTTTTTTGAGAAATCAAGTCGTCTTTTTCTATTCTTCTCACTTATAAATGGTTTTTTTCTTCTACTTCGCCCATGGTAATTGGCTTCATGCAATACATTTTTTATGGTAGACACACTCACCTGCTGCTGAGAAGTCGAAGCGACTCTATTAGCAATTTCTTGAGCACTTATGAAAGGGGCCGCTCTCACCTGTCTCACAACTTCTCGACGTTGTCTTTCATTTAAAAGTCTTGGTCGACCTTTCCTTCTTCTGTTTTCAATAGATCCAGTGTCTTCATACTTCTTAATGATGTACTTCACTGTTGACATATTCATATCAAGGGCGGAAGCAATCTGACGATAGCTTTTACTTTTCCTATGCAACTTGATAACTCTATGCCGAAGATTCATAGATATTTCTTTTGTTTTCCCCATCTCAACGAAACCACAGCACTGACTAATACTGAATGAGTTGATTCCTTTAAACATATCTTTATCAATAAAACTTACACTAATTCCTTTTAGAAAATAAAAATAAATAAATAAACACCAACAAGCCATTTAGGTGTGCAAATACTTTTTGTCGATACCATTTTCTGTTTTTTACTGTTTTTTATTTAATACATCGAAGTTTTCTCAATTTCTTCAACATAACATGAATCACTAATTGCTAATAAATAAAATTATTATTATCACAGCCGCACATACTTATTCAATTTTTAATTTTTCCTACAAAAGAGGGTGTGCAAATACTTTTTGTCGTCACAGTATGTGTATCCACCCTCAGACGACAACCATTATTTTTCAGCCAAATCAGCCAAAGGGGAAGGGGGATTAGGGGGGAGGCTTAACACAAATACCCGAATAACTATCGATGTAATGAATGTATCGACATACAATTTAGTATTCAGAAGCCACTGAGTAAGTCAAATATTGAGTTTTATCCCTCTTTAGTTGGAGAGAGAGCGAAAACTTATATATATATGTGCTTTGATACAAATTTTAAAATAAATATCAGATATACAGTAGAGTTTCGATTATCCGAACGCCAGTTATCCGAACGTTCAATTATCCGAACTGGCTTCATGGTAAACAAATCAAATTAGTTTTTCCATGTACTTCCATGAGGGAAGCCTAATTAATTCTTACAAAGAGCTTTGTTAGCTCTGTAAGGGATATCAGTTTTTCGATGAATTCAGTTTGACGGGGCAGACAGTCAATATTTGTTTACTAACAACTAACTTGTATCTCTATGTATGTAATTTGTTCATTGGATTTTTCCACTGAATCCCTTTCCATTCCTGTTTCAAATCATTCATTGTGAGGTGTACATTGAATTAGTTAGTGGTCATATTTTAAGTAAAACTTAAAACATTTGGACAAAAAGGAAACGAGTATTGCTTTCATTAAAAGATAAAATGGAAATAATTATGCGGCTGAAGAAAGGTGAAACGGATCGGGCATTAGCTATCAAGTTCGGTGTTGGTAAATCAACGATAACGGGAATAAAAAATAATTCTGATTCAATCACTAGGTATGCACCTAATCTTGACAGTGAGGAGGGCCGTTCATATAATAAAAGTATGAAAAAACCGAAATCCGAATTGTTGGAAGATGCTGCATTCACTTGGTTTTTGCAAAAACGGGCTTCTGGCCAGCCCATATCTGGGCCCATTTTGTGTGAAAAAGCAGTGGAATTAAACTTCTTCATTCATCGCAAGTTCTGAGTGGGTGAAAAATTTGGCTTATCCGAATTTTTAATCATCCGAACTACCCCTCACATTAGTTTGGATAATCGGCGCTCTACTGTAATATGAAATGAACTATTAACTGCAATGTACACTTACCCTCCAGACTTGGATACGTCTATCGAGAAGCCATCTTTGTACCATGTGAACGACATATGCACGGAGCCTTGCGCTATACAAGATAGTATCACATCGTCTCGTTCGCGAACGATATCCTTCTTGTTTGATAAGACACTCTGAAAAATGAATGTACATGAAATTAATAAATATTAATATAATATACGGTTACTCACTATCCTACGAAGTCTTCTATTGATAAAAAATATCATATGTAAATGAGGGCGCCGGTAGCTCAGTGGTATGCGTGTTTGTCTTCTGAGCTCAAGAACGTGGGTTCGTAACCCGACCGAGGCCCTTAGTTTATTCTATCTGGGAGGTAAAATAAACTTAAGCACGCCGTCCTTCGGATGGGACGTTAAGGGATGGTCCCGAGTCTATACGATGTCAGGTACTCGTTAAAGACCCCTAGATGAATAAAAATTTAGGGCAGGCAAAATTTAGGACCAGAGTGACGAAAGAGCGCTCTGGTAGTAGGCGATATGACCTCGTAGTTAAAGCCCGGGCATGAGTCATAAAACCTAACCTCATATGTAAATTAAAAACCTATATAGTCGACAAAAATTAGTTTTCAGCAGAATCAGCCGAAAGGAAGGGGGACTCAGAACGGGACTCAATTAAAAAAACTAATAACTGCCGTTGTATTGAATTGACATGTAAATTTGATATTTTCAGACAAAACCTCATGAGGACAATACTTCAGTCAAATCTCGGCCGAAGGGAAAGGGGGTACAGGGGAGGGGGCTCAACTCAAAAACTTCAATAACTACCGATGTAATGAATTTATCAATGTTAGTCAACTATCGATTATAAGTGCAAACAGCAACTGTTTTTGAAGGGGGCAAAAACGCAGCAAAAACGCAATAGATTGATTCGTCCTGGGGAAGTACAATGATGGGGATTCAGGTCAGAACTTCTTACCGATTATATAATTTCCCTTACACTTCGTACAGCTGAGGAAGTAAAACTTAATTACTTAATTAACTTAAGGTTAATCAAGAATGTAGTCTAATTAGATCTGGACATATAGAGATAGAAACGTTGTGTATTCAAGTGGTTCATTTCGGCCATTTCCCGCAATGGCTACTCGTCTGACATAATACAGTGATTGAAATATAGATAATCTCACTGATGGCCCACTCACAATATTGGTTCCTTTGAAGAACACAAGGTTTGTACCGAACATTAGTCTGAACATAGCTGACTTTGATCTGTTACTTTGCTAGCTACAAGAAGTATTGATGAAGTTATGTTCGGGAAGAAATTCGTGGAGTAGTGGCAAGGTTACCTCCAGATGTAGTCCCTGTTCATGGAAAATGGTGAAGACTGAGGTGGCGACTGCAAGCTCGCCGAGCCGCCCTCGCTCCATCAGCCGACCTCCTGCCTCTCGCACCTTCCCGATGTCATGACCGGAGCTGAAGAACTGAAAGTAGACCTCTCCAGACTCACTGTAACAGAGAAAAACAGGAATACATTGAGAGGATGTATCATTGGCGCCCGAACAGGGAGATTAGGGAGTGACATCGCTCTCCTCACTCACATACAGAACTAGAGTGTTACGGGCGATCCAGCAGTGAAATATGTCGTAGACAAATAGTATTTGAAGAAAGATATAATTTGCCAAGGAAAATGTTTGTTACTCTTATTTTTCAACTTATAAAGTCATCTTCCTAAAGGTTATATGCTGCACTTCCTTTCCTAACAGATCTTTGGGAAAATAGAGATTAAAATGATTCACTGGTTGACGCATGCGCTCTGGTGAGGTTTTCCAGGTACATATTCAAAAAATATATATTTTTTTTTTGGTCTTATGTGCGATGCACTGTGTTATCTTGTTATTTACGATATCCATGGCCCCGGGAGGGAGTTCTATCTATGAAATAAAATTCACTCCCGGACGGGATTCGAATCCGCAAACCATGGGAGACTAAAGCTCTACACTCTAGCTAGCACGGCCATCATGGCCCATAAAAAAAAAATTGTATCTTATGTTCGTATAATAATTAATCTGACCCTCCCGTCAGTCCTTACTGGACAGAACTACTGGTTCTTGCTTATTTCAAAGTAAATATTTCCTATATTGTTTGTAGTTACTAATTTCAATAGTAATCAGATAACCTCTTTTTTTTTAAAGGATATTTTAATAAACACAAGTAAACTGGAACATTTTTATTATCTATATACTATTTGCCGGGGCAAATGACAAAAGTTGAAATATAAGAGAATTATGTAACTATTTACAATTTACTTTGATATAAGCAAGAACCAGTATTTCTGTCCAGTAAGGGCTGACGGGAGGGTCCGATTATTTATTGTACGAACATAAGTTATTATTTTTAAATAGTAATTTATAACAAAAATATGGTTCTTTAATGAGTTACCTAACATAGTACAAGCTCGGGACCATCGCTTAACGTCCCATCCCAAGGATAAAATAAACTAAGGGCTCACTCTATCTTGAGCTCAGAAGGCAAGCATGCATACCACTGAGCTACCGGCCCCCTCAGCATGTATGTTGGGGCCATGGTGGCCGTGCGGGCTAGAGCGTAGGGCTTTGGTCGTTTGCGGGTTCGAATCCCGTCCGGGAGTGAGTTTTATTTCGTAGATAGAACTCCCTCCCGGGGCCATGGATGTCTTAAGTAATTATATATAACACATTGACATGGCTAATATGCACCGTACATAAAGCCAAAAGAAAAAAAAAAAAAAAAAAAAAAAAAAAAAAAAAAAACATATATGTTCAAACATTTACTATTTTTTCATACTTTCTCTATTTTAACAATCAATAAATAAGAAAATCCTTTATCTTAAAAATGTGGATAACTATGATGATTCCCAAGCTTAAAATAGAATTTGAAATTAATGGAAAAAATGCATGTATATATTTTTAAAAATGAACACATTTTGTTCCTGGAGAAATATCGTAATAGCTGATTAGAACAAATGTCTTATCACAATTTTTATTATAATAGTTACGCACAGAGGTATGGTCCTGGAGTTACTGCCTATACTAACAAGAGATCTGAGTAACAAAAATCAATTGAATTTTCAAGTAACAGTTGTAATCCAATTAATTTCTATCCTCTATAAAGATTTTCTGTAGATAAGAAAAAAATACATTTACAAGCAAACCCTACTAACGTAAACATAACTACAAAATAAATAACAGCTGAATTATAAAGAAAAATAAATAATAAAGTACAAAAAACATATATATATAAAAAAACAAGTTTTTCAAAAATATACTTATATAGGTACCTACCTACCTTATATTTTTATTATAGTGCATTGAAAAGTAGAAAATAAACCTTTCATATTTGAAATATAAAATAGGTTCTGAGTATTTATTTACCAGCATTTTATCATAACCTATCATATGTTTTATTTTACAGCTGTTGATTAAAATATATACATATATATTTTTTTTGCAGATTGAGAAAGCAACCTTTGAGACGATATACTTTATGTATATTGGTCCTACTTCAAAATTGACATTTTCAAAAAAAAAAACTGTTTGTCAGAATTTTCGTAAGGATTTTTTTTTTGTGTTAAAGGATTTTTGAATACATTTATATCACTTTGTCTCTATAGTGGACATGTAATAAAAAAAAAAAATATGAAATTTTTTAACTAATAAATTATACGAATAATAATAAATTATACGTGCATTGGTGTGAAAGTTTTTGAACAATTCCACCCAACGACTTTCCTTTGAGTGTTCTGTTCTGTGTTCCATTCTGTCACTTTTTATGGTGTAAAGTACAATAAATTTAAATCTATATAATAAAAATGACTGGCTAATTTTGCTAAGCGCAAAACTCGAGAACGGCTGAACCAATTCGGCTAATTTTTTTTTTCAAATATTCGTTGAAGTCCGAGGAAGGTTCTTATGAAGAGAGTTCTAGCGGTCAACTGGGGGGGGGGGGGGGGGCCTAAGCACAAAAATTGCGCTAGCGCATTAACGGATGGACGGATTATCATGAAATTTCACATGTAGTATCCTTAAAATCCAAGTTAAAAAATAGGCTATGTGCCGTCCATAAATTTTGAACGGTTTGGGGGGTTGTAAGGGGGGCCTAAATATAAAGATAGTGCTAAGTCATTAACGGATGATCGGATTGTCATGGAAATTTATATGTAGTTTTCTTAAAGGCCAAATTGAAAATTACGCTATGTGACATTTCAAAATTTTGAACGGGAGGGGGGGGTTGTGGGGGTAGGCCTAAATATAAAGATAGTGCTAAGTCTTTAACGAATGATCGGATTGTCATGGAATTTCGTATGTAGTTTTCCTAGAGGGCAAATTGAAAAATGCGCTATATGACATCTCAAAATTTTGAACGGGAGGGGGGGTTGTGGGGGTAGGCCTACATATAAAGATAGTGATAGGTCTTTTGTTCGGAATTTCATGGAATTTGACATGTAGTAAGTATGCTTAAAGGCCAAATTGAAAAATACGCCACGTGACATTTCAAAATTTTGAACGGGAGGGGGGGTTGTGGGGGTAGGCCTACATATAAAGATAGTGATAGGTCTTTTGTTCGGAATTTCATGGAATTTGACATGTAGTAAGTATGCTTAAAGGCCAAATTGAAAAATACGCCACGTGACATTTCAAAATTTTGAACGGGAGGGGGGGTTGTGGGGGTAGGCCTACATATAAAGATAGTGATAGGTCTTTAACGGATGATCGGAATGTCATGAAATTTCACATGTAGTATTCTTAGAAGACAAAAACCAAAAAAGGATATGTGACGTCTCAAAATTGTCAACGGGAGGGGGGTATGGGGGGGCAAGTATATACCTAAATGGTAGTTTCAAAAGCAATATTTAAAAATTGGCTATGACCCTTTGGACGGGAGGGGCGGGGGTGCATTAATGCAGAATTAATCTCACATGGAGCTTTCTTAAAGATGGGATATAGCTCTAATTTTAATATGGTGGGATTCCCAAGCATGTATTACCTAGGAGGTCCACTGTTGCACGGTGAATAATAGCTATCACCAGCGTTCTTAAGCACAAAATACCTAGGGCATCCGCTGTTGCAAGGCACATACTAGCTGCGGTGCCCAGCATTCCTAACTACATACTATCTGTGTTGCCCAGCGTTCCTAAGACGGAGTTGCAAGACGCATACTATCTAAGGTGCCCGGCGTTCTTAAGTAGGAACTAGCTGCGGTTCCAAGTGGTCAAAAAAAAAATCCGGTCCAATAGCTTTTGACAGAACGACGTCTGTCGGGTCAGCTAGTAACAAATATATAAATATAAATAAACACACGTATAATATTACATTACAAGAAATTATGTTTACTTTCAATCACTGTTAATTCGGTCGATTGCCGTCACCTAGGCGCCGCGCTAATAGTTATGGGTTGCTCTCTTTCTGAAAATGGGACATTTCAGCGTCCCGAAGCGGACAACGGGACAGACTACCTAAAAACGAAACTGTCCCATTCAAAACGGGACGTATGATCACTTTACATATACTTCTTAAAGCTGGTGAAGTAAAATACCAATTATACTTAAAATAAATACCTATTTCTCCTAAAGCTAACGAAAAATGATTTGATTTCCAGAATATACTGGAAAATCACAATTTTTACATTATAGGAAGACATTTATAAAATTCAAAGAGAATTGGTAAAACAGGAAAATTGTGGAAAAGTCAAGGTTATCGATCAAATGCCAATTTTTTTGAGGAAATATCAAAGGAATATTTGGAACTATTTGTATAACCATATACTTACATAAATAGGTTTTCCTAAACATATTTTTCGTCTTTTTTCTTTGGCAGAATTTTAAATTTCTCATCTCATTATATACTAAAGGTCAAAAAAGGGATTAACCGATAACCTTTTTTGCAAAGTTTTCATTTTTCTATCAGAAGGTAAAAGGGAGATCGAAAGAAAAAAATTTAAAAAAATATTTTTAATTAAAAAAAAATTGCTCTTAAACCTAAGCTCTATTGATCTGAATGGAAATTGATATCAACTTGTAACTTAGATTAAACTAAATGACATTTTCACGTCGACAAAATCAAACATATTGACAGATTTTTCTTATTCGGAAAATTGAAAAGGTTTCAAAATAGAAAATTGGCAAATAACTTAATCGGTCTATGTCAGAAATACTTGATATACTTTAGAGGGCTTCAGTAGCTCAGTGGAATCCGTGCTTGGTTAATGAGCTCAAGTTCGAAACCCCGCCGAGGTCCTTCGGTTTTTTATTTGGGATGTCAAAAAACCTCGGATGCGACGTTAAGTGATGGTCCCGAGCCTGTATCTACCCTACCTGACATCTCAGGTACTCGTTAAACAGTAAACAAACTACCCCTACCCTAGGTGAATTTAGGATTGACAACATTTAAGACTCTCATAGTCGAGTCGGGATCATGTCCACCAGAGTGAAAAAAAATAGCAGGCGATACGACCTCGAAGTTAAAGCCCGGGCATGAGTCATAATTACTCTCTTATACCTATAAATCGTGCAAAAACCCGAGATCAAGGTCTCCTGAAAACGTTTTGACCATTTTTGCGATCATGTCTGTGCGTGTACGATATACGTGTTTGGAAAGTTGTGAGTGAGCGCTCTAACGCAGAAACCATTGTAGCTATGAATAAAGAAGTCACATGTGCTAACATAAAGCTAATTTCGGCCAAAATCAGACAAAAATTGAAACCACTTTACTCTTTACACAAAACGAAATCTGTCCAGAAATGTCGTTTTGAAACCCATATTTTTATATGTTTACTTGATTTACGCAAAAATGGTTAGCCCTATTAAAAAATTGGCTCTTACTAAAAAAGTTCGTTATTAAATTTTGAAACTAATAAACCAAAGTTACAGCCTCCCCAAACATTTCTCGGCCGAAATTGAACAACAATTGTGACTACATCGAGGTCTACGTACATTTTACAAGACATTGCTTATACGTATGATAATATATAACAATAATAGAGTAAATAGAAGCTACTTGCGTAATATTGATAATTTGAAGGTCTTCGAATCTATTGAGGGTAACTGGACGGAAGAATCGTTGAATCTGCAAAATAAATAGATAAAATAAATAATTATATAATTTCCCCTCTAGTATTTATAAATAAACTACAAGCTGATAACGTACACTTTTATTAATCTATTTTTTTTTTCTTATTTACAGTAGACTCTCACTTATCCGGCGTTGCCGGGACCGACGTGACACCGGCTAACGGAAATCATCAATTAATGAGAAAAAATATATCAATTAAAGCATAAAAAAAAGTGTTTTTAGGTGAGCTAAAGAATAAAACACGTATGTATTTCGTTGATAACATTTATTAAATTGACAAATATGTACATACTGAACATTGATTTATTATATGTACGTACATATGTAAATATATTTATCATATAAAAAGATATTTTGAAATCTGCGTTTAATTAAGTGAAGTAGGTAATAAAATATTGTATTAGCGTTCCTTCATTATAAATACAATGTATATACAATACATATACATATACATGTATGTACAATAAAAATTACGGAATTATTATGTGCTCGTAAATACAAGTGGCTCATATAATTGATAATCTAATAATTGAATGTTAATTTTAGTTTAACAAATTTGATATTATTTTGTGAGCGCCGGATAAGGGAGCGCGCCGGTTAACAGAACGCCGGATAAAGGAGAGTACTGTATATATATTTTTCTTTTTACATATTCTCGTTCATTTATATAGTAGATACTTTTATTTTTTTTCTTCATAATTAAGCTGTTAATTTTATGTTTTTTCATGTTAATCTTTTGTTTATCTATATTTATAATTGTCTAGTTTTTCTCCAATGTATCACTAATTTATTTATTTCATTTCACGACGTACTGATACTTTATTTCATTGTTCCTGTTCTTTACTCTATGTATTTATTCTTAGGGGACCTCGGTCCCAGAATAATAACATTTTCTTTCATTTCATTTCATTCCTTCGGCAGTTATTAGGATATTTGAGTCGAGCTTCCTTCCATTCCTGAATGTTCTGTTTTAAATAATTTCCAGTTCAATGTTTAGTTCTGAAACGGATGGATAGCTTTTCGTTTTGAAGGAATGATCTTCTTAAGAACAAATTATTGTTTACTTTCGAACCCATTTATTATAAGAAAGTATATATAAATAGATAGTCAAAGGTACTGTTCGATATATAATATATAAAGGAAAGAATTTCGTTGAAAACTTGAGCTACATATATTTGTGTGTCGTAGTCACGTAATGAAATCCGTAATTTCATGAAAAAACAAGGCATTTCATGAACCATTGTGAAATTAAATCAAATGGCTATGCTTTTCATGAAATAATTATTTTTTCCTGATGTACACAATCGTACGGCATTTAGACAGAAGGTTCATCCAATGCCTTAGTGATAATGAGGCAAATTGTAAAATCTGATTTCATCATTTTTAAATTAAATTTAAAGCCAAAAAATATTTCAATTAGGATTTAAAAATGGTTTACAACGGTGTTTATTAATGTTTATAATATGTTTTTGAGTACAAAAAAAATGAAATAGATCCCTTTCTTAGTTGTTCTTTTGAATAATTACGTTTGTTTGGTTTTGAGCTGTAATATGTATTATAACGATTGAAAAATAAATCTTCACCTTTATCCATCGCAAAACACAATTTGTTTAACTATTTTAGCTTTGAACTTAACACTGAAGAGGTTTAACAAGTCAGATTGTTTAGGAAATCAAGAGTGCCGGACGTAAGTTATACGCAATTTCATGAAAAGCTTTATTTTTTATTTTTTATGTAATTTCACAATATGCCGGCAGTTCATGAAATGCCTTGTTTTTTCCATGTCACTGGATATTTGAAAGTAGTGTAATGTTTTTGCGACAGATGTTTTTTCTGTTTCATTGTAGAGCCTAATTCAGAGAGTGACTTTTTCACACTCTGTAATGCCAGTATGTAATGAATTTGAATGGGGGTGAGGGGGAAGGTGATAAATTTTCTGATGGCACAAATAGTTTTTGCGCAAATCAAGCAAACGTTTTGATAACAAGTGTTTTTCAAAATGAAATTTTAGACATTTTTATTCGAAAAATCGTGTTCCATATAAAATGTGTCTTTCAGTTTTATCTACAACTTTTTTTTTGAAAAGATTTCTGGTTAGTTCATAAATATAGGTGGTAGCTTAGGGTGGCCGTTATTTCTAAAAAGTTCGAGTTTTATTGCTCTCAACCCAAAATCCGGTTTACAATATTAAAAAAACAATCCCTGAATTTTTTCAGATTTTTTAAATTGAATTTACCCGAATCTAATAGAGGTTAAAGTTCAACATGCGTTTTAAATGGGGTTTTGGAGAAGTCGCGGACTTTCGAGCGTAATGTTCAGTATTTTAGTTCTACAAATTTGATAATTGGTATATTTATGTCTCTAGAACTGCCAAAAATTAAATTCTGACACTAGATTCGAGTTCCGCGACCCCAAAAACATAAATATACCAATTATCAAATTTGTAGAACTAAAATACTGAACATTACGCTCGAAAGTCCGCGACTTCTCCAAAACCCCATTTAAAACGCATGTTGAACTTTAACCTCTATTAGATTCGAGTAAATTCAATTTAAAAAATCTGAAAAAATGCAGGGATTGTTTTTTCGATATTCTAAACGGAATTTTGGGTTGAGAGCAATAAAACTCGAACTTTTTATAAATAACGGCCACCCTAGTGGTAGCTAGTAAAATGTACTTAGGTCTATCTCGGATTTTCGCAAGATTACCAGCAATGTACTTCCCCAGAGCGAATTTATAAACTTTTCGCTGTCCCTCCAATACCAGTCGACCGTTTGCGCTATACAACAGTTGAGTTACATAGGCGCTCCTAAATTTCGAATCGATACATTCATTACATTAGGGTATTTGAATTGAGCCACTCTCTTGAACCCTTCGGTCGGTATCGCTGAAATTTGACAGTTTATGTCCATATTGGGTTTTAACTTTAAATATAAAATTTCAAGTGGATACATTAATTAAATCGAAAGTTATTGTGGGTTTTCAGTTGAGAACCCCCTCTCCTTCCGCTGAAATTTGATATATAACTCCCATAAACAAATGTCTGTCAGTGTGTATCCAGAACCCTCTAAGGGCGACATATATTGATTTTCAGCCAAATCGGCCGAAGAGAAGTAATTAGGGGGGAGACTTAACACAAATCTCTAATAACTGCTAAATTTATTGAAACAAAACTTAATATGAAATTTAGAAGCCCCTATGTAAGACAACTGTTGATTATTAGCTGAAACACTGGTTTATGAGAGGGAGCGGAAAGATAATTGATTAATTCGTTCTTGGTAACGCAAAATTCCGGTGAAAACTCAATATTACATAACTTTCCCTATACTTTGTATTGTTGGGAAAGTAAAGCCTTATTTGACTGGAGTATGTAATATTTAGGCTAACAGGAGAACAGGGGTAGTTTGAGAATGACTGCCTTAGGGAGGAGTGAACCAGATCAGGTGAGATAGATGTGACATGATATATGAAGTTACCTGACTCAGATCATCACCGACTGATCAATCTGTGTCAACTCTCTCATCCTGGTATGAAAAATGAAGAAAAACTGCCAATATGTGCACTGCTAGACTTCCTCCATGCATATAATGAAAATTATAATAAATATCACAAGTGAATTAAGTTAGTTATTATGACTCAAGCCCGGGGCTTTAAATACAAGGTCATATCGCCTACTACCAAAGCGGTCTTTTGTCAATATGATGGACATGAGCCCGACTCTACTACAATTTCATATATAAGAGTCCTAAATTTTACCTACTCTAGATTTTCATTCAACTAGAGTAAGGTTTAACGAGTACCTGACATCGTACAGGCTCAGGACAATCGCTTAATGTCCCATCCGAAGGACGGCGTGCTTAAGTTTATTTTGCCTCCCATAAAATAAACTAAGGGCCTCGGCCGGGATTAAAACCGGTGCTCTTGAGCTCAGTAAGCAAGGCTTGCTCATGATTTTTTCACCTCCCAGATAAAATATATATACATATACATATATGTATAGGTTATTTATATTTAAAATTCTCCAATTCTTTTCTTCATTCTTTAACATACACTATTGAAATAATAAATAATCCACACTGCAATGAGTAATTCCTCCTTTATGGGAGGTCTTATTTTTGCCCACATCCACACGTGTTGCACTTTTTTTCTCACGACCGACTATTATAATAATAACATGTTTTATAATTATTTATTATACCATGTAGGAGATTTGAGTAAGAACCTTTCAACTATTTAGTTCATTATTATGCCGCAAGGCGAGGACAAGGATATGAAATGGTACCAACTTAAGAAGTTTTTGGCTAGTCGGAGATCTTGGATTGAAAAATCTGTATTCTTCAACAAAACTAACATCGTAAGACGTTTGTAAGCATTTATAAATTATATTTCAACATACATTATTAACATTTCATTTTTCATTTCATTTTTCTTTTCACTTATAAACTTAACAATATGTAACTGAAAGTTAAAAGGAACAACATTTATTTAAATATTGTCGCTTTCTTTTGATTCATGAATGATATATGGGACACCTTTCGAGACGTTAGTTCTTATGTTTCATGCCCGGGCTTAACTACGAGGTCATATCGCCTATTACCATAGCGCTCTTTCGTCGCTCTGTTGAACCTGTGCCCGACTCTACTGTTGGAGTTTTAAATGTTGCCTACCCCGGTTTATTCACATGGGGTCGGGGTCTTTAACGAGTACCTGACATCGGACAGACTCGGGACCATTGCTTAACGTACCATCCGATGGACAGCGTGCTCATGTTTTTTTCATCTTCAGGTTTCGAACCCGCGATGTTGAGTCCAGTACAGGCTATGTACTTCCCCAGGAACCTAAAGAAAAGTTATTGCTGACGAAAACAGAAGGAAGATGCCGGGCTTAGCAGCAGAGCTTCTCTATAGAGTGCAATATAAAGATATCAATCTAGGGCTTGCGTCTTGATCATATTCTATCAAAAAGAAACAGAGGATACAAAAAGCGGGTTGGTCTAAATGGATAGGAAGCAGGGTGCCATCTTGTATTTGTCTTTTTTTATATCGTCTCATCTGTCTTCAAAGAGAAGGAACGGAAAAAATAAATCGGTATTGGAACACGCCTTGTAGGCCGACTGATCTTTTTTGTGAGTTCCTTTCTGTAAGAGAAAAGTGGATCTTTTCATCGTTTGTACAAACTGTCAAACATATTGTTTGTTTGTGAAGCCTGAAGCTCTCTCAAGAGATCAGAGGAGGCAGACGATAGGGGGGTGTATTGGAAGGCGGCGCGCCGGTAGCTCAAAGGTAGCAAGCTCATCTAGTGAGCTCAAGATCGCGGGGTTCGGAACCTTAAGAGAAACTAGAGCACGCCGTCCTTCGACTGGAACATTAAGCAATGGTCCCGAGTCTGTACGATGTCAGGTACCCTACCTTAAGTAAATAAACCTAGTTAGGCAAAACTAGTTTTCGCTCTTCCTCTAAAAACCAATCGACCGTTTGGGCTAATAGTTGACTTACATAGTAGCTTCTGAAACATACTAAATTTTGTGTCGATACATTCATAACATCAGCAGTAATTAAGGTTTTTGACGTGAAAACGTCTATTCGCTCGTTAAGCACAGTGATAGCCGGTCATACTTTCTTGTGTTACAAAATACACTCAGATTTCAATCGATAATAACTACGAGACTAATAATGCGATAACAACATTTGAGATCACAATGGATAAGAGCATGTCTGTAAGTGTATATTCTCCGAAATATATGTAAAAATCGGTATTAAATTGAAAATTGCAAAAAAAATTAAAGATGTCTCATATGAATCGTAAATATCCGCGGAATTATAGAAAACGCAAATCAGAGGAAAGCTCGATTCAAAAGGAATTTTAAAAACCTAAAAAGTCTAGTACCGAGCAAATGCAAGAGCTATGGCAGCATCGAAAAGAAAATGAAAAATGATTTTATCCCGATGTTTTCACGGAAAATCTACGGCGTGGACCTTGACTACGCCTTAATGCTTTTCAGTCGACACCCCTCCTCTGATCCCCATCTTCATATTACCCGATTTGACTGAAAATCAATTGTACTTACGGGATTTTGTATAAATATTTGAAATTTTGTGCCGTTACATTCATTACAACAGAAATTAGAGTTTTTGTGTATAGTCTTCCCCCTAATGTCCCCTTTCTTTTTGGCCGATTTAGCTGAAAATCAATAGGTATCGCCCTTATGGGGTTCTGGGTACACATATAGAGTTTTGGATCGATATAATCATTCTAGTTAGTTATTATGACTCATGCCCGGGCTTTAACTACAACGCCTACTACCAGAGCGCTCTCTTTCATCACTCTGGTGGACATGAGCCCGTCATTTTGCCTACCCTAAACCTAGGGTAGGGTTTTTAACGAGTACCTGACATTGGCTCGGGACCATCGCTTAACGACCCGTCCGAAGGACGGCATGCTATCTCTCAGATAAAATAAACTAAGGGCCTCGGTCGGGTTTCGAACCCGCGATCTTGAGCTCACTAAGCAAGCACGCATACCACTGCGCTACTGGCCCCCTCTATATTCATTCTATCAGACACACTCACACCGACACTCAGACATTTTTTATTCTTTTTGGAATGAAGGGGTCTTTTCTGACCGAGTAGATAAAAAAAACATAGTCTGCCGCAGTGCCGCTCCCCAATGTTGCCGCCCTCGACTGCCGCCTTGTTCGCCTCTATTATCAGCCCGGTCCTGAGACTCCTTAACTCACATAACTGGCATGAAGAGAGATTTCATTTATTATTTATTTATTTTATATAAGTATATGTATGGATTTTCGAAAAAAACGTACAAGTTTCCTGCTATTTTTGCTGAAATACCATCTAATATTAGCAAAAAAAATGGCGGAGACCAAAAATAAAGCTTAAACGGAGATTAAATATAATTTATTTTAAATTTTTCATTGTTATTAGTTTTGGAGATATAAAAATGTTAAGATGACTTCGCAGCATTTTTAAGACAAAAATATACGCCGTCCTTCGGATGGGACGTTAAGCGACGGTCCCGAGCCTGTAAGATGTCAGGTACTCGTTGAAGACCCCTAGTTGTATAAAAATTTAGGTAGGGAAAATTTAGGACTCCCACAATAGAGTCGGGCTCATGTCCACCAGAGTAATGACTGAGCGCTCTGGTAGTAGGCGATATGACCTCGTTGTTAAAGCCCGGACATGAGTCATAAAACCTAACTTTTTGGGGGGGGGGGGGGGCAGGAGGGTGTAATGCCAATTACACACATTCAGGGAAGATAGCCCTGGATAGTGTGGGGCTCGAGTCGTTTCTCCATACCCACTAAAATCCCCTCCTTAGCCGATCCTGATTCCCTTCCGCGGAACAGACGGCCTGTCATTACTTCACGGAAGGGAGGAAGGGTGGCTGGTAACGCCCCTTTTTCTGATCTTGTGGCAGTTACTGTTGTTCCTTGTCAGCCCTCTCTTGGAGGGCCAACTCACCCATGAAGAGTGCTGCAAATTCGCAGCCCTCATCCCATGACTCCTGGGATTGCAGCATGACGTCCACGTAACTGGTATCAGTCAGTGGGATGTGATGAATGAACTACTTAACCTAACCTTTAAAATTCCACCTCTCAAAAACAAAGACACTCGCACCATATACTCTAAGGGTCAAAATCAAAGATTATAAAAGAAGCCTTCAAATGCCCCCCTCCCCATTCCTCCCTGAAGCATTAAGAACAACAAAATTATGAGCGAAACAATATGCAACATCACATTATTTTTCATTAAAGTGTCTTCTTTTTCTCGTATATATTATCTAATAATGAAAAAATGAAAATCTCAAATAGCTAACAAAAAATTTTCACTTGCTTTAGAAAAAATTTGCAACGGAATCGGCAGAAGGGAGTTGAGATTAGAAGAACCCACGATCTTGAGCCTAGAAGGCAAGCACGCTCTATCTGAGCTACCATGACACCCTCGCTAAATATACTAAAGCCTGAATTAAAATTTTATAATGAATTTTTCTTTACAGGAAATTACAAAAGCTCCAATAAGCAGAGAGTGGTAAAATCGTGTTGAGACGGTAGCGAAGCGGCCCGAAGATGGAACCTCTGAAGAATTAAGATTAATGGTCCACTAGCCTCCACTTTTTTTGTTGTCTCCTCTTCTGGTTTATTTCTTATATTTCCTCTCACTTCCTTATATCTTGTTGGAAATATGTTATTCTTTTCACAACACTTAACTTTAGTCGCAAGTACACGATTAATGATCCTGAACTTTAGTCGTTAGACTTTGTGATGTTCAGGTTCTCAGATCGATACCCCAATGATCCTGGGCATTTTAATTTCACAGCTATACTGATGTATAGAGGAAGTTATGTAATCGATCAGAGTTTATATAATTCGATGTTCAGTTTTCACAGAAATTACAAATTTTTCTAAAACCCTGATTCAAAAAAGGAAAAAGAAATATGTTTATCTACGTGTGTTTGTGGAAACACCCAAAAGAATGCATGTATCGACACAACATTTTATATGTGTATAAAGAACTTCATAAAAACAACACCTATTAAATTTTAGCCAAAACGGTTAAGGGAATAAGGAGATTAGGGGAGTTGCTTAACATAAAAACTCTAATAACTGCCGATGTAATGAATGTATCCACATAAAATTTCATATTCACCACACAACTCAATAATCAATACAACATTTTATGTATGTACACCATAAAGAAAACCTATTGATTTTCAGCCAAATCGGTAGAAAGAGATGGGGGGGGGGGGGGGGGGGGTTTATGGGAGGCTTAACAAAAAAGCTCTAATCGACACGAAAATTCATAGGTGAAAAAAATCAAAATCTAATATAGTCCTAACCCAATGTAGTCAACCTAATATTTTTCGCGGAATCGACAGAAGGGAAAAAGGGGCATCAGAGGAGGGAAGTTCAAATCAAAAACAATAATAACAATAAATATAATATATTATATATTATCATATATAATATTATATCGACATAGAACATCTTTAATTTGTTATGGGGAAGTAATTGCCAGTGAGTCACCGACGACGTTTTATTTTTTCTATTTTTAGAATTAGTAGGTCGGAAAACATGAAATTTCGTTGAAAACTTCGCATCGAATTTACAACTGATTACATAATATCCCCTATACTAGCTGGGAAAGTAAAATTTTAAATTAAAAAAAAAATATATATTTATGTTAGAAGGAACACTCTATTCAGATTTTCTCATTGTTCAAAAAGGAGAAAATAACCATATAACCAATCTAAAAGTTAGATATTGTGATTCATGCCCGGGCATTAACTACGAGGTCATATCGCCTACTGTCAGAGTGATTTTTCGGTGGACATGAGTCCGACTCTACAGTGGGAGTCATAATGTTTGTCTAACCAGATTTATTCACCTACTGTAGGGGTCTAGAGTATCTGACATCGTAAAGGGTCGGGGGCATCGTTTAACGTCCCATCCGAAAGACGACGTGCTCAATGTTTTTACCTACCAGATAAAAAACTTAAGGACCTCAGCCGGGTTACGAACCCGCAATCTTGAACTCAGTAGGCCAGCTACCGGTGCTCTCTTAGATATGGTGTAAAATAAATTAATCCATAATATGCTAAAAATAACAATTGAGAGGATATGTGGAAGAACGGTATAATTCAAAAATTAAGTTTTTGAGAAAAATGAGAAAAACTTAGGAACCTGTATATATACATAATTTGATAAAAAAAAATTATTTTTTATTTTTTTGAGTTATACCGTTATTCCAAAGATCGAGTGTATAATAAACTGTTTTAGAAACTTTATTGAACATAATAGTAGTTACATTAATAACCAATGTAAAATATATTAGAGCATACTCTGTTTATAATTTTGCTGAAAAAGTACGATAAAGTTGGAAAAAGGCATATGGTGCTGTTTTTGAAAGGACTATAAATCACGAACGGTTCAAGATGTCACGGCCATCATTAGAGCAGCTATGTCAGCTGTTTGCGAATCAGGTTTCAAATTTACTATCAGTCATAGTCGAAAAAAGTGTGTTAAAGATATCCATAACATAGAGAAAAAAAATAATCGTCAGTAAATCCCTGGCAATGTACTTCCCCAGAGCGAATTAATCAAATTACTTTTCTCATAGAAATAAAAGACGTTGTCTTCCCGCTGTTTTATGTTAGGTCAGAACCGGTTTTCGACGCAACAGCGTCATCATCAGTGGTTTATCTATGTTAGAATAGTAAAATATACAAATAATTAAAAGTAAAAAAAACTCTTAAAGCATCAGGGTACAGAGTAACAAGATAAAAATTATAAACTTACACCATCCAAACAGCACAGTGGTTAAAGGACGACTGGCAAAGCTCTAAGGGTAACTAGGTTCACTCACTCTCTCTACATACAAAACCATGCAAGTTATTGTATATATTAGAATAAATGGTTTTGCATGTAGAGAGAGTGAGTGAACCTAGCTATCCCCACCTCTTAGAGCTAGGCCAGTTGTCCTTTAACCGCTGTGCTGTGTGGGTGGGGTAAGTAAGTTTATACTTTTTATCTTATTACTCTGTACCCTGATTTTTTAAGAATTATTTTTACTTTTCATTATTTGTATATTTTGTTATTCTATGATAGATGAACCACTGATGATGACGCTGTTGCGTCGAAAACCGGTTCTGGTCTAAAATAAAACAGTAGAACGACAACGTCTTTTATTTCTATGAGAAATCTCGTTGAAAAAAAACATAAACCTATTGCAACAATAAAAATAAAAATCTTTTTGACTTATGTGCTTAGGTCCGCCAGGCCTAGATTTTCATATGGACTTCACGTATAAATTTCAGTGGAATCCGCCAAAAGAAGGGTGGATGGGAGGAGGCTCTACTCAAAAACCCTAATAACTGCAGACAAATTGAATGTATCGACATAAAGTTTAGTATGAGGTTTCTGAAGACCACCCTATGTAAGTATTGACTTTTATTCTAAACGATTGATTGGGTTTGGAGAGAGAGCGAATAAAAAAAAATTAATTTTTTCATTTTTGGATTTGGGTGTTCGGAAAACATGAAAATCAGCATGAAATTTTGACCGATTACATAGCTTCTAAACTTCTTCGGGGTGTAAGAAAATACTTTATGAAGATAAATACGTGTTACCAACATCATAAAGATATACAAAAAATATTTTATGATGTTTTAAGTTGGTAACACATATTTATCTTTTGTTCAGAGCAAAAAAATAAATATCACTTGCATATCCAGGACCCTAAATATGAATTATGTTGGACATACAAAGAAGGGATCTAGGAAGAATAATGTCTAGGGGGCAGACCTAGAACTACCCTTGAAACACTTCACATACAGTCTTGTTAACATTTTACAAAGCTCGTTTTGGTCCTCCGGGCCGGGTTTATAGTCGGCCATTTTGTGAGACAGTTTTATGTGTTATACAGTTGAGTCTACCTTTTCTCCCTACTACTCACACAATTGTCTCTCCCTCCTTCCCCTTCTACATTGTCTACTCTACCACTCTTCCGCCCCCCCCCCCCCACCCCTCTCTCCTCGCCACTTCCCATTCATAATTTAACTGTTTTACCTCTTCCACTTGACTACTGACGGGAAATTAGGAGTAGAAATAAAATTTATGTTATACCTTTTGTTTACATCCGTGTTGGTATTAAGTTTCATTCTTTTCAATGATATTTGCAGTGGCGCTTATAACATAAATATAAATATCTGCAGGATCCGGGTCTGGAACCGTGGATCCTAGTTGATATAATAAAAAACAATAATAATAATAAAGTCGTCGGTAAATCACCGGCTATGTATATCCCCAGCACGAATTATTCAATCAAGGACTCCCCAAAATCCAAGTTATAACATAAATGAAAATAACAGAGCTTTCTTATACCAACCATATTTTTACAGATCATTCTCCCCACCCCTTCTCTCAATTGTTTATCTGCAGGATCCGGGTCTGCAACCGTGAGCCCCAATTCGTGTCTGGAACCAGGTTTAGAGGTAGAACTGAAACTTACTTGTGAATCGTAGTGCACCAAGTAGGTTTGAATTAACAGTAAAATCGATGCGCAAAGGTACTTTATTTATTTATTATACATATATAATATATATATATATATATATATATATATATATATATTATATATGCCCTAATTAACTTTGATTTGAAGAATGGCCGATATTTAAAAAGAAAAGAGACTAAAATAGATATTTATTTATTTATTTACATAGTCACAACGACAACATTTGTCACTAGTGATTGTGATGATGTGCTGTGGCAAGTGTGTCGCTGTACTGCTGAGGTACGTGACCGAAGAGGAGTCCAGGCTAGTCCTGGAGCAGGTCAGTAGTATATAAAGGCCGGTTGAGTCACACAAGGGGGGGAGCAGAGTTTCGGAGGAGGAGGAGGAGGAGCAGAATTGAGGAGCAGATGTGGTGGTGGTGGTGGTGGAGCAGAATTGAGCAGGAGCAGAGTTTCGGAGGTGGAGGTGGATCTGTGACAACCTTTGACCCCCTCCCCTTTGAATCACCCACCATCGTACTTCCCCACCTCAATAAGTTTCCGCTCTCCCTCTAAACCCCAATAAGTTTCCACTCTCCCCTTTGAATCACCCAACATCGTACATCCCCACCCCAATAAGTTTCCGCTCTCCCCTTTGAATCACCCAACATAGTACATCCCCACCTCAATAAGTTTCCGCTCTCCCCTTTGAATCACCCAACATCGTACATCCCCACCCCAATAAGTTTCCGCTCTCCCCTTTGAATCACTCAACATCGTACATCCCCACCTCAATAAGTTTCCACTCTCCCTCTTTGAATCACCCAACATCGTACATCCCCATCCCGATAAGCTTCCGCTCTCCCCTTTGAATCACCCAACATCGTACATCCCCACCTCAATAAGTTTCCGCTCTCCCTCTAAACCCTACCCCTAAATTTTTTTCAATTAGCCCACTAGCGTCTAGAAATTATTGAAACGAGTAAATCGCTTATCACATTTGCCACAAACGTGGGACATGTTTATTTTATTTTAATGAATAGTAGTAAAATAACAAAATGATTCAAAATTTATATATAGAAAAAACAATTCACGAAAAAAATGTATCTATATAAAAAACGAATTAGAGAAAAAACGATGGATGAAACAACACGAATTATTGAAAAACAATGAACGAAACTAATTTGAAAAATGTAACTATATAAAAAACGAATACGAGAAAAAAACAATGAATAAGAGTAATTAGAACAATGTAACTATATAACACGAATTATTGAAAAACAATGAACGAAACAAAATGTAACTATATAACAAGAATTATAGAAAAGACAATGAACGAAACTAATTTGAAAATATAACTATAAAAAACGATGAACGAAACAACACGAATTAGAGAAAAAACGATGAACGAAACAAAATGCAACTATATAACACGAATTATTGAAAAACAATGAATAAGAGTAATTAGACAAATGTAATTATATAAAAAACGTAATAAAGAAAAAAACAATGAACGAAACTAATTAATTAAATAAATTATAAATGCAAAAATATATAGAATGTAAGACAGACTTAAGTAGCAAAAGTAGAGGAAACAAGTTCTTTCCAATAACACTGAGGTATGAAGAATGAGCTACCTCGTTGGGAGAGGGTCCTTATATAGACCGAGTTGACGCATGCGCAGTAATCAATAAAAAGAGGGAGGGGGAACCACAAGAGTTGACGTGTCGTCAACAAGCAGTGACATGTTCAAGAAAGGACACCAACTACCCCAACATATAGTGACATGTATATTCATGATGTATCCTGTTTATTCTTGTCGAATACATGCAAAACCGGGTCAATATGAATGGGGTCTTACCCCGATTATTATTTTTTAGCCCTAAAAACGGCTGTTATAATGGAATCCTCCTGAAAAGTAGATATTCACTGTTGTAATTTTTTTTTTAGCCATGTAAAGTTGAAGCAGAAAAATGCTTAATTCACTCCTAAAAGATCAGATGTTAAGTGTATATTTTTTAACGTATCAAACCCTACTCGTTTTGGTCGTTCGAACACAACATCGGGTTTTCCCCAAAAATTCGTCCATGGTTAATAACCATTGATAACCCCTAATATTACGAGGTGGCGTAGGCGGTCGTAGATGTGAACCCCAAAATTCATATGGCGGCGGTGTAGGAATGAGATATCCATGCTCCCAAGACATAATTGTTAGAATAACTGGAATCAGTATGACCGATTGGAGCCCTTGGGTATGCCTGCAACAACAGGTCTCGACATGTTTGAACATGTATAATGCATGCAAAAATCATTTCAAGGTCTAGGATGTCTTCAGATTGGAGAAAACGCAAAATTACTATAGCTACGAACGTCATTTCCAAACCATAGTAGATATATAAAAAACAAGAATTCACAAATAACATCAAAGGACAGCGTGCTCGGAATTGAAGATAAATATTTTTTCCATCATATTACTCCAATCGGACAACATACTCAATATGACGAGGAGTTCGTGTCCAGACGTGGTTGAGTGCAGATCTCGTGAGGATTAACGTATTCTTTTTTTAGATTTCTACAATTTAATAATTATCTTATTGCTATCCACACTTTATTTATTTTATTTTCACATTTATATAGGTACCTATTATTTCTTATTCTTAGTGACCTTCGGTTTGGTGAGTACAATCCAATATATTGTATACTAATTAAGTGGAAAAAACAAAAACAAAATGAGCATACCGCCGGATAAACGGCACAAGCGTGGAAGAATCAAGTCCCCTTTAGAGCCACTAACCTCGAACATCCAGCTTTTACCGAAATTTTTGATAATTTCCCGTATAGGCGAAGGGAGTTTGAGTAATATATCACCATTTCTTGTGAATAAATCAATAGTAGGAGTCGCGGGGGATGTGAAAAATATAAAAAAACTTAGAGACGGTACGATTTTGGTTGAAACCCTAAATAGTAACCAATCAAAAAAGTTACTGCAAGTTGAAGAATTATTCAACAAAATAAAAGTTAAAGTTGAACCCCACAAAAAACTTAATCATAGTAAAGGGGTAATACGATGCCGAGATTTTGATTTTCTAGAACCCGAGGAAATTCTATTCGAATTAAAAAGTGAAAATGTTATTGACATAAAGAGGATTATAGTGAAACGAGACAATACGGAGACAAAAACAGATAATTACATTGTTACCTTTTGTACCCCAACAATCCCATCTCATCTACGAGTAGGTTATTATAATGTTTCAGTTCGACAATTTTTTTCCAATCCCTTGAGATGTTACACTTGCTTGTCTTTTGGGCACCCATCCTTCTCATGTAAAAAAGATGCACTTTGTGCCAAATGTGGAGAGAAGAAACACGAGGAAGTCGAATGCAATAAGCCAGTTAAGTGTGTAAACTGTAAGGGAACTCATAATGCTTTTTATAAACAATGCCCAACGTTCATTAACGAAAAAGAAATAAAAAAGATACAGGATAGTGAAAAAATTCCTTACGGTTCGGCTAGGAAAAAATTGTTAGACCGGCAAAGTAGTACCACCTTTCAGAAATCCTTTGCAAATATAATAAAAGAAACTAAAGTTAGTGTTAATACGAAAGAAATTAGTATTCAAGTAGACCCATCTGAACTTGAAACAATGTACCCAAAACAAGAGATAAGAGATAAAGCGACGGGGACCCAGCCACCAGCTGTTCCCCCCACTCTACCACCCGCACCTATCCCTCCCCCTCCTACTCCTGCAGTACCTGTTACTGCTACTCCCACCACCCCTCCATCACAGTCTCCAGCAGTACCTGATACTGCTACTCCCTCCACCCCTCCATCACAGTCTCCAGCAGTACCTGCTACTGTTACCGCTACATCCCCTCCTTCCCCCATCCCAAGTGGCAGTGAAGAAATTCCTGCCACTGACACCCCCAAGATTGTTATAAGAAAAAACGAAAAAGACAAACAATACACAATAGTAACTAAAGCATCAAAAAAGAACGTACCCCAAAAGATGGAGACTGATAAATAAAAATCATAAATATATGGTTTTTATCAGCTTTCAGTCTGTAGTTTACACTTTACGCTTATATAAAAGCCTTTTTAACTTTTCTCTTAAATACTGCGGTATTTCTTCATTTACTGTACCTAGTGATAATATGCAAATTTTACTAACATATAACACAAGGCATTGTACCTCTATACTAACGTTTAAAAATTTCAAACCAATATGTACATTTTATCTAATCTCCAATTATTTGTATATTTTAACCAATGACATGTACAACATATATGAGACTGGACATCTAGCAGATTATACATACACATGGGAGTGTCAGAAGGAATACACCTGTACATGTACCATACAAACCTCTATGGTCCTACTCCAAATAGACATACTGCCACATGTGCCAATTTGTATAACTAAGCACTGTAGAGCTCCATATAACTCCACTTATTTCAGCCTAATAAAAGTCGAAATCACTACAAAAATTACAGGCCAAACCCAACTAATTTTACAGCCTCTTCTTAAAAGTATCCACATAGTATGCGCTAATATACAGATAAGCGAGTTTACATTTAAGGATTTCAAATGACCATACTACAATGGAATTTAAACGGATTAAAATGTCAATTTGAAGAACTCAAAATACTTCTGGAAGACTATAAGCCATGCATATTCTGCCTCCAGGAAACTAAGTTAAAAATCAGTGACAGAATAAACATCAAGAATTACAATATATTTAGAAAAGATAGAATAAATGTGAACCGAGCCTGCGGTGGAGTGTTGGCTGGTGTTTCCAAAGACTATCAAGCTGAAGAAGTGAACATCAACACATCTCTACAATCTGTTGTCATCAAATTCTATGGAAAATTTCCACTGACTATTTGCAACGTTTATCTTCCGCCAACAGAAAACATAGACGAAGCAGAGATGACTCACCTTATCGGAGAGCTACCTCAACCTTATATTATCCTGGGTGATATGAATGCCTCACATGGGATGTGGGGCTCCTCCAGGTCAGACAGCCGTGGGAACACCATCAAACGGATATCTGATGGCTCAGACTTGATTCTACTAAACACAGGAGCAGGCACATATGTCAGCCCAGCTTATGGCACCATCTCAGTACTTGATCTGGCTTTTTCCTCGCCCAACCTTTCCCTCCAGCTTGACTGGAACGTGCTGGACGAGCTACACAACAGCGACCACTATCCAATTAGAATAGTACTCCGGGGAACAGAAAATCGGTTTGAGAGGAACCCCAGCTGGATCATTGACAGAGCAAACTGGGGGATGTTCAGGACCTTGGTACACATCGACGAAAAGATGTTCACTGACAATGTCAATGAAACGAACGAATACATTACCAACTGCATCGTCAAACCTGCTGAGGAGGCCATTCCAAAAACCAAGTCATATTATAGTAAGAACTCTACACCTTGGTTCGACAGTGAATGTCGGCAGGCCAGGAAAGAAAGAAGGCAAGCACTCAGGATATTTAGAAACAATCCAAACACACAAAATCTTATCCACTATAAAAAAATGCGAGCTTCCTGTCGGAGGATGTTCAAAGGAAAACGTAAACAAACATGGCAAAACTATGTTTCTACAATCAATCATAACACTCCTTCAAAGGCGGTATGGCGGAAAATAAGAAGTATTTCTGGAAATAACCACCACGTCCAGCCTGCAATCAAAGTGAACAACAACATAATATATGAACAATCAGAGGTTAGTAACCTCTTCGTAGAATACCACGCATCCCAGAACCCTAGCGCAGAGACCGGACTGGACACAATCTATCGCACCAGATTCAAAGATGGAAACAACAACCAGACATACAACATGGAAGTCACAGAGTGGGAGTTGGACTCAGCCATTAGAGAAGTCAAAAATACAGCAAGCGGCCCAGATGAAATTCATAATGCCATGCTCAAAAATTTGAACCCGACAAACAGAAAAGCACTTTTGGCCTTCTTCAACAAAATATGGACAGAAGGGTCCTTCCCTGATGCTTGGAGGGAATCTATCATTCTCCCATTACTAAAACCAGGAAAAGACAAACTACTACTGGCCAGTTATAGGCCGGTCTCATTAACGAGTTGTCTTTGCAAACTGTTCGAAAAGATGGTCAATCGACGACTACTCTGGACACTCGAAACTAGCGGCCACTTAAAGAACATTCAATGCGGTTCCCGAAAAGGTAGATCGACGCTTGATCATTTGGTAGCCTTAGAGGCTGAACTGCTGAACACCTTCATCAATAAAGAAGAGAGTATAGGGATCTTTTTCGACATAGAAAAGGCCTATGACACTGTTAGAGGCACCGCAATCCTACATCAAATGTACGATTGGGGACTACGTGGAAACTTACCCATATTCATAAGCAATTTTCTAACAAATAGGTGGGTTAGAGTAAGAATAGGAAGCAGTTTATCAGCAAGAAGGCAGGTGAACAACGGTATCCCACAGGGAAGCGTTCTTAGTTGCGCAATCTTCGCAATTGCGATGGACAGTGTTGCGTCTGCTATCCCTAAAAAGATGAAGGCTTTTCTTTTTGTAGATGATCTCGCCGTTCTGTGCAGGTATCGTGACACCCATAAGGCCCAAGATGACATACAGATACTCCTCAACAACCTCAGAGAATGGTCAAGTAAAACAGGATTAAAGTTTTCAAAGGCGAAAACTTGTTGTGTGCACTTCTCTCGCAAAAGGCGGCCTAGCCCCGACCCTGCACTCGTACTAGACGGAGAACCCCTCGTCTTCAAAGATGAAGCAAAATTTCTTGGTCTGATCGTAGACAAGAAGCTAAACTGGTCCAGCCATATCAAATACTTGAAGAAAGAAAGCTCCAGAAGACTTAACTTATTGAAAATTTTGGCCAATACGCAATGGGGAGCCGACAGGACATCTCTTCTAAGAGTATATCAGAGTGTTGTGAGGTCGAAATTAGACTATGGAAGTTTTATTTACGCTTCGGCTCCAAAGAGCTACCTGAGCAGATTAGATCCTGTGCACCACGCTGGCCTTCGACTTGCTACCGGAGCCTTCAGGTCAAGTCCCGTTGTCAGCCTTTGTGCGGAAACTGGAATTCCCCCTCTTCTGTTCCGCCGACATTGGTTAGCCTCCAGCTATATTGCTGCTCTGTCATTAAATGAAAATAACCCTGCCTACAACTATATCTTCAAACCCAAATACCGCCGTTTATATGAAGGGATACCGAATACGTCAGCTCCCCTGGCAATAAGGGCAAGGCAATTCATAATAGACCTCATGGACGAGCAACCACGAAGTGACCCTCCGGAAGAGCCACCATGGACACATAAGAAACCCATACTCCATCTGGATCTGCATCGACTGAAGAAGTCTACAACTAGCGATTGCACATTTAGAGCAGAATTTAATAAAATTAAAAGCATACGATACAAAAATCATTTTTTGTACACTGATGGCTCCAAGAGCTCTGAGAGCGCTGGCTTTGCTGTAGTTGCTTTGGACACCACAATAAAATGCAGACTAACACCTTGGAGCAGCAGCTACACTGCAGAGCTGTGCGCCCTCTCTGCAGCACTTTACCACATAATTACCATGAAAGGACAATCCTTCACCGTCTGCTCCGACTCAATAGCTGCACTACAAGCAACACAAATATTGTTTACCGATAATCCTGTGGTTAGTAAAATACATAGATACGCAGACAATATCATATCACAAGGCAAAACGGTTACTCTTATGTGGGTCCCATCACATATTGGGATAGAAGGTAACGAAAGAGCAGACACCGCCGCAAAAGAAGCTTCTACCTCCGCTACCGATTGTAAGAGAATTTTTACAAAATCAGATCTAAAACAGCTGCTTCATAGCAGAGTTAACCAGGGTTGGATCGACATGTGGAAGGAAATAGACTGTAGCAACAAATTGAAATACATAAAAGAAGGAGTGGAACCTTGGAAGACATCTATAAGAGATAACCGAAGGGAAGAGGTTGCCCTGATGAGGCTAAGAATAGGCCACAGTCGTTTGACTCACAGTCACCTGATGAGCAGAGATGAAGCGAGGAAATGCGAACTGTGTGAGGAGGAGATGTCGATCCGACACATCCTAGAGGAATGTCCGCTCTACCAGGAGGAGCTGGCCAGGAGAGGCATCACCAGATCACTTCCAAGAGCACTAGGCAACCGTCCAGAGCCACTTCAGAGAACAATGGATTTCTTTAAAGATTTGAAATTAATAGACGAACTATAGAGAAAAAAAGGAAAAAAAAAAAAAAATAAATAAATAAAAAAAAAAAAAATAAAATAAAAAAAAAGAAATAAAAAAAAAAAATAAAAAAAAAAAATAATAATAATAAAAAAAAAAAAAAAAAAAAAAAAAATTCTTACAAGATTTGAAATTAAGACACGAACTATAGAGGAAAAAAGAGAGAGAAAAAAAAAAAAAAAAAAAAATAATAATAATAATAATAATAAAAAATAATAATAATAATAAAAAATAAAAAAATAATAATAATAATTTAAAAAAAAAAAAAAAAAAAAAAAAAAAATTACAACAATAGATGCATTGCGTTATTTAATAAGTTATTAGAGTTTTCTTTTAATTAGTTATTATATTCATTTTACTTATTTTTATATTTCATTTTACAAATTGTGAAATTGTACACTAAATGAATAATGCTACATTAAATGTAAATGACTAATCACGTCTCCATCTTAAAGAAACAGTTTGACACTTAGATGCTTATGACCTAGCTGTTGAGCATCTAAAAAATCCTAATCCTAAACCTAATCCTCAATATGACGAGCTTTGAATTATATTTTCAAATGCAATACTTTTCAAGGCACCGAAGGACGGCATGCTCAAAAGCGTAGGTAGGCGATTTTTCCATCATATTACTCCAGTTTAAAATAATACTGAATACAATGATGATGATGATAAGGTTCGAATGCAGGGTTCGACATGCTTGATCACGCAAGTGCCTGTTCAAGGTCACGAAATCAGACTTTAAAAAAATGTTAATTATTAATAATCGATAGGAATAATCATTACCACCCCCAGAATACACCATAATTGTTACTTGATATCTGAAAATGTATGACTTGAACGTTATATACCTAGATTACAGCTCCTTTGTACAAACATGTCATGAAAGACGAGGGGTTAGCAAGCCAGACTCCAAAATGGAAGGTGGTGAGTTCGAATCCCGTCCGGTATGGTTTTTTTTTTCTTAAATTGATTTAATATCAATAATAATTTGATTTCTAGACGCTAGTGGGCTAATTGAAAAAAAAATTGGGGGTAGGGTTTAGAGGGAGAGCGGAAACTTATTGAGGTGGGGATGTACGATGTTGGGTGATTCAAAGGGGAGAGCGGAAGCTTATCGGGATGGGGATGTACGATGTTGGGTGATTCAAAGGGGAGGGGGTCAAAGGTTGTCACAGATCCACCTCCACCTCCGAAACTCTGCTCCTGCTCAATTCTGCTCCACCACCACCACCACCACATCTGCTCCTCAATTCTGCTCCTCCTCCTCCTCCGAAACTCTGCTCCCCCCCTTGTGTGACTCAACCGGCCTTTATACACTACTCAGGTCCCTCTGCCATATCCGCTTGAGGCGTCGTGGTGGATTTGTGGGGAGAGTGTTTGTAGATAATTGAAGAATAAGTGGATTGGCGTGATGATGGAGTTTGTCGTGAAAATTTTGATATCGTGTCTTGATAACAGAAGGTACAAATGGGAAGTTGAGATCATTATGTAATGTGAGGTTGGAAACGTAAAATGGGGCATTGGTAATGTGGCGTAGTATGATGGATTGTAATGACTGAAGGCGTTGTATGTTTGATTTTTTGGCTGATCTCCATATCTCGATGCCGTAAGTCCAGATGGGTTTTAGTATAGTGTTGTAAATGTGAAGTTTGTTTTCAAGCGATAATGTCGATCGTCGTCCGATGATTGATTTCAGTCGTCCAAATCGTCTTTTGAGGTCTGTGCGTTTCAGTCTGATATGAGTTGTCCAAGTTAAACGTCTGTCTAAATGAAGTCCTAGATATCGGACAGTGTCTGATGCAGGAATGGGCTGGTTGTTAATGTAAACTGGTGGAGAAGAAAATAGATATAGTTTTAAGTAATTAGTTTATAAGATTTCTTTTTGAAAATTTATTTTATTTTATTTATTTTTTTTTCAATATTTTGTTAACCAATTTATAATGTAGGTTTAAGAAAATAAATCCAAATATTTGTTCTCTTATTCTATGCTATTCATTTTCCCTGTTAACCCTGTAAGCTAATTTATACTTTTGGATTAGATTTAACATTTTTGCAAAATTTAGAAAAACAATATGGCATCTCTTTAGTAAATTTAGAAGAAATCCAAGTGAAAAGTTTGTTAATTAAAATTTTAAATACGTAAACTTTCTTTCGGATATTACTGTAGAAATCAAAATTTAGTAGAGGATCAGATATACAATTTCTATGGGAAATATGGTAATTTTATTATTTGTTTATTTAATTTTATTACTAACTCAATTATTACTTTTATTATTTATTTTTTATTTTACATAATTTCCTTTATCAAAATATATATATATAATTGTAGTCATCAAATTTACTTACGGTTACGTATAGTCGATTGTAAGGCCGCGATTAGCTGCGGTGGTGCAATTGTATACAATGCATTCTTGACAATTTAATGTAACAATAATTAATAGCAATGTTTATCAGATAAATAATTTACTTTAATATCTCCAGAAGGTTGATAAAAGAAAAGAACATAAGCCCTGGTGAAAGAAAGGGGGGTTGATGGATGAAACAGCTTTATCAAAGTCGTGAAGGGGGTGGGTCTCTTATAGGAGAACTTGGGAGCTTTCTTCGAACTCAATATTTGGCAGGATTTCCAAATGTTTACATTAGGTCTGCAAATGACTTCCCAACATTCATAATATCACAGTTATCCCAAAATCTGTCAGAAACATTCCAAGTTGAAGAAATTCCATTTCCATGTTGAAAGATCTCAGAGGTCTTTCTGAATATTTGATAGTCATGTATCTTTACAAAGTTGGAAATCAATCATTCTTTTGTCACTTGGATAAATAAACTAGAATATAGGCCGTTCGTGGAGAAGATGACGTCCCATAGGGCCCCGCCAACTCTCTAATAGCCAATTAAATCCTACGACCACCATTTTATTTCTCCAGCTGTACTAAGTATAGAGGAAGTTATATAATCAGTCAAAACTTTGATGTAAAGTTTTTTAACAGAATTTCATGTTTTCCGAACTCTTTAGGGGCCATTCATAAATTACGTAAGGCTTTTTTAAAGCTAATTTAACCGTCCCCCCACCCTATTGTACGATATCATAAGATTTCAACTACCCCCCCCCCCCCCCCCCCCCTCTACCCCTTGCTAAGAAATGATCGTATTGATAAAATAAAATACAGTTTGATAAAAAAATATTATTTATTGCAATTATACTTCGATTAATCGTCTTAACTTTTTCATTGCTGCATTAAATTACTTCGAGGCCGCCGGTAGCTCAGTGGTATGCGTGCTTGTTTTCTGAGCTACCGGCGAGGCCCTTAGTTTATTTTATCTGCGAGGTAAAATAAACTTAAGCACGCTGTCCGTCGATTGGGACGTTAAGCGATGGTCCCGAGCCTGTACGATGTCAGGTACTCGTTAAAGACCCCTGCCCTAGGTGAACAAAAAATTAGGGTAGACGAAATTTAGGACTGCTACAGTAGAGTCGGGCTCATGTCCACCAGAGTGACGAAAGAGCACTCTGGTAGAGTGACGAAAGAGCACTCTGGTAGTAGGCGATATAATCTCGTAGTCAAAGCCCGGGCATGATTCATAAAACCTAGCCTAATAAAGGTATCTTGTAAAACGTTGTCTTATTTTCGTCCCATTTCGTTCAAAATCTACTCATATCTAAGTTAGCACATGTGACATCTGCATTTTAAAATGCAATATCATAACTGCAATTGTTTTTGTGTCATATTAGTATCTTGACGATTTTTTTGAAAAAGAATATTAGCCATGTCACTGTGTTAATCTAGTATTTACGACATCCATGGCCCTGGGAGGGAGTTCTATTCACGAAATAAAACTCACTCCCGGAGGGGATTCAAACCCGCAGACAAAAATGTTATCGCAGCAAATTTTGGCTTGATTTGATTCTAACTTGGTTCCTTTCAGTGATGTAGAAAAAAAGAATGTCATTTTTAAATAAGACAACTATCAAAAATGTTCAAGCGCCGAAAACTTTACCCTCACACAAACAAACGAAAGTCAAATTAGTACAACCAAGATAAGTTTGTTATACATATACATTTAAATTAATTGAATATTTAAATTTTGTTAAAATTTTTTTTTTCCTTGTCTTTCTACTGAGAAAGCTGAAAAAGTTTTATCGGAAAAATTATTTCAAACTTTGTTTTACAATTCATTCTCCACTTAACCAGAAAAAAGTTTTTGAAATGAGTTAAAAAAAATACGAGGAAAATACCCATAAATATCTCAGGTCTTAGATTGTAAAATAATTAAAATATATAATAATAAAAAGATTGACATTCTTATAACATAAGTTTTTACAAATAGCTCTCTCAAATTCATTTCATACATTACTGAATATATGATAGTAATCTGTTGGCATCAGCATTTTACTTTGAGAATTACTTACTTATACCCAGAAACGCCATTATGAAATGATTTTGAGAAGGGGGAGGAGGGAGGAATGAGGTCTGTAAAAAAGTTGTTTGTATAAGAAATATCTGTTGTGCCAATATCACATATTTTATTTTTTTTAATTTTTAAGAAGAAAAATTACCAATAATAAAAAGCCTTTTTGAATCATCGGAATTGTACTTCCTCAACAGGAATTAATCAATTATTTTTTCGCTCTTACTACAAAACTGGGGGATTCTGAATCCTCATACAAAATTCCGATTCCGCTGAAAATTGATAAGGGTCGTCCTTATGGGATTCTGAATTTACATATGAACTTTTGTGTCGATAGATTCATTACGACGGCAGTTTTAGAATTTTCTGCTAAGCCACCCTCCTAATCCCCGATTTGACTGAAAATCAATTGGTGTTGTCCTTATGGGATTCTGGCTACACACTTATGAAATTACGATGTCGATATATTCTTCTAACGGGAATTATCGTCTTCACAGACACACCCATAAACAGACGGGGTCGGAAATCATGGAATTCCGGAGAAAACTCGACATCGAATTTCTGACCGATTTCTTCCCCTGTACCTGAAGAAGTAAAAGCTATTTAATTTTTTTTTTTTTTTTTGTAGTGGTCGAGGTCAACCACAAGAAGTCGTCAGCATATGAAAAAGAGGGGGGGAAACGGAACAGCCTTCTCGACCGACAGACTGTCTTTTTCACTTCCCCAACTATACGATGTATAGGGGGAGGTTATGGATTCGACCAAAATTTCGATATTGAGTTTTCGACGTAATTTCATATTTTCCGAATTCCTGATCCCAAAAATGAAAAAAAATATTTCAGTTTATCTGTTTGTGTTTGGGTTAGGTTAGATTTTATGACTCATGCCCGGGCTTTAACTACGACGTCATATCGCCTACTACCAGAGCGCTATTTCGTCACTCTGGTGGACATGAGCCCGACTCTACTGTGCGAGTCCTAAATTTTGCCTAGGCTAAATTTTTACTCACCCTGGGCAGGGGTCTTTAACGAGTACCTGACATCGTACAGGCTCGGGACCATCGCTTAACGTCCCATCCGAAGGACAGCGTACTTGTTTATTTTACCTCCCAGATAAAATAAACTAAGGAACTCGGTCTGGTTTCGAATCCACGATCTTGAGCTCAGAAGACAAGCACGCATACCACTGAGCTACCGGCGCCCTCTGTTTGTGTAACATAATTCCTGATAAAATGAATGTATCGACACGAAATTTTATATGTATGTCCAGAATCGTCTAAGGATGACACCTTTAGATTTTTTAGCCAAGTCAGCCAAAGGGAAGGATGCGGGGGACAGTCTTAACTCTCTTAACAGAAAAACTTTAATAACTACTGATGTAATGAATGTATCGACACCAAATTTAGTATGAGGATTCAGAAGTCACTATACATGTCAAATATTGAGTTTTAGCCCAAACGGTCGACTGGTTTTAGAGGGAGAGCGAAAACATTTGATTAATTCGTGTTGGGGCAGTGCGTAGCCGGTGATCCACCGACGACTTTTAGTACTCAACTTTGGTCACTAAATGGCCTTTGTCCTACGTATGAATAGATTTTTACAAAATGTGTTGCATTTTGGCGCAGATAGTATAGAACGGATATTTGGGTCAGGTGGTGTAACGTTCCCCTAAAAGTTGTGAACAGTGTAGCCAAGGCTGAGTTATATGGAGAACGTGCCGCCCCCCTAGTGGCCACAATTCTTACTACAATCCACCTCACCTCACCAATGGACCAGGACCAATTCAAACCATTCTGAAATATTTAAGAACATAAAGCATCCTATATCGGGAGCCATGGTGGCAGTATTGGTATTTAATGGTTCATGCGATGGTCCCGAGCCTGTACGATGTCAGGTACTCGTTAAAGACCCCTATCCTAGGTGAATAAAAATTTAGGGTAGGCAAAGTCTAGGACTCCCAGAGTAGAGTCGGGCTCATGTCCACCAGAGTGACGAAAGAGCGCTCTGGTAGTAGGCGATATGACCTCGTAGTTAAAGCCCGGGCATGAGTCATAAAACTTAATCTATGTTTCACAATATGGAATATAGAAAAAATTGAAATTGCGCAAGGAACTAACGCTACCTTCCACAGGTACAGAAATATAGTGTAAATTCTATTGTGAAACTCACGAAACACGGTAAATCATAGGTTATTTATACCAGAGATACATTGATTCCTAACATATTTTGTTATGGTTAAATAATAAAATAAAATACAATTGTAAACGTATACATCCCCGTCAATTAAATTTTAAATAGTTAATTTTCAATTCAATTCAATTTCAATTTCTTTTCAGCCCTTAGGAAATACATCTTTTTGAAAATGGGTTCGGCCAGATAAATACATTTTTCAACATTAAAAAAAAAAGGAAAACATAAAAAAATCATAGAATAATAATAGAAAATACATATATATTTTTTTTGACAACTGCTTAATTACAAACTATACTGTCATGTGAAAACAAAAAACAAGATGTCAGGAATATAATAAGCATACTTATTAGCTAATAAAGATTCTAAGTAAAATAATGAAGTATAGAATAGAGAAGATTTGTGAAAGGTAAAAGATTCACAGCTTCTGAATAAATTAAATGTCTACTTCAATGTATTTAAGAAAGTCTAGTATTTGCTTATATTTTTCTTTGACGGAGTTCTTCAGCCAATCTTGCAGAGTGTCCGTCCGGTTGAGGTCCGGATACTTTCGTCTTGTCTCTTCTATTTGAGACACTTCAGTAGCACACGGTCCATATCCTCTGTGCTGCCGCACCGGTCGCACTGAGAACTATTAGTCACCTTGATGATATGTAAGTTTCTATTGGTTATAATAGAAAATAATAATAATAAAATATAATGAAGTAGATCATAATAAAGAAATGAATATAATAGGTACTTTTAATAAAATTGTATTCTAATTAACATCCTCTAATTGGGGGCGCCGGAAACTCAGTGGTGTGCGTGCTTGCTTACTGAGCTCAAGATCGCGGTTCGAATCCAGGCCGAGGCCCTTAGATTTTTTATCAGGTGAAAAAACCATGAGCACGACGTCTTTCGGATGGGAAGTTAAGCGATGGTCCTGCGTCTGGGCGATGTCATGTACTCGTTAATGATCCCTACCCTAGGTGAATAAACCTAGATAAGCAAAATTTAGCACTCCCACAGTCCGGCTCATGTCCACCAGAAAACAAAAGACCGCTCTGGTAGTAGGCGATATGTAGTTAAAGCCTAGAAGACATGAGTCACAATAACTAACTATTGTTAAACACTATGGTTAATAAGTTATTCAAAACCTGAGTTATATTGATGCCCAACACAGTTAGTCGTTATGACTCATGCCCGGGCTTCAACTAGAAAATCACTCACAACCAGAGCGCTCTTTCGTCACTCTGCTGGACATGAGCCCGACTCCACTATGGGAGTCCTGAACATTTTGCTTACCCTAAATTTTTATACACCTAGGGTAGGGTTTTTTTAACGAGTACCTGACATCGTACCATCGCTTAACGTCCCATCCGAAGGACGGCGTGCTTAATTTTTTTTTTACTTCAGAGTTAAAATAAACTAAGGGCCTCGGTTGGGTTTCGAGCCCTTCGATCTTGAGCTCAGTAAGCAATCAGAAAGTTCGAAAAACATTTTTTATTCAAATTTTACCCCACAATCTACAAAATTTAATTACGCTAACTTGAATTGTTAAGTACACGTTAATCGATCTGTGGAATCCCAAAAACGGAAAGTATATATTAGTTTCAACTTATTCTTCAGGAATAGTTAATTTTCTTTTGTTTATAAATATTTAAGAAGAATATAAAATTAAAATATATCATAAAAATTCCATAATTGATTTCAAAATGAGAGGGTTTGAGAGATATGTAGATCTATTCAAAGTATATTAATAATTAGGGAACTGGAATGGCACATTATGGAGATATTGGTCTTAGATCAACCGTCTTAGCGCTTAATAAGTCCGAGTGCTGCTTAGTCAAGTAGGCGACGTACGGCTCTACGGCGCAGCTTACTCAACAATCACCAGCACTTCCAAATTACGAATTAATCAATTACGTTTCCGCTCTCCCTCCTAAAGGGCTAAAACTCAATATTTGCCTTACATAGTGGCTTCTGATTCCTCATACTATATGCATTTAATGCATCGGCAGCTATGGAGATTTCTGAGTTGAACCCCTCTGGTCCTTCCCTCCCCTTCGCCGGTGTTTGGGTTCTCCTTTGTTAGAGATTAGCGGATGCACAATCTTACCCCCACTAGGTTCTGAGACCAGTTCGGCCGCAGCAGCCAGCTCGTGTGTATAAAGTTCGGCCGCAGCGCCAGCTCAGTAGTGCCGACTTAGCTCTTGTGTGAGAAAGACTATCCTAAAAATCGTCTCTTGTAGAGCAGTATGATTTGGCTATTCAGTGTGTGAAAGTACATGTGGTACTTCGCTTATCTTATGTAGTTTCCATCGAAAAGCCGTTTGACCTCGATCTAACCATTGGCCACTGGTTTCAGGATTTCGCCAGTAAACCCACTTTTCATTACGTGACGATTTTTTGTTAAAACCGCAAATCGGAAGGGTTTTTCAAGAGATTTGTGCAAATCTCTACCCTATGAGCAGACTGCTGGGGTATAAGTTCGTGCGGAACGAATCTGCAGCTTCTTTTCACCTTCCCCATGGCGTATAGATGGCGACACAGTGTCTTTTGACACTCCACACTCCCTGGCAAGGTCACGAGTACTCGTGGCTGGATTTGATTCTACAGCTTGCTGCAGAACCTCATTAATCGCCAATGATGGCCGCCCTGAGCCCTTCTTCCTTTCCAGGGACGTATCTCCACTATTAAATTTTTGAAACCAACGCCGCGCGGTTCGCTCGTCAAGCACACCTTCTCCTTCAGTTTTGTTGATTTCACGAGTCGTTTCGGCGGCTGTAGAAGATTTTTTCCAATAATGTTTTAAAATAACGAGAATTTCGTAAGACACCGTCATATTACTTTTTGCATAAAAATTTTAAACTAAATCCACATGGAGCCAGTCAGTGTTGATAAACAAGCTTAGATTAGTGTTCTAAAGAGGAATAAGTGTTTACAGCTTTTGGGATTCAGGCATTCGACGAAACGGTCACTTTTTTTGATACACCCTTTATATACATATATACATATATATATATATATATATATATATTTTAATTAACCTAATTAAACTATTTGAATAAATAACATTTTTTTTTTTGAGTTGTGACTCAGATGGGGGACAGGATAACTTATCTGTCCCCATCCATGAAATTTTAAATTGTTAAAGTTTTAGATGGTTTTATTTATTTACAGTTTATTTTTATTATATAACATTTTTTTAAATTTTATATACTAAAATATTTTAATTAAGTTAATTTCAAAAATTTGTATTTATCAGACTGTCTGATGATGAGAGAAACCTCGAAAGGCGGCTAGCTAATACAAATAAAAAGTCTGTGAGAGGTCAAACTACATCTTATTTGACAACCTGTGAAATGTTTTTCTGCACCTGCCTGTAAGCTCAGATTAGACAAAAATTGAATAAATAAAAATTTTGCATCAAAATATTGCATAATAATAGTTCAAAAAATAGAAGCCTTCATTTGGGTCATCATACTGAGACAAATGCAGTTTTCAAATAAATAATCAGTTAATTTGTAATAGCCAAAAAAAAAAGGGGGGGGGGGGGGAATTTACCCCAGAAAGTGGTGCCATCTCTTATCTCAGAAAGACACTAAACTATCTTCCCATTTAGCCTTAATACACTAAACGAAGAGCCATCTGTATAAAATTACAGTACTTCGTAAGCGGGTCCCAATGGGCTTTAGGGGCCTGAGGTAGATCCGCCCCTTGATCTTGAGTGGCCCAAAGGTGGAAAAATGTTATCATTTAGATTCTGGTTGCTAGACAAGTCTTTGAACGTATACAAAAGATGATCGGATTTCCCGGCCGGATCATTTCCCAATCCTGGAAAAATTCTAAGTTGATTTTCTTCTTTTCTTATTTTTCGTTCTGTATCCTGTTAAGTAATCGTTCATAGGGTTACTCAAAATATCATATAAGTAGAAAGTGGATACGGGAAATCAGATATTGAAAAAAATGCAGGATCTAAAGGTCGTGATCCTGAGCACTAAGTGCCACTGTATATAAACACAGCCATACCCACATAGGAATATATGAATATAAATGTTATTTAAATAAGGATAAAAGTGTACGTACTTAGGAAGGTTCTTATTGTCTAGAAAACATTCTGGAGTGTTATTTCTCTACTACTTATAGCCCCAATCCTCGTCAGATACCAAGAAAAGGAGACTGAGGAAAAAAGAACTATCGTATTGTGAAATTCAATTCTGTAGAGTGGGGATAACGGGGAAAAAAAGAGAAAATGGTGGGGTGTGGGGTGGGGGAGGGGGGGTTAGATGTGGGATTGAAGAGCGAGGGGAGGGGGGGGGGGGGGGTGTTCAGATGTAGGGAGGATATTCTCCAGGGTGGGGTGCTCCACTTTCGTCGAATAAAGGAACGTATTCGAAAATTATCTTATAAAAAAACAAAATACGGGCTGTATCGACGACGCAGAGGATGTATGAGCACTATGGTACAGTAATGACGTAACCAAATACACGTGTCGAACGTAGGTGCGCCAAAGTCGAGGAACCGCTAATTTCTGTAACAAATTACACACTTGTAAGCCTTATAACTCCTGAAGAGCATCGGTTTGAGTTCGATGGATTATAACTAATACGGCAGAATGAGATCTCTCTAACGGGACCCCTCCCGCCCGGATCGACAAAGGTATTGCGAGCTACGCCTCTGTAAACATGCGGTTTTAGCAAGCATCCTCCTACTGACCGAAATGATATATTGCTTTTTTTTTAGTGTGCCGGTAGCTCGGTGGTATGCGTGCTTGCTTACTGAGCTCAGATCGAGGGTTCAAAACCCAGCCAAGACCCTTAGTTTATTTTATCTTGGAGGTAACAAAAAAAGGATGTCCTTCGAATGGGATGATAAGCGATGGTCCCGAGCCTATACGATGTCAGGTACTCGTTAAAGACCCCTGCCCTAGGTGAATAAAAATTTAGGGTAAGCAAAATTTAGAATTCCCATAGTGGAGTCGGACTCATGTCCACCAGAGTGACGAAAGACTGCTCTGGTAGTAGGCGATATGATCTTATAGTTAAAGCCCGGGCTTGAGTTATAATATCTAATATTGGTAGATTTTATAAAACATTATTAAAATTATGAAAACAATAAAATATGTGATGTGATTACAGGACATTCTTATACCTACCATGCCTACATATCAATCTCTCTCTCTCCCTCCCAACTCATAACTTTCATATACACAGTAATCAGACCACATCATATACAGGATGGCCCAGATAAGCGGGCCACAAGTGAAATAACTCCTAAACGGTTAGAGATATCAAAATTGTGCATAGGACTAAAGTTGTAGCACTCGCCAAGAGCTATAGTATGGCGTCCTCGAAAAGACAAAAATGACCCTTTTAATGGCTCAAACAGCCCTTCGAAGGGCGGGGTTCCCTTTTGACCCTTAAGTTATATTACATTTTATTAAAGTACTAAAGAAACAAGGAAGAACTGTGCAAACAGATTTTTGATACGTCAAGTAGTTCTCTGAATATTGAATTAATAATAATTAATGTGCAAAGTTTGTTGGAATTTAATAACTTCAGAATAAGAAAAACGCGCAACTTTAAACGTTTTTTTTCAAGAACTATTTGACGTATCAAAAATCTGTTTGCACAGTTCCTCCTTGTTTCTTTAGTACTTTAATAAAATGTAATGAAACTTAAGGGTCAAAAGGAACCCCGCCCTTCGAAGGGCTGTTTGAGCCATTAAAAGGGTCATTTTTGTCTTTTCGAGGACGCCATACTATAGGTCTTGGCGAGTGCTACAACTTTAGTCCTATGTACAATTTTGATATCTCTAACCATTTAAGAGTTATTCCACTAATGGCCCGCTTATCTGGGCCACCCTGTATATTTGTGCATGTTTATTTCTCCGCTGCAGACCCCACGATATAGAATAGAAAGATCTTACCTGTTTTTCGAGATGATTGTACAAAGTTCTGCCTGGGTGTTGGACGATGAGAGCTGATAGGTTGGTCAACTTCACATGAAGTACAAACCTCCATCTGTCTGAAACAATACAAAGTACACTCAACCTCAAAAAAAAAAATGAAAAAATAAATCAATTTTTTACAATAAAGGAGACATGAAACAAAAATTTGGAGACTTGTAAAAGTACCTTCTTTTTTTAAATGTTATCAGTTGAAGAAGGAAAAACAAAACTAAAAACGTCGTCGGTAAATCAGCCGCCCAGAAAGCATTAATCAATAAACTTTTAACGCCCCCCTCCAAAACCTGTCGAAGTTTGCGCTAATATTCAATAGTTGACTTATATAGGGGCTCCTAAATCCTCATACTAAATTTTGTGTCGATAAATTCATTGCATCGGCAGTTATTAAAAAATAAAAAATAAAATAGCTTTATTGACATTCTTTTAGAACAAAAGCCTCTCCTTTTGGAGGTTTTGAGTCTAGTGCTCTTTCAACAGAAGAAATCAGAAAAGAAATTAACGAATGTTCCAAAATTAAATTAAATTATTTCTTAAGTAAAACTGTTACTTCTTGATTAAAATAAAATAAAATAAAACAAAACAAAAGCAAAAAGTAAAATGAGGGTTATTTCTTAAATAGTGCTGTAACACATTTGTTGCATGTTTCTCTGTTGCACTGTGCACCATCCATCCCCTATTCTCTCCACTATCTCGTCCCTCCACCACAGTCCAGCTCTTCCTTTTCCTCTTCTTCTGTCTCTAGGAATCCACTCCGTGCAGTCTTTAGCCCATCGTCCAGGATTGGCAGTTATTAGAGTTTTTAAATTGAACCCCCCCCCCCCCCCCCCCCCCCCCCCAAACCCCTTTTTCCTTCGGCTGATATTGCTGAAAATTAATAAGTGCCGTCCATATGGGGATTTGATTCATATATGAAATTTTGTGTCGATACATTTATTACAACGGCAGTTATTAGAGCTTTTGAACTCAGCTTTTCCCCTAATCCCCTTTTTTCCTTCGGGCGATTTGGTTGAAATACATTAGGTGTCGTCCTTGAAGGGTTCTGGACACACAAATCAAATTTCTTGTCGATACATTCATTATTTCGGGAGTTATAGTTCATTGACACATACTACAGAATTTGGTGGTCGGAAAACATGAAATTCCATTAAAAAATCTACATCGAATTTTTGGCTTTTCATATCTCAAATTTTGAAGAGGGAAATTAAGTGGGAGACTAAATCACAAAATTAGTGTTAGCTCATTAAGACCTGATCGGATTTTTATGGAATTTCACATGAATTTTTATAAATTCGATTGAAGAATAAGTTATATGACGCCTCCATATCTTGAGTGGGAGTCAGAGAGAAAGATAGTCAAGTTTCCCGAGCAACGCTGGGTAATACTGCTGGTTAGTTATAAAGTCGTTCTGAATGAAAATGATAAGAACATTTGTAATAAGATAGGATAATCTGAGTTTGATTAATAAAGATAGTTTTGTTATTCAATCCTTATAAGCCCTGCCTCGCTCTGAAAAGAATATCTTCATTCAAACTCTTGTAACTAAAAGTCTAAGTATTAATCCCTTCATCCCACATTTTTTTTTTTTTTTTTTTTCTATTGAAAGAGAAATATTTCAACGGTTTCCGAACTGGCTTCTTTTATTTTGAAACGGATAAAAGAATGTTTTGCTTCCTCTTTTCTCAAAAAAAAAAAAAAAAAGAACTGAAAAGAATATAAAGAAAATAAACTAAAAATGGGAACTTGAGATTTTTTATTTTCTAAAGACTGGACTACCTTATGAAATATGAGCAGGTTATATTATTATCGCTGCACGGCGGGTACCGTAAAATATCAGTTGTCAACAGAAAAATAGTCATCGGTACTATGTACTTCCCCAGTACCAATTATTCAAATATGTTTTCGGTCTCCCTCCAAAGCCAATCGAACGTTTGCGCTAAAACTCAATATTTGACTTAATTTGTGGCTATTGTATCTTCAAACTAAAGTTTCTGTCGATGCATTCTTTACATCAGCAATTATTAGAGTATTTGAGTCAAGTCTCCCTTTTATTCGTGAAAAACTGCCAAGAAAATGAAAATTAAAGCAAGCATCAAAACATTAATATATAAAAAATAAAGAAAAACGTATCTTTAAAAAATATATATATTGTCTATTTCACAAAATATATATAATACGGGAGTACTTTCAGTATTGCTACTATCTTCAGCCACGACTTAACAAATACAGTATTTGTTTGTTACCATCTTCAGTTAACATCATTTGTTAAGTCGTGGCTGAAGATGGTATCAATACCATAAGTACTCCCATATTACATATATTTTGTGAAATAGACAATATTTCTTGTGACTGAAAATGGTAGCAATACCAAATGAACTCCCATATTATATATATTTTGTGAAATAGACAATATTTTTTTAAAAACATACGTTTTTCTTCATTTTTTATTGTGTTTCACAATATCTGTGCAAAAAATGTTATCATTTTATATAAGAAAAACGACTTTTAAATTATGGTTATTTTTTCCCCTTTTTGAACAATGAGAAAAACGTGGATTTTATTTAGGTGGCACACTGAGTTTAAAACTATTAGATTTGCCCTAGATATACTGTAAGGGCGAAATTATGCTTCTGGAGGGCAGGTGCATCCAGATCCAACTCAACATTTTGGAACTGCACTTAACAAAGTCCGGCTAGAGAGGGGGCAAGTTCAAAACAAAAAGTTATGGCTCATAGTGGCATTGCGCGTGCGCTACAAATTGTTTAGGGTTCTCTCGTGAGAGTACACCAGCTTACAGTCTTGGTACAAATCTGTGCCTTCACTATCATGACTAGTATTGTTAAGAGGGACACAATTTACATTTTTTCTAATGACCATTAACGTTTCAAATGTGAACAATGCAAGTAATGGCTCTCTGCAGCTTGATCTTAGAAGCTATAATGGGTCTTGTTACAGGTTCTGCAGAAAATGAGAAGCGATGGAGGAAACCACGCTACACATCCTGGCACATTCACACCGATGGAGAGCACTTAATGTGGCGTTCCTGAACCCAGAAGAGTTGAAACAGAGATTCGAAAGGATCCTGCGCTTCACTAAAGAGATAGGAGAGTAGGTAGTTAAATAGCGAGGGGCTGTTATATGGGCCTTCAGCCTTTGGATAACATGGGTACAAAACCAGCCCCGCAATCAATTAATCAACCTTTTCATTTGCGGAGTCATAAAACTATAAACAAGTCAAATGTATTCTAGCCACTCGACCACCACCAGGACAGTGTCATTAGACAGTGACCCAGACAATAGATTTGTCCTTCTCTCTCAAGACATGACAATTTCTTACACCGTTATAATAAGTTGATATTTTGCAGATGAAATTGTGAGCCGGAGTCCAAAGACCCCTCATCACAAACCTGTCACGACATGAGAGGAATGTACGATGATTTTCAGAAAAGTTCGACAGGGAAAGTTCCAGACTTTTCGAAAGTTCAAATCTCAATTTTGGGGTTATTGATCGAGCGAGGTTCTCATCCCACTGTACAAAAAGTTGTAAATTTTTCGAGGGTGTGAATTTTATGGCAAAGTACTTTTATACCTGAAAAATGGACAAACCAATTTTGACTTCCCTGACGAAAATGTGTTCGTAATATCATCCCTTTCAAACAGATATATGTAAATATGTTATTTTGACGTGAAAACGTCTATTCGCTCGTTAAGCACAGTGATAGCCGGTCAAACTTTCTTGTGTTACAAAATACCGTCAGATTTCAATGGATAACTACGAGACTAATAATGCGATAACAACGGTTGAGGTCACAATGGATAGAGCATGTCTGTACGTGTTTGTTTTGCCTGTGACGCTAACGAGCTAGCGTGGGCGCCGGCGAATGATTGTTGCGAATTAGCGTTGTGTAAAATTAGAAATTAGTGTAGCGTGATAACGCATTGGAGTCATTGTAAAGAGCTTGAGGTGCACTACTAGGACTCAAAGTGAAACAATAAAAATATTCCCGAAATATATGTAAAAATCGGTATTAAATTGAAAATTGTAAAAAAATTAAAGATGTCGTCTCATATGAGTCGTAAATATGCACGGAATTATAGAAAACGCAAATCAGAGGAAAGCTCGTATCGAATGGAATTTAAAAAACCTAAAAAGTCTAGTGCCGAGCAAATGCAAGAGCTACGGCAGCTTCGAAAATAAAATGAAAAATGATTTTATCCCGACGTTTTCACGGAAAATCTACGGCTTGGACGTCGACTACGCCTTAATGTTTTTTTTTTTAATGGCTTTCTAATAGAGATAGAAGGCTGATATCTGGTACATGAGTCTCATTCCGGAGGGACAATTCATCATATCAAACATTCATTCAGATGAGTTCAGCCTGCCTATTTACTACTGCCTATTTGTTCAAAGGAAACGCAAATTTGGCCAATGGATATTGAAAGTTAACAATCTCTGTGGCGCCATTGGCTTAATGCTTTCAAATTTACTTTGAGTTGCCTGGCGGATGTAGGCTGTTCTGTGTATTTAGGCTCGTTCATCCGACAAGTCCATAATATTTCGGTTAATTTATCATTATTCAGTAAAATATAGTTAATATTTAAATAAGCGATTATACAGTAAACAGTAGATGAATCACCGGCTATGAACTTCCCCAGCACGAATTATTCAATTACATTTTCGTTCTCCCTTCAACCCTTTAGGTTAAAACTCAAATTTGATTTATATAATGGCTTTTTTTAAATTCTCATATTAAATTTGAATCGATACATTTACTACGTCGGAAGTTATTAGGGGTATTTGTATCAAGCCCCTCTTCTTCCTTTCGAGCGATATCGCGGAAATTATTAGGTGCGTCCTTATTGGGCTTTGAATATACGTATGAAATTTCGTTTCGATACATTCATTACATCGACGGTTAGTGGGATTTTTGAGTTGAGCTTGAGCCCCCCTCCCCCCAAATCTCCCCCAGCGGTAAAAATCTGGTGTACGCCGTCCTTTGGATGGGAGTTAAGCGATGATCTTCATCGATGATGTTGTGATGTCAGGTACTTATTAAAGACCCCTATCCAAAGTAAGTGAGTGGATTTTTTACGTTTATTTGGACCAGCAAGGAAGTCCCTGGTATAGTCTCTGTTTGAGTCGCCTCCCAGGAGTAGGCGTAACTAGACCGTGTGTTGGGCATTTCAAACGCTGAGGGTCATGAGTGCCCGGTATAACGTTCTTCACTGTCAGGGCCAGGCTCTTCTCCAAGGTGTGAGACAGAGAACCCAGGCAGAAATAAGGGGCCCCGCCGAGCGGCGACAAAGGGAAACATGACCAGGCCACTCTCTGCAGTGGGTCATGTAGCAGGCAGTTTGAAGGGAAACCAGCGAGACTTGATGGAGAGGATGTGCTCATTCCTGCACCCGAGTCACGGATTGTTTCAGTCCAGAGAGCCCGGTGGCGCCGTCCCAAGCCCTCCATCCGTCCAGCACACACACGTCAGACCAACCCCCGGCCACACACACAAAACTCCATCCCACACCAGCTCTCCTGGTGATTTTTCACAAGCTTCTCGATGTGAGTTGCAAAAAGTGGAACTCTTTCCCAGTTCTTTTATATAATAGAGTATGTATATATAATATATATCTAATAGGAAAGGGAATGAAAGGGAAGTATGTATATATAATATATATCTAATAGGAAAGGGAATAGGAATTTTATATTATTTATTTATTTAGTATTTAGGTGTCCGCAAGACCGTGAAATGTGTTATTATGAAGAACATTTTCAATTGAAATTTTATCGTCTCAAACAAGGTTATTTTTCTCTTGTCAAGAAATTGAAAAAAAAAAAATTATATCAGGGCTCTAGAAAGGTAATTGTTTCTAAGCTTCAGAGAAACAAGATTTTTATAAAATTATTTAAGAAATAAAACTTTTAACAAGAAAACAAACTCGAGTCCTATCTTAATTTTAGAACCAATTAATACAATTTATTATTAATTTTTCTTGGACCACAATAAACCAGAGTCGATCTCAGATTTTAATTGAAATAAAACGCGGAGGAGGAGCTCCAGCTTGATTGGTGAAACAATTAACATACCGGATAGTATCCTCCAGTCCCGGTTTTATATTTCGAGCATTTTAAAATTAATAGTTTCTCATAAAGTTTTAAAAAATATTAATTCGCTAAGAGTATCTCTTTTCTTACCCAGAACTAATTAATTAATTAAGTTCATTGCGCAATTTCAATTTTTTCTATTTTTCATATTGTGAAACATAGATTACGTTTTATGACTCATGCCCGGGCTTTAACTACGAGGTCATATCACCTACTACCAGAGCGCTCTATCGTCACTCTAGTGGACATGAGCCCGACTCTGTGGGAGTCCTAAATTTTGCCTACTCTAAATTTTTATTCACCTTGGGCAGGGGTCTTTAACGAGTACCTGACATGGTACAGGCTTGGGAACGTCGCTTAACATCCCATCCGAAAGACAGCGTGCTCAAGTTTATTTTACCTTGGGTTTCGAACCCACGAACTTGAGCTCAGAAGGCAAGCACGCATACCACTGAGCTACCGACGCCCTCGTTAAATGGAATATTTCTCTCATACATTTTTAAAGTGCAAATATATTTTAAACGTTAATTGAAATATAATATTTGTCATAATGATTGTAAAAATGAAAAAAAAAAAAAGGACCTCATATGAAAACTTGTAAATAATAGAAAGGTTACCCAGCGCTGCTGTGAATAACTATTGACACTACTAACCACTGAACCATGGGGGAAGCTCCCTCAGGCTAGTAGCCATTCACCCTAAACACACATCACCAGCACACTCACTAAAGTAAACTAACGAATAGTAAATATAATATTCTGCTAATCTCTCTAGCTCCACTACCCGCACGCCGCACGCAAAATAATAATAATAAAGTCGTTGATGAATACCGGCAGTGTACTTCCCCAGAACGAATTAAATCTTTTTGCGCCCCCCAAAACCTGTTGACCGTTTGCGCTAATATTCAATAGTTGACTTACATAGGGGCTCCTAAATCATACTAAATTCTCTGTTGATAAATTCATTACATTGGGGTTTTGAATTTTGAATTCAGCCTTCTCCCCTGAATTCCTTCGCTGGCTATCGCTGAATTTTGACAGGATATGTCCTTATTGGTTTTTGATTTCAAATATAAAATTTCATGTCGATACATCGGCAGTTATTAAGGTTTTTGAGTTGAGCTCCTTCTGATTCCCCCTTCACCTCTGCCGATTCCGCTAAAAATGAATAAGTGTCGTCCTTATGAGGTTTTAAATTCACATCTGAAATTTTGTGTCGATACGTTCAATACAACGGCAGTCATTCGAGTTTTTGAGTTAATCCTCATCTCTAATCCCCTCTTTCCATTGGTCGATTTGGCTGAAAATCAATAGGTGTTGGTCCTTATGGGGTTTTGGTCACACCAATAAAATATTTCTGCGTTTCGTTTCGATACATTCATTTTTTCGACAGTTATTAGAGTTTTTTTTGTTAAGCATCTCATCAAATCGCCCTTTCCTATTCGGTCGATTTGGCTGAATAGGTGTCGTCGTTAGAGAGTTCTAAATATACATATAGCATTTCGTGTTGATAAATTCATTCTATCGGGAGTTATCGTGTTCATAGTATTATTTGTTTTCATATTTGGAATCTGGGAATCGGAAAAATGGAATTCCGTTGAAAACTCCGCATCGAATTTTAGCCGGTTACATAACTTCTTCTATACTTCGCTTGGGGAAGTAAATAATTAAAAATGTATATTTTATGCGACGCTTTTAATTTAATGATATACATAATACTGTTGTGAGACTTACTTTTAAGTACAAAAAGTTACTTTGACCCCAATAAAGATGTAATTATATGAAGCAACGTAAATGGAGGGTCACGTGACAGCCACTTGAGCAGTGCCAACACTCATATACTGCGGGGAGGGCGGTGAATCATGTCCCTGCCGATGTTCAGGGGAAACATTTTTTTTTTTTTTTTTTTTTTTATTTTTTTTTTTTTTCCATAGGGCGATGGGAATACTTACAACGAAGGTAAGCACGTGCTTCCCAACAGTGTGGTGTACCTCGTCTTGGGTAATTTTCCACTAAAACCACCCCCCTGAGCTCTTGGGTGCTTTCATCCCTGGTGTGGGACCATAACACCCTCTTCGTCCTCTTGATGAGGAACCATGGTTGTAGCTTTCTGGAGTGCGCTGACACTCGGAAAGTTCACGCCGGGTTAGGCCCGCCAGGTGTTATTTACACCGGCGGTCCGCCGAGGCTCGAGGTTAGCAGGCGTTTTTTCGCCTCCTCCACTCCGCTACAAATTGGGTGAATGCCGGGTAACTAGACTCGGCCACCAGCTGCTGCTGGGTCAGCCCCAGATACGATCCGGTCGAGCGTATCAACGCCGCCCTAGGCCCGTCGTACAGCGGACATTCGATGACTACGTGTTCCGCAGTCTCGACGCCACCCCACGCGCAGTTCGGGCTGTTTTTTCTTTTAAAAAAGCAAAGCTTGGCGTTGAAGTCACCATGACCAGATAGTATCTGGGACGTCCAAGGGTCCGGCTGGACCCATGTCGAGGCGAGTCGTGCCCGCACATCCGGGAAGAAGGCGTGTGTCGTCCTGCCATCCGAAGAATCCGTCCAGCGCCGTTGCCATTTGGTCATTACCCACTCCTGGACAATGTCCCCGCAACGCTCTGGCCAGCCTGTTCAGGGGAAACCGTCAGATATTTCATGTTTTCCAACGTCGTGATTGAAAAATGATAAAATAATAATAATTCTGTGTGACTATAAACACGATGTCTCCCTATAGAATGTATCGACCCGGAATTTCATATGTGAAATCATAGCCCTTTAAGGACAACACCTATTGATTTTCAGACAAATCAGTCATAGGAAAAGGGGGATCAGAGGGAAACCCTATAACGGCCGATGTAATAAATGTATCGACACTAAATTTAGTATGAGAATTGAGAAGTCACTATATAAGTCAAATTCTGAGTTTTAGTCAAAATGCTGGGAGACTCGACGTGGGTACAGCCTGACCACTGGATATTATCAGGTCACAGAGACTTTAACTCCAAACTCTATTTCTCTGGGAGGAAGAACAACCCAAACTGTTTATGGAGGGCATCGAGACTGCAGAACACATAGTCCTCGATTGCCCACTGTATGACCAGGCCAGGGTAGAGTTGATTCGCGGGACGGGATCAATACGCAGTCAACTTGAATTATGCTTCCCAAAGCAAGAATGAGGACTGAGGAATGAGCCAAGCTCAGCTAACAGACCTGTAGAATGCACTTGAGGTATGCAGTTGAACTGTTTCGAGGTCTGTTTCTGGAATGTTTACATATCGTCTGATGTGGCCAACCGACAACAACATGAAGTTAATGTAATCCGGAACCACCACTACTGTAGAGGTTTACAAGCTCTCGATTATCCGGGATCGATGAGATTACAAAATGTACTAAAAAACATCGTTCGTGAGAAACTAGCATTGTACTTCTCCAGTACGAATTAATCAATGAAGTTATTTTTTTTATTTTTTTTTGCCTTATGTACGGTGCATATTAGCCATGTCGCTGTGTATCTAGTTATTTACGACATCCATGACCCCGGGAGGGAGTTCTATCTACGAAATAAAACTCACTCCCGGACAGGATTCGAACCCGCAAACCATGGTGTTGCAATGCGACTAAAGCCCTTCGCTCTAGCCCGCACGGCCACCATGACCCCCAATAAAGTTATTGGTCTTCTTCCTAAACCTATCGACTGTTTGGGCTATAAATCGATAGTTGACTTACATTCCTGAATCCTCACAACTAAAATTTGTGTTTTTTTTAGACGGCCCCATTCTCTTATCTCCTTTTTCCCTATGACCGATTCAGCGGAAAATTGATATGTACCGTCTTTATAAGGTTTTGAATTCATATATAAAATTTCATGTCGATACATTAATAGTTGACTCAAGGAGTTTTTGTGACGATCAATCTTTCTCTTCTGCCAATTTCGCGTAACATTAATATGTGCCTTTCTTATGGGTTTTTGAATTTAAATATAATTTCGCCGATTTAATGAAATTATTGACATAAAATTGAGCATGAGAATTCAGAAGCCCTTATGGAAGTCAACTATCAATTTTGTAGTCCAAATCGATTGGTTTTCGAAAGGGAGCAAAAGGATAATTGATTAATTCGTTCTGGGAAAGTACATTATCGTTTAATTGATTTCAAGTTTCAAATTGATAGCTACAATCGTTTCTGAGTCTTCTCAAAGATCTTGACTGGAAGTGATCCTTTTTGTATCAATAAAAAGTAGACCAGTTATTTATTTGTGCAACTTCTTGAGTATCTATTCAACGATACATTATTTTGAATACATAATACTTAAGTAAAGACTTTGAAATTTAATTAGTGTACTTCTAGAAAGATTTGAAGACAATGAGGCAAGAAGATTGTCCCCATGGCTGCACTATTGTCAAGGGTACAATGAATTGTTCATGCATTGTGTCCCTAAGGAGGTTCATTTTATTAATTCCCTTCACTTTCCACGTAGACTAAACCAGCACGGCTTCATTCAAACTTAATTTAATTAGCATTATTTCTATTATAAGGCACTCTTATAATCCCGGCTTATATTTGAGATTCCTTACACCTTGGAACTATCTTCCTCTTTTCAACAATAAGGGAATAATAATAATTCTAACTATTTTCATTCATCCATAAGATGGGAGTTGGGCTCATGTCCACTAAAGCGACTAATTTTAATAATATAATAATAATTCAATTAGGTATATATAACAAAACGACATCACGGAACAATACGTGGAAAATTGTTGGTAGATCACCGGCAATGTACTTCCCCAGAACGAGAAAATCGATTAACTATTCGCTTCCCATCCAAAATTAGTCGACCGTTTGTTAAAAAATCAATGGTTGACTTCCATTCTGAAACCTCATACTAAATTTTGTTTCGAAAAATTACTTGAGCCCTCTTCAATTCTACAGATTTCCTGAAAAAATAATAAGTATCGGCCTTATGGGGTTTTGAATTTACATATGAAATTTTATGTCAATACATTCATAACAAGGGGTTATTAGAGTTTTTGTGTTAAGGCTCCCCCTTAATTCCCACCTTCCCTTTGGCCGATTTGACTGAAAAACAATAGATGTCCTCCTTCGAGAGTTGTGGATACACTTATAAAATTTACGTAACTTCCCCTATACTTCGTATACCTGGAGAAGTAAAATAATGGGAAATGTTGTTTTACCAAGATAGAGATAGATAAATAGATACACTTTATTGCACAAAAGATTACAACCTCTACGGCAATGAGTGTTTTTTTTTTTTCACAAAATAAATATTCTTATAGTTAAGTATATAAAATAAAATAAAAGAAAAAATATCTAATAAAGAGTTGTAAATAATAAGCAATATAACAACTAAATAAAAAGATACCAATAATAATGAAATTGTAAAAATGGACAAGCTCTTTAAATATGAATTGTGCAAGCAACCAGGGTAAAAGAAACAATTCAAAAATTATATAAAACAAGATATGACATAAACATGAATAAATAAAAAAAAAAAAAAAATAATAATAAAAAATATATATATCCATCTTACATGCAACAAATTAAATTATGTTATTCTTTATTTTCAAGACAACAGTAAGAAAATAAAAAAATAAATTGTTAATTTTTCTAACTTCTAAATTATTTAAAATATGCACACATGTTTCTGAGTAATATTCTGTTTTATTGGTGAGATAATTGTGGAGATATGCTTGCCTGGGGATACACAAAGAGGGACAATGGAACAAAAAGTGTTTGAGGTCGTCCTTTTCGTCTAAGGTATAGAGCCTGCAGACACTTTCAGGACAAAACTCATCATAAGCCCTCCAAGTAATATTCTAAAATTTCTATTGCAATTGTGAAAGATAGCTTTCCTGAGACCCTAAAGGACTGACCAATCGATAAAGGGAGTTGTATTTCGAATTTAATATTGTATTTATATCCTTAATGTTGTTTTACCAAATGTTTCTAAAACGTAAAATTCCACCGATATCAAAAAAAAAGCATGATATTTTACCATAACGATTCTAAAATACAATAACAATATAATGAAAAAATACAGTTAATGGTTTCCGCCAAACCAATAATAGACGAGACGTGAGTGGTAATTGTTAGGGAGGAAACTTAATGTATTTTTGATGGCTCAAAAATAAATGAGAAAATAATGTTGTATTTAATATCTAAGTTCATCTGGTGAGAAAAATAATATAAAAAAAATTAATACGTTAATATTCTTTTCTTGTGAATGAAGTCCAGAATAAGAATATTCCTTAAAATTTAATCGCTGCAATCTAGTTATTAATCAGGGGGCTAGAAGGATTAAAGGAGGTTATATATGTATTTATATTTATTTGTTATTTATAGTTATTGATATAACATAATATATAAACGTTTATATATCAATACAACTTATAATTAAAAATAGAAAATATAACAAACATAATTAAACAAAAAATTAATTTTGGAAGATACATTATAAATATGGGCCGAAGTAAAAAAAGAAAAATACCAACTTTTGTGAAATGTGTTATATTGAAATGTATAGAGAGGGCAAATCATAATAAAACTGTTTTTATAAATTTTAAACTATTAGTTACGCAAATAAATATATTATAGATTTTTCCATCGTCATCGTTATCAATACTTACCTTATCTGGGAGGTAAAATAAACTTAAGCACGCCGTCCTTCGGATGGGACGTTAAGCGATGGTCCCGAGCCTGTAAGATGTCAGGTACTCGTTAAAGATCCCTACCCTAGATGAATAAAAATTTAGGGTAGGCAAAATTTAGGACTCCCACAGTAGAGTCGGGCTCGATGTCCACCAGAGTGACGAAAGAGCGCTCTGGTAGTAGGCGATATGACCTCGTTGTTAAAGCCCGGGCATGAGTCATAATAACTAGCTAACTGTTATCATTTATATGTAGTTGATATTTCTTATTAAAATAAGTGAAATAACAAGTTATTGTTACTTCCCCAAATGTACGAAGTGTAAGGGAAGTTATTATTTATTATATTTCATATTTTCCGAATTCCTGATTCCAAAAAGAAAAAAAAAAATGTCGGTGAATCACCGGATATGTACTTCCCCCAGCACGAATTGATCAATAATGTTTTCTCGCTACCAAATCCCCTCTCTTTCCAAAGCCAATTGAACGTTTATGCTAAAACTCAATATTTGCTTTATTGTATGGCTTCCGAATCCTCATACTAAATTTTGTGTCGAGGTTAGGTTAGGTTTCATCACTCAGGCCCGGGCTTCAACTAGTTGTATCGCCCACTAACAGAGCGCTATTTCGTCACTGTGGTGGACATGAGCCCGAATCTACTGTGGGAGTCCTAAATTTTGGACTAAATGTTTTTTTAATCATCTAGGCCAGGGGTCTTTAGCACGCGTACCACTGAGCTACTGGCGCCCTCTGGATTTTTGTATCGATACATTCATTACATTGACATTTGTTTTGTCATAGTATTTGAGTCGAGCACCACTTCTCTGGTTCCCATTCCCTTTGGCCGATTTCGCGAGAAATTAATAGGTGTCATCCTTATGAGGTTTTGAAATTAAAAACAAAATTTCATGTCGATACATTTATTATATCGGCAGTTAGTGGAATTTTCGAGTTGAGCACACTCCCCTTTCTACTTTGGATGATTCCTCTGTCTCATAGGTGTCGTTTTTACAGGGCTTTGAATATTCAGAGGACCATGAAAATCCATTGAAACCTCGAAATCGAATTTTCGAACAATTACAATACTTCCTTAGACTATAAATATAAGAAAGTAAAAAAGGAGTTTTGTTTTAGTTTCCACTGCGTTTCACAACTTGGAAATTGTGAATATATCTTTGGTGATTATGATATGAATAGTGCAACAGTAATGCAGATAGTTGCATATTAAGTGGGACTATGAGTGCCCACTTGGGTTGTGATGGCTCCCTGATCCATTAGTTGGCAAGGCTCCCCAAGTTACAGGTCCCGGGCCACTAACCCACAACTTCTATCCAAGTAGTCAATTATACAGTGAACATAATGGATTAGACAACATGTCTTCACAACAGTCTCAACTTCAAGAGTTTTCAGTGACCCATAGGTACGATTGGCTTACCTATGAGCGAACCTAATCGAGTAGTGAAGCAAGGATTGGTTTTGGAGAAAGAGTGAAATTAATTGATTAGTTCCTTCCGGGTGATTGCCGGTGATTCACCGATGAATTTTACTTCCCCAGTTATACGAAGTATGGGGGAAATTATGTAATCGGACAGAAATTCTACTACGATTTCCAAAAATGAAAAATACATTTCTATTTGTGTAACACGATAACTCCCAATAGAATAAATATATATATTTGGTGGGCTGGTGTTTTACACCTAAGGACCTAAGCATCCAGTGCTCTTATTCCTTCCCTGGAAGCGCTGGGCTTCCCCTTTATTATATTAACTGTATGTTTATACTTATACTGTACCTATACTACCGGAACCAAGCCCTTCATGGAGGGCTCAGTCTCCCAGTTTCCTAAATGAACCTGAGAATGCTCTCATAGTCCAATCTTCTAAAGTCTTCCTCTGCGATTACATCTCTACCAAAGATGCGGAATCTCATTCGCGCATATCCCGAGCAGATGCCCAGGAAGTGTGCCGCCGTTTCGTCTTCTTCCCCACACTTATCGCAGGTAGGACTGTCCTTGACTCCCACAGTGTTTAGGTGTCTATTGAACGGACCATGTGTCCTAAGCTCGTTCCTTTTGAGGTTCAGGATCCCGTCTTTCAGAACTCTGGACTCCCCTCCCAGGAACATCTTCGACTGCCTGTATGTGGTCTTTTCTCTCCAAGTACTCTCCAAAAGGTCCTTAGTCTATTCTTTGATTCGGGTTCGGTATGTCTCCCGAGATATTCCCAGCACCGGCTCTGGCCCCATAAAAGGCTTACTTGAACCTTCCTTGCAGTGTCGTAGCGTGGGTGTCAGCCGCCCGGGGCGGAAGAAAATTTTGCCGCCCTCTTATATAGGTATTTCAATTTAAAAGACTATAATATTCAGTAATCCTAATGAACTTTTCGGCAAGAACAGGCGTCATTATTGTGTATTGTACAGGTTAAAAATAAAAAAAGTCAGATATACTTATATATATGTTTTACAATATAATAATTACATTTATTACAAAAATTCTTACACGTGTGTCACTTACATTGATATAACAGGTATAGAACACTTATGATTATACCTTGACGATCATTAAGATTAAGTTATTAGCGAATTGAATATAAAACGCAAATCGACTTCCAATTAGAACTACGACCATACTGTTAATATTTATAATTTTATTGAAAATTAATATACTTGTTAGAATTAAAAACAAAACTTCTGTCTTTAACTGAAACTTTATTCGTCTACTTTTTTTAAGAGCAAAGTCTTTTATTGATGTCTATCTATAGCATCACACACCTCTTGCTCAATAGACAAGATAGTCAGATTGGTTAGCTTTAAAGTACTCATTGTTATCTTAAATAATTTTTGATTAATTTCAATTTTGAAAAACTTCTCTCACAGCTGGCATTGCTTATGGCAATTGTGAAAAATATTCGGAGCATTATTATAATACTGGGCAGAGTAACTTCCAGCTTGTATTTCACAATAAATTTTAATAATTCGAGAGTCCACAAATTCCGTGCTCATTTCGGTCAGTCCGAATCGTAGGTGCGACAAAAATATGAAATGGTTCAAATATTTACAAGATATTATTATTATTTATTGTGAAATTTTGCCGCCCCCTAAAGGTGCCGCCCGGGGCGGGCCGCCCCTACTACGCTACGCCACTGCTTCCTTGGCTAGTCGGTCTGCCTCTTCGTTTCCCTGGATCCCCGAGTGTCCGGGAACCCAGTAGAGTCCAACCTTCTTGCAGTTTCCTAGGATGTTTAACTGACTTGCGCACTCCCTTACCAGCTTTGATCTGATTTCTGCGCTGGCAAGTGCTTGGAGTGCTGCTTGACTATCGGAGAAGATTTTCACCTTCTCCATGAATAGAATAAATGTATCGACACGATTTTTTTTTTTTTAAGTGCATCGACCGAAGGGAAAGGATTAGAGGGAGGCTTAACACAAAAACTCTAATAATTGCCGTTGTAATGAATGTATTTACACCCAATTTCATATTTAAAATCAAAACCGCATGCGAAATTGGTCGAAGGAAAGTGGGGCCAGAGAAGGGGGAATCGACTCAAATATATATATATATATAAAACGTGTTTCATATTCAAAAAACATTATTTGATAAAAAGCTTTCATTTTTCTTTTTTGGGCAGAGTTCCTCCACACCTTAAAGGTCAGTCGAATGTACGTTATTGTTTTATTTATTCATAGGTTTAAGTTGTAGGTTTCATTACTCATGCCCGGGCTTTAACTACGAGGTCATATCGCCTACTACCAGATTGCTCTTTCGTCACTCTGGTGGACAAGAGCCCGACTCTACTGTGGGAGCCCTAAATTTTGCCTACTGTAAATTTTTATTCATCTAAGGGCAGGGGGTTTTTAACGAGTACCTCGCTTAACGTCCCATCCGAAGGACGGAGTGCTTATGTTTATTTTACCTTCCAGATAAAATAAACTAAGGGCCTCGGTCGGGTTTCGAACCACGCTCTTAAGCTCAGAAGGCAAGCACGCATACCACTGAGCTACCGTCGCCCTCTTTATTCATTTATAATTTTTTATTTATTTAGACTTCTTTATATATTCATGTATAGTTGATTAATCTATATATATATTATTTTTCATATATTGTTATAGTTACATTGTTTTCTTTCTTTTCTATATCTCGCACATTGGGACCTGATGATGGGACGTAAGAACGTCCCGAAACATCGTTGGCATAAAGACCGAAGAGTTTTTCTTTTGAAAAATAGTTACCTTAATTTTTATTAAATCGAAAAATGTGTCTACTTATTATAAGCGTATCTTGTATTAATTTTTTTTTTATATACTCATATATTTTTAAGTATTTATTTGTTCAGTTTTTATTAATTTCATTTTACTTTTTTTAAATAGTTTTGTTATTACTACTATCTTCTCTTTTTATCTTCTCGATCAAAACATCTGACCTAAGTGACTAGGCTAAATTTCTAAATGGCGTTCCTGAGCTCGGTAGACTCCATTCTTCAAATTTGTCGCTTTTTAACGGTTTATAGGCTTAATATTAGTTAAAACTGATAGACTGATTCAGATATATCGGGAGAGTCCCATCGGAAGGACGACGTACTCAAAGTTATTTTTACCCTAAGTGTAATTTCACCTACCCAGGTTTAGATACATAACATACGACTATTTATCGTGTACCTAACATACCAAAAGGCCCTCAATCATAGCTTCAATTCCAATCCGAAGGACGACGTGCTCAAATTTAATTTTATCTTCTCGATTAAAACATCTGACCGAAGTGCCTTGGCAAGATTTCTAAATGGCGATCCTGAGCTCGGTAAACTCCATTCTTCAAATTTCTCGCTTTTTAACGGTTTTTAGATTTAATATTTGTTAAAACTGATGAACAACCGGGTTATCTGAATCCTACACAAAAATCGAATTCACAATGTTTTTCGAAAAAAGTCGGGCTAAATCTCATTCTTCAAATTTCCTCCTTTTTAACGGTTTATAGGCTTAATATTAGTTAAAACTTATACGACAGTTTCAGATATATCGGGGAAGTCCCATCCGACGGACGACGTGCTCGAGGGTTTTTTTAACCTAAGGGAAATTTCACCTACCCAGGTTTAGTTACGTAACATCCGACTCATTATCTAGTACCTGACATACGAAAAGGCCCACGATCATCTTAAAGTCCGAAGCGAGGGACGACGTGCTCAAATTTATTTTTAACCTAAATGAAATTTCACCTACCTATGTTTAGATACATAACATACAACTCATTATCCAGTAACTGACATACGAAAAGACCCTCGATCATCGCATAATGTCCAATCCGAAGGACGACGTGCTCAAGGTTATTTTTACCCTAAGTGATATTTCAGCTACCCAGGTTTAGATACATAACCTTCGACTCATTATCCAGTACCTGACATACGAAAAGGCCCTCGATCATAGGTTAAAGTGCAATCCGAAGGACGACGTGCTCAAATTTATTTTTATCTTCTCGATTAAAACATCTGACCTAAGTGACTAGGCTAGATTTCTAAATGGCGATCCTGAGCTCGGTAAACTCCATTCTTCAAATTTCTCGCTTTTTAATGGTTTTTAGATTTAATATTTGTTAAAACTGATACGACAGATTCAGATATTTCGGGGAAGTCCCATCCGAAGGACGACGTGCTCAAGATTTTTTTTTAACCTAAGTGAAATTTCAGCTACCCAGGTTTAGATACATAACATACGACTCTATCCAGTACCTGACATATGAAAAGGCACTCGATCATAGCTTAAAGTCCAATCCGAAGGACGACGTGCTGAAATTTATTTTTATCTTCTCGATTAAAACATCTGACCTAAGTGATTAGGCTAGATTTCTAAATGGCGATCCTGAGCTCGGTAGACTCCATTCTTCAAATTTCTCGCTTTTTAACGGTTATTAGATTTAATATTTGTTAACGGAAATAAACTTATTATTATTGGAGCTTTTGAGTTGTCTCTTGTCAGAAGGCGGTGAAGGTGACTTGGCGGAAAAATCGAAAGAGTTAAGAAAAAGCAAATCTTTGTTAAGCCGTTTATTAAGATTGGCTTGGCCAAGGAACCGCGAATTATGACATCGAGAGTGTTAACCTGTAAACAGGATATTTGACATTGACTATGATAAACTTCCGCACAACAAAGGTTAAATACCGATGAAGAGTTGCAGTGGCGTCAGATTCTGGAACCTGGGTCGCTTGGTATCTCACTCACTCTCTCTACTGCTGACGTAAGTCGAATTCCTATTGTTTATGTTTCCATGTGTTAAACTGTTCTTGTCACTTCTTGTTATCTGTCTTGAGTTCTGATATTTAAATACATTCCCAAAGTAGTTATATCAACAGCCTAGTTTGTGTTATCATTGAAACCTCCCAAGGATTAATATTAAGTTATAATACCTCTCGTTTTAGCCAAGCAAATTAAGTAACATAATGATAAGATCCCGGTTGGTGAGTGAAGCACCAAACTTAAATTAAAGTGAAGCTTAAATCTTATTTCTCTACTGGTGTTGGAGGCCACAATGTCCCCATCCATGATATTTTAAATTGTTAATGTTTGTTGTAGATTTTTATTTATTTATTTTTATTATTTAGTTTATTCAAATTTTTTATCAGACTGCCTGATGATGAGGGAAACCTCGAAAGCCGGCTAGCTATTACTTTAATAAAAATCTGTGAGAGGTCAGACTACCTTATATTTGACATCCTGCGAAATCATTTCTTTACACTCTTCCCTAATCCCCCCCCCCTTCCCTATGGCCGATTCGGCTGAAAATCAACGGGTCTCGTCGGTAAAAGGTTCCGCATTCAGATATGAAATTTCAAGTCGGTTCATTCATTCTTATCGTGTCAATACATTCATTCGTATCATTCTCATCCTGTTCATATTCGTACTTAAATTTTATATTTTTTTACATTATTTTCCTTTACTTTTATCATCTCTCTACCCATCCATCAAAATTGTCTTTCAATTCCTTTTTATTTATTTATTTTATTTTATTTTATTTATTTATTTTATTTTTATTTTTTTATTTACTTATTTGTTATTATTATTATTTTTTTTTCTGTTCTTGTCTGTGTTGCCAGATTCTTGACTACAACATATCGTATCGAGATATCGAAAATTATCGTACGATTATCGTACGGTGAAAAATGAAATTATCGTACGTTTTATCGTACATTTTATTTTTTTAAATCGTACAAAAAAATCGTACTAAATGATTATACAAGTTTCTTATTAACATTAAAAATTAAAAAAATCATGTTTAATCGTAGAGTATTTGAACTTTGTTTATTTCAATAATAATTCTTACAAATCGAACAAATCTCGTTGCAATATTATTGCATTTCGTGCTGACTTTTAATTAAAATCTCTCATTATTAAATTATTAATCTCTCTTAATCTCACTTTTAGTTCCGTATTACAAAAAACGTTTTCACATAGAATATTGAATAAATATATAAATATTTAAAAACAGATCTTATAAAAATAATACTTTAAATAGAATAATTTTATACGACCACAGTTTCGGAAATTTTGAAATTTTGATATCGAATATACTTCGTCTTATACAAGATACGAGATAGCTTTTATATAATATTTAAATATACTTTTCTTTCATTATATTATAAGGACAATAATATATTTTTCATTATTCACTCCAAGAAAGCTAAATAGAGTTCTGTACAGAGATCTCTTATTATGAAGTGATGCCATGAGGGTTCATCGTTCGGTGTTTTCCTCTCTCAAATCTTTCATGTAAATATTTTTTCCCTTTGAATCTGTGTCAGCCCGGTCGCTAGTTAGATTGACAAATCTGTACAAATGTTTTGGTTTAATTTCAATGTGTATTTGCAACTCGGCAGAAACACAACGATAGTTTTTTTTTCATGTTCTATTTCATTTTTAATTGAAAAAAAAAAATAAATGAAAAAATAAGCGGACATTTCCGAGTACGAATTTGAATAAAGTAAAAATTTTTATTTTTCATCGCACAATATCGTACTTTTTTTGTTATTATCGTACACAAATTGTACGATAATCGTACATCGTACATTTTCCTAATTTTGCTTGAATTATCGTACATGTACGATAATTATCGTACGTCTGGCAACACTGGTTCTTGTCCTAATAATTAAGATAAATTTTCGTCCTGAGGACCTACCCCACTGGGTGACCTTCCTCTCACATGTCCTTCACGCCAACATAACAATACCATCATAGATGCTGATTGTTGCACCGTAGCAACAGTTGTATCTATAAAAAAAAGTTTAATCAGCGGTTGGAAACTTTGGTTAATTTCTGACCGATTGCATAACTTCTCCTATACTTCGTACATCTTGAGAAGTAATGGGGCGAAAAAATAATATTTTAATGAAATGATATCAATTTATTATTTGAAAGGGTGAAAATATGAGAGCTCTGGAAAGTGTCTACCCTTGTATAACTGTCAGTTTATATATACGTTTCACTTTTATCATTTTTCTTGGAGTTTGACTGGAAAAACTTCTGTCCGTGCAAATCAAAGTAGCGAGTGGAAAAGAGGAAATAAATTGTGTTGGTGGAAAATACTTTAAAAAGGAGTTTTCCTAAGAGGGAGAGAGGCGTTATGACAGTAGATAAATACTGAAGGATGGGACTCAGAGCCAGTTAAGACATTTTTTCTTTGATACATGGGAAACGTTTTGGAGGGTGCAACGTCTTTAGCTATTTCCCTAAGCTGTCATAGTTCTACCAAGAACACATTCATAACAACAGAAAGACCCTTCCAGACATAGCCAAGGGCATGGATTGATAAACTTTTTAAGGTTGGGGCCAGTTAGGAAACATTCAAACCTTATGCCCGTTAAACTGAATAGGAAATACATTTATTACATGTGATCAAAGGAGAAGTTTCAAATCAATACGTCAAATAATTAGATGAAATGAATGTATCGTCACGAAATTTTGTCAGAAATTAGATGTTGAGTTTTCATGCATTCCAAAAATGAAAAAAAATTCCTGTCTCTTTGAGAATGTTTGTGTGTTTGACTGTGAACCAGTGCCGGATTAAGCCAGCGAGGGGTCTGTAGCAAATTCTGTCAAGAGGCCCTTGGTTTGCTTTAGGTTCTCAAGTTTAGGGTATTAAATAAAACAAAACTGTTACAAATAAACTTTTCTGGATTTAATATGGGCAAATTTAGAGATAACACATTCAATATTGACTTCTTTAAGCAAATCATGCTCTATATTCATCAAAGTGAGATGATTAAGACGTTCTTAGCCCATTGTGTTCCTTAACTCATTTTCAATACGTTTTAATGTTGATAAAGAACGTTCGCCACTGCAGTTAGTGATCATGAGAGACAAGTAAATGCGCAAGACAATTTCTACGTTTGGGAAACACGATTCTAAAGAATTATTTAATAAAAGTTTATAAAATTGCAGTTCCAATCGAGTTTTAGATTTTCAGGTGGGAGTAAAGCATAGACTAAGCGCTTCGCGCTTAAGGCATGCAAAATATTTTTACGCTCCTATCTAAATTGATATTTTTTTAGGGTCAGATAGGCGTTGGTGCGCGGGGTCCCCCATTTCGCGGGGCCCGTAGCGTTTGCTACTCTTGCTACGTGGCTAATCCGGCACTGCTGTGAACACGATAACACCCAAAAGAATAAATGTATCTACACGAAATTTTATACATAAATTCAAAGCCCCGTAACGACAACACCTATAAAGTTTCAGCGGAATCGGCCGAAGAGAGGGAGGGAAAGAAAGGAGGGAAACTCAAAAAAACCCAATAACTGCCGATGTATCGATATGAAATTTTATATTTAAATTCAATATCATATAAGGACAGCACACATTGACGAGCCGGCAAACCTCCTCACTTCGCTTGTTACACCCGCTGGCCCCGGGTACTCAAGTCATCCCTGATCCACGCGCTGATTCCGCCTGGTCTAGCAGCCAATTCAGTGATGATATTAAACTCAGAAAAAATATTATAGAGAAGTGATCACACATTGAAGAAAACCGTAGACGAACATCGCACAGAGAATGAAGGGGTACAGATAACAGGCGAAGAACCTATCAATTGTTTTTTTTTTACTTCCCCAGTTTTACGAAGTATAGGGGAAGTTATATATTCTGTCAAAAATTCGATGCTATGTTTTGAACGGAATTTCATGTTTTCCTCATGACCTACTGATTCCAATTATGAAAAACTTCTGTTTACATGTGTGTCTGTGAACACGATAACTCCTTATAGAATTAATGTATCAACATGAAATTTTATATGTGTTTCCAAAACCCCGTAACGACAACAACTATCGATTTTCCACCAAATCGGCCAAAGGGGAGGGGGGGGGGGGGGGGATTAGAGGAAAGGGGTAACGCAAAAACTCTAAAAACAGCTGTTGTAATAAATATATTAGGGAGCCATGGTGGCCGTGCGAGCTAGAGCGTAGGGCTTTGGTCGCATGGTCTCACCATGGTTTGCGGGTTCGAATCCCGTCCGGGAGTGAGTTTTATTTCATAGATAGAACTCCCTCCCGGGGCCATGGATGTTGTAAATAACTAGATTACACATTGTCATGGCTAATATGCACCGTACAAAAGGCAAAAAAAAAAGAAAAAAAAAATGTATTTGACATGAAATTTTATATTTAAATTCAAAACCCTATAAAGATGAGACCTATTAATTTTCAGCGAAATCGGTGTACAGGAAGGGGGGCAAAGAAGGAGGCTTGACACAAATACCCTAATAACTGCCGGACAAAATGGATGCATCGACACAAAATTTAGTATGAGGATTCAGAGGGCATTTTTTCCGACAAGTTTTTCTTGTACATTTTCAATAATGGAATCAATGATTGTGTAAAACGGGATGTATACAGAGATTATACAAAATTGGCAATAACGCTAAGAGCAATGTAGCCAAGATCATGTTAATCTAGGAAGTACTTCAAAGCCGACTAACTCAATTACAATGTTCACAAACTTCCTACTATATTCCTTCATAATCAAACAGTGTGCTTAAGTATTCTCTTGAGCGTTAATAATTGTTGAAGGAGCAAGATAAACTAACATTTTCTTCAAGAAACACAAGTCTAACTACTAGTAGTGGAGTCAAACTATCGATAGTTGGACACACAAACCGATAGTAACAACTACCGATTAATCGCTATTATCGATATTGTGAAACATGAATTTTAAACAAGAAAAGCAACCGCCGGTTCCCTTAACCTATTTTGTTTACTAAGTGGATTTTATTTTGAATTATTTCTAGTTCAATTTTGCTTCGTTTTCTTTTTAATTTCATTACTAGTGTAAGGCATGAGCGGTGTGAAATGGAAAAATCATTCGGATGTGTGGGAGCATTTCGATAGACATGTTGGGCCTAAGAAGTTGTCGCGATGTAAGAATGCAAAAAGGAATACTGAACTGCAGGTAACAAGTCGAATCTCAAGGATCACCTCGAACGAAAACATCCGGTAATTTATTTTAATACAACTGAAATACGACAGAAACGATCCACTAAAATATTTGGATCAGTGACGACAATGCCTAGGTTCTAATAATATTAAACTTTACTTGAGTTCTATCAATGTTCACGAAAATTCAGTGAACTTATCATAAAATATAGGTGAAAAATTGGAAAGTGCAAAACCGCAATTCGATAGTACACTCGATATTGAATGCAATATCCGATGGTCAAATCCGATCGATTAATCTATAGTACTATCGATAGTTCGACGCCACAAGTAGACAGGAGGCCATGAAAGAAGATCTGTCCTCATAAAGCTAAGCGCGCAATAGGGCGGCACGGCACGGACAGCCGGTACGGCACGGACGGCATTTTTAAAGGTGGGTGCGCTTACTAAACGGGAACTCCCGCCATCGGCACATGGCAGTGTATACTGAGCTACCGTGTGGTGAACAAGGTCAAAATGGATAGTGATGACGAGTGTTTGGTTGTTAGTGCAATTTTGGTAGAAGAAGAGGAAAAGATGCTAACCAAAAAAAAAAAAAATTTTTTTATTCATCAAATTAATAGAAAAAGACTGACTTTTAGTGAATTTCATACCTTGTTTCCGGAGCTTATGGAAGATGATGCTAAATTCTTCAATACTTCCGAATGACTCAGGAGAAGTTCGAATCCCTCATTAAAGATGAAATCTTCAGGAAACAAACTAAGTTTCGAAGTCCTGTTGAACCAAAGGAAATGCTAGCGATTTGTTTGCGGTAAGTTCCTACGTGATTATTTCATTGGTCGTTTTATTATTTTTTTTTGTAATACTCTAAACTTACTATGTATTCTGTATAAACATTTTGAAGACCAGACGGGTTGTATATGCCAAACAATGTATAAAGTTTTCCAGGTTTAGCACAATTTTAAAACCTGTACACATAATGAAATAGTACCAAACATTAGTACCAAAAATATAGGCTAACACCAATTTATTTTCCAATTCACTAAATGATATTTTGCTAATTTGACTTTACTATAGGGGAATGTTTAAAATAAATGAATAAATAACGGCGCAGCTTCAATGTTATAACATTTATATTTAGAAAACAAAAAAAAAAACATAGTGTCAATATCAATATTTTATTTTTTTTATTTATTTTTTATTGAAAACTCATGCATCAGTTTCCAACAATTCCAAGGAAATGTCCTGAAGTTCTTCCTCGCTGACTTTTTAAAACGGCGGAAGGTGCGGAAGCCCTGACCGGCCCGCCGTACCGACCAAGTGAGCGCGTACACCTTTGATTCAATGATATTAATTTTTTTAAATTGCCGTGACGGCCGCCCGTCCGTGCCGTGCCGCCCTAGTGCGCGCTTAGCTTAAGGCGACTATTTTATTTTACATCAATCAATAGATTTCATTCTCAGGCAATATAGATCTGTAAATTAACATATATATTACTTTCCTTGAGAGCTACCATCAAATGCCAAATATAAAATCTGTCTCTCGAAAAAAAAAAAAAGTAGTCGATGAATCACCGGTTATAGTTATAATTACTTCCCACAAATTAATCAATTATGTTTTGCGCCATTTGAGCTTGTGACGACCATCAGCTATTCTAATAGAATGGACCAGTATAAGTTGAGTTGTGAAGGTGAGAAGTCTGAGGAGTTGATATATGAAGGTGGAGTCTAGAGACGGTGTAATGAACCATGTAGGAGTGAAATAGCAGTGCGCAAAGGTACTTTTATTTATTTATATGTACATGGTATATGTCCCCCACAATATAAAATAATTATAAATAATGGTAATAATATTTAAAAAGAAAAGAGACTAAATAGATATACCTTAGAGTTAAGAAAATATAAATAAAACCCAAATATTTGTTCTCTTATTCTGTTAACCCAGTAAGATAATTTATACTTTTGGATTAGACATAACATTAAAAAAAAAAATAGAAAAACAATATGGCATCTCTTTAGTAAATTTAGAAGAAATCCAAATGAAAAGTTTGTTAATTGAATTTTTTTTAAATACATGCACTTTCTTCAAAATTGCATGTCTTGAACTTTCTATATTTTTTCGGAAATTACTGCAGAAATCAAAATTTAGTTGAAGGCCAGCTATAATTTCTACAGGAAACGTGGAAATTTTATTATTTGTTTAATTATTAATATTATTTTTATTTTTATTTTTTTGGCCTTATGTACGATGCATATTAGCCATGACTCTTATAACGGTGTAACTTAGTTATTTATGACATTCATGGCCCCGGGAGGGAGTTCTATCTACGAAATAAGACTCACTCCCGGACGGGATTCGAACCCGCAAACCATGGTGAGACCACGCCCTACGCTCTAATCCGCACGGCCATCATGGCTCCCGATTATTATTAATTTTATATATATTAATTACATTTAACATACATTTTATTTTATCACAAGCTAAAACTCAGTATTTATCTTACACAGTTACTTCTGCATTCTCATATTAAATTTCGTGTAGATACATTCATTCCTCAGATCTCCCTTTCCTTGGACCGATTCCGCTGAAAATAATTAGGACTTTGAATTTATTTATTATTATATTTATTTCGCTAAAAATTAGTAGGTGCCGTCTTAAGTGGGTTCTGGATACACATATAAAATATCGGGAGTTATCGTTCTATCGCGAATTCGAAGGCACACAGACTTTTTTTTAAATTTCGGGAATCAAAAGGTCTTAAAACATGAAATTTCATTAAAAACAGCATTGAATTTTTGAACGATTACTTCCCGTGTACATACAAATACATATACTACTTGTCCAGGTGCAGAAAAATGACAGATGTTATATTTGTAATCAATTTATCATATATGTAAAGCTGAAAATGTCTGTGCGTTGTCCCGCCATAACTCACGAACGGCTTGGATTTGATTAATTTTTTTTAAAATTTGTTCGTCATCGTCTGTGGAAGGTTATAGGCGTATTAGGAATCTTTTAAAATAGATAAGTTTTATCTACCGGAAGGTTAAGGTCTATTTTTTAATCAACCCCTGGTCCATCCCAGCATCCACTCACGCAATCTTTGTAACTCGAAAACCATTGCAACGATTAATGAGAAATCTTTTTGAATAAATTAGTTTTAGCTCCCAAGCTAGCGTTACTACAGTTGAAGGACTATAAGCCTTATTCCGTATGAATAATTGAAAATTATAACATCATGAATGTACTGTCGAGGAACTGAATAGCCTTATAGGACATATTGGGAGAAAAGTCAAAGTTCCCCGGGCAACGCCGGGTATTACTGCTAGTTAAAAATAAATGAAAAAAACAGACTACCAAAAAATAATTATTAAGAGATTTAGTAAGAAGATAGATGGCACAAGTTTGATAAAATATGAAAATTTAAGGCAGAAACAACCCCTGCTCGTTTTTTTTTCAAGCTTTGTATTAAATTACTTGGAAAAACTTCCCCTAGCTGTACGAAGTATAGGGGAAGTTATGTAATCAGTCGGCAATTTGATGCTTTGTTTTCCGACCCTCTTATTTCACAAATGAAAAATCAAAAAAAATCAAAAACACGACAACTCACGATAGAATGAATGTATCATCATAGTTACAGACATCATCATGTTTAGGGCGCCTTGAAACCTAAAATATATAAGTCTAATATATAAGTTACAAGAAAATAAATGTTGACATAATGGCTTTTTTGACAAAATCCTTGAAATTGCTTTGAAGTAATAGCATTTCCAGAACAACACCGGTTTGCGTAGCTAGTCTCTATATAGAAGAATTAAGAAAGATGGAAGAGAAAAGGAAGTGAAGAAAAGACGATTATCGGAAAGATAATCCCGTGATTAACAGTTCCTGGAGGGAAGAGAAAATTTAATAACAGTGACAGCAAAGAGTGACGGTACTAATTAGAATAGATGGCTACTTGGCAACAAATTATAATATTAATAATAACTAGCAGGTTCACCCGGCTTTGTTCGGGTATTTAAAAATGTTGAATTCTCTGTAAATAATCAGCTGTGGACAACCCTCTCTCAGTCTCAAAACCAAACACACTAATGCCAAAAAGCCTCTCTTAGAGTAGTAGTCAGACGGACTAATTATTCAGCGACTATAGCCCCCTCTCAAAATAGTAATACTAACCTCTCAAGAGGGCGCAGGTAGCGTGCTTGATCGCGAGCTCAACATCGCGGGTTCGAATCCTGACCGAGGCACTTAGGTGCACGCCATTTTGGATGACATTAAGAGAGCCTAAACGACGTCAGTTACTAGTTAAAGACCCTTACCCTAGGTCAATAAAAATTTAGCGTAGGCAAAATTTAGGACTCCCATAGTCTACCAGAGTGACGAAAGCTCTTGTAGCAGGTAATATGGACCTCGTAGTTAAAGCCCGAACATACAACTAACCACTCTACAATTAAAGTCTTCTATCAGGAAGGGGAGAGGGGGGGGGGGGGGGGCACAACCACGAAGGCGGTCACTGTAACCACTTAACCACCACAGCCCCCTTCAGTAAATAGTAGCTCTAAACGCTCAATCCTTAACGACATGGCAATATATTGTATTGTAATCGTGCAAAAAAAACGAGATTTCTGATTGAGTTTTAAACGGAATTTCTATAGCCTGTCTGTATGTGATTGGCACTTTGTGAGCGTGCCAGAAACGATTGTACCAATGTACATAAAATTTGAGAAGATGCCACGTGTATTAATGTAGATCTAGTTAAATTTGGGCCGAAATCAGATAAAAATTATAGATAAAGTCCACTTTATTTCGGGACCTAAGTACACATTGCAAAATACTGCTTATATTTATGACTTGATCGAAAATCTTTTCAGGATAAAAGTTGTAGAGAAAATTGAAAGACACATTTTATATTTTATGCGATTTTTTGTAGGTCACTTGGTTTACGAGATATACTCGTATGTCGAAAACGGTCTTAAAATTATACATCGAAATCCATTTGTTAGACGTTTGTTGGATTTATTACATTGCTGGTGATTCACAGGCGACTATTTTTTGTAGTTAATTTGGGTTTCAACCCCTATATTAAATTTCCTTTACCCACAGGAGGGTGGCTACTAGGGTTCCCAAAACTGTAGAATTTTGGTATTGTTGAGAGACTAAAGAGAAAAGAGCTCTTACAAGCTTGTTTGCCTTTTCTACTGTATTTTGTTAATATTTAACCAACTGTGAATATAATACATCAGGCCACAGCACACAGTTTTCTTCATTACAGTGAGGTCAGCCGCCAGGGTGTAACCTTAAATTTCAAAATCACCTCTAAGCTAATGTGATGTAAACAAATTACACACATTAAGATTATTAATATATTATAAAATCAATTATTATTATTTGTATAAAAACATCTGTTAGGTATGATATTTATTTATTTACATATTCACAACGACAACATTTGTCACTAGTGATCGTGATGATGTGCTGTGGCAAGTGTGTCGCTGTACTGCTGAGGTACGTGACCGAAGAGGAGTCCAGGCTAGTCCTGGAGCAGGTCCCTCTGCCATGCCCGCTTTAGACGTCTTGGTGGATTTGTGGGGAGAGTGTTCGTTGATAATTGGAGAATAATTGGATTGGCGTGTAGTGAATAAATAAACAAAGACTAGTCGCATTATGTTTTAAAGCGAAAATTGAACAACCAATGAATGTAGCACAAAAGACGTCGATCAGCTGTATAAAATAGTATGGGAGAGTCTAAGCCATGTAGGTGAAATAACAGTGAAATAGATGCGCAAAGGTACTTTTATAATATATATTATATTTATATGTTTATATGCCCAAAATAACATTGAATTAAAGAATGGCCACAATATTTGAAAAGAAAACAGACTAAATAGATATAAGTAATTAGTTTATAAGATGTTTATTGTGAGTAGTTTGATTCTTTTTATTTATTATTGATAATTTGATTATATTGAAAATTTACGTTAAGAAAAATAAAACCCAAATATGTGTTCTCTTATTCTATGCTATTCATTTTCCCTGTTAGCCCAGTAAGATAATTTATACTATTGGATTTGACAACATTTTTGAAAAATTTATAAAAACAATTGGCATCTCTTTAGTAAATTTAGAAGAAATCCAAATATAAAGTTTGTTAATTGAAATTTGTTGAAATACGTGCACCTCCTTGAAAATTGCACGTCTTGAACTTTCGATATTTTTTTCAGGGCCCTTTTCGGAAATTACTGTACAAATCAAAATTTAGTGGAAGACCTGCTATAATTTCTACAGGAAATTTGGTAATATTTATTATTTGTATAATATTATTAATTATTCTTTTTGTTTTAATTATTATGTATTTTGTTTATTTAATTATTATTTTATTATCACACTACCGAAAATGGGTAACGTAAAAATCATTTAAATATTCATTCTAATAATTATTGTTCGTCCTCTCATAATTTCTTGTATCACATATTAGAAATATTCTCGGATATTTGTATTTTCATGAAATTCTTTGGCCCCAGAACACAATTAGGAACATTCAACGCAAATTTCAGCTTGCTTCATGATGGATGATGGATAATTTTGTAGATACCTTTTATAGAAAAAAAAACCACTTTATTGCACTAAAGAATAGTTCAAAACCTAACCAAGGCCCTTAGGTTTTTTGTTTGTTTAACCTTGAACACTCCGTCCTTCGGACGTTAAACGATGGTCTTGTTAAAGACTTCTATCCTAGGTGAATAAAAATTTAGGTTAAGCAAAATTTAAGACACCCATAATAGAGTCGGTTTCATGTCCACCTCTAGTAGCAGGCGATATGTCCTCGAAGTTAAAGCCCAGGCACGAGTCACAATAACTATTATTTTCTATAAATAATATTTATTATTTTATATTCATATCGTCAAATTTACTTATGACTTTTTTTTCAGTTTGTAAATAGGCCAAATGAAATATATCTACCAAAAAAATATATTTATTCAAAACCCCATAAGGATGGTACCGTTGGGTTGAATGGAAGGGGAGGGGTGAGAAGAGGGCTCGAGTATTTGATTAATTCGTGCTGGGGAAGTACATAAACTGTGATTTACCAACGATTGAAAATTGATTTTGAGGTGGCTTTAGTATTAAAAATTGGACAAAGAAGTGTATAGTTGTAAATATGCGTGTTTGAGTTTACAGTTAATGTGAACATTCCAAGTGACTCGTTTGTCAAGAAGCACTAAGAGATTGCGCACATACTGATCTTTTGGTTTCCAGGGAATTGGGAGGTCATCAATTTGAAGTTCCAACTGGATCTCCCAGGGAGTATCTGGAGAGAGCGATTGTCTAGACCTCGTGTCTCCCTCGGGTTCAAACAATGCATCCACTTTGTCAACCATCGAGACACTTCAGGGACTCATTTCTGGAGATGTTCAATGGCAACTAGGAGAACGTCGAGAAAATGTGGAAACAATTGAAAAAACGGAGTCGGTGAATCACCGGCAATGTTGTTTCCCAGAACGAATTAAACAATTAATTTGTCGCCCTCTCTCCAGAGAGACTCCTAAATCCTCATACTAAATTTTGTATCGATTAATTCATTACATCGGAAGTTACTCGGGTTTTGGAGTTAAGCATCTCCTCTAATCCTCCTTGCCCTTTGGCCGATTTGACTGAAAATTTAGTCGTTATGAGGTTCAAGTCACTCGTTTAAAAACACATAAGAGATAAATAATAAGGACTAAGAAAAATTAAATAGATAAATACAGTAGAACCTGTTTAAGTCGAACCTCGATAAGTCGAAAACCTCCAAAACTCGAAAAAAAAGTTTTGTTCCTTTCCCTTCAAGCCTCAAAACCTCCATTACTCGAAATCTTAACCTCTATTAGTCGAAATAATCAGTGAATCTCTACAAGCCATTTTGGTACATAGTTTCCCTCTATAACTCGAAAAAATAAATTGGACCTCTGTATCTCGAACCTAGCAATGTTTTATTTTACAACCTTTACAACTCGATTATTTGAAACTTATTACCTCTATAGCTCGAAGAAAAATAAGTTACCGACTTTAAGAATTTGCCGACAATGTACACCATTGTTTCTTAGAAAACAATTTAGAAGTATACAATAAATAGGATTACCAATTATCTAAAGAAAAAAAAATTACTGAATTTTTTTAATACCTACATAGAACTACGTAATTTTTATTTTAAGGATGTTTTGAAATAATGTTGATTTATAATAAATATAAATATGTTTGTTACCTCTGTAACTTGAATTTTTATTTATTTCACGTCTCTAACTCAAAATTAGTTAGAATGAATCTTAATATCTACAAGTCGAATCAAAATCCGCTTAAGTCGAAATCCTCCAAAGTCGAAAACTCTATAACTCGAATTTATTGGCGTGTCCCTTGATGTTCGACTTATAGAGGTTCTACTATAATAAAAAATAATTTAAGTATAATTTCCTACAATAAAATTTTTCTAACAAAAAATATACCATTTTTACCATAGTTAGTTGTTATGACACATGCCCGGGCTTTAACTACAAGGCCTAATACCAGAGCGCTCTTTTGTCACTCCGACTCTACTATGGGAGTTTTAAATTTTGCCTATATAGGTTTATTCACCTAGGATAGTCTCTGGACCATCACTTAACGTCTCTTCCAAAGGACGGTGTGCTCAAGGTTTTTTTACCTGCTAGATAGAAAGCCTAAGAAATTATGAACTCAGTAAGTTAGCACGCTACCTCTGAGCTATCGGTGCCCTCAAAAGCAAAGTATGATATATAACTTTTATGTATAGAACATGACTATTATAGGTTAGGTTAGGTTTTATGACTCATGCCCGGGCTTTAACAACGAGGTCATATCGCCTGCTACCAGAGCGCTCTTTCGTCACTCTGGTGAACATGAGCCCGACTCTACTGTGGGAGTCCTAAATTTTGCCTACCCTAAATTTTTATTCACCTAGGGCAGGGGTCTTTAACGAGAACCTGACATCGTACAGCCTCGGGACCATCGCTTAACGTCCCATCCGAAGGACGGCGTGCTTAAGTTTATTTTACCTCCCAGATAAAATAAACTAAGGGCCTCGGTCGGGTTTCGAACCCACGTTCTTGAGCTCAGAAGTCCAGCACGCTTACCACTGAGCTACCGGCGCCCTCTGACTATTATATGTATCATATACTTTTTATTTTTGTATAATGAAAAAAATTTCGTTCCCAAATAGAGGGTTTCCTCTAACATGATTTTTTTTAATTAGATCTATTACTCTCAAAAAGATTAGGAACAATAATAAAGGTACCTACTAAAAAGGTACTAAAAAAAAAAATCGTCTGTGAATCACCGGAAATTAACTCCAAAATCAGAAGAATTAATCAATTAAGCGGTCGCTCTCTCTCTAAAACCAATCGACCATTTCAGCTAAAAATCAATAGTTGACATGGAGGCTTTATTAGAGTTTGTGACTCGGGTTCCCTCCTCAGATATTTTGTGCCGATATATTGATTACAACTGCAGTTATTAGAGTTTTTGTGCTAAGCTTCCCACCTAATCCCTCCTCCCTTTGGACTATTTGGCTGAAAATTAATAGGTGTCGTCCTCATGGGGTTCTGGATACACAAATTTCGTGGACAGACAGGCAAATTTCAGACCGATTACATAACTTCCCCTATACATTGTTTAGCTGGGGAAGTAATATTATTTGTAAAATATAGGGGATGGTGAGGAAAGGTTAAGGTTAGTTTGAATAGAAGAGAGGTCGTAACGCGGGTCGTTTGGGAGAGGGATGTTGACAGGAGGAGGCACGGGGGTAGAAATATTGGGGTATGGGGGGATACTATGGAAGTACATAGCCAGTGATTCAGCCGCAGCTATACAAAGTATAGAGGAAGTTATGAAATCGGTCAAAAATTATAATAGCGGAGTTTTCAACAAAATTTCATGTTATATGGCCTCAAAATATGAAAAAAAATTTGCTAGCTGTGCCTCTGTGAACACGATTACTCACGATAGAATGAATGTATCATCACGAACTTTTAAATACGAATCCACAACCCTCCAATGACGACACCTATTGTTTTTCAGCTAAATCGACCTAAAGCAAGGGGGGATCAGGGGGAGGCTTAACACATAAACTCTAATAACTCCTGAAAGAATGAATGTATAAACACAAAATTTTTTTTTGTGAGGTCACACTTAATAAGGACAACCCCTATCGAATTTCAGCCAAATCGGCCAAGGGGATAAGGCGATAAGAGGGACTCAACAGAGCTGGTATTAAGTAATATATCAGTGGCAAATTGCAATAACCAGTTAACTGACACGAACCTGATTTCGAGATATTCATGTTTAAAGTTTCGAGAGAAAAAAATCTGTATTAAACATATTTAGTAAAGTTATGGACAAAATATTATTCAGGTTGACTAATAGACCCCAAAAAACACGAAAAAAAGTTTTTCATGCATGACCTCAAAGTGTACACGATTTATGTCAGTTAACTGGTTATTACAAAATAATTCCAGTTAACTGATTCGGTTTTCCTGAAATCACAGTCATAAATATCAATTTAAACAATGGACTCATGTGGGAAATGAAAATTTAGATCAAAATACACATTTTTCTCAGAAAATCTCATTTTTTTAAAAAATGTCACTTAACTGGTTATTGCAATTTGCCACAGATATAATAATCAATATTTTGCTAAACATTATCTATATAATTTCATACGATGTCAAATATAAGATAGTCTGACCTCTCACAGATTTTTATTTTAGCCGGCTTTCGAGGTTTCCCTCATCATCAGGCAGTCTGATAAAAAATTAAAAATGTTTGAATAAAACTAAATAATATAATAAAATGGATGGGAACAGACGAGTTATTCCTGTCCACCATTTGAGTCACAACTGGGAGAACGGTGTACGGGGTTATACTTACGGCAATCACCGGCAATTGTCTTCCTACCCTAAAAGAATTAATTTTATTAGTTTTAGCTCTATCTCAAATCTAAGGGCATATTGTGGTTGTAAACTTAATAAGAAACATATTTGATGAATATTTTTTCTTTAGGGTTAACTCTTTTAGCGCAAATCAAGCAAACGTTTTAATATGAATTACTGTGCTGTTTTTGAGCATTTCTATTGTATTTTTTACAATATTATTGTTCATATTTACCGTTGTAGTGAATTTAACTAAAATATTAATATTACGAACAATAAAATGATCTTTCGGTAAGAAACTTTTTGGTTAAGATGCTTCGATAACCTACATTTGTAACAATAAATAAAATTTGTAGTAAAAGACATAGCCGGTGATTCACCGATGATTTTTTATATTATTACAGATCAAGAGACATTAAAAAAAAAAAGTTTTCTCTGTGTGGCTCCGACATGGTCTGGGTCCACAGAAGGTAAAACGTATGGCAATAAGTATAGCTAACTGAGACTCACGTACACCGTTCTCCCAGTTGTGACTCAGATGGTGGACAGGAATAACTCGTCTGTCCCCATCCATTTTATTATATTATTTAGTTTTATTCAAACATTTTTAATTTTTTATCAGAGTGCCTGATGATGAGGGAAACCTCGAAAGCCGGCTAGCTATTACTACCAATAAAAATCTGTGAGAGGTCACACTATCTTATATTTGACATCCTGTGAAATAATCAATTTTCACTACATCAGCCATCTTCATATTATCTATATAACTGTAGGAATATTGAGGGTCAGTTAAAGATGGAAGAAAACACAATTCAAACGCCAACGTTTCGATATATTTTATATCATCATCAGGGCCTACAGACATGGGGAGAGGGGGGGGATCAAGATTAGAATCACAATTAAACAAAATTAGTGTGTTGATAAACATTACTGAACGTTAAAATACCTGTTTCCTTCAACACCCCTGTATTATTGTACCATTTCATTGCAATTTAAGACTCCATCCAGTGTACATGCCTTCTCCCCAACCCTGCTTTTTCATAGTAAGTCATTTTAATTTTTACTCTTTATTATGTTCCACATATTTGTCTATTTCCATGATTATTATGTTTATGTTTAGTAATGTATTCATATTTAAATTTTATTTGTATTAGTGTATGTTCATGTTTATGGTTAACAATGTATATTTAATTTTAATGTTGAGTAATGTACTCATAGTAAGTCAGGTTCAATTTTTAACTCGTTACAATGTCTATTTTACGTTCAGTAATGTTTATCAACACACTAATTTTGTTTAATTGTGATTCTAATCTTGATTTCCCCCCTCTCCCCATGTCTGTAGGCCCTGATGATGATATAAAATATATCGAAACGTTGGCGTTTGAATAGTTTTCTCCCATCTTTGACTGACCCTCAATATTCCTACAATTAGAATCTACAGTCACTAATCAACATCTACATTATCGATATAATTAATATAACATCAATACCATACTAACAAACAGATAAGCCCAAAGACATTTTCCCCGTGGACTTATAGCTAGGATCAGTGCTGGTCCACATGGCGGGTCTCCTAACTAAAATGAATTGTTCAAAGAAATCTCTCCCCTTTTTAGATTTATTCCCAAAATATATCCCCACTTTTTTTCCCTCTGTTAGAAGTAGAACCAGTCGTCCATTACGACCTATATAAGGGCTACTTATATATCAAGTTTACGACTAGTAGAAAATTTAATCCCAGTCCAGGGGGAAAAGTATTGTGTTGACGTCATAAATTATTAGAAAATACAAAAGCAATTTTTTTTTTTTTTTTTAGTTTTTTTTAGAGGAGAGAAAAGTTTATCCGTACATCGCAATTTTTTTTTGTCGGTCTTTTTTTTTTAAGCCATTTTTTTGCCCTTGGATAAATATAAAATAAATCCTTGCTAAAAATAAATCGGATTTAAATTAAGCCAGTATATCGAAAGAGAAGGCGTCGGTAGCTTAGAGATAGCGTGGTTGCCTACTGAGCTCAAGATGGCTGGATCGAAACCCGTTGAGCACGCCGTCCTTCGGGTGGGACTCTAGGTAACAAATCAGAGTAGGCACTTTGGGACTCCCACAATAGAGTGGGGCACATGTCCAGCAAAACAACTAAAGAGCGCTCTGGTAGTAGACAATATCTTGTAGTTAAATTTTTTTTTTTTTTTTTTTATATATTGTTATAGTTACATTGTTTTCTTTTTCTTTTCTACATCTCGCACATTGGGACCTGCTGAAGGGACGTAAGAACGTCCCGAAACATCGTTGGGATAAAAACTTTCCGAAATTGAAAAATAGTTATCTTAATTTTGAAAAATAGTTATCTTAATTTTTATTAAATTGAAAAATGTGTCTACTTATTATAAATGTATCTAAGTATTATTATTTTTTTTTTTTATACTCATATATTTTTAAGAATTCATTTATTCAGTTTTTTTTTATTTAATTTTACTTTTTTTAATAGTTTCGTTATTACTACTAATCATACTGTTTAGACTCAAGTAGTTCCTATTACCATGTATTGGTTTAACGGAAATAAATGTATTATTATTATTAAAGCAATAACTATAAAACAGAAAAAAAAGGTAAAAACATACATACAAACGTTGGCAATGAAAAACCGGCAATTAACTTCTCCAGCGCGGATTAAAAAAAAACGTTTTTGAGTTGCGCCCCCTCCTTTGTTCCCCAATTTTGTTTTGGTCGATATAGCTGAAAATCAATAGATGTCGCCCTTTTGAGATTCTGGAAACCTTTCATAAAATTACATGTCGATTTTTTCATTTAATCAAAAGTTATCGTGTTAAAAGACAGACAGTATGTGTTTTTTTTAATCATTTTTTGATTAAGATGAAAATTCAAAATCGATTTTCTGATCGATTACAATACTTTCTGTGGCGAAATAAAGTTATGAAAAAAAATATATTAGGAAGGGGGGTTAAAACCAAAAAACGTTAATAACTATAGATGTAATTAATATAATTAATTTTTCGTGAAATTAGCCGAAAGAGAAACGCCCAATTAGTTATGTTGGGAGAGCAGAACCTAATTGAAAATTAATAAAATTTCTTATTGTTTAAGGACATTTGTGCTATATAAAATTTCGTTTCGATATATTTGAATCAGGAGTTATCGTGTACACAGACTGGAATTTGTTTTCCAATTTTCATGGACAGGAGATCGGAAAGGATGAAATTCCGTTGAAAATATATTATCGAATTTTCTGACAGATTACATAACATCCTTTATACTTCATAAAGCGGGGATCTTGAATGAATGAAGCAGCTGATAGTTTGACCTGTAATGAAAAAAAAAAAAAAACTTCCCAAGTTAAGTTTTAGCTTTTATGAGCTCCAGGATGGCCATTTAGGGATCTCATAAGATATGGGAGATTATAAGATTGTCTTCCAAAGTTAGTTTGAAATTTATAGAGGTTCAAGTCAGACGGCAAACATCGATTTGATCTTTTCCAGGCGCTCAACTTTCAAAAGTCGTTTTTTTTACTTAACAAACTTTAAAACTTATCACGGAAAGTATTTTGATAAAAAAAGTTTCAAGTTATTGTTTGGTAAAGATTTTATCTCTGGTGGGAGCCCGGGGTCATTTGTCATCCCTCATTAGGACTTAAGTTGTGTTCCTAATTCAAAGTTAAAAACAGGTGACACTTAGTGTTTAGTTGAGTGAAAAGTTGGAAAAAGTTGTGCAATTTGGAGTTGTCGAACCTTCCTAATGGCATTGTGGCTAGTGGCAGGCTAGATCATAATGTAGTTCTTAGGTTATTGCTAATGTAACTGGCTAGATAATGACAAATGTAGTTCCTAGACTATTGCTAATGTAACTGGCTAGATTATAATGTAGTTTCTAGATTGTTGCTAATGTAACTGGCTAGATAATTACTAATGTAGTTCCTAGATTATTGCTAATGTAACTGGCTAGATTATAATGTTGTTTCTAGATTATTGCTAATGTAACTGCCTAGATAATTACTAAAGTAGTTCCTAGATTCTGTTGAAAACACAGTATCCAATTTTTGACCGATTACATAACTTCCCCTGTACTTCGTATATCTGAGGAAGTAATAAAAAAATAAGAAAAATAAAAAAAATATGTTGCCATGGTATATTTTTTTGTCTGGTGGTGGATTGGGTTGAGGGAACACGGTGTGAAGTGGATAATTAAATTAGCCCGTAGCTTGCAACACACGAAGGGCTGACTGGATGAAGCCCTGCTAAGACCCAACAAAGCTAGCTGGAAGGGTTGGGCTCTCAGCCAACACCACACAAACGGAACTGGACCAAATCCCATATTTCCCTTTTTTTCATATATTCCCCATCTTTCTTCTTCCCTGAGCGAAGACGTGTACCGTAAGTAGATAGCTTTGAAGACTTCTGCCTCCTTCACATGGAGAAAGTACAGCAATGTACCCCCTCGCCCATCCCCTCTCCTTCAACCCAGTCCTAACCACCAATGAATCACCCACCGATGTACGTCCCCACACCTATGACGTCACCCAGCTCCACATCGAGAAAGTGTAGGAACCACTCCACATAGAGAAAGTATAGAAATACACCCCGACCCCCATCCCTAACTTCCTCCTATGACATCACCCAGACGGCCCCGAAAAAATTCCAGAGAGTCCCCACACCCTTAGAAGTGTACCAAAGGTCCGCATTCCTTCAAGGTCACCCCATGTTTCGACTTCGTCAACCCATGTCATATCCTGTTTTCTAAAAAGCCTGGTTATCTAACAGCTATGATAACAACTAGCAAACAACCGAGTGTTTGACGTCTCCTGAAGTATATAGATACTGTATCTGTTTTTGTAACAAACCAGGCATTTTTTCAGAATAAAACGTTCACCCTTCCGTCGGTCATTTCAATTAGGCTCTTTAGCTCAAGTATATTAGCTTACTGAGCTCAAGTTCAAACCCGGCCTAACAGTAATCGGTCAGAAAATCGATGCAGAATTTCAACGAAATTTCATGTTTTTCAACCTCCTGATTCTATGTATTTCAACAGCAAGAATTAATATTTGGGTTTTAAATTTCACTCGAATGTCGATCAACCGTTAGACCTAAAACGCAATATGTAACTTACATAGTGGCTTCTGAAACCTCGTGATAAATTCTCTGTCGATACATTCATTACATCGACAGTTATTAGGATATATGCGTAAATTAATAGGTGCCATCCTTATGAGGTTTTGAATTAGAATATATAATTTCATGAGAGGGCGCTGGTAGCTCAGTGGTATGCAAGCTTGCCTTCTGAGCTCAATCGTGGGTTCGAAACCCGACCGAGGCCCTTAGTTTATTTTATCTGGGAGGTGAAATAAATTAGCACGCCGTCCTTCGGATGGGACGTTAAGCGATGGTCCCGAGCCTGTACGATGTCAGGTACTCGTTAAAGACCCCTTTCCTAGGTGAATAAAAATTTAGGGTAGGCAAAATTTAGGACTCCCACAGTAGAGTCGGGCTCATGTCCACCACAATGGCGAAATAGCGCTCTGGTAGTAGGCGATATGACCTCGTAGTTAAAGCCCGGCCATGAGTCATTAAACCTAACCTAACCTATAATTTCATGTCACTACATTCATTACAATGGCAATTGTTCTTGTGTTAAGCCTCCCCTAATCTGCCCTTTCCATTGTCTGATTTGGCTGAAAATGTATAGGTTGTGTCCTTAGAATATTCTGGACAGAGATATAAAATTTCTTGTCAATACATTCATTCTATCGGGAGTTATTGCGGTCACAGACGCACTAACACACAGACAGCATTTTTTTGTTTTTCATTTTTACAATCTATCTATCTATCGTGGCGCTACAACCCGGTGACGGGTTCTGGCCTCCTCCACCAACAGCCGTCAATTGTCCCGATCCTGTGCGGCTGCCATCCAGTTCCTGGTGCGGAACATGTTTCGGGCATCTTCTGCCACACCATCTGCCCATCTCAGCTTAGGACTTCCTCGCCGTCTTACTCCATGAATGGGCTCCATTAGCAGCTTCTTCGGCATTTCCTCAGCTTCCATCCTGGCGATATTTCCCGCCCATCTTAACTCGCCCAATCTTCATGACTTGCAGGACATCTGGTTCTCTATAGAGTTCGTAGAGCTCCTGGTTGGTGCGTCTGCGCCATTCATCGCCTACTTGCACTCCTCCAAATATTCTGCGCAGAATCTTCCTTTCGAACACCAATAGGCTCTGTTCGCTCATTTTCGAAGTTGTCCCGGTTTCTGAGCCATACAGAAGAACTGGGCGGATAAGGTCTTATATAGGACGACTTTAGTCTGCCTGGATATGTGGTTGCTTCTGAAGTGCTTGCTGAGACCATAGTAACACTTGTTTGCCGCAAAGATTCTTTTCCTTATCTCAGTTTCGTTAACATTGTCTTGTGTAACTATGGAGCCCAAGTACGTAAATTCTGCGACCTTCTCAAATTTGTGGGGACCTATTTCAAGGGTCTCACCTTGGGTAGGCACTTCTCCAGTGACCTTGTATTTGGTTTTAGTTTTTACAATCAAGAACATCAAATTCGCTTGAAAAGTCCGCATCAATTTTCTGACAGAGAACATAACCTCTTGCTGGGGAAACATAAATGTCTGTTTGTGTGTTTGTGTCTGTGAACACGATCACTCCCGATAGAATCTGTGTGTCTGTCTGTGATCATAATAACTCCGGATAGAATGAATGTATCCACAATAATTATTATGTATATCTAGAACCCTCCAAGGACGATACTGTCAATTTTTAGCGGAATCCGCCGAATGGAAGGTGCGCTTTGACTGTGAAGTGGCTATACTCAAAAATTCCAATAACTGCCGATGTATCGACACAAAATTTAGTATAATTATTCTGAAGCCACTATGAAACTCAAATATTGAGTTATAGCTCAAACATTCCATTGGCTTTTGAGGGAGACTGAAAATAATTTATTTATTCGTGTTGGGGAAGTACATAGCCACGATTCATCGACGGCTTTCTTTTTATAGGTTAGGTTTTATGACTCATGCCCGGGCTTTAACTACGAAGTCATATCGCCTACTACCAGAGCGCTCTTTCGCCACTCTGGTGGACATGAGCCCGACTTTACTGTGGGAGTCCTAAATTTTGCCTACCCTAAATTTTTATTCACCTAGGGTAGGGGTCTTTAACGAGTACCTGACATCGTACAGCCTCGGGACCATCGCTTAACGTCCCATCCGAAGGACGGCGTGCTTAAGTTTATTTTACCTCCCAGATAAAATAAACTAAGGGCCTCGGTCGGGTTTCGAACCCACGATCTTGAGCTCAGAAGCCAAGCACGCATACCACTGAGCTACCGGCGCCCTCTTTCTTTTTATATATAGCTACTAGAATGTAGAATCTTCTGTTGATATATAGTCCATCGAAAATTAACTGAAGACAGAAATTATAATTTCATTGTATTGTAGTAAAAAGCTTTTTAAAAATAAAAAATTTAAATTGTTGAGAAAAAGTACATATATAATGGAATAAACAAGGTGATTAATGTATTCTTCTAAAAACTTGATAACTTTCAAGACTTTTCAAGGAAAAATACATTTTTCTCAGCAACAAGAAGAACTTTGAAAGTTTAATAAAATATTTTCTAGTATTCTATTATTTAATTATTTATTTTGAAAAAAAGTTTAAGAATATCATTAATTTTATTAAAATATCTCAAAATGTTTTTAATGAAGGTATTGATTGGAGAATGAGTGTAGCCATTTATTAAATTTGTTTTTGATATCGACCTTATAAAGGGTCTTGTCCTTATAAGGGTTTAAGGATGTCAAAATATTCATTACATCGGCAGATTTTAATTAAGCCCTCCCCCTCCCCTAATCCCATTTCCATTTAGCTGATTCAGCTGAAAATCAATGGGTGATCTATGTCCAAGACACCTTCAGAGCCCAGATTCAGGAAATCAACCTTTGCCATTGTTCAATTTTATGCGAAAGATGCCGACGATCCTATTGAACATACGTGAACTTCCAATATGTTTATCTTTTTAAGGCGAGGCTCTCTAGAAACTATTACTACCGACGTTTTTTTCAATTAAAAAGAAATGTCTACGATTTTTTGCATTTGAGCAGATAAAGAATTTTTCACAACAATAATAATATCTCCTCCTATGTCGGCCAGTCAGGTCGAAAGATATTTACAAGAATAGGGGAACATTTACCCAGGACTAGTAGAGTTTCGAATTCAAAGAACACCTGATAGGTCACAGGTTTCTGGCCGAAAAAAAATGTGGAATTTTTACATTTTGTAAATAAGAGCCTCAACTGGTTCGAAAAATTGGAAATAAAGAAATGTCTAAAAACAAAAAAACATCTATGCTTAAATAGGGTAACACAATTCGATACCCCTCTTCTTGAATTTTGTTTTGGGGAGTGAGAGACATTCTGTTTTTCTGCCAGGCAGTCAGTATCCAGCTGGTCCCTGGCATGTGCCTAGTTCTTCCTTGGCATTGGAAGGTGAATTACCACCTCACCCAGGTACTCACAGGACACGGTGGGTTCCGGAGGTACCTTCACAAAATTGGGGCAGCAACAACACCAGACTGCTCGAGACGGCGGAAGGAAGGGAGAATCTGGAGTGCAGCATGGGAGCCCCACTGATTGAAACCAGTTACGTAGACGCTATGCTGCGCTCCCAGGAGTCGTGGGATAAAGGCTGCGAATTTGCAGCAATCATCAGGGGTGAGTTAGCCCTCCAAGATAGGGCCGACAAAAAACAGAACGAGGCCCCTCAATTACAACAGTTGCGGCGACAAGAGCAGCAGAAGAAGGGGCGTTACCAGCCACCCATCCTCCCCTTCTGCGAGGCCGTCAGTCCACCGGAAGGGAACATCAGGACCGTTGAAGGAGGGGGTTTTAGTCCCGTGTGTTACGTGTTACCGAAGGTAACATAACGCAGTTTTCGAACATGGGGTGCCGGCCTACCAAATTATAAGACGTCACGTCAAAAAAATTTTTAATATAACAACATGTTTAATTAGCAACAAAATATACAATTAAATGACATCACCAATATACATTATAAAATAAACAATCTATTTTGTTTCCTTAATATGTCTTTAAAAGCCTAAAACATTTTTTGCCCCTGCCTCTAGTAGTAGGCGTTGTGACTTCGTAGTTATAACCCGGACATGAGTCACAATAACTAACTAACTATAATTATCATATGAGTTAGTAAGATGTTGTCGGACGAGATTTCTCATACAAATAAAATACGTCTTCCCACTGTTTTATTTTTGACCAAAACCTGTTTTCAAGCAACAGCGCCATCATCAGTGGTATATCCCACTCACACAGCGTAGCGGTTATAGGCTAGTTCTCCTTTAACCGCTGCGCTGTGTGGGTGGTATAGAGGTACCACTGATGATGAGCTGTTGCATTGAAAACCGGTTCTGGTAAAAATAAAACAGTGGGAAGACGTCTTTTATTTCTATGAACTATAATAATAATTATAGTATAATTATTATAATATTATAGTATAATTATTATACTAAATAATGTACCAACATAAATTTTAATAATATTTATACATATATTTTTATTAAAGGAAAAAGGTTTTTATTTTATGAATAATAGAAATGGAGAATTATGAAAACTCACTGAGCAGTATCATGGTTTAAAAAGCTGACTTATTACAGGATTCAAAAAAAACAAAACAGAAAGAAATGAAGGCTTTCTTTGTAATTAGAAAAGGTTTTCTACATCTTTGGAAAATGGGGGCGCGGGGAACAGGAGTAAGGGGAAAAACATTGTGAAAAGAGGGGAAACTGAATTGAAAAAGTTAATTAGTAAGTCAGAAGAAAAGTTAGGAGGGGCTAAAATAATAGGTTAGTCGGGAAAGTTCAACTGGGCATTATGTAGGTTAATAATGCTTCGTAATCTTTATTACCAAGTGAGCACTTTCTTAAGGAGACGCCAGTCTCAAAAGTACCTTATTCGTACAATACACTTTATGGATATACAGATTTTTTTTATTTAATTCTGAAAAATGCTTTGCATCAAGAAACAATTTCGAAAGTGTAGAATATTATTAATATATTTCTTGGTGGTAGGCGGATGTGGTGGACTTACTTGTTAAATAAGTAATACAGATGTATCAGTCCAACATATATTTTTTAGGAGGAGGGGGAATGCCCTTTGCGCACATCCAGGAAAGATAGCCCTGCATAGTGTGGGACTAAAACCCCCTCCTTCGACAATCCTGAAGATCCCTTCCGGTGGACTGACGGCCTATCACTACGTACGCGCTGAGGATCGCGGTTTCGAAGCCCGGTCCAGGATTTTTAGCTGAACGTTAAGCGACGGTCCTAAGCCTGTACAATGTCAGATACTGGTTGAAGACTCCTAGCCTAGGTGAATAAACCTGGGTAGGCAAAATTTAAGACCATCACAGTTCGGGCTCATGTCCACCAGAGCGCTTCGGTAGTAGGCGATATGTATCGTAGTTAAAGCCCAGGCATGAGTCGCAATAACTAATTAAAATTTCTAAGAAATATATAAGGTAAATTATCAAGCATAATAATATGTATGCATATAGCGACGATATCTTCCCATTGTTTTATTTTTGACCAGAACCGGTTTTCAACGCAACAGCGTCATCATCAGTGGTATATCCTTTTGAGGGAGAGCAAAATGTTAATTACTTCGTTGTGGGGAAGTACATTGCCGGTGATCATTGACATTTTTTTTTGTCATATTTCTATGAGTTGTGTCTAAAGGAGAGCCAACAGTGGTCACAGACTCCAGTTCAAACTAACATTAAACTGACATTATCCTTCTCTCCTTGTAGCTGCAGCTCAGCCAGAAACCCATCCCAACTCCACGGTTTACTAATGATTTCACAATGAATGTGGTCCATAGAACCCTTCCTCAAGTCACAATGGGTTTTTAGTTGGTTCAATATGGTAAACTCCAGGTGTTGTTCGTTAGTCGTGGAAATCCACCAGGAGACTGTATAAAGCCTATAAACTATTGTTAAAGACAATGATTATTTTATTAATTTACGCTAGCCGGCTTTCGAGGTTGCCCTCATCATAAGGCAGTCTGGTGAAATAATTTAAAAGACATAATTCAAAATTTTTGAAAGTGAATAAATAAGATAAATTGTTCAATAAATAAAAAATATATAAAACTATTCAGAGGGCGCCGGTAGCTCAGTGGTATGCGTGCTTGGCTTCTGAGCTCAAGAGCGTGGGTTCGAAACCCGACCGAGGCCCTTAGTTTTTTTTATCTGGGAGGTAAAATAAATTTAAGCACACCGTCCTTCGGATGGGACGTAAAGCGATGGTCCCGAGCCTGTACGATGTCAGGTACTCGTTAAAGACCCCTGCCCCGGGAGAATAAAAAAATTTAGGGTAGGCAAAATTTAGGGCTCCCACAGTAGAGTCGGGCTCATGACCACCAGAGTGACGAAAGAGCGCTCTGGTAATAGGAGATATGACCTCGTAGGTAAAGCCCGGGTATGAGTCATAAAATCTAACCTAACCTAAAACTATTAAAAAAAATAACAATTTAAAATTTGATGGATGGGGACAGATATGGTGTTCCTGAGCAATCGAATAGCGACGTCTTGGAAACACGCAAAGATGGATAAACACGGACGAACATCCTCACTACGGTTACCCATCCATACACCCGTCCAGTTCGGAAATCGATTTGTTTTTTCGCCATCTTTTTCGATTCACAAGTGAGAAAAACAGAGTAATATAGCCTGACGTTTAGAGTTCACGTAAAAAAACATTTTTAGCGGAGTGCGTTGGTATCTTGTGTCGATACATTCATTATAACTGCAGATATTACAGTTTTTGGCTGAAAAGGTGTCGTCCTTAGGCAGTTCTGGATACACTTAAAAAAGTTCTTGTCGATACATTTATTCTATCGGGAGTTATCGTGTTCACAGACAGACAGATTTTTTTTTTTTTTTTCATTTTGGGAATCAGGAGTTTGGTATACATAAAATTCCTTTGAAAACTCCGCATCGAATTTTTGACAGCTTACATAACTTCCCCTGTACTCCGTTTAGCTGTGAAAGTAAAAACAAGTTTTTTTTTTTATCTTCATAATTTAAAAAACAAACCAAAATAAAAGATTTTCTTCAGAAGTAATGGTTAGATTTCATTAGACTGGAAGTAGAGAACACTACTATCTTAGAACTCTTGTCTCAGTCCATTTTATGGACTATTCCCTGAGAATGTGGCCACTCACAGCCATAAGGACACACATTCAGTTAAACTAACCCATCTTACACTTCTACTTAATTTTCTTCATACCTTTTTTTCTAGAACTTATACTGCAACACTAAAAGATTAATGTTGTAAAAGTAAGTGTAGTTAGTTATTGGCTTTAACTACGAGGTCATATCGCCTACTACCAAAGCTGTCTTTCGTCACTCTGGTAGACATGAGCCCGACTCAGTCCTAAATGTTGTCTATTCTAAATTTTTATTCATCTAGTGTTCTTTAACGAATATCTGACAATGTGCAGGCTCGGGACCATCGCTTAACGTCCTAAGGTTTTTCACTTTTCAGATAAGCCCCTAAGCTCTACCCCCTTCCCTTCCACATTCGATTTTGCGAAAAATTGATAGGTGCCATCCTTATGAGCTTTTGATTCATTTCATCGACAGTTATTGAGATTTTGCTCCCTCTGATCTCCTCCTCTCTTTCGGCTGTTTCCGCTGAAAATTAATAGGTGTCGTCCTTATAGAGCCTGAATTTACATATGAAATTTTATGTTAATACATTCATTAAAACGGTAGTTATTAGAGTTTTTGTCCTATGGTTGTTCATTCTATCGGGAATTATCGTGTTCACAAACACACAGATTTTTATTTATTTTTTAATATAATTTTTATCATAATCAGGAAATCGGAAAACGTGAAATTCCGTTGAAAATGTCGTTTCGAATTTTTGACAGATTATATAACTTCCCCTATACTTTGTATAGCTGGGCAAGTCAAAATAGGCGAAAAATAAAGATAAAAAAAATTTCACATTTTTGGCAGACGGAAATTGATTTTGAACCACTTTTCCACACATCAGTTGGCGTTCCTTCTTGAAAGGAACCTCAGCCCATAGTTCCATTTTAGCTAAGCCCTCTTAAGGTCCAGAATGGTTGCTGACCCGAGATAAATCCCTATGGTTGTCCACCAACAAGTTTAAAGGGTGAGGCGCATAAAAGGGACAGACTGTTTTGGGATTTGAACCCCATACCTCCTCATGGGAATATTGCCACCTTTACCAAACAAAAAGTCGTTGGTGAATCAACTTCCCCTGCACGAATTAATCAATTATGTTTTTTGTTTGAATTTGTTAAGTCGTGGCTGAAGTTTTGATGATATAGATACTTAATAATAATGTTAAAAAGAGATGGAAACAATTTTTATAAATAAATGAAAGAGAAAAAAATAAAATAAAAAAATAAAAAAAAACGTCCCGAGCCTGTACAATGTACTCCTTAAAGATCCCTATACCCTAGGTGAACCTTACTTACTCTTACTCCGTTGGCGACGAACCCTGAAGATCCTTAGCCGCCCACACTAGCCTTCTCCACCGCGATATGTCGTGCACCACCGGTCGCCAGTTCACCACGTGGTGTTCCACAGCATCCTTCTTCACCAGGTCAGCCCATCTCAGCCGTGGTCTTCCTTGTGATCTGGCTCCTTGGACCTGAGCGTCCATGATGCGTCCTATGGCTGTCTGCTGTCCGCTTCTCACCACGTGTCCAGCCCATCTTAAGCGCCGTGATTTCCCGCCTAGGTGATCCTGGGGCAAAATTTAGGACTCCCTCAGTAGAGTCGGGCTCATGTCGAACAGAGTGATGAAAGAGCGCTCTGGTAATAGGCGATATGACCTCATAGTTAAAGCCCGGAGTCATAATAACTAATAACTAAATAGCTGATTTATATAGAGCCTTTTGAATCCTCACACTAAATTTTGTGACCAACCTTCTCCACTTCTGCCGACTCCGCTGAAAATGTATAGGTGTTGTCCTTATAGGGTTTTGAATTTACATATAAAATTTCATAACAATATTTTTAGGGACAACGATCGATTGTTTTTAGGGGGACAGCGAGACTCTAGTTAATTAATTCCTGCTGGAGAAGTAGATGATTTACAGACAACTTTTTATTTTTCAGCCTTTTTATATAAAACTATCAGTAATACCCGGCGTTGCCCGGGGAACTTTGACTTTTCTCCTAATATCTCTCGTTCGAATCCATTTCAATTCTTCAATAGTACATTCATGATGTTATATTTTCGATTATTCATACGGAATAACGCTTATATATAATAGTCCTTCAACGGCAGACATCCCAGCTAGTAAGTTTTTAGGACCCCTGGGCACCATGGCTAGTATGCGCCATTCAACGGCGGAAACCACAGCTAGTGAATACTTAGCATCAGTGGACGTCCTAGCCAGTGCGTACTTGAGAACGCTTGTGACCATCAGGTTGATTAAAACATAGACTTCAACCATCCTGGAGCTAAAACTAATTTATTCAAAAAGATTTCTCATTAATCGTTGCAATGGTTTTCGAGTTAAAAAGATTGCGTGAGTGGATGCTGGGATGGACCAGGGGTTGATTAAAAAATAGACCTTAACCTTCCGGTAGATAAAACTTATCTATTTTAAAAGATTCCTCATTAATCATTGCAGTGGTTTTTGAGTTACAAAGATTGCGTGGGTGGATGTTGGGATGGACCAGATATTGAGGTACTAATACGCCTATAACCTTCCACAGACGATGACGAACAAATTAAAAAAAAAATTAATCAAGTCCATCAAGCCGTTCGTGAGTTATAGCGGTACAACGCACAGACATTTTCAGCTTTATAATATATATATATATTATATATGATAGATATGATTTGATATTTTATGTATCAAGTCAAATAAATACTATCCTGTCAACCTGAACTGTGGTGAAAAAATTGATGTTTTAAAAAATTTCACATTTCGAACACTCAACTATGGGTAAGGTACTTTAAAGTTGGTTTTTTGAACAAAATAAGAACGAAGAGAAAAAAATAAAATAAATAAAAAAAATTATTTTTTATTATTTATTTATTTTATTTTTTTCTCTTTCATTTATCTATAAAAATTGTTTCCATCTCTTTTTAACATTATTATTATTTATCTAGATATATCATTGTCCATAATGGCTAATTTGTTTGTTGTATTCTGTAGGCCCTGAAGAAGGAAATAAATAGTTTCCGAAACGTTGGCCAACTATTGAGTTTTCATTTACACGATAGAACCTCGAATTCCTTCTACATTGAAAAAAGCCACCACTTGCCCCCATTAGTATCAAAATCACCTGAAGGGCTTAAACAATTAAAAGTTGTAAACGCTTTCAAACTCATTGTCCAACTAATATATAAACTTATAATAACCTCCTCATTTCCCGTACGTTGCGCTCATTAAGGCGTGTTACTCCAGTAACGAAATAAGGCACTTATTATTAAAACGATAATATCCCCATCAGAACTTTCTACAAGCTTTAAACTTTGAATTGGCTGCTAATGAACTGCGTCTCTCATGATCAGAGCGGCAATTTTTGTCGAAGTCTTTATTAGTCAGAGGCGGTTTATAAATTCTTCAATGATCTTAATGTCTCCCAAATTTGTTATTACTTCTTCTACAGCTAAACGAAGTATAGAGCAAGTTATGTAGTCGGTCATAACTTCGATGTTTAGTTATCAGTGGAATTTCATGTTTTCCAACCACCAATTTCAAAAATTAATTTGTTATTTTATTTATTTTGAATATTTACAACCGGTAATATGACCATAAGTAAATTTGATGATACAATTTGTGATGAATATGTAAAAACATATGTTATAATAGAATAAACCAGTTCTAGATTGACTGTCTTGTATGTTACCTGTACGGAAAAAAAGTATATATAACAAAATAGAGGGCGCCGGTAGCTCAGTGGTATGCGTGCTTGCCATCTGAGCTCAAGATCGTGGGTTCGGAACCCGACCGAGGCCTTTTAGTTTATTTTATTTGGGAGGTAAAATAAACTTAAGCACGCCGTCCTTCGGATGGGACGTTAAGCGATGGTCCCGAGCCTTTACGATGTCAGGTACTCGTTAAAGACCCCTATCCTAGGTGAATAAAAATTTAGGGTAGGCAAAATTTAGGACTCCCACAGTAGAGTCGGGCTCATGTCCACCAGAGTGACGAAAGAGCGCTCTGGTAGTAGGCGATATGACCTGATAGTTAAAGCCCGGGCATGAGTCATAAACCTTAAAATTAACCTTATAAAAAATTAAAATAAAGTATAAAAAAAATTAAAAAAAATAAATAGTTGAGTACAAGGTGTCCTGGTAAAGGCGAGGTTTTAGCCTTCTTTTTTGGGTTGGTTGGCCCAATCGACAAAATTCAGCACCCGATAACAAAGATAGCCTAGTGGTGAGACGTGGTAATTTTTTTCAAGAAGTCTGCGATATCTGGAAGGCCGGTTTCTCGATTTGGGTGTTCCGGACGAACCAGGATGCAGTTACTGCCAAACGAAGAACTTTGTTTTCAAATCTTCGAAGTTTTTGCATGTTTGTTTTGTCTGTTGTTAGCGAGATGGGTGTTGCATATGTAAACAGTGGTCTGAGTAGTGATGTGTAGAGGAGAATGCTGCAAGTGTACTTAAGTGGCGATCTTCTGTTGATAAGGAGGTAGAGTTGCGATAGTCTGGTATATGCTTGCGTGAGTTTGTTGCTTATGTGGTGATTCCATGTTAATTTTGTGTCCAAATGAATGCCAAGATATTTAATTGTTTCGTTGTTAGGAGTAAAGTATAAGAAAATTATATACATGATAACGAAATTATGGTTTATGTACAAAACTATAATATATACAACAAAGTGAAAATATTAAATTTAAATAATAATAAATGAAATAAAATAAACATAAGAAGTCCTTCAGCTCGAAACCTCTGGAAACACCCCTGGTTCTCTGTCATCCCCATCCCTCCAACTTAATGGAGGCAGAGACCGCGGGGGTTCGAGTGATCCCTTCTGCCCTCTCCAGTCACTGTCCAGCAGTGGAGGCAGGCCTGGAGCAACTGGATTGACATGAGAAGAAACGTTACTGTGGAATTTGGATAGATGGCCTCTCAAAAATTATAAGAAACAATTTCTGTTTGTGAACATAACTGCCGATAGAATGATTATATCGACACGAAATCTTATATTTGTATCCAGAAACCTATAAGGACGACACCTATTAATTTTCAGTGGAATCTGGAGAAGGTGAAGGGAAGATCAGAACCCTTCTCTACTCAACAACCCGAGTAAAATTTTTTTTCATGTGGGGGCTGAAGGTATAACCGCGGCCAGATTAAACCTATTGTGTGTGTTGGTCCCTACAGCAGCCCTGTATCTTTAATAAACTCCAGGATGTTCCGTTATGGCAGACCCGAAGCAGTAAAACCTCTTACTTTCTAGAGTTTTACACTGGCATATATGAACCGGAGTCTCATTTTCTCCTCGACACATTTCCTGCCCTGCTTCTAGCGATGCCCATATTGTGCAGGTGTTCATACGACAGTGTCCTGTGATCGACCTTGTCATAGTTCTTGGGTTCTTTGCTCATGATCAGAGGCTCTCCGCTTCTCTCTGTGGGTTCTGCAACAAAGAGTTTTGAATGTCTTTATTTATTGCCGCCCTTGTGGTGCTTTTAGAGATCTCGCAGAATTCCGGTCCTATAGGTCCTCTGTCAATTCCTGACTTAACCAATCGATCAGCCCTTTCGTTGCCCTCAAATCCTAGAGGTCCTGGAACCAATCTCATCTCTACTCTGTTTTGGTCCACCAGGGACTCCAGTGCTTGAAAGCATTTCAGGACGATTTCGGAATCTATGTTGACAACTTGCAGCGCTGCTTGGCTGTCAGACAATATCAAGATCCCCCCTCCCCTGATGTTCCGTCTCTTGATGAGCCAGGCGCACCCGAGGATGGCATATACTTCAGCTTGGAACACGGTGGTCCAGACGATGTAATAAATGTATCGCCACAAAATTTAGTATGAGGATTCAGAAGCTCTTGCCTGTTTTTATCCCGAACGGTCGATTGGTTTTGGAGGGAGAGCAAAAACTTAGGTGATTATTTCGAGCTGGGGAAGTGTTTATGAGTTCGAGATACTTAGTATAATTACATCGCTAATAAGTATATTGAGAAGAGCTGGTCTGTTTAATGGCAGGATAATGGACCATTTTCGTACATTAATTTAATGAATGTTTACTCTTCCAACCAAGTCCGCTACCTCGGGTTTTACCTAGACAGTAGACTAACGTGGAACCCACATACACGACTTAAACGACAAGAACTGAATCGAAGATACGGACTGTTACATGGACCAAAATCAAAACTGACAACTAACAACAAACTTACGATTTACAAGACCATTATACGTCCCATCTGGACGTACGGACTCGAACTTTGGGGTGCAGCTAAACAGTCGAACATCAATCGAATCCAAGCATTCCAGTCCAAACTCCTGCGACGAATTATCAACGCTCCTTTCTACATTACCAATAAAGTCCTACATAGAGATCTCAATATTCCCACTGTCAACGAACTAATCCAATCCCGATTCCAAACATTTCACAGAAACCTTTCTTATCATTCAAATCCTCTCGCTCAAGCCCTATCCTATCATTCCCATCCTGACAATCCTCCCCGCCGCTTGAACAGGAGGTGGCCTCGCGATCTTCTCTGAGGATAGTGAATGGTGAAAACTAACTTTCGAGGGAGTGTCAGCGCTGGCTGGCTTCTCCCATCAAGTGACGTTATTTTTTTTTTTTTTCTTTTGTCCACATATTTGCTCATATTGTATGTATTGTATATAGATTGCAAATAAAATAAAAAAAAAAAAAAAAGAATGTTTACTAGCCTACTTATTATTCTAAGTTAGGAGAGACCTTTTTTATAATTGAACCTCACGACGGTGTAATCGGCAGTTTATTTATAATTTTTTTTAAGACCAAATAATGTATACTTACTAACAGGTTACTCAGTTTCGCCCGAATTTATGTCGAGTCCCCATCCTCCGCTTCTGCCGGTTTCGTAGAAAATTAATAGATTACGTCCTTATGGGGTTTTAAATTTAAATATAAAATTTCATGGAGGGCGCCGGTAGCTCAGTGGTATGCGTGCTTGACTTCTGAGCTCAAGGTCGTGGGTTCGTAGCCCGACCGAGGCCCTTAGTTTATTTTATCTGGGAGGTAAAATAAACTTAAGCACGCCGTCCTTCGGATGGGACGTTAAGCGATGGTCCCGAGCCTGTACGATGTCAGGTACTCGTTAAAGACCCCTAACCTAGATGAATAAAAATTTAGGGTAGGCAAAATTTAGGACTCCCTGAGTAGAGTCGGGCTCATGTCCACCAGAGTGACGAAAGAGCGCTCTGGTAGTAGGCGATATGACCTCGTAGTTAAAGCCCGGGCATGAGTCATAAAACCTAACCTAACCTAAAATTTCATGTCGATACATTCACTACATCGTTGACAGTTGAGTTGACCCCACCTCTGATCCTCTCTGCTTTGGTTGCATTGCACAAGTTGAACGAAAAGTCAGGATAAATAATTTTTTATTTATGTTTATTGGCCATAATTACAATTGAGGAAATTATAAGTAACTTTGATGACAATTATGGATAATAGGATAAAGTAAAATAATAAATGTAGAAGATTAAAAACAAATAATAAGAAAAAATATATATATATATATATTTTTTTTGCATTATTATTATCTGCTAGTAGCTGTAAATATATACATAAAATAAATAAAATTTAGAGTAGCGGATTGGCGTCGTCTCATCTCGAGAACCACCTAGCACTGCTTATAGAAGTGAACTAATAGATAAAAATAAAATATATACAAATGTCTCTCTAGTCAAGAAGTATTTATATATAAAATATAACTATGATACATGAAATGAAAAATACCTCTCGCAAATACACTCAACAGCAAAAAAAGCGGCGCACCTTCAATTTCATTAATATTTTTTATTTGAATGCTAGAAGTTGTCCAATTTTTTTTTTATCCTTAGAATACCTAAAATACTATATAGAAAAACAACAAAATGGATGAGAACATTAATTTATAAGAGAAAAAAATTATTTAATTTAAAAAAACAGAATACCTACTTTATTTAAAAAAAAAAATGTTACATCAGATTTCTTCCAATAACTGAAATGTCCACACGTTTTTTTTTCCTTAGTAACGAGTGTTACCTCCTCTAGCTTGAATAACTGATTGTAGTCTTCTAGGCATGCTTCTGATGAGACTAGCCACGCTTCCTTGAGGCATCCCGCCCCTATCTTCCATTACAGCAGTTCTCACTTCTTGTAAGTCAAGGGGAGGGTAGGTCTGCGGCGGATGCACCTTTTCAGCTCGTCCCAAAGGTGTTCAATAGGATTAAGGTCAAGGTTGCGGGCTGGCCATTCCAGGGTACGAATACCGACCTCATTAAGGTATTCAGATACAACATTTGCAACATGCGGCCGAGCATTGTCCTGCATGAAGATAAAATCTTCCCCGATTAATGGAGCAAAAGGCATCACATAATCTTGTAGGACTTCAGCCACATACGCATGTGCATTCAGGGTCGGCCTCCGGAATGCTTGGAGATCGGTCTTGGCTTCTAAAGTGATGCCTCCCCAAACCATCACCGACCCACATCCAAACTGTACTCTTCCCGCTCTAGTGCATTGAGCGTATCGCTCTCTTCTTCTTCTCCACACTCTTACGCGCTGATCTGAAGCGTACAGAAAAAATCTGGACTCGCCTGAAAACAGAAGATGTCCCCAGTCATTCTCTGTCCATGCCTTATAAACTCGAGCAAACTGAAGACGAGCTGCTCGCTATGCTGGAGTGAGTAGAGGTCCAGTAGCGGTGGCTCTCGAGTGCAGGTCAATTTCTGCGAGTCGTCTGCGTACTGTGTCTACACTGACTTGGACATTCCGGGCTCTTCGAAGCCTCTCAGCGGTCTCTACAGCCGTCTGGGTGCGATTTCGGAGAGTTTGGAGAATGATAAATCGGTCGTCTGCAGGTATTGTCGCTCTTGGTCTTCCTGAACCTGGCCTCCTCGTATATCGGTCAGTCTCCTCATACCTATGGACGGCCCGCCGAACAGTTGTTTCAGGTAGCCCAAGAGTCCTGGCCACGTAACGCTGACTTCTTCCATCTGCCACCAGGGCAACAATACTAGCGGCTATGTCGGCAGTTAAAACCATTTTGCAACTTTTAGAGGTTACTACAGTAACTCCAGAACAGAATTAAACTTAAAAAAAAAAAAGTAATGAAAAAACGTTACAGTCTCTTTACAGAACTCTAGACAAACTGATATGAGGCTTGTTATGAAACCTAGGGTTCTTATCATTAATCCTCGAACCTTGTGTTGCTAATACTGGAGAGGATTGTAGAGAAATAATAACAAAGTCTAATGTTCAAATATAATGCGTCAAACCTCATTTAATTCCTTGTAAAAAACATATATAATTGAAAAAGAAGGTGCGCCGCTTTTTTTGCTGTTGAGTGTAGTAGCTTTGGAAAAAAAAAAAACGGTTTGAAATCGGTTCATCTGTTTTGGAGCTACGATGCCACAGACAGACACACACACAGACAAAGGCTTCAAACTTATAACACCCCTCCTTTTGCATCGGGATATGTATATATATATTGTTGTATTATTATTACCATCGTACTTATTTTACTATGAAAATAAATAAATATAATAATAAAAATAAAAATAAAAAATAAAAAATATAAATAAATTAATTTAGCTTAAGATCCCCCACATGAGGCCATCCTCATTTCTCCAACTTAATGAATGTAGATGAGGCCACGGTAGCCCGGCGATCCCTTGAACCATCTTACTCTGTCACCCTCTGTCCAGCAGTGGTGGCAGACCGAGAGGAGGAAGTGCTTCATGTGAATACATCAAGGGAGAAACTGACCATTGCCGGCACTCCCTAATTAAATATAAAACCAACTGAGGAATATAAAGTATTACTCGGATTAAGATGAGTAGATAATGGTGAGTAAACTGTGTTGTGAGTAAAGGAGTCATGAAAGTCTGAGACTACTCAGGAGATACGGAGGAGCGGCGAGACAGAACGAGATGTGTCCCTCAGGGCTCGCTAAGTTACTCAGACCGGAGGAAATTTAAATTGTATACTCATTTATAAGTAAATAGCCTAACTTGGAACAGGAGTAAATATAAAATTTGAAAAATCCTGATTTTTTTATTTTTCTCTCTGAAGTTCCAAGGATTTTGAAGAACTGGAGAGGCACTGATTCAGATAAAAAAAGGTGTAGTATAAAAAAATCTGCGTAAAGTTGTAGGTGTACCTTCCCAGAGCGTATTATTGAAATAAGTTTTCACTCTCGCTCTGTAAACAATTTACCGATCTGTTTTAAAATCAGTAAGCGAAAAAAAACCTTGACCATGCCGTCCTACGGATGGGACGTTCAGCGATGGTCCCTAGCCTGTACGATATCAGGTACTCGGTAAAGACCCCTTCCCTAGGTGAATAAAAATTTTTGGTAGGCAAAATCTAAGACTCATCTAATAGAGCAGTGTTGCCGGGGGTTTTCCCCCTAGCTTTAGGGGATTTTTTTTTTCAAAAGGGGTAAATTTAGGAGGAATAATATTTTAGGTTTTTTTTTAGGTGGAAACATGTTTTTAGGGTTGTTATAGGGAAAAAAAATAAATTTTTAAGCTTTTGTGACCACCGATAATATTATATTCACACCATCAACAAATTCGTCGCTTCCAGAGACCTGAATTTTAATTTTGTGCCCATTTTGACTCATGCCCGGGCTTTAACTACGAGGTCATATCGCCTACTACCAGAGCGATCTTTCGTCACTCTGGTGGACATGAGCCCGACTCTACTGTGGGAGTCCTAAATTTTGCCTACCCTAAATTTATATTCACCAAGGGTAGGGGTCTTTAACCAGTACCTGACATCCTACAGGCTCGGGACCATCGCTGAACGTCCCATCCGAAGGACGGTGTGCTTAAGTTTATTTTAAGGGCTGGAAGGACTTGGTTGGAAGGACTTGGCAACACTGCTGTAGAGTTGGACTCATGTCCACCAAAACGACGAAAGAACGCTCGGGTAATAGGCGACATGTCCTATTTGAAGTTCGGGCATGACTCACTATAACATTAGTTAGTTATTGTGTATACAGGGACATCTGAATCCTCTTCTACGGTATGTTTATATATTACTTCAATTCTTGCCTAGAAGTTCTAATAACAACGTTATGATAACAGAGAGAAGCACCGGACCTCCAGCTTCCTGTTCGACAGACATAGCTTCCTGTTCAACATACACAGCTTCCTGTTCTACAGACACTTCCTGCTCTGATCGTAGGAAGAAAGAAGACTTTAGAATAACTAAACATTGCTCTTCTCTTTTTGAAAAAAGTATAACTCATAAAGGAATTAATTTATTTAATGCCCTTCCCCACTTCTTGAAGTCAATTGATACAATAAAAAAATTTAAATTTCAACTAAAAATGTTCATGTTAGAGGAAACCCAATACACGGAAACGGAATTTTATTCTCACTGTTCAAAAAGAATAATATAATCACAATAAAGAATCGTGTTTCATATCGAGGGTGTCAAGACCACAGGTCTTATCTCAAAAAATTGATTTTTTTTTTATTGGCTCATTCGATAGAAGATCCGATTCCGGATGTAATGAAACCAGGGGTTTATCGTTATCTCAACACGATAGTACCAAAAACCGATGGTAAGTGATAAGGTCTAATCACTATTATTGCCTGGAATCAGGTTTTTTTTAATGGCTCATTCGATAGAAGATCCGATTCCGGATGTAATGAAACCAGGGGTTTATCGTTATCTCAACACGATAGTGTCAAAACTCGATAGTAAGTGATAAGGTCTAATCACTATTATTGCCTGAAATCAGTTTTTTCTCTCCCCTGAAAAGTTGGCAAAAATTAGATACGACCTGTGGTCTTGTCTCGGACCCTCGATATCCAAATCATTATTTGATACAAAGCTTTCATTTTTTTTTTTGGACAGAGTTCCTCCATGCCTTAAAGGTCAGTCGAATATACGTTATAGTTTTATTTATTCATTTATATATTATTTATTTAGACTTTTTTATTCATTCATTCATAATTTATTAATATATACATTTATTTTATTTAATTTTTCTACAGATACAGCTTCTTGCTCAGATCGTCCGTCACATCACCAGGCGGCAACGCGATCACGAAGGCGTCGGATGAAGCTTTGCAAATAGTAATTTCGGTGAAAAATCAACATCATATTTATACCGATTACATAACTTACCCTATACTTCATATAGCAGCTAAAATGAAAATCCCAAGTATTCTGTACAAAGTGAAACTTTATTTTTTTTTTTGGTCCGCAATTTAAGAGTTAACGGTGTAAAGTTAATGTAGAATTAAAGGGACTAATTAACAAAAAAGTCTCCACTAAACAGAACGAGTCCAATTACCGCAAGTAGTCGAATTTAAAATACATTAGTCCATCCTAATGGAGGGGGGGGGGGTCTTTTAAACCCTAATTAAATGTTACTTTGAGAGAGAAAAAAAAAAAAAAAAACATTGTCGGTGAATCAACGAGAATGTACTTCCTCAGCACGAATGAAATGCTTAAGTTTTCGCTCACCCTCTGGAGCCAATTTCGAAAAATTCGAAAAATTAAAATAAAGAAATGAGTGCCTTTTCAACATGATTACTCCCGTTTGAATTAACCCTCAAATGGTAAGGTGGGGTATTTTTGGACCCCAAACGTTGTTTACTTTACGTACCTTCTAGAGAACTCGTCTCAAGGTCACAAAACCAAAAGGTATCCTATCTCGCAGTCTTCGTCTAGCATCCAGACCGACCGCAAGTCTCAGGTAAGCTACCCCTTCTTCTCAATTCACGTGTCCGACTCTGGGGTCGCCGCAGACCCCACCTTACCGTTTGCGTATATTTTTTTACCTTCACTTACCTAAAATTTTCATCTCGGGATTTATTTTTGTTATGTAGAAAACTAATTTGTTTTCTGTAATAAAATAATATAATAATACAATTTTATTTTTTGGGAGGAATACCCTATGTCGACAAAGAAATTGAAAAAATGAAGAGAGATTTACCTATGCCGGCTCAATACTTACTGCGACTCACCAATTCGTGGAAAAGGACCAATAGAAATATAACAGCAGATAACTGGATCTCCTCCTTCGAATTAACTGGAGAGCTCCAGAAAAATAAACTTATATATGTAGAAACATTACGGAAAAACAAACCGCAGATTTCTCCGAAGATGCTAGCTCGCGCCCCAGCATCAACTAGCACTTTTTTATACCAATACGATAAGATGCTCACTTCTTATTCTCCAAAGAAGAACAAAACGGTGTTATTGATTTCATCAAACAAACAAACCTGAGGTTGTAGAATTCTATAACATGACCAAGGGTGGCGTCGACGTTCTCTACAAGCTTTGTCACGACAAAACCACGACCCATTATCAATTAGTTTTTTTTTCTTCTAATAACCTATTTTTTTTCATGGGTTGACGTCAACTAAGACCATTAATTATGATTCTTGATGTAAGTGCTTTAAGTAAACCCGAAATTAAAAGAAATACACGTGGGGTCCATACAGACCCCATCTTACCGTATGCGTTGCAAAAGTTCACCTTACCATTAGAGGGTTAATATATCGTCACGAAATTTTATATATGTATATAGGGCATAACAATAGGGCAAAGAGAATAAGGTATAACAGAATAACCACAATAATTGCCGTAGTAGAGAACGTATGATGAATCAAAAGTCCCCGAGAAAGACGCCTACTGATTGTCAACCAAATCGGTAGACTAATGCTGGGCAAGCACATTGCCGGTGATTCACCGAATTATTTATTTACTTCCTCAGTTATACGAAGTATAGGGAAAGTTATGTAATCGTTGGAAAATCCGATGTTGAGTTTTCAACGGAATTTCATGTTTTCCAACCTCTAGATTCCACATATGAAAAAAAAAATTATTCTGTCTGTCTGTGAACAGGATAACTCCCGATAGAATGAATGTATTGAAACGATATTTTACATGTAGTTATGACTCATGCCCGGGCTTTAACTACGAGGTCATATTTCCTACTAGCAGAGCGCTCTTTCGTCACTTTGGTGGACATGAGCCCGACTCTACTATGGGAGTCCTAAATTTTTATTCATCTAGGGCAGGGGTCTTTAGCGAGTACCTGACATCGTTCAGGCTTGGGACCATCTCTTAACAATCCGAAGGACGGCGTGCTTAAGTTTATTTTAACTCCCAGATAAAATAAACTAAGGGCCTCGGGGTTTAGAACCCACGACATTCAGCTCAAAAGGCAAGCACGCATACCACTGAGCTACCGGCAACCTCACATGAAGCACAGTGGCAGTGATTTACAGACCTTTCAAGACACAACCCCTGATTTTTCAAAGAATTGTAGTAAGATTGGCAATATAGTTACTTAACATTTTTTTCAGAGATATTGTGAAAACACTTAATAAAAAGTATAAAAAAAAAAACATATGAGAATGTTTTTTAAAAATATTGTCTATTTCACAAAATGTATAAAATATTTGAGAGTACTTTCGATATTGCTACCATCTTCAGCTACAACTTAACAAATACTGATACTGTATTTGTTAAGTTGTGGCTGAAGATGTTAGCAATACCGAAAGTACTCCCATATATTATATATATACAGGGGGGTAGCCAGGATTTTGAGCAGGGGGGGGGGGGGGGGGGGCAAAGTTACGCTACGAGGTTGAGGGGTATAGACTCCCGGGGGCACAGCCTGCAGTTTCCGTGGTTAGCCTTGCAGACTTTTTGTTATTTGGGAGACTCGGACCTCTAGAAGCTCCCCCTGACTGTAATACTTATGTTGACTTTACATGAGCAGCAAAAATGCAAAGCGCAGCAGCAGCAAATGCACGCTGTGGTTTCTGTGCTTTTAGAATTAAATGACACATCCATTAGCGTGCATTTGCTGCTGCTGCGCTTTGCATTTTTACTGCGCATGTAAAATCAGCTTTAAGAGTATAAAGTATAACATAAATGACGATTTTGAGCGAGGAAATGACATGATCAAATTCATATATATTTAAATAAATGTAATATGACTTGTTTTGTACATGTACATTTATGTAACAGCTGATTGCTGATTTAGGAATCAGACGCAAGGGAAATTTGAAGATCCTATCGGTAACTTGCAAGCAATCCATTTTTAATAAAAAAATATTTTTTTAGTTTATTTAATTTTTATCTTGGTTTTTCGTTCTGGCCCCCCCTGGCTACGCCCTTATATATATATTGTGAAATAAACAATATGTTAAAAAAAAACCACTTTTTTCTTTACATTTAATATAAAGGTATTTTTCTCTTTTTCTCTTGTGTGTGGAATATACGGAAGGTAGAAGCCAGCTAGTTGGGTAGTTGGTCCCAGAATATCTTGGCCAGGTTTTCTATGAATATAACATTAGTGGCGCCCTCTCTGGACTTGATAGTAATGGTCTCCCTAGAAAGTCCCACTCACTACCAAATCCCTTCTACTTACTTCAAAATAAACTTGGAGGATTTGAACGCGGATTTTTTTTTTTTACTTCCCCGAACTATACGAAGTTATTTAATCCGTTAAAAATTCGAAGTTTTGTTTTCATAGGAATTTTATGTTTTTTGAAACACTTGAATTCAAAAATTAAAATAAATAAAAAGTGTGTGGGTCAGTAGCTCCTAAATTCTCATATTAAATTGTATATCGATAAATTCATTAGCGATTCCGCTGAAAATTAATAACTGTAGTCCATATGGGGTTTTGAATTCACATATCAAATTGTGTATCTATAGACACTCGAACCTGGATAAGTGGATTCTCTTGGTGCCAGGATTTCAGTTTTACTTATAGTGGTATTCCACTTATAGAGGTATTCCACTTATAGAGGTAGGTATAATATAGGAATTGCCCCACTTCCATGAAAATTGATTCGATTCTAGTTAAAGAGTTTATTCTAGGCGAAAATTACGAGAACTTTTGTGCTACTTATACAGTTTCTATTAAAAAGCTACCAATCGGATCTTCAAATTTCCCCTGAATCTGATTCCTAAATGAGCAATTAGCTGTTACACAAATGTAGGGCTCAGTGCACAAGTAAACCAAATCCATTTTTTCACTTAGTGAGGTTTCTCGTGCCAAATAGGCGTAAAAGTAATATTCTTCAGTGCTACAGTGAACCAAGTCCTTTGTTGATTCTAACGCCGCAGGATAGCAGCTTGTATCATGTCCTTGGCCTCAGTTTTTCATTCATAAAAAAAACTTTGAGAGTCAATTGCTCGAAATCAGATGTGATGGACTTGGTAAACTTGTGCTCTGAACCCTCCAAATGTACATGTACAAAACAAGTATTACGTTTATTTAAATATATATGAATTCGATCATTTCATTTCCACGCTCAAAATCGTCATTTATGTTATACTTTATACTCTTAAAGCTGATTTTACATGAGCAGTAAAAATGCAAAGCGCAGCAGCAGCAGCAAATGCACGCAATTCGATGTGAGTCATTTAATTCTAAAAGCACAGAAAACACAGAGTGCATTTGCTGCTGCTGCGCTTTGCATTTTTGCTGTTCATGTAAAGTCAACTTGTGGTTACCTAAGGGGGAGCTTCTAGAGGAGGTCCGAGTCTCCGAAATTAATAACAAAAAGGCTGCAACGCTAACCACGGAAACTGCGAGAGTTTATACCCCCACCCCCGTAGCCTAAGTTTGCCCCCCCCCCCTCTCAAAATCCTGGCTACGCCCCTGAACACAGCTTCATTCTTTCTAATAACATAATTCGTGCTGGGGAAGTAAATTACCGTTGATTCACCGACTTTATTCCCCCAAAAAGAAGGTAAGTGAAGTGCGTTGGTCGAGTTGGACTCACCTCGTATTTCTCTCCTCTCAGGCTAGTCTCCCATCCTCTCCATTTTCCTAGTTGAAGACATACAGTGACATTTACTACCCCACATTCTCTCAGAGTACAGAAAACCTAGCTCCATTTCCCGTCCACAAATCTACCTCAGAGTGTCACCCACTCCCCCGGCTCTAATGATGCCACAAACCAACGCCTCTGTCTTCAGAAAATTTCATTAACAGTTATTTATCTAAATGGGTAGCTTTTCCGTTTATCCGTTTTTGGATAACAAATACTTTTTACTTTCCCATTTGATACATGGTACATTACATGCCCCTGTGAACCCCCCTATTTCCCTAATATGACATGAGTTAATATGACATCTTGATGTCGTTTGAATTTACATGAAATTTTGGATCAATACATGCATTACATCGGCAGTTATTTGGGTTTATGAGTTGAGTTACTCTTCCTGGTTCCGAAATCAATTATAATTGATTATGTTTTTGTTTGTTTGTATTTGTTTGCTCTCGCTCTAAAACCAATCGACCGTTTGGCTAAAAATCTATAATTGACTTATATGGTGGCTTCTGAATCATACTACATGTTGTGTCGATACACATAATATTATTACATCGACATTATTAGAGATTTGAGTCGATTCCCCCTCCTCTGACTACTGTTTTGGGATTCGAACCTCATACCTCCACATAGGAATATTACCAACTTAACCAAAGGAAAGTTCGTTGGTGAATCACCGGCAACTTCTTCTGCATGAATTAATCAATTATGTTTTTTGTTTGTATTTGTTAAGTCGTGGCTGAAAATGGTAGCAATACCGAAAGTTCTCCCATACATTTGGTGAAATCTCCCATATATTTTTTAAAAAAACATACATTTTTCTTTTATTTAATATTAAGTTTCACAATATCTCTGCAAAAAAATGCATAGTGCCCGATAGAATGAACAGCTTAGCTAATAACTACTATGAAAATGGCTGATGTAGTGAGAAGTGATTATTTCACAGGTTGTCAAATAAAATATAGTCTGACCTCTCACAGATTTTTATTAGTAGTGGTAGCTAGCCGGCTTTCGAGGTTTCCTTCATCATCAGGCAGTCTACAAAAGTGTCCAGTTCTCATGTACTCCGTTCTCCCAGTTGTGACTCAGATAGTGGACAGGAATAACTCGTTTGTCCCCATCCATGATATTTGAAATTGTTAACGTTTTAGATTGATCTATTTATTTATTTTTATTATAAAATTATTTAGTTTTATTCAAAAAAATTTTAATTTTTTTTATCAGGTATGTTTAATCAAAAATTGTTTTTAATTTTTATTTTTTCAATTTAATTATTCATCTTTGCCTTTAGGTTAGGTTAGGTTAGGTTTTATGACTCATGCCCGGGCTTTAACTACAAGGTCATATCGCCTACTACCAGAGCGCTCTTTCCTCACTCTGGTGGACATGAGCCCGACTCTACTGTGGGAGTCCTAAATTTTGCCTACCCTAAATTTTTATTCATCTAGGGTAGGGGTCTTTAACGAGTACCTGACATCGTACAGGCTCGGGACCATCGCTTAACGTAAGGACGGCGTGCTTAAGTTTATTTTACCTCCCAGATAAAATAAACTAAGGGCCTCGGTCGGGCTACGAACCCACGACCTTGAGCTCAGAAGTCAAGCACGCATACCACTGAGCTACCGGCGCCCTCTCTTTGCCTTTATATTATACTAGCAGTAATACCCGGCGTTGCCCGGGGAACTTTGACTTTTCTCCCAATATCTCCTATAAGGCTATTCAGTTCCTCGACAGTACATTCATGATGTTATAATTTTCAATTATTCATACGGAATAAGGCTTATAGTCCTTCAACGTCAAACACCCCATCTAGTAAGTGCCTTGCAACAGTGGACCCCACAGCTAGTACGATATTAGTAACGCTGGACATCACAGCTAGTAAATGTCTTGCAACAGTGAACCCCACAGCGAATACATAGTTACTACTACTACATGTGAAATTCATGACAATCCGATTGCCCTTTAATCATTCAGCATTATTTTTATGCTTAGCCCCCCCCCCCCCCCCCCTCCCAAATTTTTAAGATGTCACATAGTGTATTTTTCTATTTGGCCATCAAGAATTCTACATGTGAAATTCCATGACAATCCTATCATCCGTTAATGACCTATCACTATCTTCAAATTTAGGCCTACCCTCATAACCCCCCTCTCGTTCACAATTTTTTGATGTCAAACACCCTATTATTCTATTTGGCCTTTATGAATACTACATGTGAAATTTCGTGACAATCCGATCATCCGTTAATGACTTGTCACTTGCCCCCATCAATCCATCCTCCCGTTCAAAATTTTGTGACTTGTACACCCTATATTTCTATTCGGCTTTTAAGAATACTGCATGTGAAATTCCATGACATTACGACCAACCGTTAATGAGCTAGCACTATATTGTTATACTTAGGGCCCCTTCCCCTCACAAACCCCCCTCCCGTTCCAAACTTTGGGTCGCCACACACCTTTTTTTTTTACTACATGTGAAACTTCGTGACAATGCGACCACCTGATAATGAGTTAGCTCTATATTTATACTTAGGCCCCCCCACAACCCCCCCTCCCGTTCAAAACTTTGGGACGCCACACACCTTTTTTTTTTACTACATGTGAAACTTCGTGACAATGCGACCACCTGATAATGAGTTAGCTCTATATTTACACTTAGGCCCCCCCACAACCCCCCCTCCCGTTCAAAACTTTGGGACGCCACACACCTTATTTTTCTATTTGGCCTTCAGGAATACTACATGGGAAATTTCGTGACAATACGATCAACCGTTAAAGAGTTAGCTCTATATTTATACTTAGGCCCCCCCACAACCCCCCCTCCCGTTCAAAACTTTGGGACACCACACATCTTATTTTTCTATTTGACCTTCAGGAATACTACATGGGAATTTTCGTGACAATACGATCAACCGTTAATGAGCTAGCTCTATATTCATACTTAGCCCCCCCCCCCCCCCCACCCGTCCAAAACTTCGGGACGCCACACACCTTATTTTTCTATTTGACCTTCAGGAATAATACATGCGAAATTTCTTGACAATACGACCAACCGTTAATGAGCTAACTCTATATGTATACTTAGGCCCCCCCACAACCCCCCCTCCCATTTAAAATTTTGGGACGCCACACACAATATTTTTCAATTTGGCCTTTAAGAATACTACATGTGAAATTTCATGACAATCTGATCATCCGTTAAAGATCTATCACTATCTTTATATTTAGGCATACGCCCACAACCCCCCCTCCCATTTAAAATTTTGGGACGCCACACACAATATTTTTCAATTTGGCCTTTAAGAATACTACATGTGAAATTTCGTGACAATCCGACCAACCGTTAATGAGGTAGGACTATTTATATACTTAGGCCCCCCTTACAACCCCCCCTACCGTTCAAAATTTTGGGACGCCACATTGCCCGTTATTCAATCGGGCTCAAAAGGATGCTACATGTGAAGTGTCATGGAGATCCGTCCAGCCGTTTGGGCGTGATGCTGGAACAAACATACAAACAAACAAACCCCGTTTCAGCTTTATTAATATAGACTAGCAGTAATACCCGGCGTTGCCCGGGGAACTTTGAATTTTCTCCCAATATCTCCTATAAGTCTATTCAATCCTTCGACACCACATTCATGATGTTATAATTTTCGATTATTCATACGGAATATAGTCCTTCAACTATAGTAACGCTAGTAAGTTTTTAAGACCCCTCGGCACCACAGCTAGTATGCGCCTGAACGACGGAAACCCCAGCTAGTGAATACTTGGCATCGCTGGGCACCACAGCTAGTAAGAATTTAGGAACGCTGGGCATTACAGCTAGTATGTGCCTTGCGACGGCGGACCCCACATTTAGTACGTAGTTAGGAACGCTGGGCACCACGGCTAGTATGTTCCTTGCGACGGCGGACCCCACATCTAGTACGTAGTTAGGAACGCTGGGCACCACAGCTAGTAAGTGTCTTGTAACGGCGGACCCCACAGCTAGTTTTAGGAACGCTGGGCATCTCAGTTAGTATGTGCCTTGCGACGGCGGACCCCACAGCTAGTACGATATTAGGAACGCTGGGCACCACAGCTAGTAAATGCCTTGCAACAGCGGACCCCACAGCGAATACATAATTACTACTACATGTGAAATTCATGACAATCCGATTACCTTTTAATCAGTCAGCATTTTTTTATGCTTTGCCCCCCCGCCCCCCCTGTTCAATTTTTGAAGATGTCACATAGTGTATTTTTCTATTTGGCCATCAAGAATACTACATAAGAAATTCCATGACAATCCGATCATCCGTAAATGATCTATCACTATCTTAAAATTTACGCCTACCCCACAACCCCCCTCCCGTTCAAAACTTTGGGATGCCACACACCTTTTTTTCCTTTTTGGCTTTTAAAAATACTACATGTGAAATTTCATGACAATTCGACCATTAGTTAATGAGTTAGCACTATTTATATACTTAGGCCCCCCTTACAACCCCCCCTCCCGATCAAAATTTTGGGACGCCACATAGCCTATTATTCAATCGGGCTCAAAAGAATGCTACATGGGAAGTTTCATAAAAATCTGTCCAGCCGTTTCGGCGTGATGCTGGAACAAACATACAAACAAACAAACAAACAAACACACCCCGTTTCAGCTTTATTAATATAGACTTTATTAATATAGATTAAGGAGAAATATAAACAGTGCAATAACACTTGTATATTTTATATTCAATAATAATACATTAAGACGACACCAGGTGGCAGGTAATGAGATGGACCACAACGTCACCCTCTATATTAGTTGATGTAGAGCTACTGTAAAGATTTGACCCTGTTCAATATTTACCAAGATTAGTTAGATGAGGTGGCCTCCCGTCCAGTATCCTTGTTTTGTGGATATTTTCAATGTCGACCCATGACTAATGGGCTGATCTCACCGAGTCAAGATCACGGACCTCGCCCGATTGTCATTGAACATTTTGTCTCCACTTTGATCATTGTTTCTAGGGCATTCCACGCCAAAACATAAAAAAAAAAAAAAAAAAAAAAAAAAAAAAAAAAAAAAAAAAAAAACATCAATTGATTTTAACGAAATTTGTAGAGGATGTTTGGTCCAGGTTCAAACTAAAAAATACAAAGAAACAATTTTTGATCATTATTTTTTATAAACGAGTGGTGGACCCGCCGGAGACGGTTCAGCTTTGTCGAGTGAAGTGGAGGGAATTGCTTCCGATAAAAAAAAAAAAAAAGTGAGGATAATCCCGAACCCTGCTACCTATATCCCAACTTCAAAAAACACACTTTTTCTAAAAAAATTATCAGCAAGTCTTAGTTGATTTTTTTTCTTGTTCTGGTGCAATAAAACTGAGTGGCAAAAAAAATGAACAAACAACTAAATACTTACAGAAATAAATAATGGCTGTTGAATCATCTTCCTTTACTTGTAAAATTAATAGGTGAACCTTGAATTTCGGATATTAGGGTTAGGATAGTATATCAAAAATTATTAATATCATATTTTTTTTCTCAGACCAAGAGAAAAAAAAAATATATATTATTAATTTTTGATATAGGTACATCCTAACACTAATATCCGAAATCCCAGGTTCACCTATTAATATTAGAAGTAAAGGAAGATGATTCAACAGCCATTATTTATTTCCGTAAGTATTTAGTTGTTTGTTCATTGTTAAATATTAAATTTATTACTTGTTATAATTAAATATTATATTAGCAGGATAACTGGCACCTAATAATTCAATAACAAGACATCCCTCTACTATATAGTACTCAGTTAACTTGAATCTAACCTTAGCAACTGGTCTACAACTCACCCAAATGATCCCTGTCCTCTTCCTTTTCTTATCGTCTTCTTGGCATCTATCCCATATTTTTAAATTTTTAAGCACGCAATTTTTCTGAAAAATGAACTGAGAACTGTTTGTCGATTCCTCTTCATTGACATTTCTGAGGTTCCGTTCCACAAATGGTAAAAACGGAGTCGTTATGGAAAGTTTACGGTGTCTGTCCATCATTCTGTCACAACATTAGATATTTATTTTTTCCTGTGTGATGTATAAAATTACACACATTGTAATTATTAATAATATATTATAACATTAATTATATTTATTGGTATAAAAAACTGAACAAAAAAAAGCTGTTAGAAATGAAGTAACTTAATTATTGAATAAATATATGAAGTCGCATTTTGTTTTAAAAAGGAACCAATGAATGAAGTACAAAAGACGACGATCAGCTGTTTTTAATAGAGTGGAGCAGTCTAAGTTGGGTTGTGGAGGTTGAAGTCTGGGAGAGATGTGAAGATGGACAGGCTAGGAGTGAGAGAAGTGTTTAGGCTTAAGGTGTGGTGAACCAAAAAGGTGTGAAATAACATGGAAATAGATGCGCAAAGGAGGTACTTTTATTTATTTATATGTACATATATAGGGTGGCCCAGATAAGCGGGCCACCCTACTACATGTTACTACTACATGTAAAATTCATGACAATCCGATTACCCTTTAATCAGTCAGCATTTTTTTATGCTTTGCCCCCCCCCCCCCCCCCCTGTTCAATTTTTGAAGATGTCACATAGTGTATTTTTCCATAGTGTGAAATTCCATGACAATCCGATCATCCGTAAATGATCTATCACTATCTTAAAATTTACGCCTACCCCACAACCCCCCTCCCGTTCAAAACTTTGGGACGCCACACACCTTTTTTTCCTGTTTGGCTTTTAAAAATACTACATGTGAAATTTCATGACAATTCGACCATTAGTTAATGTGTTAGCACTATTTATATACTTAGAATACTTATACTTAGGCCCCCATCAACCCACCCTCCCGTTCAAAATTTTGTGACATATACACTCTATATTTCTATTTGGCTTTTAATAATACTACATGTGAAATTCCATGACAATACGACCAACCGTTAATGAGCTAGCACTATATTTATACTTAGGCCCCCCCGCCACAACCCCCCTCCCGTAAACAATTTTGAGCCGTCACACCGCCTATTTTTCTATTTGGCCTCCAGGAATACTACATGTGAAATTTCGTGACAATCCGATCATCCGTTAATGACTTATCACTATACTTATACTTAGGCCCCCATCAACCCACCCTCCCGTTCAAAATTTTGTGACATATACACTCTATATTTCTATTTGGCTTTTAATAATACTACATGTGAAATTCCATGACAATACGACCAACCGTTATTGAGCTACCGCCATATTTATACTTAGGTCCCCCCGCCACTACCCCCCCTCCCGTACAAAATTTTGAGCCGTTACACCGCCTATTTTTTTATTTGGTCTTCAGGAATACTACCAGTGAAACTTTGTGACAATTCGATCAACCGTTAATGAGCTAGCTCTATATTTATACTTAGGCCCCCCCACAACCCCCCCTCCCGTTCAAAACTTTGGGACGCCACACACCTTTTTTTCCTATTTGGCTTTTAAAAATACTACATGTGAAATTTCATGACGATTCGCCCATTAGTTAATGAGTTAGCTCTATATTTATACTTAGGCCCCCCCATAACCCCCCCTCCCGTTCAAAATTTTGGGACGCCACACACCTTTTTTTCCTGTTTGGCTTTTAAAAAGACTACGTGTGAAATTCCATGACAATTCGACCATTAGTTATTATGTTAGCACTATTTATATACTTAGGCCCCCCTTACAACCCCCCCTCCCGATCAAAACTTTGGGACGCCACACACCTTATTTTTCTATTTGGCCTTCAGGAATACTCCATGTGAAATTTCGTGACAATCCGACCAACCGTTAAAGAATTAGCTCTATATTTATACTTAGGCCCCCCCACAACCCCCCCTCCCGTTCAAAACTTTGGGACGCCACACACCTTATTTTTCTATTTGGCCTTTAGGAATACTCCATGTGAAATTTCGTGACAATCCGACCAACCGTTAAAGAATTAGCTCTATATTTATACTTAGGCCCCCCTTACAACCCCCTCTCCCGATCAAAACTTTGAGACGCCACACACCTTCTTTTCCTATTTGGCTTTTAAAAATACTACATGTGAAATTTCATGACGATTCGCCCAATAGTTAATGAGTTAGCTCTATATTTATACTTAGGCCCCCCCACAACCCCCCCTCCCGTTCAAAACTTTGGGACGCCACACACCTTTTTTTCTTGTTTGGCTTTTAAAAAGACTACATGTGAAATTTCATGACAATTCGACCATTAGTTAATGTGTTAGCACTATTTATATACTTAGGCCCCCCTTACAACCCCCCTCCCGATCAAAATTTTGGGACACCACATAGCCTATTATTCAATCGGGCTCAAAAGAATGCTACATGGGAAGTTTCATAAAAATCCGTCCAGCGGTTTGGGCGTGATGCTGGAACAAACATACAAACAAACCCCGTTTCAGCTTTATTAATATAGATTAAGGATGGTTTCTTTTGTAGACTGCCTGATGATGAAGGAAACCTCGAAAGCCGGCTAGCTACCACTACTAATAAAAATCTGTGAGAGGTCAGACTATATTTTATTTGACAACCTGTGATCTAATAACTACCGTTGTAATGAATGTATTGACAATAAATAAATTTCTTATATAAATTCAGAGCTCTATAAGCACGACACCTATTAATTTTCATAAAAAGTATAATTACGTTTTTGCTCTCGCTCTAAAACCAATCGACCATTTGGCTAAAAATCAATAATTGATTTACAATGTGGCTTCTGAATCCTCAAACTAAATGTTATGTCGATACATTCATTATATGTGATAGTAAGATGTTGTGGGACGAGATTTCTTATACAAATAAAAGACGTTGTCTTCCCACTGTTTTATTTTAGACTAGAACCGGTTTTCGATGCAACAGCGTCATCATCAGTGGTTCATCCCACCCACACAGCACAGCGGTTAAAGGGCAAATGGCTTTGGGATGAACTACTGATGATGACGCTGTTGCGTCGAAAACCGGTTCTGGTTTATAATAAAACAGTGGGAAGACAACGTCTTTTATTTTTATGATACATTTATAACATCGGCATTATTAAGGATTTGAGTCGATTTCCCCACCTCTGATGTCCCGCTACCATTCGACCGATTTCCCAGAACATTCAGGTGTCATTCTTATGGGATATTGAATTTACATATGAAATTTTGTTTAGGAACATCAATATACGTTGATATATTTATTCTATCAGGAATTATCGTGTTCACAGACACACAAATACAAAAAAAATTACTTTCCCAGGTATACGAAGTATAGGAGATGTTATGTAATCTGTCAAAAAATCGATGCGGAGTTTTCAACCGAATTTCATGTTTTCCGGCCTCCAGAATTCAAAAATGAAAAAAACAAACAATTTCTTTGTTTCAGTGATGATGATTCCTTCTTATAGAATGAAGATATCGACGCGAATGTTTATATGTGATTCCAGAACCAAATCTGTTACACAGCTTGAAAAAATTCCCGCATTTTTGAAGTAAAGTAAGAAAAATATTTTTAATAAAAGCGCGAAAAATAAAAAGGTCACAAAACATCGATGTTTCATTTCGATTATCATCCCCAGTTGGTGATACAGCGATCATCCCCTTTAACTACCTTTGTTGTGGGTACGGAATCTGATTGACCCCCAAGTAATGGGAGGGGGCCCACTCCGCCCCCCCGTTACGCTGTCCTATTTCGTTTAATTCTCTCTTATTTGTTTCTCTTACATAACTATCCAATTAACCCAAGGAGGCTGCTCCTACAGAAGACACCTAGCAGAAGTGACAGTCGTACAATTCCCCTCCCCTCACCCCCCCCTGGACCTACTTTCTCGTTCTCAGAATTTCACGCAAACCTGAGCACGTCCTCCTTATTATTATTTTTCTCTTATTTGTTTCTCTTATATAATCCAATTAACACGAAGGGCCATAGCCACACCATTATAAATATTTTCCGAAATCATTCTTTGAAAGCGTAATGTGTATCTCCAGTTGCTAACCTTTCACAACCAATATCTTCTTTCTCGATTTCACATTTTCAAACAAATATGAGCACGTCATCCTTATTGAGTATCATCCTTATTGTAATCTTATTTTTGTTTCTCTTAGGCATTTTGACGGAAATTTTCATATTTTTGTAGTTGTTAGCCTTTCACCCGAACTACCTACTTTCTCGATCTCAGAACATCATGCAAACCTGAGCACGTCCTCCTTATTATTTTTCATTTCTTTGTTTCTTTTACATAATCCAATTAACCAGAGGGTTCACAGCCATTATATTTCGATTTTATTATTTTAAGTGTAATGTTCTCTAGTTCATATCCTTTTTCTCTAACCGACATAATTTTTCGATCTCACATTATCACGCAAATATGAGAATGTCATTCTTATTGGCTATTATTATAGTCTTATTTGTTTCTCTTGCGCATTGCCCCTGGAATATTCATTTTTTTCTAATGTGAGTTTTTTGTACTTAAAAGCCTATGTAGTCTTTGACCGGATATCGCACGTAATCACCTTCTTAAGTAATTTCGCACGACTGTTAAGGCAGCTACTTCAAATAAATTTCAACTAAGCGTCTTTGGAGATTAACCTTTTGTTTTCCTACACGATGTGTAGGGGAAGTTATGTAACATTTTGGAAGTTCGATACTATTTCAAAATGACGTGTAATCCGACACCCGATTCTGAAAAAAAAAAAAAAAAAAAAAAAAAAGGATTCCGTGATTCATCAGCAATCTACTACCCACCACGAATTAATCGAAATATAAAGAAAAACGAATGTTTTTGAAAAATTATTGTCTATTTCACAAGATATATAAAATATATGGCAGCAATACCGAAAGTACTCCCATGTTTTTTGTATTTTGTGAAATAAAAAATATTTTTTTAAAACATTCGTTTTTCTTTATATTTTTAATAAGTGTTTCACAATCTCTCTGCAAAAGTGTTAATTATTAGGAATTAATTAAATTTATGCTCGTCCTCCAAAATCAATCGATCATTTGGGCTGAAAATCGATAGTTGACTTTCCATTCATTACATCGGCATTATTAGGGTTTATGACTTGAATCCCCCTTCTTTGATCCCCCCTTCCCTTCGGCCGATTTTTTAAATTTATTTTCAGTCTAATCAGTTCAAGAGAAGAACATAACGGTATCAAAAAGAAATGTTGTGATTCAGAAGTCCCTGATTAAGACGCATATTGATTTTCAAACAAATCGATTGAATTGGCTTCAGAGATAGAGCGAAAAACTAGTTGATTAATTCGCGCTTTGATAATTAGCGAATGAGATCCCCGAATGACTTTTTTATTCTTTGTCCCGGATATGGCATGTAATCAACTTCATATAAAATAATATAATACAGTCCCAGTCAACACCGTTTAACACAGCTAGTCATAAATTTGATCTTGAATTGTACCTGTGGCCACAAAACTATTATTTCCGAATATAAAATGACTTATTTCATTTTATAAAATCGGATTTTGTGGATAAACACAACCTTAATCTTTGTGAAGCAATGAGATTCAGTAAGGAACGAACCACGGCTGAGATTTAAGATTTTAATACTCTTCTTTATTTATTCATGAAGCCTGAAATTACATTTATTCCCACTGTATCAGCCTCGAGAAAATAACTTTTGGTTGGAAATTTAAAAAAACAAAAACCATTTTTTTTAGACTTTTGACTGATTATGTGGAGATGGTCTGTATAAAACTACCAACCTTGAATACGATATATATTAGAGCTTTCACGTTAAGCCTCCCCCCTCCCCTTTGTGTATGTCTGGAAACACAATAACTCGAATATATCCATATGCAATTTTATACAGTAGAACCTCTATAAGTCGAACATCAAGGGAGACGCCAAAAATTCGAGTTATAGAGTTTTCGACTTATGGAGGATTTCGACTTAGGCGGTTTCATTCGACTTGTAGAGGTCAAGATTCATTCTAACTAATTTTGAGTTAGAGATGTGAAATAAATAAAAATTCAAGTTACAGAGGTAACAAACATATTTATATTTATTATAAATCAACATTATTTCAAAACATCCTTAAAATAAAAAATACGTAGTATATATAGATATTAAAAAAAGTATTTTTTTTTGCTTTAGATAATTGGTAATCCTATTTATTGTATACTCCTAAATTGTTTTCTAAGAAACAATGGTGTACATTGTCGGCAAATTCTTAAAGTCGGTAACTTATTTTCCTTCGAGCTATAGAGGTAATAAGTTTCCAATAATGGAGTTGTAAAGGTTGTAAAATAAAACATTGCTATGTTCGAGATACAGAGGTCCAATTTATTTTTTCGAGTTATAGAGGGAAAATATATACCAAAATGGCTTGTAGGGACTCACTGATTATTTCGACTAATAGAGGGTTGAGATTTCGAGTAATGGAGGTTTTGGGGCTTGAAGGGAAAGGAACAAAACTTTTTTTTCGATTTTTGGAGGTTTTCGACTTATCGAGGTTCAACTTAAAGAGGTTCTACTGTATAAGTATCCAGAACTCCTGGAGGACGACACTTATTAATTTTCAGCTAAATCAGCGTAAAAGGTAAGGTATTATAATGAAATTTCATGTGTGAATGCAAAACCTCATTAGGACGAGAACTACTCATTTTCAGCTGAATTGGCAAAATAGGAAGGGTGGCAGGTTGCAACTGGAATATTTTTATAACTGCCGATGTAAAAAAGTTATCTAGAAGAAATTTCATATGAGGATATAGGGAGAGTGGAAACAACTTGGCTGAATACCAAAAACACAGTATGTATAAAGAAACTTCCTTATTAATTTCTTAATTCCGGTAGCTCAGTGGTATGCGTGCTTGACTTCTGAGCTCAAGGTTGTGGGTTCGTAGCCCGACCGATGCCCTTAGTTTATTTTATCTGGGAGGTAAAATAAACTTAAGCACGCCGTCCTTCGGATGGGACGTTAAGCGATGGTCCCGAGCCTGTACGATGTCAGGTACTCGTTAAAGACCCCTACCCTAGATGAATAAAAATTTAGGGTAGGCAAAATTTAGGACTCCCACAGTAGAGTCGGGCTCATGTCCACCAGAGTGACGAAAGAGCACTCTGGTAGTAGACGATATGACCACGTAGTTAAACCTAACCTAACCTAACCTTAATTCAAGAACATGTTATGTATCATTTTCGACACTAATAACAAAAGATTTTTTAAATTTCAAGAATCGAAGTAAGATCAACTCATTAACATAACTGATAGTGTAATGAATGTATCGACATGAAGTGCTTTGTATGTTGAAAGCACTTAGAATTTGTTAAAAAAATTATTCTAACGTTCAAAATTCCTCTTTTTTCTTATGATCCGTATTTAAGTGAAATTGAAGACGATGAAAATAAAGGAATTCTCCAGGAGAACTGTTGACAAGAACATCAAAGTCAACATGGTTGGTCTGTTGTTTGAAATGTAGATGTTTGTACATCACAGTATACCTGTATACCTTAGATTACAGGTAAGACATACTCTGTATACCTTAGATTACAGGTAAGACATAGTCTGTATAACGTACATTACAGGTAAGACATACTGTGTAAACCATGAAGGAGGGGTCATCATACTTTATTAATTACATTTCTTTCGGACAAAATGAAAGAAAAAAGTTCACTATTCCAGCTAATCGAAGTATAGAATGTGTCGAGGCTTAACTCAAAAACCTCAATAATCGCTTTTGTAATGTATCAACACAAAATATCAACTCAAAAATCCCTGATGTTGAAATGAAAATGACTGCCTATGTAATGAATATATCGTCATGAAATTTTATATTTAAATTAAAAAAAAACAGAAGGAGAACACATTAATTTTATTTAACAGGTTGGAAAATAAACTATATTTTAAAAAATATATATTTGGTGAGCTGGTGTTTTACACCTAGGGACCTAAGCATCCAGTGCTCTTATCTCTTCCCTTGAAGCGCTGGGCTTCCCCCTTATTTTATTACCTGTATGTTTATACTACCTAAACCAAGCCCTTCATGAAGTGCTCAGTCTCCCAGTTTCCTTAATGAACCTGAGAATGCTCTCATAGTCCAATCTTCTAAAGTCCTCCTCTGCGATTGCATCTCCACCAAAGATGCGGAATCTCGTTCGCGCATATATATCGTACGTAGGACTGTCCTTGACTCCTACTGTGTGTAGGTGTCTATTGAACGGACCATGTCCTGTGAGAACTCCAGTCAGTTGCCTAAGCTCGTTCCTTTGGAGGATCAGGATCCCGTCTTTCAGAACTCTGGACTCCCAGGAACATTTTCGACTGCCTGCATGTGGTCTTTTCTCTCCATGTACGCTCCAAAAGATCCTTAGTCCATTCTTTAATTCGGGTTCGGTATGCCAAAATAAACTATAGTCTGACCTCTCACAGATTTTATTATTTCTTGCTAGCCGGCTTTCGAGGTTGCCCTCATCATCAGGCATTCTACAAAAACCCATCATTTTGCAACAAGGAAACAGGCATAAAGTTCTTCCATTATATTTTATGAATTTTAACGAACAGAACTTTATGCCTGTTTCTTTTTGTTGCTAAATGATGGTTTATTTATTATATTATATACTTTCTTCATATTAACAAGAATTTTAAGGCAAGGGGGCTTAACTCAAAAAGTTGTCGGTGAATCATTACAATGTACTTCCCAGAGTGAATTAATCCATCCTTTTTTCGCACTCCCTCTGAAACTATTAAAACGATTTGCTTGAAAATCAACACGTGTCTTACTCAGGAACTTCTGTAAGCTCATACCAAATTTTTTGTTGATATATTCATTACATCGAAAGACTCTGAACCCTCCCTTCGATTTCGGGATAAATTAATATGTATGGTTTGTAATTTATATATGATATTAAATTTTCATATTCAAATTTTCTCCTAATCTCTCTCTTTTCGGTGAAAATGAATAGGTGTCGTTTTATGAGATTACAAAACTTTCTCTATACTGAAGTATAGCTATATGAATATAGCTGGAGTAAAATACGAAATTTTTCGGAAGAGTTTTTGATATTTTTTTCTGTATTGTGATTTATTATTATGTGATATTAATCAAAAAACCATTAAAATGTAGGTTTTTGAAAAATTACTTTTTTATTTATTCGCCGCAAACATGTTTCTTAAAGACAGACCGAAAGCCATAACGTTTTTTATTTTTTACTCTTTGAACTACAAAAAGTTAGTATTCAGAATAAGGTGAAGTAGCTGTGCTGACGGAGAAAGGTTGGAAGAGAGAGAAAATGGATTTTCAAGTTTAACGATGCTCCTTTGTGATGTCTAAGGGAATAAACAGGCTGGGTTGGCCGGCATAATGGGCTTTAAGGATGTGGCCTATTGGGTTATGTGGAGTAGAGGCAAGGCCACCTCTCGGGCATTATGTTTATGTTGGGACTCGACTTGGTGCCACCATTGGGGCATTATGTTGGATGGAGTTTAATAAAAATGGAATTTAAATATAATATTTCCTATCGATACATTCATTACAACAGCAGTTATTGGGATTTTTGAGTTGATACCCTTATAATTCCTCCTCCCCATCGTCGGATTCTGCAGAAAATTAATAACTACAGTAGAGTCCCACTAATCCGTACATCTGGTTAATCCGGACGGGATTTAAAAAAAAATTAAAATTTAGTGAACTAAACATTTTATTTTGCGAGCGGTAAATACGAAAATAATTCAAAGAGAGGGTTTGACTTGACTTACTCAGTTGGCTACGATGAAAAAGTGCCGACAAAGAAGACGGCACGCTAAATATTTACGCTAATATTTAAAAAAATATTTATCATGTGCATTTTACAGCAAATTTCGTTTAATCCGGACATCCGGTTATCCGGACGGGGTCCGGTCCCGTCTAGTCCGGATTAGCGGGACTCTACTGTATCGTTCTTATAGGACTTTGAGCTTACATATGAAATTTTGTGTCAAAACACTCATTACAACGGCAGCCTTTACAATTTTTGTGAAAAACCATCTCCCAATTTTCCCTTTCCCTTTGGTCGATTTGGCTGAAAAACAGTAGGTGTAATCCATAAGGGATTCTAGAAACACATATACAATTTTGGTGAAAACTCAGCATCGAATTTCTGACCGATTGCATAAATTGCAGTATCAAATTAAGTAGCAACTTGATCTATGCATCCAAAAGACAGAACTTGAATAATTAAAGATTTTCCGGATCGCTTTTCAGAAAAATGATATTTTTTGAAAAAAGTCGATCTTGAGGTCCATCGGTATGTACGGTACAAATTGACATTTTCCACAAATGATCTCAGGTACTGGAGCATGAAAAAAAAACGTAAACCCAACATCGAATTTTGTCACGAACTCATAACTTTTCCTATTGGAAAATAAAAATAAGTTGAGAATTGTTCGCTGACGGTTTTCCAATATTGTTGAGCTGTCAAGTAATTGTCTACCGTCCTTGTTTCTGAACCTCGACAGAGAGACTGAACATTTCTTTTTTATACAAGAACATAGTTATCACTTTTAGACATTCCTGATCCATGAATTCATAAAATGTTATAGATTTGAGTAAATCCTATATATAGGGTGGCCCAGATAAGCGGGTCACAAGTGAAATAAATAAACGGTTAGAGATATCAAAATTGTGCATAGGACTGTCGTGCACCCGCCAAGAGCTATAGTATGGAGTCCTCGAAAAGACATAAATGACCCTTTTAATGGCTCAAACAGCCCTTCGAAGGGCGGGGTTCCCTTTTGACCCTTAAGTTTCATTATATTTTATTAAAGTACTAATGAAACAAGGAAGAACTGTGCAAACAGATTTTTGATACGTCAAGTAGTTCTTGGAAAAAAAACGTTTAAAGTTGCACGTTTTTCTTATTCTGAAGTTATTAAATTCCAACAAACTACCACCGCTTATTACTCATGTATTTTGATGAGAAGGAATTATATTAGAGAAGTTTAAGGATTAAGAGTGAACGACTTACAGTGATAAGGAATTACTTATTTACAGCATTTGCAATGTACTGATGTGAATATGGTGTTGGTGATTGGTGAGCGCGCGGAAAATTATCGTGCTGCAGCCGGGCGAAAACGTGCAACTTTAAACGTTTTTTTCCGAGAACTACTTGACGTATCAAAAATCTGTTTGTACAGTTCTTCCTTGTTTCTTTAGTACTTTAATAAAATGTAATGAAACAAAAGGGTCAAAAGGTAACCCCGCCCTTCGAAGGGCTATTTGAGCCATTAAAAGGTTCATTTTTTCTCTTTTCGAGGACGCTATACTATATCGGCAAGTGCTACAATTTTAGTCCTATGCCTGATTTTGATATCTCTAACCGTTTAGGAGTTATTTCACTTGTGGCCCGCTTATCTGGGCCACCCTGGATATGTATACAAGTTGTGTCAGCAACCTCTGGCAATATTTCGGGATATGGTTTTTCACTTCATTTGGAACAAAAAAGTTCTAATAAACCATGGTCCGATTCGTTCACCTTCAAAAGTTATTCTTGATTTCTTAAACTTTTTCATCTTCCTTCTTTTTCTCATAAAATCGATCATATCTCAAAATTATTTATCGTAAATCAAATTCAATTACACCATTGGAAACAACAAATTAAATTTCCTATAAGGAACAGTTTTATTTATAAATTTAATTCATTATTGTTTTTTGCAGCGACTTTAAGCTCAACTCCACAGCGCTTCCACTGTTAAGAACAACTTTTGAATGGTGTTTTCTTACAATTTTCTCAAGGGTAGCGTACGGTCCGATTACGGAAAAAATATCTACATTTCACCAGCTTTCCAATAAATATAAATATTATGGGGTTTCTTTTTCGTTTTGTCAAAGAAAATGCGAAAGAAATGTAAATACCAACGAAATACAAAATTGAGAAGCTTAGCTAATATTGTCTCTATTTTTTTTTTCATAAATCAAAGTTTATTACTATGATTAAAATGATGGAATTGGGAATGATAAAAAGAATAATAATAGAAAAATATGATTTAATTAACGAAAAACTGATTTTCTAGTTTAGCTGAGAAAGATTAGATAATAATGCTGGAATGAACTCTGGAATCGAAATCTCCAGTACCAATTTAATTGGGGAATCATAGGCCGACATGTTCTTCCGCCGAATACCATTGATAATCGGTTTAATTCGACACCTTTTTAAAAATTTTACGAAATCAAGAATAACTTTTGAAGGTGAACGAATCGGACCATGGTTATTTAGAATATTTTTGTTCCAAATGAAGTGAAAAACCATATCCCGAAGTATTGCCAGAGGTTGCTAACACACCCTGTATACCAGAGATTGGAGTTTCAAAATCAGTCAGCTGTTTTATGCATTTTGTCTGTGTACAGTGACCAGTTCGTAAGTTTAAGACGTAATAGGTAGTAAATAACTTTTTACGACTGTAAATTGATGCTGTTTATGCATTCGCAGATGTACCAATGATGATGTCACGATTGAATTGTTGTTGTCTGGAAATTAAAGGTAGTCAGAGGTCTGTGAAGAGAATGTTGTCTGTAGGTAGCGATATTATTCATGTGACATCATGGGACAGAGAGGGCTGGGGGCGGCCCCTAAAAAATGGAGCAGCTCCGCTCATAAGACCCTTTCGGCCTAAGACCCACCGAATGAAGAGAAGTGAACGTTTATACCATGGTGGCCGTGTGGGCTAGAGCGTAGGGCTTTGGTTTGCATGGACTCACCACGGGTGCGGGTTCGAATCCCGGTCCATGGGTGTTAATAAAGCCCGTAATGTAGCCCGCCGTTATGGAGTCAAAGTTGACAATTGAATGATAAAAATATATCAATATGTAAAATAGGTATACTATTTATTATGATAGAATTTAGAAAATATGGCGAAAAATAAAAATATTAATAATAAACAATAAAAAAAAAATGGGATAACTAAATAACTTAAATAATTGAAATGAAATAAAAATAAATTTTATTCTGGGACCGAGGTCCAATAAGAATAAATACATATGTTTATATAAAGTATCAGAAAGAATAAATAAAATAGTGCTACAGTGAATAAACTAGACCACAATAAATAAAGATAAATAAAAAATTAAAATAAACAGCTTAATTATGAAGAAATGTACAAAAATAAATGTATCTATATAAATATCTAAATAAATAAAGTCAATTAATAAAAGTGGACAGAGCATAATGCATTAAATGAAAATGAAAAAAAAATCTTTATTCTGGGGCATATGTCCCCTAAGAATAATTACATAAGAAGATAAACAAAAGAATATACGTATCAACCAATTGAGAAAGAATAAAGAAAAAAGATGAGAAGCCGCAAATATTTAATTAAAGAAATATAAATGTTAATTGAAAAAACAATGAAAAAAAACTTAATAACAATAATAACAATAATGAGTTATATCAGAGGTCTAATTGAGAAGATGGAAATGAGAGAATGATGTTGACGAATGAGAGAAAAGAGAGATGAACAACTAATCAAAAATTTAGTATAAGTCCCCAGCCTAAATAATAAATTGAATATTATATTATTTATTATTACTAATTAATTTTTATTATTAAAATTTTTTAATAATTATTATTTTTTTATTATTACAAGTTGGAAACAAGATACTTAATATAAGAAGGAGGATGGATATTAGCCTTGCTAAGTGGGCTCTTGTCACCAAGTTGGAAGGATTCAGACGGGCAAAGAAGACTTAAGTCACCAGAATCATTATTCTTGTGACATCCTTGTCTGGGGCGACCCTGAAAAATGAAGTCCGCCTTGTACTATTAGCCGCCTCGACAAGATCCTTCACCCATTATTAATAGACTTTTCCAAGGAGAGACAACTTCAAATTAAACAAAAAGTAAAATAAAGAAAAAAAAATGATGTCGGTGGATCGATGTTGTATATATATATATATATATATATATATATATATATATATATATATATACTAGCAGTAATACCCGGCGTTGCCCGGGGAACTTTGACTTTTCTCCCAATATCTCCTATAAGGCTATTCAGTTCCTCGACAGTACATTCATGATGTTATAATTTTCAATTATTCATACGGAATAAGACTTATAGTTCTTCAACTGTAGTAACGCTAGCTTTGGAGCTAAAACTAATTTATTCAAAAAGATTTCTCATTAATCGTTGCAATGGTTCTCGAGTTACAAAGATTGCGTGAGTGGATGCTGGAATGGACCAGGGGTTGATTAAAAAATAGACCCTAACCTTCCGGTAGATGAAACTTATCTATTCAAAAAGATTCCTCATTAATCATTGCAGTGGTTTTTGAGTTACAAAGATTGCGTGGGTGGATGCTGGGATGGACCAGATATTGAGGTACTAATACGCCTATAACCTTCCACAGACGATGACGAACAAATTTAAAAAATATTAATCAAATCCATCAAGCCGTTCGTGAGTTATAGCGGTACAACGCACAGACATTTTCAGCTTTATATATATGATATATATATATATATATATATATATATATATATATATATATATGTATAAATTCTTTTGACGTATCCTATAACCATGTATTGGTTTATATGAAATAAACTTATTATTATTATTAATACTCAAACCTATGTGGACTTACGGACTTGTACTCAATGGTTCTGCCAAGGCTTCCAATCCTTTGAATCCAAATTTAAATTATTTTAGGGCATATAAAACATATAATTAAATTAATGTACCTCCTTTGTGCATCTATGTCAATTAAAACTCCAATTAATCACAATCAACTCATTACAACTTAGTTCTCCACACCTTAAGCCTAAACTCTCACTCCATCTCAACCCAGACCGTCTCACCTTCGACTCCTCTCCACTAATTAAAAACAGCTGATGGTCGTGTTTTGTTTTTTATTCATGGGTTGTTTTAAAACAAAATGCATTCATATTATTATTCACCAATTTAGTTGCATGTTTTTTTTTTTTTTGTATAAATAAATATAATTAATTTTTATAATATTAATAATTTGAATTTGTGTATTTTTTATACATCACAGTCCTTATTGTGTTTTGATTTTAAATATGAAATAAGGCTTCCAATCTCCAGCGCATCCAATCCCTTCAATCCAAAATCCTTCGTAAAATAGCCAATGCTTCTTATTACGTCTCCAACAAAACTCTTCACACTGACCTTAACGTACCTTTTGTCACCGAAGTCGCTAAATCCAAGTATAAAAAAATATGTTCCCTTCTTAGTTTCCACAATAATCCTCTAGTCCGCGCCCTTCATTCTGCCATACTTCCCCCACGACGGCTTAAGCGTCAATGGCCTAGAGACCTGCAGCAGCAGTGACAGTGATTAGTTACAAATGAAAGTGAAACAGTGACTAGGGAATGTCACCACTGGGTGATTTCTCCCCTCTTGACATTTTGACATTGCCACTATCTCTCTATTAGCACATTTGCTAGTTGTATTTATTTTTATACAGTTGTAAATATTTATTTGTAAATAAATTTAAAAAAAAAAAAAAAAAAATCAGGAGGTCGGAAAACATGATATTACAGTGAAAACTCAACATCGAATTTCTGACAGATTACGTAACAACCCTCACAACCCTTACACTTTGTATAGCTAAGGGAAGTAAAAATGACAGCAATTTATTTTTTGTATTAAGTTACTCTCTAATATAAAGGTAATTTTAACTCAATCACATCTTTATACAAGCATAATTTATTTAATAGTAGCAATTTTTTTCTCAAAAGACAGGGGCGGAGTTGGATAATATGGCACACGATCCAAGGACGAAATTTGCGCCACCCTGGAACGGGGGGTGGGGATGGGGGGGGGATAATTTTGAGGTAGGATGAGGGGGTATTACAAGAGATTTGGGTACCCTCGTATGGTAACAGTCCAATTTAATATTCAGATAAACATTTTTCAGTAAAATTCTATTCTATAGTGAAATTCTATAGAATAGAACTTTATTTGGCATCGGGATGAGGCCATAGATTAATAATATCGCTCATTTGCTGCAACAGCGACACAACTCAAAAACTGGGATTTTCCAGGAGGAGCAATTGGCATGTTTTATTGAATGAATACAATAAGAAAGAAGAGAAAATATACAGTAACAGGTAGAGGCTTACTGTATATTGTCAGCCTAAACGTGATACCTCGTAAGCAACTCTTTTCCGAAAAAAAAACCTCTATTGATCTAGTGGGACCGTATACGACATAAAACGAAAAAAACTGAAATACGGTTTGAAGAAACGTACCTTGCAAAAGAAATGGGAATGAAATTCTGATGAAACCTGGTAACTCCGTCAAGTACGTTAATTCTTTACTTGGATTTGCAAACTAGCTTAAAAACAATTCATGAGTTGCATATACATCTCACTTAATACAAATGTCGAAAAAATTGAGGTTTCCTATAAATAATATTTTTTTAATCAGTTTTTTGTCTCTCCTGTAAAGTTGGCTTTTTGCACATATGAGGTATCACGTTTAGACCGACAATATTTTCTCTTCTTTTCTTACTGTATATTTTCTCTTCTTTTCTTACTGTATATTTTCTCTTCTTTCCTTACTGTATGTTTTCTCTTCTTACTACCCTCACTTTGAATTATGACATTCTTGCAGCAATAATAGCTTTCTCGGTGAGCAGTTGAAGCTCAGATGTGTCCTTCTACCCGCTAAAAGTATATGTAAGAATGGTTCTACCTATATATAATATATATTTGCTGCAACAACGACATAACTAAAAAAATGGGCATAGGATATATATAAAATAGGGAATACAGAGAGAGAAAGAAGTCGTCGGCGGATCACCGGCAATGTTCTTCTCCAGATCGAATTAATCAATTAACTTTTCGCGTATATTCAACAGTTGATTTACATAAATTCATTATATACGCAGTTAACCCAGTTGGTTTTTGGGTTGAGCAATCGTTCAAAAATTCAATGCTGAGTTTTTAACGAAATTTCATGACCTTTTGATTCCAGAAATGAAAAAAAAGTCTGTGTGTGCCTGCAAACTCCCGATAGAATAAATGTATCAACATTTCATATGTGTCTCCAGAACCCACTAAAGACGGCACTTACTGATTTTTAGCGAACTAAATATAATAATAAATAAATTCAAAGTCCTATTAATTTTCAGCGGAATCGGTCCAAGGGAAGGAAGGTCGAGAAAAACTGCCGATATAATGAACGTATCTACACGAAATTTAATATGAGAATGCAGAAGTAACTGTGTAAGATAAATACTAAGTTTTAGCTTGTGATAAAATAAAATTTATATTAAATGTAATTAATATATATAAAATTAATAATAATTAAACAAATAATAAAATTTCCTGTAGAAATTATGGCTGGTCTTCTACTAAATTTTGATTTCTACAGTAATTTCCGAAAAGGGCTCTAAAAGAATATCGAATGTTCAAGACATTATATTATAAACTTGTATATAGAATAACAGACAGACAGATGTTTTTCCAAATACGGAATCTAGAAGTCGGAAAACATATAATTTTTCACCGAATACATAACTTCCCCTATCCTTTGTGTAGCTGAAGAAGTGAAAAACAAAAGAAATAACTGAAATTATAAAAACTTATATGAAGGTATCAATTATATTATGATCGTAAATCCGCCTGCATAAGAGTCTTACATTTTGGGTTATTCCGCTCTGAACATTTCGCGGTTTAACTCGTAGTTTTTGCAGCAGATAGACAGCCGTAGCAAGAAGCACAAGAAAATTTAATCAAGACACCATAGACAGTTGATTAATGTGAAATATGTGGCTGCGTTACTGGAGCACCGACTAATGTCACCAGACAATTGCCTCAACTCATGAGCTTTCTAATAAATCATCACAGTACTCGGATTTAATTAAATTTTAACACTTATTTTCTACTACTTATAAGTTTTTGAAAAACTTTTCATACATCGGAACAAAATCATAGTTAGAACGAGAAATCTCAGTGGGAGCAGGGCACGGATCTAGGGAGGCAGGTGGGGGTGCTTGCAATGGACGGCAGCGCTATAAAGTGACCTTCTCACCTTCCATCTCCCATGACAGCACCGTCGTCACTTATATCCTCAAACGAAGTCCGTGAAGTCCTGTGCTTCTCCAAGAAGTCCATGTATGAGGATGGTAGTGATATTCAGGGAATGATGATAAAAAATGGAAGTTACTTCTTATTGGTTTTCTATACTAATACTGTTCGTTCGTTAGTAGTTTCTGATTTCCAGTGCGCTTTTGTATTGTTTTCATTAACATAACGCATGGTTTTAAATGCAAAGTGAGTACATCTTTCTTGAAATAATTTTTGGAAAAAGCCTTTCAGATATTAACGAATAAAAAATCCAGCAATGAATTAATTTGCTATAAGACACCTTTAGTCTAGGGCATGTTTACACATAATATTCTATATACAGCTTTTTTGCGCTGGGTTTTCATGGCCTCTGTTTTTGAGCTATGTTCTCATGCCAAGCATGGCATCCCTTCTTCAAGAGGAAGGATAGCCCGAACTGTCCGTGTGGCGGCATCGAGACTGCAGAACATGTGGTCCTCGATTGTCCACTATACGACAGGTCTAGGGTGAAGTTGATCCGCGCGACAGGATCATATCTGGGATTGACTCTGCCGGAGTTGATGACGGAGTCGAGCTACCCGGCGTTCGGCCGGTTTGTCACCTCCTGGCGGGAACAGAAAAAGGCTCTTTGACGGACCGGCCTGAAGTCTACCCCCGGCAGCCGCGAGCAGCTCCACTCCACCGAACTCGAGCTCTCTCGGCGCCGCCTGGCAGCCGCAACCCAAGGAGGTCTGGGAGCGCCAGTCTGTTCCGCTCGGGACCAGAGGCTGTCACCCCTACACACCCACAGCAACACTGTTATATATTAAATAAAACCCAATATGCACTTCCTTCTTCCCCGACGATAAGCGGGCCGGGTGATTTGCCGGAGCACCCGTAAAAAAAAAAAAAAAAAAAAAAAAGCATGGCATCCCTGGAGCCTCTGCTCGCATATGTACCATCAACAGCTGCAACTTATCTGAACACATTTCACAATACAATTACTGCGCCATCTTAAAATGTCGCAATTTTGAACTCAATTCACTAACAGAGATCAACAATAAACCGACAATACTTGAAAATTATGTAAATTTCAAAACTTTTTAGAAAAACACTACCATAAAACGAAGTATGACAAAATTATTTTATACTGATTAATATCTCACAACGTAGCACTATTCGCAGGGACGTCACTACAAAAACTACAAATTCATAATAAATTGTTTGCGAATTATAATGTATTCGTAATATAAGAAATAATATCTTTAGAGTTATGGCGATAACACCATTAGAACGAAACATTTCTTCCACAAGAACGTGGGCGTAACTGACATTTTTTTTTAAATCGTGGCGCAGTATTTAATTAGGTTTGCGATATAAGACCGTATAAGAGCCGTATAAGACAGGTATTCTTCGATGATCTAACGGTGGGTCCGAACCACTCCAGAAGCGTTGCAGCAACAAAGTCCGTGTGATTCCGTACTTCTCCGCGAAGTCTGCATAAGACCGACACTCTTGACGGAGGTTCAGAACCACTCCAAAGGCGGCCCACTCCTGCAGGTCTTGTCTGCAGAAGAGGAAGCGCAGTGTGAGGTGGGAGTGACATATCCTCAGCCTCGTGATGACCACTTCCTCTCTTCTTGCACCTTTCTCAGATGATGTCCATGGCAGGACTCTATGAAAGAAAAGTTTGGAAGGGTACAATTTGGCCATTGTTCTCAACGTTAGCTTTCCTCCCGGGCTTCTCTTGACTTGTACTCATAGCTCACCTGACTTAAGGCTCTTTGTTCTGTTGACTTGAACCCATTCATAACTTGATTGAGCTCTCCACCTGAGGATAAAGCTCTCCCTAATCAATGGAACTTGTTGATTAATTAAATCAAATCGACGCTAATCAACTTCTCTCAATGAAGAAGGTAACTATCATTGAAATCAGCCAAATTGAAACCCTCTCGAACCAACTTTGCTAATAGGACCTTCTATTCAGTGTTGACATTTCAATATCCCAGCGTTAAAAGACACTCATAGTGTGGACAGAGGAGAGATATACATTCCTATTTGGGATAACAGAAACTAGTCCAAATCTGATTGTACTTCCCCAGCTGAAAGAAGTAAATTAGTCAAAAATTCAATGTTTCCCGTTCTCCTGATTCCAAAAATGAAAAACATACGCCTTGTCATGTTAAGTATGTGTCTATTGTCTGTGAACACGATAAACTCCAATAGAATGAATATATAGATACGAAAATTTAATGTATATTCAGAACACCACAAGGACGACACTTAATGATTTTTAGCCAAATCGGTCAAAGGAAAGTGGGGTATGAGGAGGGTTTTAACACAGAAACAATTAATGGATCGGCATGAAATTTAGAAGTCCCAGATTAAGACGCCGCTTGATTTTCGAATTGGTTTCAGAGAGAGAGAGCGGAAACTTACTTGCTTTATTTTTTGCGCTGGGGAAGTACATTGCCGGTGTTTCGCGGACGACTTCTTGCTTTGCGAAGTGGTCATGATATTTTTCTTTAGCTCTCAAGCTAAATCATTATTTATTAATTTACATTAGGGGCCATTCATAGATTACGTAAGGCTTTTTTAAAGCTAATTTGACCCTCCCCCCCCCCCCCACCCTATAGCAAGAATTAGTTAAATTGAGCTTATTGAGCAGTGTTTTATCTTACAACCTTTACAACTCGATTATTTGAAACTTATTACCTCTATAGCTCGAAGAAAAATAAGTTACCGACTTAAAGAATTTGCCGACAATGTACACCATTGTTTCTTAGAAAACAATTTAGGAGTATACAATAAATAGGATTACCAATTATCTAAAACAAAAAAAAATTACTTATTTTTTTTAATACCTTCATATACTACGTATTTTTTTTTTAAGGATGTTTTGAAATAATGTTGATTTATAATAAATATAAATATGTTTGTTATCTATTGTAATATAAACAAGCCCGTTGCCAAGGCAACGGATTTAGAAGCCACTATACATTTATTTTAAACCGAATTTAGAAGACGAAAAGAAAGTAAAAGACAGTTAATTATTAAGAAAAGATTAAAGAAGAAAAAGAAGAGAAAAACTGCCCACATCAGAAAGAAAAGCCAGCTCAAAATTTTGAAAAGGAAGCCTGTTCCAAAAATGATCCAATCATAGAGGACGGATCCAATCCAAGGCTGTAGAATGATCCGAAAGTGTATTTCACCGAAGTTTGAATACTGTTTTTGAAAAAAGTAGGAGTCCAATTGAAAATCAAAACCGCAGAAAATTAAAAGAATATTTAATAAGAAAGAAGAAAAAGAAACGAAGGAAGAAGACGCAAAAAAACTTTGTAAAGTTGAAAATTATCAAGTTCAAGAAAACAAAACAGCGACGGAAAGACAATATCAAGCTACCATTTCGAAGGTGTAAGGTTGTTGTCCTCCAGTCTTTGTATAGGACAAACCTGTGTTCCGAGGTGTCTAATTTAAAAGTTATAACTCTTGAAAAAGTGGTGGAAAGTGGAATAGAATGTAAAGTAACATTGAAAAGAGGCGAACTGATGGAGGATGTAAATTTTTTTTTGTTTAATATTTGTATGTAAATAATGTTAATTTTTAATTTAGTTCAATGGCGTCATGAACGTGAGTAACCTTTATATTTTTTTTTTTTAAATGGCTGATCAGCAAATTATAAATAAATTTTTCCAATATTTGTAAATTCATAACCATGTTTTAATATCTTTTTAATTCCCCAAAATCTCTCTCAATGAAATTCACATTTCAAAACTCATAGGCCTTGCGAATCAACACCTTTGAGATAAGCGCCAATCGTTATCGGGACACAATATTTAATAATCTTAATTTTCAGAATCACACCGGGAGACTTTTGGATTTTTGGATTGGTGCAAGTAACGTAGTTTGAAAATTTTACAGAGTTATTTATAACATATGTTTTTCATTTTTTAAGAGCTTCACTCAACCATATGGTAGATTATTTTATTTTTAAAATTATAGAGTTAATTAACTTAAATTTTTTTTTATTATTCAAAATTTTATTCATTTTTTAATTTATTGTGAAAGGCAACAAGTAAATATATTTAATAAAAAACCTTTCATTATGGCATCCCTTGTGGGGATAATTTCTTGTTTTTTTATTTTTGCATTCTTTGACCAATAAATAACTCGCATAGAGTCACCGAAACATTTTTTTTTATAAAGAGTAAATATGCCTAAAAGATGCATTTATTTAAAATCAGGAAAAACAAGGCCATGAGGAGATATGAGTTTCGATGAGAGAGTGGGGAATATATTATATGAATTCTTATTACATATAAATAATAATATTGAACCTCATTTCTTTTTGCTGCTGCAATATTTTTTTTTATTAATTTTTTTTTAGTTATATTTAATTATAAAAAATGCCAACCACGAGAGGCGAGAGTAAGAGAATGTTGGAAGTAGAGGCCGAACAAAATAGCACGGTAGGATCGGATGATTCGCGAGTTGATACAGATAGTTTTGAGGGAGAAATGGAGGGGGTAGATAAATACATAGTTGCGACTGTTGAGGAGGAAAAAGAGATAGAGATAGAGACGAAAGAGAAAGTAGAAGAGAAACCAGACAAGATGGATAGATTTATGGAATTTTTAACCCAGAAATTGACAAATTTAGAGACGAATCTTAATAGGGATATGGGGAATCTTAATAGGGAAATGGGGAACAAATTAAGAAACATAGAGACAAACTTGAGTGGGGTAGAGACAAATTTAAGTAGTAAGATTGACGAACAGAAAACAAACATGACAAATTTAGAGACAAATTTAAGTAGTAAGATTGACGAACAGAAAACAAACATGACAAATTTAGAGACAAATTTACGAGGGGATATGACTAATTTGAGAGGGGACATTCAAGATTTAGAGGTGAGATTAGATAAGCAGGTGGACAGCTTGAAGGATCAAATAGGGAATTTAGAAATAAAAAATCAAGAGTTAGAAGACAAAGTTGATCAGGTAGCAGAAAGTTTAAAGGGGGAATTTAATCAAAAAATAAGCAACTTCAAAGAAAAAATGGAAGGTCAAGTGAAGGAGGTAATCCGTAAAATAGATGCCGCGGAAGAAAATTGGGAGGAACGCTGTCAAAATTTCGAGTTAAAGTTGTTAGGAGTTAGGGAGGACAACAGCGTCCAAACAGCTGAACTTTCTGAAAGGATTAGCTGGGTAGAAGGGATTCAGGAGGAAGGATTCAAGGGAGTTGTAGAATTAGGGAGCAAAATAGAAACCAATTCAGAAAGAATTAGTCAAATAGAAGGGGACATGTCAAAATTAAAGGAAGAAATCAGTAAAAGAATGGGAAAGGTTCAAACTGTAGAAATAGAAAAAGGAACAGACTTAGAAATTTTAGTAGAGGAAGTTAAAATAGTCTCGGAAATTAGTTATAGAAATAGCTTAGAAAGTGAAAGGACAGATTTAACAGTTAAAAAGACTTTCCAAAGTAGAGTAAAATCGGTAAGAAAATTTCTTTCCAAGGGAGAAATTAAAATGAAATATCAGTTAGTGCAAACTAAGGTAGAATTAAGAAAATATGATAGTATGACTGATGTGCATGAATGGAAAAATTATTTAAGAAAGAATTTACATGAGACTAGTTACCAGGTGGAAGACATTTTTAGAATACAATACAGAAAAACTGAAGTGAAAATTTATAAAATAAAGGGAAATGAAAAAAATGACGCAGTACTGACAGACAGACTACGCAAAATTTTATTTAGTGTAGGGGGGAAGATATTTGAAGACATTATACGGCGAGGTATTAGGAAAAAAATATATGCAATCAGTTTAAGGCTCTGTAATTATTTAATTGCATCAGCCGAACTTACAGTAAGTAACTATTTTTGAAACTCGAATGAGTTATAGACAATAACAGACAGACGAACTGAGCAAAACTTTAGACAGAAAACTACGGATAAATGATATTTGCAATTGATAAAAGAATAAATGAATATTGTATGAATGAAGTTTATTTGGAATACATACTTGTGTTGTTGTTGAATTTATAATATGTTAATGTAAGGGCTTGTATTAGTTTAATAGAATGTAATCATGATGTTAATTTTATTTCGAAATGGTGTTTGTAAACAAAGGGGTAGAGAGAAGGTAACATCCCATGGAGAGGTTATAAACATGACCGAACTAGTTAGTTTATGATGAACGAGACCGAACTAGTACAGAAGGTGATCGACCTGGTTCGTAAAGTGAACCGTTCATTTAGTGACTGGTAACCGTACTTTTGGATAGGGATATCCGATTTTCATGTAATTAAACGTATATATAGGATTTTTTTTAGTAGATTTTTCTTTATTTAGATTATTAGTAATTAATCGAGAATGAAAGAGTAGAATAAAAGAAGTATATTAGTTTTTTTTTTGTAGTTAATAAGCAGGCGGAGACTAATTGATCCCCTGCAATAAGCAAGCGGAGACAATTTGTTCTCTTGCAGTATTTGGCGTCTGCACTTGCCCAGCCTAAAAACAGTAGACAGAGAACGAGCCCGGTCTCTCCGAAGCTTGACGCGCTTCCTGTATGTCGAGTCACAGGACTGGTTCCCGACAGAGCTGTCGCTTGGTGTCGGAGAGAGGGAGTGCAGATTGCCTCCTCTCTTTGGCATTGGGGGTCAGTATCTGGAAGGAACGGTCCAACTGGGGGCCAGAGAAGGATTTTTAGCTGATCCTATGGGAATCGAACCTAGCCATCTCAGAAACATTTAGACAAAGCTAATACACATAAAACATACATTATTTCGGGGATTTATGATTTATTTGATACATTTATGTTACACCGTACGGACAACACAACATTAAGAAACGAAATCATTTTACATTACTCAACTTACACAATACACAGGAGGGGATTTTATATTATTTTGCATTTTTTTATGATTTTATTTGTATATAGTGTAGATGTGTTAATTTAGGTTTAGAGGAATGTATGCTAGTATAAAAGGATTAAGAGTGGATGATCGCGATAGTATGTAGGAATTTGTTTACTTTAAAATAATTATATTATAAAATTTTTTTTTTGTGTTTTGAACTAAATATGTAACAATTGAATTAGGATTTAATGAAAAATGTAAGACCGTAGGAAAAGAAAGATAGGTGGATATGATGGCAAGTTAATACATACGGAGTCGACGATTTTTTTTTTAAGGGTAGAGAATGAAAAGATGATGATTATTCGCGGGAAGAATTAAGAATTTTATAAATAGTTTCATCTAGATATGTTTGTTTGAGATAAAAGGGGATGTAATATGATTAATAATAAAAATAATTAGCATACATGGGGATAATTTTTTCTTTGAGACTTACAAGACGTTACTGAAAACTTAGATATTGAGGAAGTTATTTGGAAGTTAGAGCTATTAGAGAATAGATAGCTAGATATTTATATTTTTTGTGAGATAGCCTACCCAAGGAAGGGAGGATCCACATTTTCTGCGACGATATATGAGAATTATAATCTACGATGATATAAGGAGTTATTAGGGATTTTTTTTTTGAGATTAGGAAGTTGAAGTTGTTTTTTTTTTTGAGCTATAGGAGGAGTTAGGGAATGGGCGAAGGCCTAGGTAACGTCGAAATAATGGGATAAGGAATATTTATACTTTGTAAGGGGGAATTTTGTAACTTGAGAAGTTGACATGGGAAGTTGAATTTTATTTGAACCAAAGATATGTGAAGAAATATTTAGAAAATGATGATGAGGAATGAGGAACTGAATTTAGAAAAGCAACCCAATTATTATTTTTTTATTTATGATTTGAAGTAGAATATAAATTTTTTTTGAGATTAAGATAGAAAGAAAGATGGAAAGTAAGCAAAGATATTAAGTGGTGAAGCGGCAATATTATAATTAAATATAAATTTGGTTTGTTTTGGGACATATGTCCAAAGAATATTAATTACAGTAAAATTTGCATTTAGATAATAATATGTTCAATATTTTTTTTTATATATGAAATTTAAAAGACAATTTTATTGTCTTCCGCTCGTCCGAATTGTAAAGGACTGAGCACAGTATAATTAGTTGTAAGGATATTTTTTTTGTGGATGTAAAAAAAAAAAAAAAAAAATTTTTTTTTTTTGAATGACAGTGGGGAATGAAGTGAAGTGACAGGTGCGAGATGAATTTTTGTTGAGGTGGTTTGTGAGCGTAGAGACACCCAAAAGTGCCGGTTCACGACGACCAATTGGAGGACGACAGGAGTGGATGAAGGCGAAAAAAGGACCAGGATAAAACAGATGAAGAGGGAACCTTTGGAACAAAAATTGTGATTCTAGAAACACAATTTTCGTTCCAGAAAAAATAGGAGAAGGCAATGTAATATAAACAAGCCCGTTGCCAAGGCAACGGATTTAGAAGCCACTATACATTTATTTTAAACCGAATTTAGAAGACGAAAAGAAAGTAAAAGACAGTTAATTATTAAGAAAAGATTAAAGAAGAAAAAGAAGAGAAAAACTGCCCACATCAGAAAGAAAAGCCAGCTCAAAATTTTGAAAAGGAAGCCTGTTCCAAAAATGATCCAATCATAGAGGACGGATCCAATCCAAGGCTGTAGAATGATCCGAAAGTGTATTTCACCGAAGTTTGAATACTGTTTTTGAAAAAAGTAGGAGTCCAATTGAAAATCAAAACCGCAGAAAATTAAAAGAATATTTAATAAGAAAGAAGAAAAAGAAACGAAGGAAGAAGACGCAAAAAAACTTTGTAAAGTTGAAAATTATCAAGTTCAAGAAAACAAAACAGCGACGGAAAGACAATATCAAGCTACCATTTCGAAGGTGTAAGGTTGTTGTCCTCCAGTCTTTGTATAGGACAAACCTGTGTTCCGAGGTGTCTAATTTAAAAGTTATAACTCTTGAAAAAGTGGTGGAAAGTGGAATAGAATGTAAAGTAACATTGAAAAGAGGCGAACTGATGGAGGATGTAAATTTTTTTTTGTTTAATATTTGTATGTAAATAATGTTAATTTTTAATTTAGTTCAATGGCGTCATGAACGTGAGTAACCTTTATATTTTTTTTTTTTAAATGGCTGATCAGCAAATTATAAATAAATTTTTCCAATATTTGTAAATTCATAACCATGTTTTAATCTCTTTTTAATTCCCCAAAATCTCTCTCAATGAAATTCACATTTCAAAACTCATAGGCCTTGCGAATCAACACCTTTGAGATAAGCGCCAATCGTTATCGGGACACAATATTTAATAATCTTAATTTTCAGAATCACACCGGGAGACTTTTGGATTTTTGGATTGGTGCAAGTAACGTAGTTTGAAAATTTTACAGAGTTATTTATAACATATGTTTTTCATTTTTTAAGAGCTTCACTCAACCATATGGTAGATTATTTTATTTTTAAAATTATAGAGTTAATTAACTTAAATTTTTTTTTATTATTCAAAATTTTATTCATTTTTTAATTTATTGTGAAAGGCAACAAGTAAATATATTTAATAAAAAACCTTTCACTATGTAACTTGAATTTTTATTTATTTCACCTCTCTAACTCAAAATTAGTTAGAATGAATCTTGACCTCTACAAGTCGAATCAAACCGCCTAAGTCGAAATCCTCCATAAGTCGAAAACTCTATAACTCGAATTTTTTGGCGTCTCCCTTGATGTTCGACTTATAGAGGTTCTACTGTATAAAATTGCATATGGATATATTCGAGTTATTGTGTTTCCAGACATACACAAAGGGGAGGGGGGAGGCTTAACGTAAAAGCTCTAATATGTATCGTATTCAAGGTTGGTAGTTTTATACAGACCATCTCCACATAACATATTATTATTATATTATATCATATATATATATTATATTATATCCATAATATTATTATTATTAAAAAAATAAATATATATATATCAAAAAAATAAAAAAATATTATATATATATATATATATATATATATAACTTTTTGTTTATTTCTTATTCTTAGTATTATTTTATGGATCTATTTATTCATTTATATTTATTTATTTATTCATTTAAATATTTTTTATTTATTCATTTATAATTAATTAATATATGTATTTTATTTTTTTATATATTGTTATAGTTACATTGTTTTCTTTTTTATTTTATTTATCTCGCACATTGGGACCTGATGGAGGGACGTAAGACCGTCCCGAAACATCGTTGGGATGAAAACACTTCCGAAGAGTTTTTTGAAAAATAGTTATTTTAATCTTTATTAAATTGAAAAATGTGTCTACTTATTATAAATGAATCTGTATATTAAATTTTTATTTTTTATTTATATTTACTCATATATTTTTAAGTATTTATTTATTCCGTTCTATTAATTTCATTTTTCTGAAAAACATGCATTGGTTTAACGGAAATAAATTTATTATTATAAGCTTAGATACTTAGATATTTTTGAACTTAAAAATTATTTATTCTTTGAAGTAAATTAAACAATAAAATACAAAGAATGAAGAGGGCGCCGGTAGCTCAGTGGTATGCGTGCTTGACTTCTGAGCTCAAGGTCGTGGGTTCGTAGCCCGACCGAGGCCCTTAGTTTATTTTATCTGGGAGGTAAAATAAACTTAAGCACGCCGTCCTTCGGATGGGACGTTAAGCGATGGTCCCGAGCCTGTACGATGTCAGGTACTCGTTAAAGACCCCTACCCTAGATGAATAAAAAATTTAGGGTAGGCAAAATTTAGGACTCCCACAGTAGAGTCGGACTCATGTCCACCAGAGTGACGAAAGAGCGCTCTGGTAGTAGGCGATATGACCTCGTAGTTAAAGCCCGGGCATGAGTCATAAAACCTAACCTAACCTACAAAGAATGAAAAAGAGCAATAATTGTTATTCAAATTATTTTACAAGAGTCTGGGAAAGGGAGATGGGAAAGTTTGTATGACATTGGTGGAAAGTATTTTAGAAGGGTCAATTTAAAGTTTTAATAGAAGCTGAACTTAGAAGGAGGTTAGGATACGTACGGTCACGAAAACACCATCAGTTCTCTGGGAGGAAAGTCGACTTTCAAAAGAACTGACATTCTAGAATACACAAAGTGTACAGGAAAGAGACATTCCAGACAATTTCAACTGTAGTCTGTTCAGGATAGTACGGGGCCGTCTGACCGTCTGTATAGGGTTGCCAGAGTCTGGCTTTAGCCCCGGACATGTTTGCCTTTTTACGGTCGTGTCGGGACAACAATTTACAGTTTGTTAGGGGCTTTTGTTAGGCTTTTTGTCAATGAAATAGCAGGAACCAATTGAAAGAATCTATCTTGAAAATCGTATAGAAAAAATAAGTGAATCGACTCAAAAACTACCTATATAATATTATTTCTTCACTTTATGTTCAATTAAGAAGACGGAACACTCAGTTGGTAATATAATTACCAAATAAGAAGAAGAGTTTATTATAATAGTCGCATTTACAGAGGTACATGAGGGTAAGTTTTAAAAAACTTTTGAGGAAATAAACAAAAAAAAAAATTCTAAGTAACTGAAATGAATAAAAAATAAATTAATAAACATTCAAAAACAGAGATTATAATTTAAAATCGTGAACGAATATTTTTGTGTTTCCCTCCCTGAGTTTTCCCTATTTTCTTCACCAAAAGTTTTGATTTGTGTCACACTTATGTAAAAAGTTTTCACTGAAATTTATTATGTAGTCCAGTAGGAGCTCAACATTTAGGTCTTCATGGATTTGGAGGATGGTGTCCCTCGAGTAGCTACCAACCAATCTATGGCATTTGTTTTGGGCCACTTGAAGAGTACTCAAGTTGGTATTGCTTGCAAGACTGGCCCACACTGGGCATGCATACGTTATCACTGGTCCGCAACAGAAGCTTGTATATGAGGAGTCTATTGGTTAGATTAAGGGCAGCCTTTCTGTGGAGTAACGGGAATAAGGAGAACACAAGTCCACTCACAGTATTTCTGTCTGATATGTTGCCTGAAGGTCAGTCGTCTGTCTAGAAGAACACCAAGGTGTTTTACTGTATCGGTCCAGTCAAAATTTTCTACTTTCTGGGGTAATGCGGGGCTTTTTGTAAACAAGATCGCTTCAGTTACCAAATAAGGCTGTTTATTGATTGTTTTAGTTATATTATATACATTTAATTTTGTAATAAGAACTGTGATTGATTACTAATAAATAATTAAAAATACCTAACTGTTTTTCTTTAATTAAAAAAGGTAGTCCGGCTTATAGGGCAAAATGTCCGGCTAAATAAAATCCGGCTTTTCTATTTTAACCCTGCGTCTATACTCAATTTATCTAGTATAGGGGAAGTTATTAAAAAATTCGATGTGGAGATTTCAACGGAATTTCATGTATTTCGACCTCCTAATTCCAAAAATGGATAAAAAATTTGTATATGTCTGTGAACAGGATAACTCTCGATAGAATGAATGTATCGACACGAAATTTTATTTGTGAATCTAGAACCCTCTAATGTAAAGTGACCAACTATTTTTTTTACAAATGGAGTTCAATTAATAATTTCAAATTTTGGGGGGAATATACTTTTGTTTAAAATGTGAAAATATTTCTACCCATCTTCTATACACGCTAACTTTTTCATCCGACTATTTTTTCAGTTTTTCTTCATTTAAATAAAGATTTACTCTTCGAATTTCTTCAAACAGAAAATTATCATCAATTTCAAAAATCAACATCTTTTAATTCGATTATTACGAATGCGACTGTTGAAGTAACATCTTCCCAATCAATTTTGTACTTTAAAAGAGTCCATTTTAAGCAATGCAATTCAGTGAAGTTGGCTGACCATTCACTATGTAGCAAAACATCTATATAGCCGAGCTATATAACTAAAAAGAGCTATATGTAGCTGAGCTATATAGCTATGACTAAAAAGAGCTATATGTAGCTGAGCTATATGTAGCTGAGCTATATAGCTATGACTAAAAAGAGCTATATGTAGCTGAGCTGTATAGCTATGACTAAAAAGAGCTATATGTAGCTGAGCTATATAGCTATGACTAAAAAGAGCTATATGTAGCTGAGCTATATAGCTATGACTAAAAAGAGCTATATGTAGCTGAGCTATATAGCTATGACTAAAAAGAGCTATATGTAGCTGAGCTATATAGCTATGACTAAAAAGAGCTATATGTAGCTGAGCTATATAGCTATGACTAAAAAGAGCTATATGTAGCTGAGCTGTATAGCTATGACTAAAAAGAGCTATATGTAGCTGAGCTGTATAGCTATGACTAAAAAGAGCTATATGTAGCTGAGCTATATAACTAAAAAGAGCTATATGTAGCTGAGCTATATAGATATTACTAAAAACATTTCGTTGTGTAGCTCTAGCAGCTGTATGAGCATGTACTTGATGAAATCAGCGAGATGGCAAGCGCACAACTGACGAGCGTCTTCGGGCGACAAGTATATAGCTGTGCTGCAACAAAAAACGCACTTCCAGCCCGGCTATGTAGCTCAGCTGCATAGTTACCTTTGAACTTTCCGACAACCCATGGGAAACTAATTTTCAGCTATATAGCTCTTGAATTGAGCTATATAAGCTGTTTTATGCGTTTTCAAAAAGTTGTAGCACAGCTACCTAGCTCGGCTACATAGCTACATAGCGTTAACGCGGCATAACACATGTTATAAAAAATTTTAACTTCTTTTAGAAATTCATTCTTGATCCCAGGATTGAATTCCTCTAAAATTAAGTTTATTTTTTAAAACTAGCGATATGAATCCATCATCAAATCCAGCTTTATATTTTGAAATAAAGTATTTCTTCTGCAGCTGAAATTGAATCATTCTCAATTTCTTGAGTAGTTTTTGAAAACGATTATGCTTGTCTGTGAACAAAATAGAGCATTAGTTGTGATTTATCGTTTTGAAAAAACGCTTGCAAAAGCATAGGGCATTGTTTTAGACTTACAATGTTATAATTCGTTCTGGGGAAGACGACTTCCAAATTATGTCTATTATGGTCAATCACTGAGAATGTACTTCCCCAGAACGAATTAATCAACTAAAGTTTCGCTCTTCCTCTAACCTCCCTACTATGAAAAAACCGAAATCCGAATTGTTGGAAGATGCTGCATTCACTTGGTTTTTGCAAAAAAGGGCTTTTGGGAATCCGAACTACCCCACACATTATTTCGGATAATCGACGCTCTACTGTATTTGAATAGGATATCAGATGAAAAAGCTTCCAAAATTAGATCACGAAAAAATATATGGATGATTTTTTAGTTTTTATTAACAAAAAGCGAATCCATTGTTTCACTATGAGGCGCCGACACTCCAAATTCTGTTTAAAGTTTTCTCTTCCATGTTATTTTTTTCTATACAAAAATTAACTTAATAATATATTTTCAATTAATTACATCAGAGAGAGATTTCACAGAAAAAAATACAATGAAGCTTAATTTTGAAATGAAAAGCCTTTTGTTTCTAATTACTTATAATAGGTTATTATAATGGGTCGATTTGACTCAAAAGTATTCTTATTTTTTTTTTTCAGGATTATATAGAATACAGTACTATTTTAATTAGACTGTTTTCATATTTTTCAAGCTTTTTAATTAATTCTTACATAAGACTTTAGTCATAAACCCTTGATGACTCAGCTCCACCCTCGTTACAGCCATTAGAGAGAGCTTCCTTGATAAAAAAAATTAAAGCATGCATTTTTTTAAAGCACAGTATTTTTACTTTCTTATACCTACTTATAGTATAGTATACTTATAGTATAAGAAAGTATTGTAATTGTGAGAAAATTTGAGATCGAGATTTCATCTTTTCAAGTTCCCCTGAATAGGTTTTTACCATTTTCGCGATGATGTCTGTTTGTGTGTATATAATTGTAAAGTTGTAAGCGCTCTAACGCAAAAACTAGTGTAGCTATGAACTTGAAATTTGGAATGAGGTTTTTTTTTTTTTTTTTTTTTTTTTTTTATTTAATGCCTTTAGATAATTACAAAATAAAATATAAATATTACAGGATAAATAGGCTACCTCCTCCCAGAAGACGGAGTCTGAGTGTGGGAGGGGGAGCAGTCAGCTAGGACTGTACAAACACTGTTAACAATTATTTAACATAGTATAGAGAGAAGAAATACAAAAATAAGAAAAATACAAAAATAAATAACAATAGTATCTTTAGTAAAAAATAAAAAAGTACAATAATAATAATTAAATAAAAAAGAATGAGAAAAAGAAAAAGTGACTAAAATAAGAAATATTCTCGTAATATAGAAGAAAAGCAAAATAAAAATAGATGAATAAAGAAGTGCTGATGGAATGAACCTGACAACCCGGAGACCTGGCATTGAATGTTAATGGAGTGAGGTCACATGTACTGCCTTAGATCTTGTTAAATTTTGGCCAAAATCGAACAAAAATTGATACCACTTTATTTCGGGGTTTAAATACAAATTACAAGATATGTTTAATGTATGTCTTATGTTTCTGACCTCATCAAAAATTTTCTCAAGTAAAGGTTAGGTTAGGTTTTATGACTCATGCCCGGGCTTTAACTACGAGGTCATATCGCCTACTACCAGAGCGCTCTTTCGTCACTCTGGTGGACATGAGCCCGAATCTACTGTGGGAGTCCTAAATTTTGCCTACCCTAAATTTTTATTCACCTAGGGTAGGGGTCTTTAACGAGTACCTGACATCGTAGAGGCTTGGGACCATCGCTTAACGTCCCATCCGAAGGACGGCGTGCTTAAGTTTATTTTACTACCCAGATAAAATTAACTAAGGGCCTCGGTCGGGTTTCGAACCCATGATCTTGAACTCAGAAGACATACCACTGAGCTACCGGCGCCCTCCTTCTCAAGTAAAGGTTGTAGAGAAAACTAAAATACATATATTTCATATGAAATATGATTTTTCGCAGGTTGTACGGTTATCAAGTTACATGCTGAAAACTGTCCTAAAACATATATTTTTAGACATTTCCTTGATTTACCCGAAAACTGTTTATCCTATCGAAAAATTGTTCCCCACCAAAAATGTTTCTTATCGAATTTCCAATCGCTTTTGTTTCCTTAGATTTGAGATAGAATCAATACGACGAAAGTTAAAGCACCTGAAAAAATAAAAATGTCCATAGAAAATATTTCAAAGTAATGTTTAAATAGCAACAAATTATTTTAAATCACAATAATGTTTTTTTGTTTTTTTTTTGGCTTTATGTACGGTGCATATTAGCCATGTCAATGTGTTATATATAATTATTTAAGACATCCATGGCCCCGGGAGGGAGTTCTATCTACGAAATAAAACTCACTCCCGGACGGGATGCGAACCCGCCAACCATGGTGAGACCATGCGACCAAAGCCCTACGCTCTAGCCCGCACGGCCACCATGGCCCCAGTTTTTAGTCTTTGAATACATTCTAAAGAACCTCGCTAATTATCCCATAAATAAAGTTGGTTTATGTATTCTGGTATAAAAAGTAATGACAAACTTACTATGTTAATTTTCAATTAATAATGTTTAGTCAACAACGTTCATATGTAAACACACTGCTAATCCGTCTCTCTGTTTGAGACTCAGTCCCAGTCAGTCCCATGCTGTAATTGCCCGAGAGTGGACGTATTATAAGTTTTTATTTTTTATTGCCGTTTATTATTATCTTACTTTCACATGTTTGGTAAAGATGTCACCATAGGAGGACTTTAGAAGATTGGACCACGGGATTCTCAGATTCATTAAGATAACTGGGAGACTGGGTCCTACATGAAGGACTTAGTTTTGGTAATATAAACAAACAGGTAACAAGGTAAGGTGGAAGTCCAGCGCTTCCAGGGAAGGGAGAGCATTGGATGCATAGGTCCCTAGGTGCAAACCACGCATCATATACATTATTATTGATATTGGGGCTGTTGGTAATCCACTGACTTTTATTAAATTTCAATTCCTTTTAAAAAAAATAAAAAAGCTCCTTAATTATTGATCAGAAAAATAAAACGACTGCCCTTTTTTCTTCGGATGAAACCATCTCACCAATTAGCAAGTTCTGGAGACTCCAGAAAAGTCGGGAGAATACGATGGCTGACTTATTTCCTAACCCAAGAGGTGTACTTCTTGTAGGTTCTCTCTTCCTAAGTCTCGTGGAATAAAAGTATTATATATACTTACAGAAGGAAATTTTTTCATCCGAAGTTAAAAAGTCAAGTGATTCGCAGAAGAACGACTTACTTCGTAAAAAAAAAAGTCGTTGAATCACCGGACAATGTACTTCCCCAGGACGAATTAAATCAGCAGTTATTAGGAGAGTTATTAGAGTTGAGCCCTCTTCCCTGAACTCCTCTTTGCCTTTGGCCGATTTTGTTGAAAATTTAGAAGTGTCGTCCTTACATGGGTTTGAATTTACTTATGAAATTGTATGTCGATACATTCATTCTAACGGCAGTTATTTTATTCGCAGCCACACACAGACAGAATTTTTTTTATTTATTTTTGGATTCTGGAAGTCTGATAATATGAAATCCGTTGAATTCGAATTTCTGGCTGATTACATAACTTCCCCTACAATTCGAATAGTTGTAGTAAAACAAAATTCTCGTGAAAACTCAAAATATTTCGAAATTCCGAATATGTATTTCCTATTATTTTAAGTAAATGTAATGTCAAATATACTACAATAAAAAGGTATATAATTTATTTATATACATATTCATATACATATTTACAACGACATAATATATATATAAATTTTTTTTGCCTATTACTAACTAGGCAGTAAGCAACTATAACAAAACCGTATTATGAAAATAAAAATTCAAGTCTGCACATTCTAGAGCTCGTCCAGATTCTGGATTTTCACAAAATCTATAACACTGGCCAAAATATTCAGTTCCTCAATGAATGAACTGAACAGTTTCGATTGAGGGATCGGCCTGTTCGACGCCTCATCCATCCTCTTCGCGGCACTCTCTCCTGTTCGGCGCCTCATCCATCCTTTTCGTCGGCCACTGTCCTGTTCGGCGCCTCATCCATCCTTTTCGTCGGCCAGTGTCCTGTTCGGCGCCTCATCCATCCTCTTCGTTGGTCACTATCCTGTTCGACGCCTCATCCATCCTCTTCGTTGGTCACTATCCTGTTCGACGCCTCATCCATCCTCTTCGCGGCACTCTCTCCTGTTCGGCGCCTCATCCACCCTTTTCGTCGGCCACTGTCCTGTTCGGCGCCTCATCCATCCTTTTCGTCGGCCAGTGTCCTGTTCGGCGCCTCATCCATCCTCTTCGTCGGTCACTCTCCTGTTCGGCGCCTCATTCATCTTCTTCGTCGGCCACTGTCCTGTTCGGCGCCTCATTCATCCTTTTCGTCGGCCACTGTCCTGTTCGGCGCCTCATCCATCCTCTTCGTCGGCCACTGTCCTGTTTGGCGCCTCATCCATTCTCTTTTTCGGCCACTGCCCTGTTCAGCGCCTCATCCATCCTTTTCGTCGGCAACTGTCCTGTTCGGCGCCTCATCCATCCTCTTCGTCGGCCACTGTTCTGTTTGGCGCCTCATCCATTCTCTTTTTCGGCCACTGCCCTGTTCAGCGCCTCATCCATCCTCTTCGTCGGCACTCTCCTGTTCGGCGCCTCATTCATCTTCTTTGTCGGCCACTGTCCTGTTCGGTGCCTTATCCATCCTCTTCGTCTGTCACTCTCCTGTTCGGCGCCTCATCCATCCTCTTCGTCGGCCACTGCCCTGTTCGGCGCCTCATCCATCCTCTTTGTTCTGCGGTGGTGCTGCAGTCATAAAGGAAATGCCATTTGTCATTAGTTATTGTGGTAAGTTGAACTGTGTCAATTGCACGGTACATGACCGAAGAGGAGTCCCCAGGCTAGTCCTGGAGCAGGTATGTCCAGGGTAGATTTGTGGATAATTGTTGAATAAGTGAATTGAAATGATGTTGGAGTTTATCGTGAACATTTTGATAGCGTATCTTGATAACAGAGGCTACAAATGGGATGTTGAGGCCATTATGCAATGTTAGGTTGGAAACGTAAAATGGTATATCAGCGTTGTGGCGTAGAATAATGGATTGTATTGACTGAAGGTGTTGTATATTTGATTGTTTGGCTGATCCCCATATCTCGATACCGTAAGTCCAGATGGGTTTTAGTATGGTATTGTATATAAAGTTTGTTCTCAAGAGTTAATGCCGATCGTCGTCCGATGATTGATTTCAGTCGTACAAATCGTATTATACAATTTAATACACATTTTTTATATATATATTGAAATCTCCATGAGACAGGCATATTGGTCAATCAAAAAATATTATTCTATGTCTTTGGAATAGCCCTGGAGAAGGTTGGATACATAAAGTTTTATCCCTTTCTGAAGGTAGGTGAGAAGTGGCACTATGTATTGAACTTGTCGTAAAAAGGAAAAGATAGGATTTTATTTGAAGTAATAAAATAGCACTTTATGTTGGATTTGGAGGGGGTCTATTGGAAGTGATGGAAGTTTAAAGCTGGGAAAAAGTACTACGGAAAAGGAGGCCATTTTGTAATCAAACTGTAAATTATATCAATATATGTTATATGATGTATATTATAACATATACACAATACAAGAAAATAATTCAATACAGTAATTTATTTTGTTACTTCCCCAGTTAAAGTATTAATTTTAACTGGGGAACTTCATAAAATAAATAATATGAAGATGACTGATATAGTGATAAGTGATTATTTCACAGGTTGTCAAATAAGATGTAGTCTCACCTCTAACAGATTTCATATTTGTATTAAGCTAGCCGGCTTTCGAGGTTGCCCTCATCATCAGGTAGTCTGATAAATAAAAATTTTTGAAATTAACCTAATTAAAATATTTTAGTAAATAAAATGTAAAATTTTTTATGATAAAAATAAATTTTAAGTTTTTAGATGCTTTTATTTCTTTATAATTTATTTTTATTATAAAAAATTTCAAATTTTATTTAGGTTAATTTCAAAAAATTTTATTTATCAGACTGCCTGATGATGAGGGCAACCTCGAAAGCCGGCTAATTAATACAAATAAGAAATCTGTTAGAGGTCAGATTATATCTCATTTGACAACCTGTGAAATAAAATAAATAGAAAAAGTAATCGAATGTGTACTTCCCCTGCATGAATTAATAATTATTAATTGTTATTAAAAATTATTAAAAGTTGATTTACATAGGGGCTTCTAAATCTTCATAGATTTTGTGTCGATACATTCACAGTTATTAGGGTATGTAAGTCGAACCTTTCATCTTGTTTTGTGACACCTATCTTCCATTCGACTGATACAGCGGAAAATTAATAAGTGCCATCCTTATGTGATTCCGATTTATGAAATTTTAAGTCGATATATTCAATATATCGGCGGTTATTGGGGTTTTTGAGTTGAGCCCCTCTACTGAACCCCCCTTTCCCTTCAGCCGATTCCGCTGAAAATCAATAGATGTCGCCCTTAAGGGTTTATGTATACGTATATAAAATTTCACGTCTATACATCGGTTCTACTGGGAGTTATCCTGTTCACAGACACACATTTTTAAATTTTTATATATCAGGGTGTCGGAAAACTTGAACTCCTGTGAAAATTCAACTTTGAATTTTTGAATGATTACATAACTTTCCCTGTACTTCACTGAGGAAGCAAAAATAATAATACTATTAATTTCTTAACAGATGTACAAACAATTTAACCCCCCACGTGACCTTCACCAAGGAAGGCTTCTTACGACCAAACCAAACAAAATATGAAGAAAAACCAATTTTTTAAAAAAAATTGTATATTGTCCATTTCGCAAGATATCATAATATGATATCATAATATCATAATATATATCATATATATAAAGCTGAAAATGTCTGTGCGTTGTACCGCTATAACTCACGAACGGCTTGATGGATTTGATTAATTTTTTTTTAAATTGGTTCATCATCGTCTGTGGAAGGTTATAGGCGTATTAGTACCTCAATATCTGGTCCATCCCAGCATCCACCCACGTAATCTTTGTAACTCAAAAACCACTGCAATGATTAATGAGAAATCTTTTTGAATAAATTAGTTTTAGCTCCAGGATGGTTGAAGTCTATGTTTTAATCAACCTGGTGGTCACAAGCGTTCTCAAGTACGCACTGGCTAGGACGTCCACTGATGCTAAGTATTCACTAGCTGTGGTTTCCGCCGTTGAATGGCGCATACTAGCCATGGTGCCCAGGGGTCCTAAAAACTTACTAGTTGGGATGTCTGCCGTTGAAGGACTATAAGCGTTATTCCGTAAGAATAATTGAAAATTATAACATCATGAATGTACTATTGACGAATTGAAATGGATTCGAACGAGAGATATTAGGAGAAAAGTCAAAGTTCCCCGGGCAACGCCGGGTATTACTGCTAGTATAAAATATATGGGAGTATTTTCGGTATTGCTACCATCTTCAGCCACGACTTAACAAATACTAAATGGAAGTTCAACAAGTTTATAGCTTAACTGTCCCTTCTTTTCAGTCCCCACGGGGTTTTTTCCCAGTCCCCTCATCTACAGTTAATCTTAAAAATATGAAAAACTTAATAAAATTTCGTCTCAAATTAAAATCTTAATAATAATAGAAAATTTTTGAAATAGTCCTAACGAGAGGACCGGCCGGCTCATTAAATTTGGATTAAATTGGAAAACAGTGTATAAGAGACAATCTTGAAAATTCCACTAAGGCCATTTTAGGGTGGAATGGTATACATATATTTAAATAAAAATCTTACCTTTTTCCACAGGAATGGCCAAATTGGTATCACAATTACAAATATTTTCATCTCTGCCGTCAAATTTACACTGGGTTGAACACGACCCCGTTTCGTCCTCGTCATCAGTACATTCTGAAACAAAAAAACAAAATCATTCTTATGTGTATCCCTGCCATTAATTAATCTATTCTGACATCGTAGAGGCTCGGGATCAACGCTTTACGTCCCATCCGAAGGATGGCGTGCTCAAGGATTTTTTATCTCCTAGATAAGAAATCTTAAGGGCCAAGTTTCCCCCGATCTTGAGCTTAGTAAGCAAGCACGGCAGGGGTTTCAGGGCAAGGAAAGGGCTGATCAACTGCCCCGGTCAGGAGCTGACAGAGAACCTATAATAATAATATTAATAATAAGAGGGCGCCGGTAGCTCAGTGGTATGCGTGCTTGCCTTCTGAGCTCAAGATCGTGGGTTCGAAACCCGACCGAGGCCTTTTAGTTAATTTTATTTGGGAGGTAAAATAAACTTAAGCACGCCGACCTTCGGATGGGACGTTAAGCGATGGTCCCGAGCCTGTACGATGTCAGGTACTCGTTAAAGACCCCTACCCTAGGTGAATAAAAATTTAGGTTAGGCAAAATTTAGGACTCCCACAGTAGAGTCGGGCTCATGTCCACCAGAGTGACGAAAGAACGCTCTGGTAGTAGGCGATATGACCTCGTAGTTAAAGCCCGGGCATGAGTCATAAAACCTAACCTAATGTTAATAATAATACATTTATTTCCGTTAAACCAATACATGGTAATAGGATACGTCAAATGAATTTATACATTAAGATAGCTTATAAATTAGATTTATAACACATCTACGATTAGTAGTAACAACAAAACCATTAAAAAAAGTAAAATGAAATTAATAAAAACTGTACAAATAAATACTTAAAAATATATGAGTATATAAAAAAAAAAAAAAAAAATTAATACAAGATACGTTCATAATAAGTAGACACATTTTTCAATTTAATAAAAATTAAGATAACTATTTTTCAAAAAAAACTCTTCGGAAGTGTCTACAGGACCGGAACCCTTCTGCGGGATCTCTAAGAGGACCGTAAAGGCGGCAATAAAAACTTGGCTGACCAGGAAATACATTCAGTTCTAGAGACGTATGGAGCTCCTGAATACGAGCAGAATGGATCTGGGCTGATCACAGGACACATGAAATGACACTGGTCAAATGAAAAAAACACCTACACAATATGGGCATCGCTAGAAGGCCTCTGCAGGAAATGTGGCGAGGAAAATGAGACTCCGGTTCATATTCTAAGCCAGTGAGGGGCACTAGAAAGCAGAAGATTTCACTGCTTTGGGTCTGCCAAGGAACCTGCAGCAGAATCCTGGACTTGAAGTGGGGGATCAGAGAAGGGGCGCTCGACTTTTAAACCGATTCAAAAGTCCCTGAGTAAGTCATCTATTAATTTTCAGCCAAAAAAGTCAATTGTTGTTAGAAGGAGTTAGTTAATTATTTATTATAACTCATGCCCGGAGTTTAACTACGTCATATCGCCTACTACCGCTCTTTCGTCACTCTGGTGGATACGAGCCCGACTATACTACTCTCTTTTCTCTACCCTAAATTTTTAAGGTAAGGGGTCTTTAACGAGTACCTCGTACAGGCTCCGAAGGACGGCGTGCTTAAGTTTATTTTTATATAAAATAAACTAAGGGCCTCGGCCGGGTTTCAAACCCGGATTTTAGAAGGAGAGCTATCCTCCAACTCTATCCTATTCTAGAATTCCACAAAATATTATCAAATAACAATAAATTGGGATTCTGTTCATTTCCTTTAAAATCCTTTAAGCTCATCCATAGGTAAAAGGGGGAATTTTCAATTCGAATATAGAATTCCAATACCAATAGAATCCAAGGATTTCTAGAATCAACATGTACCATCTCTAGCTAAACTCGTTGGAACACATCTTTTGAAGAGGGAGCTACTGGTGACCCGAGTATAGCTGAGCAACCTAATCAACCTAATCCTGTCAATGTTTCTTTATATACATGATTGAATCCATACATTTACCAAAATTCTATACAAACCATAATAGCTATTCTAATACCACTGATTCCACACACATAATATATAATATATTGTTTATTTTACCTGGGAAGTAAAATAAACTTAAGCACTCCGTCCTTCGGATGGGACGTTAAGCGATGGTCCCGAGTCTGTACGATGTCAGGTACTCGTTAAAGACCCCCTACTCTAGGTGAATAAAAATTTAGGGTAGGCAAAATTTAGGAATCCCACAGTAGAGTCGGGCTCATGTCCACCAGAGTGACGAAAGATCGCTCTGGTAGTAGGCGATGTGACCTCGTAGTTAAAGCCCGGGCATGAGTCATAAAACCTAACCTATAATATATTGTTTCAATTCTCAGATATATGAAGTATAAGGGAAGTTATTTGAGCGATCAGAAATTTGATGTTGAGTTTTTCCTGAAATTTTATGTTTTCAGACATTTTGATTCCAACAATGAAAAAAAAAAAACATTCTCTCTGTATGTGGCTGTGAACACAATAACAATAACATGAATGATAAAATGAATGTATCGACACGAAATTTTATGTGTATTCAGAACCTTCTAAGGAGAACATCTTTTGATTTTCAGCAAAAACCGCCCAAGTGAAGGGTTTAGGGGGTGAAACGTGCCTCAAAAACTCTAATGACTGCCGTCCTAATGAATATACCGACATGAAATTTCATATTTAAAGTTAAACCTCAAAACCTGTTAACTTTCCTAGAAATGGACCGCCGGGAAAGGAGGGTTTAGAGGATGGGGCTCAAAAACCGTTACTGCCGATGTAATGAATAACCGTTACTGCCGATGTAATGAATAACCGTTAATAGAGTCGACAGTATCTTTTCATTGTAGAACGAATTCGAGGTTCTGTCGGGTAAAAGAAAATTCAAACCTTGGCCAACGTTTCGAAAACTATTTATTTTCTTCTTCAAGGCCTTATAATGACTGGAGTGAATGTGTGTGGTGAAAGAGTGTGAGTTTGTGTCCCGTATGATACTGGTGTCATACTGGACACAAACTCACAACACCTGGCCCTAAAGAAGAAAATAAATAGTTTTCGAAATGTAGGCCAAATTTTGAATTTTCTTTTACACGACAGAACCTCGAATTATTTCTACAATGAATAACTGCTACTGCCGATGTAATGAATAACCGTTACTGCCGATGTAATGAATGAATTGTACGTGGATTCAGAAGCTCCTATGGTTATCAACTATCGATTTTTATCGCAAACCATCGATTGGTTTTGGAGAGTGAAAACTTTATTTATATTTGTACTGAGGATGTACATTGTTGTTGATTCACCCGACGATTTTATTTATTTTTTTCATTTTTTCTACTGTTTTCAAGAAGGACATTAAAGAAAACGATTCCTTTTTGAGTTTCGCTTATGAAAATGCTACGTTTTTTTCTTTCTTTCCTCTTTTTATTATAATCATGACTATATTGTTGAGAATGTGGCGAGGAAGGAAGATGAGCCAAGAGGACGACAGAGTGGTACCCGATATACCTGAAGAGAAGAAGAGGAAGACAACTGGTGCGGTGGCGGGACGATCTGGACAGGTTAGCAGGGAGTCTCTGGCACAGGTCGGTCAGGTATATTTATTACTATTATTATTGTGAACCTAAATAAAAAGGCTATTATTATTATTATTATATTGTTGAGAAAGAAAATATTTATCTATATAATGACAATTAATGTTTCAAACAAACAGCGCAGGTAATGGCAAGATTTTAAGTTTATTAAATATCTCTGCAGCTTCTCCTTTGAGTAATATTATTTATTATTCTTAGTGCTTCCCACTCCTCCCAAGCCTCCCACTCTAATTAATTATAGAATGGAAAATGAAAGTAATGAAAGTGAAGAATGTTTTGTCTTTTAGTGTAACTTCGTTACTTAGTTAAAGCAGGACGTTTTGAGGTAGTGCAGCGGTTTTCCTCTCCAAAACGCAAACGACAAATCGTAACATTCTTACCGCTCATTGAGCAGTCTGCGCATACTTGTGCGCACGTTTCACTTTTGATGCTTTAACCTTTCACTTGTGATGCTTTAACCTTTCACTTGTGATGCTTTAATACATGTGTATTTTTTATCCGTTTGTATTTGGATTAATGCATTTTTTTTTTTTTTTTTTTTGAGTGTGCAACGCTTTAAATTTACTTATTGTGCATCGTATAAGCGTATTATAGTGTTAAATTTATTGTGTATCGCATAAAATGTATACAATACAATGACAAAAAAAAAACAAGTGAAAATGGAGATAAATTTATCTCCACATAACATACCCAAAGTTATGTCTTTCAATCAGGAAGTTCAGAAAATTTTAAATCCACATTTACCCCAAAATCCCTCAGAATGTGCCAAACTCTCGTTTCGGTGAAAGGAATAATTATTTTAATAATTATATTATATTAATATAAAAATTCTGTATCTACTGAGCTCGAAAACGAGGGTTCGAAACCCGGATAAGACGTTAAGAGATGGTCCCGAGTCAGGTACTTGTTAATGACCCCTTTCCTGGCTAGAATTGATGAATCCCACAGTAGAGTCGGGCTCATGACCACCAGAGCGACAGAAGAACACTGGTAGTAGGCGATAATATCGCCTATAGTATAGAGATGTGGAACACAAAAGTACAATGGATTCTAAGATTAGTTATTATGACTCATGTCCGGGCTTTAACAACAAGATCATATTATGTCTTAATAACTAAATCTTAGAATCCATTGTAGCCCTACTCCTAAAAAAGTCCTAAATTTTGCCTATCCAGGTTTGGTTTTCTAGGATAGGGGTCTTTAACGAGTAGCTGACATCCGACAGGTTTTTAACCCACGATCTTGAAAACAGGAGACAAGCACGCTACTTCTCAGCTAGCGGTGCTCTTCTGTACTAAATGGAGTTTCTACGAGGCACCACACGACATTTAATGTTTAAATCGTTCGTATATGCATTCTCCGAATATCAGATTAGATTGAAGGAACTAGCCAATATTAGAACTTCCAATAGCGTTAATAATCAGCAACGTACCTAAGTAAGGGTCATTGTTGAATGGCAAAACCAACTAACAATGTAAATATTGATGTTTCGATTGATTGAGAAGCCCCCCCACCTCGTTCCAATAGAGGACACCCCCACTTCTGTTTGATCTAGCTTGATGTTAAGTAGATATTGGATTCGGTTTGCGCCCTCCTCCTGTCCTCAATACAAGCGCTCTTGAACTAACCCCATAATTGTCCTGACGCAAAAATCATTGGAAGGACTTCAGATAAAACCGGTACATATTGACCTAAAGAGGTATTTTCCCCGGTCCTCGGTTTTTAACACAACAGCGTCATCATCAGTGGCACATCTATGATTGAATCATATAAAATATATATAATGAAAAGTAACTACTAGCAAACCTTAAAGCAGTAACAAAATTTAAAAAACTTGCTTACCCCTCCCGTACAGAGGCTAAAGAACTACTGTCATAGCTCAAAGGAATAAGGATAGAGAGGTTCACTCACTAAAAAATAAATATCTACATAATAGACAAATAGATTTTTCTGCAATAGTATAAAATTCAACATACAGCCAAGTAGACAACAGTGAAGTAGATGCACGAAGGTACTTTTATTTATTTGTATGTTTATATAACAAAAATTCATTGATATAAAAAACGGCCACAATATTTAAAAAGAAAAAGGACTAAAGTAGATGTAGAAATTAGTTTTTAAGATTTTTTTATTGAATCAAATTTGATTTTTTTATTTGTGGTTAGGTTAGGTTTTATGACTCATGCCCGGGCTTTAACTACGAGGTCATATCGCCTATTACCAGAGCGCTCTATCGTCACTCTGGTGGACATGAGCCCGACTCTACTGTGGGAGTCCTAAATTTTGCCTACCCTAAATTTTTTATTCACCTGGGGCAGGGGTCTTTAACGAGTACCTGACATCGTACAGGCTCGGGACCATCCGAAGGACGGCGTGCTTAAGTTTATTTTACCTCCCAGATAAAATAAACTAAGGGCCTCGGTCGGGCTACGAACCCACGACCTTGAACTCAGAAGTCAAGCACGCATACCACTGAGCTACCGGCGCCCCATTTTTTTTTGATATTGATATTTTAATTTTATTTATAATAAGGGTTAAGGTTAAAGGGTTAGGTAAATAAACCCCAAAATTTGTTCTCTTATTCTATGCTATTCATTTTCTTCATTGAAAAGAAACAAGATGGCAGGATGGGAGCCATGATGGCCGTGCGGCCTAGAGCGTAGGACTTTGGTCGCATGGTCTCACCATGGTTTGCGGGATCGAATCCCGTCCGGGAATGAGTTTTATTTTGTAGAGGGCGCCGGTAGCTCAGTGGTATGCGTGCTTGCCTTCCGAGCTCAAGATCGTGGGTTCGAAACCCGACTGAGGCCCTAAGTTCATTTTATCTGGGAGGTAAAATAAACTTAAGCACGCCGTCCTTCGGATGGGACTTTAAGCGATGGTCCCGAGCCTGTACAATGTCAGGTACTCATTAAAGACACCCTGTCCTAGGTAAATAAAACATTTAGAGTAGGCAAAATTTAGGACTCCCACAGTAGAGTCGGGCTCATGTCCACCAGAGTGAAGAAAGAGCGCTCTGGTAGTAGGCGATATGACCTCGTAGTGAAAGCCCGGGCATTAGTCATAAAACCTAACCTAACCTTCATTAACAACCAACCAAATAACTATTTACAATACATCTCTTACAGTACAGCTATTTCCCTTAGTTTGGTACCAGTCTCTCACACCAGGTAGATCTGGCAGGAGAAGGGAGTTCTTAACCTCTATTTTTTGTTAAGACTGATCGTATCCTCTTTTTAAAAAAATAGGAACTCCGACTCACCTTAAAAGTGGGAAACGACGTGAAGAAAACTAAAAGACGCATTTTTTTTATAAAAAAACGATTTTTCGAAAATTTACGCGAAAACAGTTAATCCTACCGTAAAATTGAAACTCAAAAAACATTTTCCTTTTGGAAAATGGATATCTGATTTGGCTTGAACGGCTATGGAGTAGTAACATTTAAAGTGACTTAATAATTGGATCAAAACTCAAACAGGATTCCGTTCTAATTAACATTTATGCAAAATTTGGTGTACATCTGAGTCCAGATGCGATACATCTGTAACAAACAAACTCGAGAGTGAAAACTTGTTGAGTTTCCAGTCAAATTTCATGTTTTCCGACCCCATAGCTCCTCGCATGTATTTATCAATGATGGTAACAAACTGCAGCGGAGAAAGATCTTTTTCGAAACTGAAGCTCATCAAAAACAGACTGCGAACGAGTTTGAATGAAAATCGCCTAACGAACTTATGTTTTAATATTCATATGTTATTAATAAATTGGCCAACGAGGAAAAGAAAAATGACGAATAAAATTGTAAATATACCGAGATTTAGTACAGAACATTCGATTGAAGAGTACATTGAAGTGGTAGAAAATATTTTTGAATCTGGAAAAGTGCCGGAAGCCGACTTCAGCTGGGGCACAGACCTACTCAAAGGTGAGGGCTCTGGCAAGTCCCAAGAAGCCTCATGAGCTGTCTTTTCGGAACTTAAGGAGGGGGGAAGGACTTTAGGTTTTAATATCCATATGGGGGCCATGGTGGCCGTGCGGGCTAAAGCGTAGGGCTTTGATCTCATGGTTTGCTAGTTCGAATCCCGTCCGGGAATGAGTTTTATTTCGTAGATAGAACTCCCTCCCGGGGTCAAGGATGTCGTAAATTATCTGAAAGATATGGCTAATGTGCAACGTACATAAGGCCAAAAATAAATAAAAAATAAATAATATCCATATGTTATCAATAATTATTATTAATAGCTTATGTATATGTTTTAGAGAGCAGAAGTTTTGAAAATAAACAAAAATATCGTTCAAATATTTTTTCATTTATTAAATGATTTAAGCCCTAACAAATCTCATGCCTCTCAGTTTAAAAAGTGATATTCTTCGTAATTTGAATTTTGATGAGCTTATAACCACTTTTGGGAATAAAAAAAAAAATTGGCAAAGCTTTTTTACCTTGAAACTTTCTAAAATTTTATGTAAGCAAAATTATGACAAACATTTCTAATTTATTGGGTTTATAATTGAGTTCTTTCTTTCTCAGACATAGATAATTTTAGGAGGCCTTTAAAATAAAATGTCCACTTCTTTTTTGGAGTACCAACATAAATGTTGCACCGTGTAAAACACTGAACTATAGTTGTAAAAAGAGGGAACGAAACTAACCCATAGGACATGAGTTAGTTGTTTGTGTTGGTTTTAACGCTTCTTAGCATACAAACGTCAAGAGACCCAAACAACGAAAGTTGCTTTTATCTTCAAACATTAACATTGAAAAAACTTCACACTCAAATAGACAACATATAACGTTTATTTTTTGCTTTGGGAATTATATTGCCAGGGAAATTTATCCACCGCTTCGAAAAGCTCTTTCGTCGATCTGGTGAAATTTGTCTGTCCTCTCCTGAATGTTTATTCACCTAGGATAGTAGGGGTCTTTAACGAGTATCCGACATCGGCCATCGGTTTACGTCCAAGCCGATTAAAGGTTTTTCACCTTTCAGTCAAAAATCTTTGACCGGGTTTCGAACCTGCGATCTTGAGCTCAGTAGACTAGCACGCTCACTCCGAACTACCGTTTAAATCCAAAAGTTCAATTATTTTTGCCTATTATCTGTTCTCATTAATTTATTTTTTTATTTCCTGATTACACAACAAGGAATGTTTTGAACACTTAACTGTCAGTTCGAGTTTAATTTATTTATTGTTGTGTGCATTACACATTAAATTGTAATACAATTAACTTGTCAATTAATTTTATTTAAACATTATTTCTTTGGTACCTTTTGTTTTACCGATTTAGTTGAAAATCAATAGGTGTCTTACTGGACTTCTGAATCCTCACACTAAATTTCGTGTCGATACATAAAATACATCGATAGTTATTACAGTTTTTGAATTGAGCCGCAAATTTTAGGGTCCTTGATGACTTCATCCCCCTCCTCTGGTCCTTTCTAGTAGATTCTAACTATCATTTTTGTACCCGATTATGCACTTAACGAAAAATTTTCAAAAATGTCACTTGGACCATTTTGATTCTAACCCCGTCAATTATCAATGAGAACACATTGATTTTCAGCCAAATCGATAAAATTCAGAGAGAGAGCGAAAACGTGGTTGGGTCATTGGCACAGGGGAAGCACACTGTCGACTATTTTCCGACGACGTTTATCATTTTAAGAATCAGGGGATTGAAAAATATGAAATTCTGTTGAAAACTCAATATAGAATTATAATTATAATAAATAATTATTATTGACCAATTACACTAACTTCCCCTATACATCGTATAGCTGGAAAAGTAAAATATTGAAAGGAAAACAGATTTTCCTGAATTGAAGTGGAAAAGCGTTGAATGAAATCTCATATAAGGAAAATTGAAATATTACATTCCTTGTGAAGAGATTGGTCTGGAGATGGTTTCAGAAGGGTCTCTATTGGTGGAAATACTGACAACTGACACTTTTGGTCTTAGACCGAGGGAAGTAGATCATATTTTCTTGCTGGGATAAATCGACGTGAAAGTCGGATCCTCTAAACGTGAAGAAAAGTAACGAGAGACAGTACGAAAATTTATCTAAAGAAAATAATTTAAAATATTTGATATGGTATAAGAAAGTCCTGTTATTGTCACATGATATATTTTATTTTTTGAAATACAACTGTAGTTAGTTATAAATTACTCATGCCCGGGCTTTAATTATGAGGTCATATCGCCTACTACCAGAGCGCTCTTTCGTCACTGGTGGACATGAGTCTGACTCTACTTTGGGCGTCCAAATGTTGTCTACCTAGGTTTATTCATCTGGGATAGGGATCTTTAATGAGTACGCATTTAAAAATGTAAGAAAAATCATACCCAGCGTCCTTCAGATGCAGACACAGTGTAAGAAAATAAAATAAAATAAATAATTAATATATATGTGGGTCATTGAGAAAGTATAGAGATGTGGAACACAAAAGTTAAATGGATTCTAAGATCTAGTTATTATGACTGAACAAGATCATATCACCTACTACCAGTGCGTTCTTCCGTCGCTCCGGTGGTCATGAGCCCGACTCTACTGTGGGATTCATCAATTCTAGCCGGGAAAGGGGACTTTAACAAGTTCCTGACATCGCACAGACTGGGATCGGAATAAATTGTCTGTCCCCATCCATGATATTTTAAATTGTTAAAGCTTTTAGATTTATTTATTTATTTTTATTATAAAAATATTTTAGTTTTCATTCAAATTCTTATTTTTTCAGACTGCCTGATGAGGGAAACCTCGAAAGTCGGCTAGCTACTACTAATAAAAATCTGTGAGAGGTCAGACTACATTTTATTTGACAACCTGTGAAGTTATTAATATTGGAAATTTACTGTTTTTTTTTTATTATTGAAAAAACTATGAGATGTTATCTGATAACAGCTCTATGAAGGAACCAGAACAAATTAGGTTGGATAAATTTTTTTTAAGAAATCCTAAAATCCACTTTTTTTTATAGTATTTTTGTTTAAACAAAAAAATGGCTGGACCGAATTTGATAAAATTTCTTTCGGATCATATTGACGTTGATACGCTTCGATTGGAACCAGAGCGGAGTCGATATCATTTTTTATTCGCGAGATTTCGTGCAGGAAACATTGACACATATTTATTTTCAAAAAATAGTGTAAAAATACTGTAGTGACCTTGAAAAATAAAAATATTATGAAAATTTCGATTTCTATTTTCGAACCCATTACAATAAATTCCCCTATATGCTGGGAAGTTAAAAAAAAAAAATGTCTGTCTGTTGGGCTGTGAACATTCAGGGATGGTATTATAATGATGTATATGGCGGGTAAGAAAACTAATTTGGGAAGTCAAAGGGCGTATATACTAACAATAAGTATACAGCAGTTCTATTTAGGGTGACCTAATTGGCCTATAAAAGCCCATAATGAGGCTATCTGTGACACACTATGGCCAGGGGCAAGGGAGGGGTCCTAACGCAAAAAGTAAATTCAGTTAGGGGGGGGGGGGGGCGGGGGGACCGCCGGACGTGACCTGGGCACTAGTCCCTTATCTTTCTGCCCCTTTCAGCACTCCCTGCGGCCAACCCGCCTTACACTATATATTGTATATTGGTATATATAGGAGAGACATGAACAAATTTAATGGTGAATCACAGTTGAAAAAAGTCATCGGTGAATCGTCCGTCCGGGAGTGAGTTTTATTTCGTAGATAGAACTCCCTCCCGGGGCCATGGATGTCTTAAATAATTATATATAACACATTTACATGGCTAATATGCACCGTACATAAGCCCAAAAAATAAAAATAAAAATAAATAAAAACAATAAAAAGACGTTTCAATATATATAAAATAATAATAATAAAACATTAGCAAGCATTTGAATTTACTTACCGAATGTCGTGTCGATACATTCATTCTATCGGGAGTTATCGTGTTCACTGACTCACAGGAATTATTTTTTACATTTTGGAATTAGGCGTTGGAAAACCTGATATTCCGATGAAAACTTAACATCGAATTTCAGACCGATTACAGAACATTTTCCACATACAATTACAAACAAAAAAATCAGAAGTTAATCTACAGGGGTTAAAAATTTATTTCAAAAGTTAAAACACTTAGTGTACCTGTTTAATTTAATTCAGAACAGAAAAGAGATGGGGAGGGGGGGGGGAGGGTTGTTGAAACAAATTGCTCTCATGGGAAAACTAATTATATAAGTAAACTTAGATTGAATAAGTTGAGAGGGGGAAGGGACCAACTTGTGTGAAACTTTGGGGATAAGGAATTTTCGAGGCGTCGCCAGATACAACAGTTACAGTCGTGATAGCTACTCCCTGTAAATGGCGAATGTAATGTTTACAGTAATATCGCTAAAGTATTGTTAGTTATTGTGACTCATACTATACATTAACTACAAGGTCACATCGCCTACTATCTGAGCCCACTATGAGCCCGACTCTACTATGGGAGTCCTAAATGCCTACCCTAAATTTTCATTCATCTAGAGAGGGGTGTTTAACGAGTTGCTGACATCGAACAAGCTCGGGATCATCGATTAACGTAATGGTACATATGTTAAGCAACCAACGCCTTTCATGGTTTCGGATGAGCGTCGAATCAGGCGCCTTAACTCTGTGTTTGGTTCATCCCACAGCGCCAGTTCTGCTTACCAAAATTGGCCCACTTGGCCTCTCTGATCCGAGTCCCGCGGCTTCACTGTTAAGCAAGCCGGGGCTCTCATCTATTGGGAGTTTGAGGATAGGTTGAAGTCGTTTCGACCCCATCACCTCTAATCATTCGCTCTACTGGATGAGACTCATCTCTTTCCGAGAGCCAGCTATCCTGAGGGAAACTTCAGAGGGAACCAGCTACTAGATGGTTCGATTGGTCTTTTGCCCCTATACCAAGATCAGACGATCGATTTGCACGTCAGAATCGCTTCGGACCTCCACTAGGGATTCCCCTGGCTTCGTCCTGACCAGGCATAGTTCACCATCTTTCGGGTACGTTGTTTAATGTTTTATGTTTTTTTTTCCTCAGTAGGCTAGGACGCTATCTCGAAGCTACTGACAAATGTTCGATCACAAACACATATAGAGCAGCGTCATGAGCTCGAAAGAGTTCTAGGTGAGACGCTCACGCCGGAGACCCTAGTGAGCTGCATGCTGGAGTCGCAGGAGAAGTGGACTGCGGTCGGCGGGTATGCTGCGGAAGTCCTCAGGAAGCTCCGAGAGATGGAGAAGCGTGGAATTGCGTAATGCGTCGTTGTCTTTGAGGGAGAGCGTCAGCTAGAGCCTCCCCCGTGAAGTAATGCGTAATGGCGGTTCCACGGGGATAATGAGGCAGGCGAGGATACAGGAAAGTGTTTTTTAGTGAGTAGGCCCAATCAGGGAGACTCTCACACTGTCCAGTGACTACTGTCATCTTGTCGCTCGCCTATTAAAGGTTTACCTCCCTCCGCACAAAAAAAAAATATATATATATATAGGTCATCAAAACGTCTTTATGGGGACCTTGAAAAGTGAAATTCTGTTCAAAATTCGATCTAAAACTAAAGATATAAAAAAGTAGAAATATCTTTTAGAAATATAATGTTTGAATTAGTTATTGTGTCTCATGACCGGGTCTAATAACTACGAGGTATAATAACTGCTGATGAGAGGAATGTGTCGTCACAACGTTTAGAATAAGGATTCAGTAATTCTTATGTAAAATATAATATAACTATTAATTTTTAGCCCGATCGATTGTTGCGGAGGGAGAGCGGAAAACTTAGCTCATTAATTGGGTGGGGAAGTACACTGCCCGTGCCCACATCAATTAGGGCTTTAACTACGAGGTCATATTGCCTAATACCAGAGCCCTCTATCGTCGGTGGACATGTGCCCTACCCTACTGTGGAAGTCTTAAATTTTGTCTACTTAGGTTCATTTACCTGACATCGGAACCCGGTTTATCGTCCCATTCGAAGGACGGCGTGCTCAAGGGTTTTTTACCTCCCAGATAAAAAACCCTAAGCCCTTGTCCGGGCTTCGAACCCGCGATCTTGAGCTCAGAAGGCAACTCGTTACCTCTGAGTGACCGGCGCCCTCGAGTTAGTTATTTTGACAGACAGGGCTTTAACTACGAGGTCATATCGCCTACTACCAGAGCGCGTGGCCATGATTCTCCTAAATGTTGCTTATCGTCCCAGATAAAAACATGATAATAATGTTATCAAAAATACATTCAGAATATCAATGTTTTATTGATGCTCTGAATAGCTTATCAAAGCTGACCAACGATATGGAGCTATTGTGAATTTTCAGACCTAATTTCAGTGCTATTGAGATGGTCCGTGATTCAGATCCACGATATACCTGTGATTACACACTGTATCTCCTGTGAATTTGCATAACTGTTACTCGTGCTCTAGGTTGTGATTCAATAAACGGGATGGTTGACTCAATTGACCACAAATTTGATTAGAACTCAACCCCCCTCTCCATACCTAACTCTATATGTGATAGTTGTCTCAGTCAAATAATATAACTGTATAATTTACATACATTAAGATTATTAAAATATTATAAAATCAATTATTATTTTTTGTATAAGAACAGTTGTTGGGAATTGAGAAGTAAATTAAATAGTGAATAAATATATGAATTCGCATTTTGTTTTAAAACAAAATGTGAACAACCAATGAATGAAGATCAAAAGACGACGATCAGCTGTTTTAAATAGCGAGAACCAGTCTAGAGAGAGAAGTGTTTTTAGGCTTTAGGTGAATTGACCCATGTAGGAGTGAAATAGATGCGCAAAGGTGCTTTTATTTATTTATATATTTATAAGCCCAAATATGGCCACAGTATTTAAAGATTTAAAAAGAAAAGAGACTAAAGTAGATGTAGAAATTATTTTGTAAGATTTTTATTGTAATTTGATTTTTTATTTGATATTGATAAATTGATATTATTCATAATGTAGGTTTAGATAAATAAACCCAATATTTGTTCTAATAGAAATAAAAGACGTTGTCTTCCCACTGTTTTATTTATACCAGAACCGGTTTTCGACGCAACAGCGTCATCGTCAGTGGTTCATCCCACCACACAGCACAGCGGTTGGAAGATAACTGGCCAGATAACTGCGTCGAAAACCGGTTCTGGTATAAATAAAACAGTGGGAAGACAACGTCTTTTATTTCTATTAGAAATCTAGTCCCACAACATCTTACTATCACATATGAATATTTGTTCTCTTATTTTATGCTATTCATTTTCCCCTTGAACCCAGCAAGATAATTTATACCTTTGGATTAGATTGAACATTTTTGCAAAATTTAGAAAAACAATATGGCATCTCTTTAGTTTTAGAAGAAATCCAAATAAAAAGTTTCTTAATTGAAATTTTTTTAAAATACGTGAACTTTCTTTAAAATTGCACGTCTTGAACTTTCGATATTTTTTTCGGGCCATTTTCGGAAATTACTGTAGAAATCAAAATTTAGTAGAAGAACCAGTTAACATTTTTACAGGAAATAAAATTTTAGAAGCCATTGACTCCGAGTATCAGTGTGAACAGCAGAGCCAACTTCCATACATTACTCCTGGCCCATAATAAGAATGATATCTCAAATATTTTCTATTATTTAATCAGCGTTCTGAAACTTAGATCATTCATTGTTAATAAATAATGTATTTCAACTTCCATACTATATTTATATCAATATCTACATCCCCACTCCATATTTACTGTCTTTGTTTCATTATTATTATTAATTTTTAATTACCTACTTTATTTATACTTTTTTTATTTACTTATGTTATTTATTTAGTTTGTTAAAGGTTCCTTTATATATGTCATTATTGTTCAGCTGATCAATCTATAATTTTGAAAATGTTAATATTGTAAAAGTAATAATCACTGACTCAACTGTATCTTATATAGGGGTGATCCCTTTAAACAATAGAAACTATTATTATTATTATTACATTATTTCTTCCCATCGAAGTACAGATCAACAAATAAATAATATATAGGTTTTTTACTCTTACCAGAATCTACAAGTCGTACTTCACACAACGGGCCGGTGTAGTTGGGCGGACAGACGCAGGTTGGATACTTGCCCGCCTGTCTGAAAAACAAATTTAAAATAATAACATAAGTTAAACAATACAAATATGAATAATAAACAAAATAAGTTGAAAATAGGAAATTATTTACACAATAAATAGAATGTAATTAGTTGATGAATTAGAAATTTTATTAAATTTCCAAAACAAGAATATTCTAGAGAACTAAATCATTAAGCCTTTTAAATTATGATAATAAATTTTAAATGTCAATAAATATATTTTGCATAAATTATATACTTTGTTAGAATTATCATAATTTGATATTTAATGCATATTTTCTTAATTTTTGGTACATTTCTTCCTTTGTAAAGTTATATAACAAAGTTACGTTGAGGATGAAAATTCTCTCTTTTATTTAATATTGAAGGTAAAAAAAAGTTGGCCGGGAAGGCGAGGGAAGTTCTGCACTCAGAATGACATCCCCGCATCCCGCAGTAACCTAACAATGCAGAGGTACTCAAATATTATGAGACTGGCATGGACATGTTATTTTTTAAATTTTCTGAAAATTTCTTTGAAATAGTGTTCGTTACTTGTGTAAGATAGTAACTCAAAACATATAATATATGTTTTGAGTGACAACATCTCATCATATTATGATTTGTCAGCTAAATCATCTGAAGGGAAGGGAGGGGGGGGGGGGGGGGGGGGGGTAATTTAAAAAAATCTAATAGGGGGGAAGGAGAGGGCTTATTTTTTTAAAAAACTAATGGGGGGAGGGGGCTTAATTTTAAAAAAATATAATAGGGGGGAGGGGGCGTAATTTAAAAAAAATCTAATAGGGGGGAAGGAGAGGGCTTATTTTTTTAAAAATCTAATGGGGGGAGAGGGCTTAATTAAAAAAATATATAATAGGGGGGAGGGGGCGTAATTTAAAAAAAATCTAATAGGGGGGAAGGAGAGGGCTTATTTTTTTTAAAATCTAATGGGGGGAGAGGGCTTAATTAAAAAAATATATAATAGGGGGGAGGGGGCGTAATTTAAAAAAAATCTAATAGGGGGGAAGGAGAGGGCTTATTTTTTTTTTAATCTAATGGGGGGAGAGGGCTTAATTAAAAAAATATATAATAGGGGGGAGGGGGCGTAATTTAAAAAAAATTTAATAGGGGGGAAGGAGAGGGCTTATTTTTTTTAAATCTAATGGGGGGAGAGGGCTTAATTAAAAAAATATATAATAGGGGGGAGGGGGCGTAATTTAAAAAAAATCTAATAGGGGGGGGGGGAGGCGTAATTTTAAAAAAATCTAATAAGGGGGGGGGGGGGGGGGAGAGGGCGTAATTTAAAAAAATCTTATAGGAGCGAGGGGGCGAAACTAAAAAAAATCTAATAGGGGGGGAGGGGGTGTAATTAAAAAAATCTAAAAGGGGGAGGGGAGGGGGCGTAATTAAACAAAATTTAATAGGGGGGGGGGCGTAATTATTAAAAATCTAATAACTGTATCGACACGAATTTTTTAGATGTAAACCCTCACAGAGATTACACTTTACAATTTTCAGCCAAATCGACCGAAAGGAAACTCAAAAATCTCAATAACTGCCGATGTATTGAATGTGTCGACATAACATTTTATATTTAAATTCAAAGCTTTTACTGTTTCTGTAGTTCGTTGAGTATATGTGAAACTACATATGTATAGTTATGAATGAATAAATATATACTTTATTTACACGTGCACTTACAATACATTCGAGTATATAATACTGACAATGGCCGTCTGTCAGGAGAGGGTCATAAAAATAAAAAATAAATAATGTAATGTCATTCTAAATAAAGAAAATTCCTGTACAATTGTACAAATACGACATAAAAAAAATTAAATAAAGAAAAAATAAAATAAAGAAAGTAAAAAAAAAAAGAATAATAATAATAAGGCAGCTAGGCAGAAAATAGAAAATAGAAATGAAAATTGACGGGGTTAGAATCAAAATGGTCTAAGTGATATTTTTAATACTTTGAAGAAACTGTGCATTAAGTTCTTAAATGATTTAAAAAATCTATAATTTATCGAAACTGGAAATATTTTGCCTTCTGCTTTTATGATGAAAGTTGCTGTTAGCAAACCATAAAATTGAATAAAAATCTTAATTTCAATGTCACTATTGATATGTTTAATTTACTAGTTCATGTCACCCAAAATGGTATAAGTGATTTGCCACTAGATCTCAGCACTGGCCAGGATTTCACTTGTACAACTTTTTTCTTGAACAGAACTATAATTTTTGTACCCGATTATGCACTTAGAGAAAATTTTTCAAAAATGTCACTTGGATATTTTGATTCTAACCCCGTCAAATGTAATATCGACATGAATTTTTAAATGAGTTTTGAAAAATCCCCAAGTATGACACATATTAACTTTCAGTCAAATTGGTTAACTTAGTTGATTACAAATATATTAAAATTACCGGTTTTAAGAGTACTTGAATTTTGAAGAAGTTCATTGACAACATTTTCGTCTCTAATTGATGTGTCTGTTATACACAAAATATTTCTTTTAGCGAAAATTTTCAGAAATTAAAAATATAATTTTTATTTTCTTATTCCTCAAATATAAGGAAGGATTGTAATCATGCGAAAATCTGAGATCAAGTTTTCAACGGATTTTCTTGTTTCAAGGTCTCCTGAATACGTTTTACCATCATCGCGATGATGTCTATCTGTGTGTGTGTGTGTGTGTGTGTGTGTGTACGTACGGGAGAGTTGAGAGCGCTCTACCGCAAAAAACGATTGTAGCTTTGAATTGAAGTCACATGTGTTATCTTTGATCTGATTAGATTTTGGCCGAAATCGGAAGAAAATTGAGACCAATTCACTCCGGGGTCTAAGTATATTTTACAAGATATCGCTTATATTTGTGACCTAATGAAAAATCGTTTCAAGTAGAAGTTGTAGAGAAAACTGAAATAAATATTTTATATGAAATATGATTTTTTGCAGGTGGTCCGGTTCTCGAGATACACGCCGAAAACCGTCTTGAAATGTAGATTCGAAACATGTATTTAGACGTCATTTCGAGGTCTGGAATTACATTATCGATGATTCACCGACCTTTTTGTGTTATATTCAAATTACCGAGTGGTTGAATTTTCATTGTAGTTCATTGATGAAAAAAAAAAAATTCTCTTTAATTGATGTGTCATATACATGATTTTCCTTTTTTGAAGAATTCTCAGAAATGTAAAATAGAATTTTTTTCCACGGACGATAATAAAAAAAAAAAAGATGCCAATAAAATGAACCCTTGATTATCACGAAATATGCCCTTTAGCAATCATCTGAAAAACAATTCTCTACCTTCAGAGTGACTTTATTCGATGAATCGATTAGATGAAAAAAATGTGATGGGGCCATTACAGGACTTTCTTATACCACGCTTAGAGATCACCCTTCCTCCTCAACCACCATCTCAAAATCATTTCATCCTGGCATTACTGGGTATAAGAAAGTCAATCTCAGAATTACGATGTACAATGAAACAGAAAATACTACTGACGCCATTTCATATATATACGGGCCACAAGTGAAATAACTCCTAAACGGTTAGAGATATCAAAATTGTGCATAGGACTAAAGTTGTAGAACTCGCCGAGAGCTATAATATGGCGTCCCCGAAAAGACAAAAATGACCATTTTAATGGCTCAGCCTTTTGAAGGGCGGGGTTCCCTTTTGACCCTTAAGTTTCATTACATTTTATTAAAGTACTAAAGAAACAAGGAAGAACTGTAAAACAGATTTTTGATACGTCAAGTAGTTCTCGGGAAAAAAACGTGCAACTTTAAACGTTTTTTTTCCGAGAACTACTTGACGTATCAAAAATCTGTTTGCACAGTTCTTCCTTGTTCCTTTAGTACTTTAATAAAATATAATGAAACTTAAGGGTCAAAAGGGATCCCCGCCCTTCAAATGGCTGTTTGAGACATTAAAATGATCATTTTTGTCTTTTCGAGGACTCCATATTATAGCTCTCGGCAAGTGCTACAACTTTAGTCCTATGCACAATTTTGATATCTCTAACCGTTTATGAGTTATTTCACTTATCTGGGCCACCCTGTTATTATTATATAATATAAACTATATATATATATATTTTTATTTTAAATAAAATTCTTAACATTTTATAAAATACGCTTCAAAAAACGTGGTAACAAATTTAATGTTTTTATTCAGTTTTTTATAAAAGTATATAAACTATATATATATATATTTTTATTTTAAATAAAATTCTTAACATTTTATAAAATACGCTTCAAAAAACGTGGTAACAAATTTAATGTTTTTATTCAGTTTTTTATAAAAGTATATAAAAAAAACTAAATTTTTTTTATATATTAATTTATTTTTTAAATATTTTTTTTATCTTGTGTTTATTGGCGATTCATGTTTAAAAAAAAAAAAAATTATTTAGACCGGTTATAAACACATATTTTGATAGGGCTGGAGTGTACTTCTAGGGACCTAATAATCCAATGCTCTTTTCCCTTCTCTGTTGGCTCAAGTTTGGGAGACCTAATTTAAAGTCTACCCAAGGTCCTTAACGAGTACCTGACATCATTGAGGCTTAGGACCATCGCTTAATGTCCTACTAGGATCTACCACCAGGTGGCCTTCCTCTCACACGCCACCATATCTACATGTACATCATAGATGCTGGTTGTTGCACCCAGCAACAATTGTATCTTTATAAACAAGAAACAAAAAAATAAAAAATAAATTTTAATTTTCATATTTTGTTCGTCAATTTGTGTAAAAAAACATATTTATAATCAGTCTAAACAAATTTTTTTTTTTTTTTTTTTTTTTTTTTTTTTTCAAAAAAACATGAATCGTCACTAGACACGTCAAGATAGAAAATTATTTAAAAAATAAATCAATATATAAAAAAGTTAAGTTTTTTTTATATACTTTTACAACAAACTGAATAAAAACATTAAATTTGTTACCACGTTTTATGAAGCGTATTTTATAAAATGTTAAGAATTTTATTTAAAATAAAAAAGTTACAAGCACCTTTTTAAAAAATATAAATAAATATAATTTTCTTATGACTCACGAGATGTTTTAAAAAAATAATGAGATCCCTTTTATGGTTCTATTCCAGGATTTATTTTCTATTAACAAAATAAATTAACTTACCTTTTTGATTTTTTCTTATATAAATCTTTTGAATTTATGTCTCATTCTCTTTCACAGGTTGTAAAATGAAAACAAAGTCTGATATCTTACAGAAAAAGTTGTAATGGCATTGGCAGAACAGAACTAGCGTGCTTTCCTATTGTGCTCAAGAAGGTTCCAAACCCGTCCGAGGTTACGTAGGTAAAATTTCTTGAGCATGTCGTCCTTCGAAATGGACGATTGAGCGATAGTCCCAAGTCGTTCAAAAAACCCCTTACCCTAGAGGTAAACTGAATCTGAGGTTGGTAAAATTTAGGACTCCCAATGTAGAGGCGGGCTCATATCCAACAGAGTGAGGAAAGAGCGTTCTGGTGGTGGACGATATGAGCTAGTAGTTGAAACCCGGGCATGAATCATAAAACAGATGAGTTAGTCCAATAAATGAAACAGAAAAAAGGCCAAATTCTTCATTTTTTGCTTTATGAATGAATTTTGCTAAAATTTGGTGTATGGGTTGGTAATGGGTCAAAACAAGTTTGTGGGACACGACAGCCCGCGGTTTGTTTCTGGGGCCCTGTTATTGGCCAAAAACTGGCCAATGTCTAATACATCATGATAAAAGGCCAAATTGAAAAACAAATGGTGTATATGGGTTATAGATTTTATTTATAAAATTGGATTTTTAAAAAATGTAAGGGGGAAATTTGACAAATGTGAATTAGTAGAAAATTTGACGACAATCAATGTTGTATAATATATAAATGGAAGAGTAATTTATATATCCTTCTGTATTTAGAATTGAAAATGACAAGAAGTCGAAACGTTTGATGAAATAAAGAAAATATTATTTTAAAATAAAAATACCTCAATTGCCTCAAATAACCATATTGAAATATTATAAAAGTGAGGTATAATAAATTCAACTAGATATTTCCTTTATATATTTATATTACTTTCATATACCCGATAATGCCAGTATGAAATGTACTTGAGAAAGGGGAGGGAGAGAGAATGATCTGTATAATGTAATTTAAATTGATAAATGCTTATCTTTGTTTTTGTTGTTAATTAATTTCTAATTTGTAATTTAAATAAAATGTTTATCTTTGTTTTTGTTGTTAATTAATTTCTAATTTGTAATTTAAATAAAATGCTTATCTTTGTTTTTGTTGTTAATTAATTTCTAATTTGTAATTTAAATAAAATGCTTATCTTTGTTTTTGTTGTTAATTAATTTCTAATTTGTAATTTAAATAAAATGCTCATCTTTGTTTTTGTTAAATAATAAAATGTTCTTGAGAAAATTATTCTAATTCTTTCTTACCTTCCTTCGGTCGTGGGTCCGCCAAGACTAGCAGTTGTGAAAAATCAAAATGACATGAGGTGCAAAATACATGAAATAAAAATTAGGCCATTCTGGTTTGATTGTATATATTCTTAATGAAAAACATGTATGGAAAACTTAAAAACAATTGCTCAGAATCCTTATTAAACAAGTCTTTAAAAATGAAAATGTATTTTCTCAAAATACTCTCTGGCTTTGTCTTTATAATGGTTTAAAATTCACGGTACCTTCTTGATTTAATGCTGGATGTGATGGCTATTGGGTCCTGGAGTTCTGCGCTGATCAGCCTCTGCTGTTGTCTTAATGGTCCAGAAGAGCTCCAATGGATTTCCCTCTGTTGATCTGATGTTGAATGGTTGCTCAGGACAGTTGATGAAGTAGTGTGATCCTCCCTCTCTGGAGGCAACGGATGAGTTTGGGGCAGGTCCTCCCTCGGCGGCGGTCTCTGACGAAGTAGGGCCTGTTCCTACCTCTCAGGTGGCAACAGTTGAAGAATATCGATCCATATTGGGGTCCGCTCACAGCAACTTTTCCCGCCCTCCGGGACTGATCTGGGTGCCTATTGGTGGCTCAGTTCCCCACCTTGGTTTCTCCGTATTGTTGTAGTTCTTCTTGGACTTCCTGTTGTTCAAGCCACCGGTTTTCATTCCTAATTTATTTCAAACAATGTATGTCCATATTTTTGGGCATCACAATAAATATGGTTGGTATAAAAAAATACTGCGATAGCACATCACATATATTTGTTTTCTTTACTTTTGTATCTTTATTAATTTTGTTTTTGTTTCAATCCTTCTCGAAAAAAACCTTTTTAATAACAAAATGTCATCATATATTAATTAAAAATTTTCCTAAGGTAAAAAATATATTTAATAACCATGGTAGAGGATAGGTAAGGAAATTATTTGTGGAAACTTATATCGAGATGAAATTTTAAATGAAAATACAGCTACCCCGCTAAATTTTCAACTAAATAAACAAATTTTTAATTTTAATTTTTTTATATATAATTAGAGTTTTTTGCAATAATAAGGCTATCATTTTTTTAATTATGACTTATTCACTGTAAAAAAATGATGATGAAATTGAGATGCAGATCCACTGAAAATTATTAAGTTCTATATTGGATTTTGAATTCAAATATGAAATATTGTGGCGATCATTCATTAAAGTTCTTGAATAAGGCCACTCCCCCAATCCTCCCTTCTCTTTGGCTTGATTTAGTTGTAATTCAATGTGTCGTCGTAAGAAGTTCTGGGTTCAGATATAAAATTTCATGACGATACATCCATTCTATCGGGAGTTATCGATTTCACAGGCACACAGAGAGCCATCCCCATTCCTCCTACTTAATAAAACAAGGGGGAAGGCATGGGGCCCCCCGCCACACTGCTCTCTTATCCGGCGTTCGGTTAACCGACGCGCTCCCTTATCCGGCATTCGGTTAACCGACGCGCTCCCTTATCCGGCGCTCGCAAAATAATATCAAATTTGTTAAACGAAAATTAACATTCAATTATTAGATTATCAATTATATATAGAGCCACGATTATTTACGAGCACATAATAATTCGGTAACTCACGAATCATTCATGTATTTTTATTGTACATACATATGTACATATATTGTATTTATGATGAAGGGAACGCTAATACAATATTTTATTACTTCACTAATATCCTATGTACTGTTATCAATAGGTTGAGGGTGAACCACGGGATCAGTGGGACGTATCTCTTTAGGATAGGCAAGGCAGACAGCCCACTGTTCCGGGTGTGTTGGGTGGAGGAGAACCTGGAGCACATTGCACTTACATGTACCAAATACCATACCCAGAGAGAACTTATGTTCACTGAACTGTATAAGCTAACCCAAGCCCCCTTTAACTATCCCCAACTTTTAGTTACCCGCAACATTTTTATTTACCAATCTATTTACAGATTTATAATGCAAATTCAAAATCAGCCCCAGATTCCTTAGCTATAAAATGAACTAATGTAAGCTCTGACTGGGGGGTGGGTTCCGGTGGGGGGCCCGGGCTTGGGGTTGCTGGCTTGGCTGGGGGTCTATGGGGGACACTGGTCTATAGACCCAGGAGCTCCGAAGTTCTGGACGGCCGGCACTACATGCAGACCTTCCTTCAGGAGCCTCCACTCCAGTCACTGGTCGGCGCTATGTATATTGTTTTGGGTGATGTCGTCCGGCTGTCCCCCGGCTTGGCTTGGGCCGCTTGCTTGGGCCCTCTGTCTGGGCTCCTCCCTCCAGTATCCCGTCTTTGGCAGAATTATCTTTTATAGTGTAGTCTTAAGAATAGCAATGGCTAGTGTGGTGTCTGCCGAGGCCAAAAAGAAAAAAAAAAAAAATATCCTATAATAAATACATAGTTGAAAATCAAACATTTATAAAAAAGGGTACCGTCCCGTCCGTGGCACAACAATATCGTCTTATTGGGAAATGAACACATAACTAGTAAAGTCAAAGTTTAATTTTTTTCCACAGAAACCCTCTCCAATTATTTATTTTCCTTTACACCTGTTCTATTTTTCTTAGTTTTCATTTGATTCTCATAGTGAAAAGAATCGTTGAATCGTTTTTCAGACGTCTTAACACTAAAGAAGTGGTGGGACTATGCAGCACGGAACAGTGTTGTGTTAGGGAAACAAAAGAAAATTACCGATTTTTTTAACAAATAACATTTTTAGAATTTTAGATTTTGTTTTAAAAATGTATGTAATTAAACACAGAATCCAAATTTTTTTTTAGTGCTTGGATAAATATACGGCGTTTTCTGTTATCCGGCGTCACGTCGGTCCCGGCAACGCCGGATAAGGGAGAGTCTACTGTACTATCTTCAACAGATCTCTTGGTCAGCACCGCCTCAACCTTCGGAGGGAATTATCTGGAAGGGAGCGGGAAGTCAAGGAAATTGGTTGGAAAGGTTAAAGTGAAATTTAGAGAAGCGGGATTTGATGAGGAACAAAAGGAATTTTAAGATACAGAGGATAAGGATGGAGACATAGAAGTGAGCATCTACAGTTGTTCTTGGATTGGAAAGTCTAAAAAGGCTGGATATTAAATGACAACGAGAAGAACTGAAATCAATATAATGCATGTTTGGGCCTACATTTGTTGTGGTCATGGAGACTAGCGGATGCAAAATCTTATCCCACACTCTCTGGACGAACTAGGTACTGAGTTTGGTTCGGCTTCTAAAGTCAGCTCGTGTGGTAAGGCTCAAGAGTTTTGTGCAGCTCTTGTGAAAGTCTAGGACCTGTAGTAGTACCCAAATAGCTCTCGTGACAGAAGTACGGTCTTACAAGCTGTATTGTGTGCTGTTATTGGCTACTGAGTGTGTGTGAAAGTACATGTGAAGACCACAGGGTAAAAACCAGCTATCTCATTTTTTTTTTCATTTTGCAAAATTTCAATTTTTCTGCAAAAAACTCAAAAAAATCTTATTTTTGTAATGTAAAAATGTGAAGAAAATTCAACGTATTGAAGACGCAGAAGAAACGAGAAAATACAATTAAAACTTATTAAAAACTAGCAGTAATACCCGGCGTTGCCCGGGGAACTTTGACATTTCTCCCAATATCTCCTATAAGGCTATTCAGTTCCTCGACAGTGATGTTATAATTTTTAATTATTCATACGGAATTCAACTGTAGTAACGCTAGTAATTTTTTAGGATCCCTGGGCACCACAGCTAGTATGCGCCTTTCAACTGCGGAAACGACAGCTAGTGAATACTTAGCATCGCTGGACGTCCTAGCCAGTGCGTACATAAGAACGTTTTGACCACAGCTAGTATGTGCCTTGCAACGCTGGGCACCACAGCTAGTACGTAGTTAGGAACGCTGGGCACCACAGGTAGTATATGCCTTGCAACGGCGGACCCCACCGCTAGTATCTAGTTAGAAACGCTGGGCATCACAGCTAGTATGTGCCTTGCGACGGCGGACCCCACAGCAGGTACGTAGTTAGGAACGCTGGTCACCACAGCTAGTATGAGCCTCGCAACAGCGGACCCCACATCTAGTACGAAATTAGGAACGCTGGGCATCACAGCTAGTAAGTGCCTTGCAACAGCGGACCCCACAGCTAGTACGTAGTTAGAAACGCTCAGCATCACAGCTAGTATGTGTTCCGCAACGGCGGACCCCACCGCTAGTACCTAATTAGAAACGCTGGGCATCACAGCTAGTATGTTTTTGCAACGGCGGACCCCACAGCTAGTACCTAATTAGAAACGCTCAGCATCACAGCTAGTATGTGTTCTGCAACGGCGGACCCCACCGCTAGTACCTAATTAGAAACGCTGGGCATCACCGCTAGTATGTTTTTGCAACGGCGGACCCCACAGCTAGTACGTAGTTAGAAACGCTCAGCATCACAGCTAGTATGTGTTCTGCAATGGCGGACCCCACCGCTAGTACCTAATTAGAAACGCTGGGCATCACCGCTAGTATGTTTTTGCAACGGCGGACCCCACAGCTAGTACGTTTTTAGGAACGCTGGGCCCTACAGCTAGTAGGTGCCTTGCAACTGCGGAACCCACAGATAGTATGTAGTTAGAACCACAGGGCATCACAGCTAGTATGTGCCTCGCAACAGCGGACCCCACAGCTAGTACGTAATTAGGAACGCTGGGCATCACAGCTAGTAAGTGCCTTGCAACAGCGGACCCCACAGATAGTACGTTTTTAGGAACGCTGGGCCCTACAGCTATTAAGTGCTTTGCAACAGCGGACCCCACAGTTAGTATGTAGTTAGAACCACTGGGCATCACAGCTAGTATGTGTTTTGCAACGGCGGACCCCACAGCTAGTACGTAGTTAGAAACGCTCAGCATCACAGCTAGTATGTGATCTGCAACGGCGGACCCCACCGCTAGTACCTAGTTAGAAACGCTGGGCATCACAGCTAGTATGTTTTTGTAACGGCGGACCCCACAGCTAGTACGTAGTTAGAACCACTGGGCATCACAGCTAGTGTATTTTTCTATTTGGCCATCAATAATAGTACATGTGAAATTCCATGACAATCCGATCATCCGTTAATGACCTATCACTATCTTCAAATTTAGGCCTACCCCCATACCCCCCCTCCCGTTCACAATTTTTTGACGTCACACCCTATTTTTCTATTTGGCCTTTATGAATACTACATGTGAAATTTCGTGACAATCCGATCATCCGTTAATGACATCACTATACTTATACTTAGGCCCCCATCAACCCACCCTCCCGTTCAAAATTTTGTGACATATACACCCTATATTTCTATTTGGCTTTTAAGAATACTACATGTGAAATTCCATGACAATACGACCAACCGTTATTGAGCTAGCACTATATTTATACTTAGGCCCCCCCGCCACTACCCCCCTTCCCGTACAAAATTTTGAGCCGTCACACTGCCTATTTTTCTATTTGACTTTCAGAAATACTACATGTGAAATTTCGTGACAATCTGACCAACCGTTAATGAGCCAGCACTATATTTATACTTAGGCCTATCCCCACAACCTCCCCTCCCGTTCAAAACTTTGGGTCGCCACACATCTTATATTTCTATTTGGATTTTAAAAATACTACATGTGAAATTTTGTGACAATCCGACCAATCTTTGAATAGTTAGCACTATATTTATACTTAGGCCTACCCCCCCCCCCCCTCCCCCCGTTCAAATTTTTGGGACGCCACACACCTTTTTTTTTATTTGGTCTTCAGGAATACTACATGTGAAACTTCGTGACAATGCGACCAACCGTTAATGAGCTAGCTCTATATTTATACTTAGGCCCCCCTCAACCCCCCCTCCCGTTCAAAACTTAGAACGCCACACACCTCATTTTTCTATTTGGCCTTCAGGAATACTCCATGTGAAATTTCGTGACAATCCGACCAACGTTAGGAACGCTGGTCACCACAGCTAGTATGTGCCTCGCAACAGCGGACCCCACAGCTAGTACGAAATTAGGAACGCTGGGCACTACAGCTAGTAAATGCCTTGCAACAACGGATCCCACAGCTAGTACGATATTAGGAACCCTGGGCATCACAGCTAGTATGCTTTTGCAACGACGGACCCCACAGCTAGTACGTTTTTAGGAACGCTGGGCCCTACAGGTAGTAGGTGCCTTGCAACTGCGAACCCCACAGATAGTATGTAGTTAGAACCACAGGGCATCACAGCTAGTATGAGTTTTGCAACGGCGGACCCCACGGCTAGTACCTACGTAGTGAAATACGCTGGGCCACACTGCTAGCGCCTTGCAACAGCAGACCCCACAGCTAGTACGTAATTAGAAACGCTGGGCATCACAGCTAGAAAATGTCTTGTAGGTGCCTTGCAACAGCGAACCCCACAGTCAGTACATAGTTAGGAACGCTGGGGCTGAGCACTACAGCTAGTAAGTGCCTTGCAACAGCGGACCCCACAGCTAGTACGATATTAGGAACGCTGGACATCACAGCTAGTAAATGTCTTGCAACAGTGAACCCCACAGCGAATACATAGTTACTACTACTACATGTGAAATTCATGACAATCCGATTCATGACAATACGATCAACCGTTAAAGAGTTAGCTCTATATTTATACTTAGGCCCCCCTTACAACCCCACCTCCCGTTCAAAACTTTGGGACGCCACACACCTTATTTTTCTATTTGGCCTTCAGGAATACTCCATGTGAAATTTCGTGACAATCCGACCAACCGTTAAAGAGGTAGCTCTATATTTATACTTAGGCCCCCCCACAACCCCCCCTCCCGTTCAAAACTTTGGGACGCTACACACCTTTTTTTCCTATTTGGCTTTTAAAAATACTACATGTGAAATTTCATGACGATTCGCCCATTAGTTAATGAGTTAGCTCTATATTTATACTTAGGCCCCCCCACTACACATCCTCCCGTAAAAAATTTTGAGCCGTCACACCGCCTATTTTTCTATTTGGTCTTCAGGAATACTCCATGTGAAATTTCGTGACAATCCGACCAACCGTTAAGAGTTAGCTCTATATTTATACTTAGGCCCCCCTCAACCCCCCCTCCCGTTCAAAACTTTAGAACGCCACACACCCTATTTTTCTATTTGGCCTTCTGGAATACTCCATGTGAAATTTCGTGACAATCCGACCAACGTTAGGAACGCTGGTCACCACAGCTAGTATGTGCCTCGCAACAGCGGACCCCACAGCTAGTACGAAGTTAGGAACGCTGGGCACTACAGCTAGTAAATGCCTTGCAACAACGGACCCCACAGCTAGTACGATATTAGGAACCCTGGGCATCACAGCTAGTATGCTTTTGCAACGACGGACCCCACAGCTAGTACGTTTTTAGGAACGCTGGACCCTACAGGTAGTAGGTGCCTTGCAACTGCGAACCCCACAGATAGTATGTAGTTAGAACCACAGGGCATCACAGCTAGTATGAGTTTTGCAACGGCGGACCCCACGGCTAGTACCTACGTATTGAAATACGCTGGGCCACACTGCTACCGCCTTGCAGCAGCGGACCCCACAGCTAGTACGTAATTAGAAACGCTGGGCATCACAGCTAGTAAATGTCTTGTAGGTGCCTTGCAACAGCGAACCCCACAGCCAGTACATAGTTAGGAACGCTGGGGCTGAGCACTACAGCTAGTAAGTGCCTTGCAACAGCGGACCCCACAGCTAGTACGATATTAGGAACGCTGGACATCACAGCTAGTAAATGTCTTGCAACAGTGAACCCCACAGCGAATACATAGTTACTACTACTACATGTGAAATTCATGACAATCCGATTCATGACAATACGATCAACCGTTAAAGAGTTAGCTCTATATTTATACTTAGGTCCCCCCACAACCCCCCCTCCCGTTCAAAACGTTGGGACGCCACACACCTTTTTTTCCTATTTGGCTTTTAAAAATACTACATGTGAAATTTCATGACGATTCGCCCATTAGTTAATGAGTTAGCTCTATATTTATACGTAGGCCCCCCCACTACCCTCCCCCCTCCCGTAAAAAATTTTGAGCCGTCACACCGCCTATTTTTCTATTTGGTCTTTAGGAATACTCCATGTGAAATTTCGTGACAATCCGACCAACCGTTAAAGAGTTAGCTCTATATTTATACTTAGGCCCCCCCACAACCCTCCCTCCCGTTCAAAACTTTGGGACGCCACACACCTTTTTTTCCTATTTGGCTTTTCATGACGATTCGCCCATTAGTTAATGAGTTAGCTCTATATTTATACTTAGGCCCCCCCACTACCCCCCTCCCGTAAAAAATTTTGAGCCGTCACACCGCCTATTTTTTTTATTTGGTCTTCAGGAATACTACATGTGAAACTTCGTGACAATCCGACCAACTGTTAAAGAGTTAGCTCTATATTTATACTTAGGCCCCCCCACAACCCCCCCTCCCGTTCAAAACTTTGGGACGCCACACACCTTTTTTTCCTATTTGGCTTTTAAAAATACTACATGTGAAATTTCATGACGATTCGCCCATTAGTTCATGAGTTAGCTCTATATTTATACTTAGGCCCCCCCACAACCCCCCCTCCCGTTCAAAACTTTGGGACGCCACACACCTTTTTTTCCTGTTTGGCTTTTAAAAAGACTACGTGTGAAATTTCATGACAATTTGACCATTAGTTAATGAGTTAGCACTATTTATATACTTAGGCCCCCCTTACAACCCCCCCTCCCGATCAAAATTTTGGGACGCCACATAGCCTATTATTCAATCGGGCTCAAAAGAATGCTACATGGGAAGTTTCATAAAAATGCGTCCAGCGGTTTGGGCGTGATGCTGGAACAAACATACATACATACAAACACACATACAAACAAACAAACAAACCCCGTTTCAGGTTTATTAATATAGATTATATCACAATGTACACATGTTTTAATTTGTGTTCATATCTATACATACATCTTTTTTTTTTTTTGGCATTTTTCTTCCATAGTGGATCGGTGTCACCATATTTAAAGTCAGTCTGAACGTTGTGCTGACGTTGGCATAATCCGAAACCAGCACACTCTATGGCTCTGTCAGTTAACAAATATTAAATCTATAAACCGTTGAAAAGCAAGAAATTTGAAGAATGGAGTCTACCGAGCTCAGGATCGCCACTTAGAAATCTAGCTGAGGCACTTAGGTCAGATGTTTTAATCGGGAAGTTAAAAATAACTTTGAGCACTTCGTCCTTCGGATGGGACATTAAGCGATGATCCAGGGCTTTTTCGAATGTGAGGTACTCGATAATGAGACGTATGTTATGTAAATAAACCTGGGTAGGTCAATTTCCACTTAGGTTGAAAGCCTTGAGCACGTCGTCCTTCGGATGGGACTTTCCGGATATATTTGAATCTGTAGTATCAGTTTTAACAACTATTAAGCCTATAAACCGTTAAATAGCGCGAATTTTTTGAAAAACGTTTTCATTTTGATTTTTGTGTGGGGTTCAGATAATCCGGTCGTTCTCTATCAGTTTTAACAAATATTTAATCTATAAACCGTTAAAAAGCGAGAAATTTGAAGAATGGAGTCTACCGAGCTCAGGATCGCCACTTACAAATCTAGCTAAGGCACTTAGGTCAGATGTTTTAATCGGGAAGTGAAAAATAACTATGAGCACGTCGTCCTTCGGATGGGACTTTAAGCGATGTTCCAGGACTTTTTCGAATGTGAGGTACTCGATAATGAGACGTATGTTATGTAAATAAACCTGGGTAGGTGAAATTTCACTTAGGTTGAAAATAGCCTTGAGCACGTCGTCCTTCGGATGGGACTTTCCGGATAAATCTGAATCTGTCGTATCAGTTTTAACAATTATTAAGCCTATAAACCGTTAAATAGCGCAAATTTTTTGAAAAACATTTTTATTTTGATTTTTGTGTAGGATTCAGATAATCCGGTCGTTCTCTATCAGTTTTAACAAATATTAAATCTATAAACCGTTAAAAAGCTAGAAATTTCAAGAATGGAGTCTACCGAGCTCAGGATCGCCACTTAGAAATCTAGTTGAGGCACTTAGGTCAGATGTTTCAATCGGGAAGTTAAAAAACACTTTGAGCACGTCGTCCTTCGGATGGGACTTTAAGCGATGATCCAGGGCTTTTTCGAATGTGAGGTACTCGATAATGAGACGTATGTTATGTAAATAAACCTGGGTAGGTGAAATATCACTTAGGTTGAAAATAGCCTTGAGCACGTCGTCCTTCGGATGGGACTTTCCGGATAAATCTGAATCTGTCGTATCAGTTTTAACAATTATTAAGCCTATAAACCGTTAAATAGCGCAAATTATTTGAAAAACATTTTTATTTTAATTTTTGTGTAGGATTCAGATAATCCGGTCGTTCTCTATCAGTTTTAACAAATATTAAATCTATAAACCGTTAAAAAGCGAGAAATTTCAAGAATGGAGTCTACCGAGCTCAGGATCGCCACTTAGAAATCTAGCTGAGGCACTTAGGTGAGATGTTTTAATCGGGAAGTGAAAAATAACTATGAGCATGTCGTCCTTCGGATGGGACTTTAAGCGATGTTCCAGGACTTTTTCGAATGTGAGGTACTCGATAATGAGACGTATGTTATGTAAATAAACCTGGGTAGGTGAAATTTCACTTAGGTTGAAAATAGCCTTGAGCACGTCGTCCTTCGGATGGGACTTTCCGGATAAATCTGAATCTGTCGTATCAGTTTTAACATATATTAAGCCTATAAACCGTTAAATAGCGCAAATTTTTTGAAAAACATTTTTATTTTGATTTTTGTGTAGGATTCAGATAATCCGGTCGTTCTCTATCAGTTTTAACAAATATTAAATCTATAAACCGTTAAAAAGCGAGAAATTTCAAGAATGGAGTCTACCGAGCTCAGGATCGCCACTTAGAAATCTAGTTGAGGCACTTAGGTCAGATGTTTCAATCGGGAAGTTAAAAAACACTTTGAGCACGTCGTCCTTCGGATGGGACTTTAAGCGATGATCCAGGGCTTTTTCGAATGTGAGGTACTCGATAATGAGACGTATGTTATATAAATAAACCTGGGTAGGTGAAATATCACTTAAGTTGAAAATAGCCTTGAGCACGTCGTCCGTCGGATGGGACTTTTCGGATATATCTGATTCTGTCGTATCAGTTTTAACAGTTATTAAGCCTATAAACCGTTAAATAGCGTGAATTTTTTGAAAAACATTTTTATTTTGATTTTTGTGTAGGATTCAGATAATCCGGTCGTTCTCTATCAGTTTTAACAAATATTAAATCTATAAACCGTTAAAAAGCGAGAAATTTCATGAATGGAGTCTACCGAGCTCAGGAGATCGCCACTTAGAAATCTAGTTGAGGCACTTAGGTCAGATGTTTCAATCGGGAAGTTAAAAAACACTTTGAGCACGTCGTCCTTCGGATGGGACTTTAAGCGATGATCCAGGGCTTTTTCGAATGTTAGGTACTCGATAATGAGACGTATGTTATGTAAATAAACCTGGGTAGGTCAATTTCTACTTAGGTTGAAAGCCTTGAGCACGTCGTCCTTCGGATGGGACTTTCCGGATAAATCTGAATCTGTCGTATCAGTTTTAACAATTATTAAGCCTATAAACCGTTAAATAGCGCAAATTTTTTGAAAAACATTTTTATTTTGATTTTTGTGTAGGATTCAGATAATCCGGTCACTTCTCTATCAGTTTTAACAAATATTTAATCTATAAACCGTTAAAAAGCGAGAAATTTGAAGAATGGAGTCTACCGAGCTCAGGATCGCCACTTAGAAATCTAGCTGAGGCACTTGGTGAGATGTTTTAATCGGGAAGTGAAAAATAACTATGAGCACGTCGTCCTTCGGATGGGACTTTAAGCGATGTTCCAGGACTTTTTCGAATGTGAGGTACTCGATAATGAGACGTATGTTATGTAAATAAACCTGGGTAGGTGAAATTTCACTTAGGTTGAAAATAGCCTTGAGCATGTCGTCCTTCGGATGGGACTTTCTGGATAAATCTGAATCTGTCGTATCAGTTTTGACATATATTAAGCCTATAAACCGTTAAATAGCGCAAATTTTTTGAAAAACATTTTTATTTTGATTTTTGTGTAGGATTCAGATAATCCGGTCGTTCTCTATCAGTTTTAACAAATATTAAATCTATAAACCGTTAAAAAGCGAGAAATTTCAAGAATGGAGTCTACCGAGCTCAGGATCGCCACTTAGAAATCTAGTTGAGGCACTTAGGTCAGATGTTTCAATCGGGAAGTTAAAAAACACTTTGAGCACGTCGTCCTTCGGATGGGACTTTAAGCGATGATCCAGGGCTTTTTCGAATGTGAGGTACTCGATATTGAGACGTATGTTATGTAAATAAACCTGGGTAGGTGAAATATCACTTAGGTTGAAAATAGCCTTGAGCACGTCGTCCTTCGGATGGGACTTTCCGGATAAATCTGAATCTCTCGTATCAGTTTTACCAATTATTAAGCCTATAAACCGTTAAATAACGCAAATTTTTTGAAAAACATTTTTATTTTGATTTTTGTGTAGGATTCAGATAATCCGGTCGTTCTCTATCAGTTTTAACAAATATTAAATCTATAGCAGTTATACCCGGCGTTGCCCGGGGAACTTTGATTTTTCTCCCAATATCTTCTATAACGCTATTCAGTTCCTCGACAGTACATTCATGATGTTATAATTTTCAATTATTCATACGGAATAAGGCTTATAGTCCTTCAGCTGTTCTAACGCTAGTAAGTTTTTAGGACCCCTGGGCACCACAGCTAGTATGCGCCTTTCAACGGCGGAAGCCACACCTAGTGAATATTTAGCATCGCTGGACGTCCTAGTCAGTGCGTACTTAAGAACGTTTGTGACCACAGCTAGTATGTGGCTTGCAACGCTGAGCACCACAGCTAGTACGTAGTAGGGAATGCTGGGCATCATAGCTAGTATGTGCCTTGCGACGGCGGACCCAACAGCTAGTACGTAGTTGGGAACGTTGGTCACCATAGCTTGTATGTGCCTCGCAACAGCGGACCCCACAGCTAGTACGAAGTTAGGAACGCTGGGCATCACAGCTATTAAGTGCCTTGCAACAGCGGACCCCACAGCTAGTATGTAGTTAAATACGCTGGGCATTACAGTTAGTAAGTTCTTTGCAACAGCGAACTTCACAGCTAGTACGAAGTTAGGAACGCTGGGCACTACAGCTAGTAAATGCCTTGCAACAACGGACCCCACAGCTAGTACGATATTTGGAACCCTGGGCATCACAGCTAGTATGCTTTTGCAACGACGGACCCCACAGCTAGTACCTAGGTAGTTAAATACGCTGGGCCACACTGCTAGCGCCTTGCAACAGCAGACCCCACAGCTAGTACGTAATTAGGAACGCTAGGCCCTACAGGTAGTAGGTGCCTTGCAACTGCGAACCCCACAGATAGTATGTAGTTAGAACCACAGGGCATCACAGCTAGTATGAATTTTGCAACGGCGGACCCCACAGCTAGTACCTACGAGTGAAATACGCTGGGCCACACTGCTAGCGCCTTGCAACAGCAGACCCCACAGCTAGTACATAATTAGAAACGCTGGGCATTACAGCTAGTAAATGTCTTATAGGTGCCTTGCAACAGCGAACCCCACAGCCAGTACATAGTTAGGAACGCTGGGGCTGAGCACTACAGCTGGTAAGTACCTTGCAACAGCGGACCCCACAGCTAGTACGATATTAGGAACGCTGGACATCACAGCTAGTAAATGTCTTGCAACAGTGAACCCCACAGCGAATACATAGTTACTACTACTACATGTGAAATTCATGACAATCCGATTCATGACAATACGACCAACCGTTAATGAGCTAACTCTATATGTATATTTAGCCCCCCCCCCCACAACCCTCCTTCCTGTTCAAAATTTTGGGCCGTCACACACCTAATATTTCTATTTGACCTTTAGGAATACTACATGTGAAATTTCATGACAATTCGACCATTAGTTAATGAGTTAGCACTATTTATATACGTAGGCCCCCCCCCACAACCCCCCCTCCCGATCAGAACTTTGGAACGCCACACACCTTATTTTTCGTTTTGGCCTTCAGGAATACTCCATGTGAAATTTCGTGACAATCCGACCAACCGTTAAAGAGTTAGCTCTATATTTATACTTAGGCCCCCCACAACCCCCCCTCCCGTTCAAAACTTTGGGACGCCACACACCTTTTTTTCCTATTTGGCTTTTAAAAATACTACATGTGAAATTTCATGACGATTCGCCCATTAGTTAATGAGTTAGCTCTATATTTATACTTAGGCCCCCCAACTACCCCCCCCTCCCGTAAAAAATGTTGAGCCGTCACACCGCCTATTTTTCTATTTGGTCTTCAGGAATACTCCATGTGAAATTTCGTGACAATCCGAAAAACCGTTAAAGAGTTAGCTCTATATTTATACTTAGGCCCCCCCACAACCCCCCCTCCCGTTCAAAACTTTGGGACGCCACACATCTTTTTTTCCTATTTGGCTTTTAAAAATACTACATGTGAAATTTCATGACGATTCGCCCATTAGTTAATGAGTTAGCTCTATATGTATACTTAGGCCCCCCTCACAACCCCCCCTCCCGTACTAAACTTTGGGACGCCACACACCTTTTTTTCCTATTTGGCTTTTAAAAATACTACGAGAAATTTCATGACGATTCGCCCATTAGTTAATGAGTTAGCTCTATATTTATACTTAGGCCCCCCAACTACCCCCCCCTCCCGTAAAAAATGTTGAGCCGTCACACCGCCTATTTTTCTATTTGGTCTTCAGGAATACTCCATGTGAAATTTCGTGACAATCCGAAAAACCGTTAAAGAGTTAGCTCTATATTTATACTTAGGCCCCCCCACAACCCCCCCTCCCGTTCAAAACTTTGGGACGCCACACACCTTTTTTTCCTATTTGGCTTTTAAAAATACTACGAGAAATTTCATGACGATTCGCCCATTAGTTAATGAGTTAGCTCTATATGTATACTTAGGCCCCCCTCACAACCCCCCCTCCCGTACTAAACTTTGGGACGCCACACACCTTTTTTTCCTATTTGGCTTTTAAAAATACTACATGTGAAATTTCATGACGATTCGCCCATTAGTTAATGAGTTAGCTCTATATTTATACTTAGGCCCCCCCACTACCCTCCCCCCTCCCGTAAAAAATTTTGAGCCGTCACACCGCCTATTTTTCTATTTGGTCTTCAGGAATACTCCATGTGAAATTTCGTGACAATCCGAAAAACCGTTAAAGAGTTAGCTCTATATTTATAATTGTAGGAGTATTGAGGGTCAGTCAAAGATGGAGAAAAAAAAAAACACTATTCAGATGCCAACGTTTCGATATATTTTATATCATCATCAGAGCCTACAAACATGGGGGAGAAATCAAGATTAGAATCAAAAATAAACAAACAAAAAAAAAAAATTTTTTTTTTTTTTTTTTTTTTTTTTTTTTTTTTTTTTTTTTTTTTTTTTTTTTTTTTTTTTTTTTTTTTTTCTGATAAACATTACTGAACGTTAAAAAATACACTATAAGAAGTTGAAAATTGAAACTGACTTACTATGAATAATTATTAAACATTAAAATTAAATATGATTACATTACTAAACATAAACATTAATAATGGAAATAGACAAATAGGTGGAACATTACTAAACATAAACATTAATAATGGAAATAGACAAATAGGTGGAACATACTGAAGAGTAAACATTAAAATGACTTACTATGAATAAGCAGGGTTGGGGAGAAGGCATGTACACTGGATGGAGTCTTACATTGCAATGAAATGGTACAAAATAATACTAGGGTGCTAAAGGAAACAGGTACAGGGAGCTCGGGAAACCCCGTCATAACTGTCACATTACAGCAGAAATGTTGAAAGTAATATAAATATGTATTATTATGGTTGATTGTGTCTGTAACACATATCTATAGATAATTAATAAATAATTTAAAAAAATATATATATAAACTAAAATAAAAAATATAGATAATTTAGATATTGGAGACAGAACTATGGTGTCAGCTCTTGCTAAGTAAATTGGCATAACAATTACTTAGGTTATTAGTGTCAGTGCGGAAGTTGACTGTATCAAGTGTTTTAGCTATGTACACCTCTATATTTATACTTAGGCCCCCCCACAACCCCCCCTCCCGTTCAAAACTTTGGGACGCCACACATCTTTTTTTCCTATTTGGCTTTTAAAAATACTACATGTGAAATTTCATGACGATTCGCCCATTAGTTAATGAGTTAGCTCTATATTTATACTTAGGCCCCCCCACAACCCCCCCTCCCGTTCAAAACTTTGGGACGCCACACACCTTATTTTTCTATTTGGCCTTCAGGAATACTCCATGTGAAATTTCGTGACAATCCGACCAACCGTTAAAGAATTAGCTCTATATTTATACTTAGGCCCCCCCACAACCCCCCCTCCCGTTCAAAACTTTGGGACGCCACACACCTTTTTTTCCTATTTGGCTTTTAAAAATACTACGAGAAATTTCATGACGATTCGCCCGTTAGTTAATGAGTTAGCTCTATATGTATACTTAGGCCCCCCTCACAACCCCCCCTCCCGTACTAAACTTTGGGACGCCACACACCTTTTTTTCCTATTTGGCTTTTAAAAAGACTACCTGTAAAATTTCATGACAATTCGCCCATTAGATAATGAGTTAGCACTATTTATATACTTAGGCCACCCTTACAACCCCCCCTCCCGATCAAAATTTTGGGACGCCACATAGCCTATTATTCAACCGGCTCAAAAGAATGCTACATGGGCAGTTTCATAAAAATCCGTCCTGCGGTTTGGGCGTGATGCTGGAACAAACATACATACAAACAAACAAACAAACCCCGTTTCAGCTTTATTAATATAAATAGTTAGTACACCCCCCCACAACACCCCCTCCCGTTCAAAACTTTGGGACGCCACAAACCTTTTTTTCCTATTTGGCTTTTAAAAATACTACATGTGAAATTTCATGACGATTCGCCCATTAGTTAATGAGTTAGCTCTATATTTATACTTAGGCCCCCCCACTACCCTCCCCCCTCCCGTAAAAAATTTTGAGCCGTCACACCGCCTATTTTTCTATTTGGTCTTCAGGAATACTCCATGTGAAATTTCGTGACAATCCGACCAACCGTTAAAGAGTTAGCTCTATATTTATACTTAGGCCCCCCCACAACCCCCCCTCCCGTTCAAAACTTTGAGACGCCACACACCTTTTTTTCCTATTTGGCTTTTAAAAATACTACATGTGAAATTTCATGACGATTCGCCCATTAGTTAATGTGTTAGCTCTATATTTATACTTAGGCCCCCCCACTACCCCCCTCCCGTAAAAAATTTTGAGCCGTCACACCGCCTATTTTTTTTATTTGGTCTTCAGGAATACTACATGTGAAACTTCGTGACAATCCGACCAACTGTTAAAGAGTTAGCTCTATATTTATACTTAGGCCCCCCCACAACCCCCCCTCCCGTTCAAAACTTTGGGACGCCACACACCTTTTTTTCCTATTTGGCTTTTAAAAATACTACATGTGAAATTTCATGACGATTCGCCCATTAGTTCATGAGTTAGCTCTATATTTATACTTAGGCCCCCCCACAACCCCCCCTCCCGTTCAAAACTTTGGGACGCCACACACCTTTTTTTCCTGTTTGGCTTTTAAAAAGACTACGTGTGAAATTTCATGACAATTTGACCATTAGTTAATGAGTTAGCACTATTTATATACTTAGGCCCCCCTTACAACCCCCCCTCCCGATCAAAATTTTGGGACGCCACATAGCCTATTATTCAATCGGGCTCAAAAGAATGCTACATGGGAAGTTTCATAAAAATGCGTCCAGCGGTTTGGGCGTGATGCTGGAACAAACATACATACATACATACATACATACAAACACACATACAAACAAACAAACAAACCCCGTTTCAGGTTTATTAATATAGATTATATCACAATGTACACAAGTTTTAATTTGTGTTCATATCTATACATACATCTTTTTTTTTTTTGGCATTTTTCTTCCATAGTGGATCGGTGTCACCATATTTAAAGTCAGTCTGAACGTTGTGCTGACGTTGGCATAATCCGAAACCAGCACACTCTATGGCTCTGTCAGTTAACAAATATTAAATCTATAAACCGTTGAAAAGCAAGAAATTTGAAGAATGGAGTCTACCGAGCTCAGGATCGCCACTTAGAAATCTAGCTGAGGCACTTAGGTCAGATGTTTTAATCGGGAAGTTAAAAATAACTTTGAGCACTTCGTCCTTCGGATGGGACATTAAGCGATGATCCAGGGCTTTTTCGAATGTGAGGTACTCGATAATGAGACGTATGTTATGTAAATAAACCTGGGTAGGTCAATTTCCACTTAGGTTGAAAGCCTTGAGCACGTCGTCCTTCGGATGGGACTTTCCGGATATATTTGAATCTGTAGTATCAGTTTTAACAATTATTAAGCCTATAAACCGTTAAATAGCGCGAATTTTTTGAAAAACGTTTTCATTTTGATTTTTGTGTGGGGTTCAGATAATCCGGTCGTTCTCTATCAGTTTTAACAAATATTTAATCTATAAACCGTTAAAAAGCGAGAAATTTGAAGAATGGAGTCTACCGAGCTCAGGATCGCCACTTAGAAATCTAGTTGAGGCACTTAGGTCAGATGTTTCAATCGGGAAGTTAAAAAACACTTTGAGCACGTCGTCCTTCGGATGGGACTTTAAGCGATGATCCAGGGCTTTTTCGAATGTGAGGTACTCGATAATGAGACGTATGTTATATAAATAAACCTGGGTAGGTGAAATATCACTTAGGTTGAAAATAGCCTTGAGCACGTCGTCCGTCGGATGGGACTTTTCGGATATATCTGATTCTGTCGTATCAGTTTTAACAGTTATTAAGCCTATAAACCGTTAAATAGCGCAAATTTTTTGGAAAACATTTTTATTTTGATTTTTGTGTAGGATTCAGATAATCCGGTCGTTCTCTATCAGTTTTAACAAATATTAAATCTATAAACCGTTAAAAAGCGAGAAATTTCAAGAATGGAGTCTACCGAGCTCAGGATCGCCACTTAGAAATCTAGTTGAGGCACTTAGGTGAGATGTTTCAATCGGGAAGTTAAAAAACACTTTGAGCACGTCGTCCTTCGGATGGGACTTTAAGCGATGATCCAGGGCTTTTTCGAATGTGAGGTACTCGATAATGAGACGTATGTTATATAAATAAACCTGGGTAGGTGAAATATCACTTAGGTTGAAAATAGCCTTGAGCACGTCGTCCGTCGGATGGGACTTTTCGGATATATCTGATTCTGTCGTATCAGTTTTAACAGTTATTAAGCCTATAAACCGTTAAATAGCGTGAATGTTTTGAAAAACATTTTTATTTTGATTTTTGTGTAGGATTCAGATAATCCGGTCGTTCTCTATCAGTTTTAGCAAATATTTAATCTATAAACCGTTAAAAAGCGAGAAATTTCAAGAATGGAGTCTACCGAGCTCAGGAGATCGCCACTTAGAAATCTAGTTGAGGCACTTAGGTCAGATGTTTCAATCGGGAAGTTAAAAAACACTTTGAGCACGTCGTCCTTCGGATGGGACTTTAAGCGATGATCCAGGGCTTTTTCGAATGTGAGGTACTCGATAATGAGACGTATGTTATGTAAATAAACCTGGGTAGGTCAATTTCTACTTAGGTTGAAAGCCTTGAGCACGTCGTCCTTCGGATGGGACTTTCCGGATAAATCTGAATCTGTCGTATCAGTTTTAACAATTATTAAGCCTATAAACCGTTAAATAGCGCAAATTTTTTGAAAAACATTTTTATTTTGATTTTTGTGTAGGATTCAGATAATCCGGTCACTTCTCTATCAGTTTTAACAAATATTTAATCTATAAACCGTTAAAAAGCGAGAAATTTGAAGAATGGAGTCTACCGAGCTCAGGATCGCCACTTAGAAATCTAGCTGAGGCACTTAGGTGAGATGTTTTAATCGGGAAGTGAAAAATAACTATGAGCACGTCGTCCTTCGGATGGGACTTTAAGCGATGTTCCAGGACTTTTTCGAATGTGAGGTACTCGATAATGAGACGTATGTTATGTAAATAAACCTGGGTAGATGAAATTTCACTTAGGTTGAAAATAGCCTTGAGCACGTCGTCCTTCGGATGGGACTTTCCGGATAAATCTGAATCTGTCGTATCAGTTTTAACATATATTAAGCCTATAAACCGTTAAATAGCGCAAATTTTTTGAAAAACATTTTTATTTTGATTTTTGTGTAGGATTCAGATAATCCGGTCGTTCTCTATCAGTTTTAACAAATATTAAATCTATAAACCGTTAAAAAGCGAGAAATTTCAAGAATGGAGTCTACCGAGCTCAGGATCGCCACTTAGAAATCTCGCTGAGGCACTTAGGTCAGATGTTTCAATCGGGAAGTTAAAAAACACTTTGAGCACGTCGTCCTTCGGATGGGACTTTAAGCGATGATCCAGGGCTTTTTCGAATGTGAGGTACTCGATAATGAGACGTATGTTATGTAAATAAACCTGGGTAGGTGAAATATCACTTAGGTTGAAAATAGCCTTGAGCACGTCGTCCTTCGGATGGGACTTTCCGGATAAATCTGAATCTCTCGTATCAGTTTTAACAATTATTAAGCCTATAAACCGTTAAATAACGCGAATTTTTTGAAAAACGTTTTCATTTTGATTTTTGTGTGGGGTTCAGATAATCCGGTCGTTCTCTATCAGTTTTAACAAATATTTAATCTATAAACCGTTAAAAAGCGAGAAATTTGAAGAATGGAGTCTACCGAGCTCAGGATCGCCACTTAGAAATCTAGCTGAGGCACTTAGGTCAGATGTTTCAATCGGGAAGTTAAAAAACACTTTGAGCACGTCGTCCTTCGGATGGGACTTTAAGCGATGATCCAGGGCTTTTTCGAATGTGAGGTACTCGATAATGAGACGTATGTTATATAAATAAACCTGGGTAGGTGAAATATCACTTAGGTTGAAAATAGCCTTGAGCACGTCGTCCGTCGGATGGGACTTTTCGGATATATCTGATTCTGTCGTATCAGTTTTAACAGTTATTAAGCCTATAAACCGTTAAATAGCGCAAATTTTTTGGAAAACATTTTTATTTTGATTTTTGTGTAGGATTCAGATAATCCGGTCGTTCTCTATCAGTTTTAACAAATATTAAATCTATAAACCGTTAAAAAGCGAGAAATTTCAAGAATGGAGTCTACCGAGCTCAGGATCGCCACTTAGAAATCTAGTTGAGGCACTTAGGTGAGATGTTTCAATCGGGAAGTTAAAAAACACTTTGAGCACGTCGTCCTTCGGATGGGACTTTAAGCGATGATCCAGGGCTTTTTCGAATGTGAGGTACTCGATAATGAGACGTATGTTATATAAATAAACCTGGGTAGGTGAAATATCACTTAGGTTGAAAATAGCCTTGAGCACGTCGTCCGTCGGATGGGACTTTTCGGATATATCTGATTCTGTCGTATCAGTTTTAACAGTTATTAAGCCTATAAACCGTTAAATAGCGTGAATGTTTTGAAAAACATTTTTATTTTGATTTTTGTGTAGGATTCAGATAATCCGGTCGTTCTCTATCAGTTTTAGCAAATATTTAATCTATAAACCGTTAAAAAGCGAGAAATTTCAAGAATGGAGTCTACCGAGCTCAGGAGATCGCCACTTAGAAATCTAGTTGAGGCACTTAGGTCAGATGTTTCAATCGGGAAGTTAAAAAACACTTTGAGCACGTCGTCCTTCGGATGGGACTTTAAGCGATGATCCAGGGCTTTTTCGAATGTGAGGTACTCGATAATGAGACGTATGTTATGTAAATAAACCTGGGTAGGTCAATTTCTACTTAGGTTGAAAGCCTTGAGCACGTCGTCCTTCGGATGGGACTTTCCGGATAAATCTGAATCTGTCGTATCAGTTTTAACAATTATTAAGCCTATAAACCGTTAAATAGCGCAAATTTTTTGAAAAACATTTTTATTTTGATTTTTGTGTAGGATTCAGATAATCCGGTCACTTCTCTATCAGTTTTAACAAATATTTAATCTATAAACCGTTAAAAAGCGAGAAATTTGAAGAATGGAGTCTACCGAGCTCAGGATCGCCACTTAGAAATCTAGCTGAGGCACTTAGGTGAGATGTTTTAATCGGGAAGTGAAAAATAACTATGAGCACGTCGTCCTTCGGATGGGACTTTAAGCGATGTTCCAGGACTTTTTCGAATGTGAGGTACTCGATAATGAGACGTATGTTATGTAAATAAACCTGGGTAGATGAAATTTCACTTAGGTTGAAAATAGCCTTGAGCACGTCGTCCTTCGGATGGGACTTTCCGGATAAATCTGAATCTGTCGTATCAGTTTTAACATATATTAAGCCTATAAACCGTTAAATAGCGCAAATTTTTTGAAAAACATTTTTATTTTGATTTTTGTGTAGGATTCAGATAATCCGGTCGTTCTCTATCAGTTTTAACAAATATTAAATCTATAAACCGTTAAAAAGCGAGAAATTTCAAGAATGGAGTCTACCGAGCTCAGGATCGCCACTTAGAAATCTCGCTGAGGCACTTAGGTCAGATGTTTCAATCGGGAAGTTAAAAAACACTTTGAGCACGTCGTCCTTCGGATGGGACTTTAAGCGATGATCCAGGGCTTTTTCGAATGTGAGGTACTCGATAATGAGACGTATGTTATGTAAATAAACCTGGGTAGGTGAAATATCACTTATGTTGAAAATAGCCTTGAGCACGTCGTCCTTCGGATGGGACTTTCCGGATAAATCTGAATCTCTCGTATCAGTTTTAACAATTATTAAGCCTATAAACCGTTAAATAACGCAAATTTTATGAAAAACATTTTTATTTTGATTTTTGTGTAGGATTCAGATAATCCGGTCGTTCTCTATCAGTTTTAACAAATATTAAATCTATAAACCGTTAAAAAGCGAGAAATTTCAAGAATGGAGTCTACCGAGCTCAGGATCGCCACTTAGAAATCTCGCTGAGGCACTTAGGTCAGATGTTTCAATCGGGAAGTTAAAAAACACTTTGAGCACGTCGTCCTTCGGATGGGACTTTAAGCGATGATCCAGGGCTTTTTCGAATGTGAGGTACTCGATAATGAGACGTATGTTATGTAAATAAACCTGGGTAGGTGAAATATCACTTATGTTGAAAATAGCCTTGAGCACGTCGTCCTTCGGATGGGACTTTCCGGATAAATCTGAATCTCTCGTATCAGTTTTAACAATTATTAAGCCTATAAACCGTTAAATAACGCAAATTTTATGAAAAACATTTTTATTTTGATTTTTGTGTAGGATTCAGATAATCCGGTCGTTCTCTATCAGTTTTAACAAATATTAAATCTATAAACCGTTAAAAAGCGAGAAATTTCAAGAATGGAGTCTACCGAGCTCAGGATCGCCACTTAGAAATCTAGCTGAGGCACTTAGGTCAGATGTTTCAATCGGGAAGTTAAAAAACACTTTGAGCACGTCGTCCTTCGGATGGGACTTTTCGGATATATCTGATTCTGTCGTATCAGTTTTAACAATTATTAAGCCTATAAACCGTTAAATAGCGCAAATTTTTTGAAAAACATTTTTATGTTGATTTTTGTGTAGGATTCAGATAATCCGGTCGTTCTCTATCAGTTTTAACAAATATTAAATCTATAGCAGTTATACCCGGCGTTGCCCGGGGAACTTTGATTTTTCTCCCAATATCTTCTATAACGCTATTCAGTTCCTCGACAGTACATTCATGATGTTATAATTTTCAATTATTCATACGGAATAAGGCTTATAGTCCTTCAGCTGTTCTAACGCTAGTAAGTTTTTAGGACCCCTGGGCACCACAGCTAGTATGCGCCTTTCAACGGCGGAAGCCACACCTAGTGAATATTTAGCATCGCTGGACGTCCTAGTCAGTGCGTACTTAAGAACGTTTGTGACCACAGCTAGTATGTGGCTTGCAACGCTGAGCACCACAGCTAGTACGTAGTAGGGAATGCTGGGCATCATAGCTAGTATGTGCTTTGCGACGGCGGACCCAACAGCTAGTACGTAGTTGGGAACGTTGGTCACCATAGCTAGTATGTGCCTCGCAACAGCGGACCCCACAGCTAGTACGAAGTTAGGAACGCTGGGCATCACAGCTATTAAGTGCCTTGCAACAGCGGACCCCACAGCTAGTATGTAGTTAAATACGCTGGGCATTACAGTTAGTAAGTGCTTTGCAACAGCGAACTTCACAGCTAGTACGAAGTTAGGAACGCTGGGCACTACAGCTAGTAAATGCCTTGCAACAACGGACCCCACAGCTAGTACGATATTTGGAACCCTGGGCATCACAGCTAGTATGCTTTTGCAACGACGGACCCCACAGCTAGTACCTAGGTAGTTAAATACGCTGGGCCACACTGCTAGCGTCTTGCAACAGCAGACCCCACAGCTAGTACGTAATTAGGAACGCTAGGCCCTACAGGTAGTAGGTGCCTTGCAACTGCGAACCCCACAGATAGTATGTAGTTAGAACCACAGGGCATCACAGCTAGTATGAGTTTTGCAACGGCGGACCCCACAGCTAGTACCTACGAGTGAAATACGCTGGGCCACACTGCTAGCGCCTTGCAACAGCAGACCCCACAGCTAGTACGTAATTAGAAACGCTGGGCATTACAGCTAGTAAATGTCTTATAGGTGCCTTGCAACAGCGAACCCCACAGCCAGTACATAGTTAGGAACGCTGGGGCTGAGCACTACAGCTGGTAAGTACCTTGCAACAGCGGACCCCACAGCTAGTACGATATTAGGAACGCTGGACATCACAGCTAGTAAATGTCTTGCAACAGTGAACCCCACAGCGAATACATAGTTACTACTACTACATGTGAAATTCATGACAATCCGATTCATGACAATACGACCAACCGTTAATGAGCTAACTCTATATGTATATTTAGCCCCCCCCCCCCCCACAACCATCCTTCCTGTTCAAAATTTTGGGCCGTCACACACCTAATATTTCTATTTGACCTTTAGGAATACTACATGTGAAATTTCATGACAATTCGACCATTAGTTAATGAGTTAGCACTATTTATATACGTAGGCCCCCCCCCACAACCCCCCCTCCCGATCAAAACTTTGGAACGCCACACACCTTATTTTTCGTTTTGGCCTTCAGGAATACTCCATGTGAAATTTCGTGACAATCCGACCAACCGTTAAAGAGTTAGCTCTATATTTATACTTAGGCCCCCCCACAACCCCCCCTCCCGTTCAAAACTTTGGGACGCCACACACCTTTTTTTCCTATTTGGCTTTTAAAAATACTACATGTGAAATTTCATGACGATTCGCCCATTAGTTAATGAGTTAGCTCTATATTTATACTTAGGCCCCCCCACAACCCCCCCTCCCGTTCAAAACTTTGGGACGCCACACACCTTTTTTTCCTATTTGGCTTTTAAAAATACTACATGTGAAATTTCATGACGATTCGCCCATTAGTTAATGAGTTAGCTCTATATTTATACTTAGCCCCCCCCCCCCCCCCCCTCAACCCCCCCACCCGTTCAAAACTTTGGGACACCACACATCTTATTTTTCTATTTGGCCTTCAGGAATACTACATTTTTTTTTTTTTTTTTTTTTTTTTTTTTTTTTTCGGGTGCTCCGGTAAATCACCCGGCCCGCTTATCGTCGGGGAAGGAGGAAGTACATATATATATATAGTATAGTTTTATTTACTGTTGCTGTGGGTGTCCGGGGGCGACAGCCTTTGGTCCCTTACGGGACAGACTGGCGCTCCCGGGCCCCCTTAAGATGCGGCTGCCTGGTGGCGCCGAGAGAGCTCGAGATCGGTGGAGTGGGGCTGCTTCTACATCGCGGTCGCCGGGGGTAGGACTCGGGCCCGGCCCGTCAATCGCCCCCGGCGCCGGGTCAAAGGGCCTTTTTCTGTTCCCGCCAGGAGGTGATAAACCGGCCGAACGCCGGATAGTTCGACTCCGTTATCAACTCCGGCAGGGTCAATCCCAGGTACGATCCTGTCGCGCGGATCAACTCCACCCTAGACCTGTCGTACAGGGGACAATCGAGGACCACATGTTCTGCAGTCTCTATGCCGCCACACGAACAGTTCGGGCTATCCTTCCTCTTGAAGAAGAAGAGTTTGGAGTTGAAGTCACCGTGACCTGAAAGTACCTGAGAAGTCCAGTGATCGGGTTGTACCCAAGTGGAGCGCAGGCGGACCCGGACGTCAGGTAGATACGTGAATGTCGTTCGCCCGTCGGAGGAGTGCGACCATCGTTGTTGCCACCTGTCCATTATCCAGTCTTGGACTATGTCCTTGCAACGCTCTGGTCTGTTCTGTCCACGTAGCTCGCCCTCCAGGACGAGGCGCAAGGGCTCATCTATATCTGTTCTCAGGGGCAGATTGCGTCTACAGTAGTACGAGGCGACCGCCCCGTCCAAGACCAAGTCTATGGGCGGAGCTCCTGCCAGCACCTGTAGCGCTGCAGTGGAGACAGTACGATAGGCCTTTGTGACTCTCAGGAGGGCAGCTCTTTGGGCCTGCAGTAGTCTCGTTCTCTGCTGCTTGGTGGGACGTAACCACCATCCTGCAGCAGCGTATCGAGCCACAGCCTCGAACACCCCCGTGTAGATTGTTCTACACGCTGAGTACTTGAGGCCCCATGTTGCGCGAGCTAGGCAGCTCAGAGCGTTGAAAGTAGCATTTGTCCTTTCTTTGATGGCAACAGCGTGGGGAGTCGCCCTGAAGCCCGGACCCAGCCTCACACCTAGGTATGTGACCGTCTCCGGGAATTCAACGCGCATCCCTCGGATCCCCAAGGAGAAGGGGTGGCGGGCGTTGGTTTTCCCTCTCATTAGCAGGGCCATAGTCTTGCTTGGTGAGAGGGCCAGCTTATTGGCGCAGCACCAGCTGTCGACGAAGTCGATGGCGGTTTGGGCTGTGCGGGTCAGAGCTGCCCGGTTATCAGCGTGCACCGTGATTACGAGATCGTCAACATAGGCTATGGCCTTATATTCATGATTCTCGAGTTCACGGAGCAGTCCATCAAGGAGTATGTTCCAGAGTGTTGGTCCTAAGACCGAGCCCTGGGGGCATCCTCTAGTGATGTTCACTGATGTGCTGGCATACAGCTGACTTACAGTCGCAGAACGGCCGTCGAGGAAACTGGATATCAGCCCAAATATATTCCTTGGCGGTCCCATAGCACGCAGTTGTGTGAGGATGGCAGGCCACCAGGCGCAGTCAAACGCCGCCGCGATGTCGAAGAAGATACAGAGGGCATATTTGCTTCTGTTCCCTTCAACATCCGACCTCAGCGTTATCAACGCGTCCTCGGTTGACCTACCCCTCAAGCAACCATACTGTCTAGGGGATACGAAGGCGTATACTTGGGTGCGGATCCTGTCAAGGACGAGTCCTTCCAGTATCTTACCGAACAGAGACAGAAGACTGATCGGTCTGTAGCTGCTTGCCAAGGAAAGGTCCCTATCCCCAGGCTTGACAAACGTGCACACCAAGGCACGTTTCCAAGCACTCGGGAAGTGGCCTCGTCCCAGGCAGGCATTGTACAGGTAGAGTAGATCTGTCTTAATGACCGGGTAGGCTTTCTTGATCATGGCCGCGTCCATGAGATCGCTCCCAGGGGCGCCGCCACACTTCTGCCTCCCAATCACCAGGGTCAGATCCAGCTCATCCCAATCGGGGGCATCCTCCGTGTCCGGCAAGTCACGGGCAGCACACCTGATGTTATGTTGGATGGGTGTATCCCCTGCCGGGTCATCCTCCGGGAAGGCTTGGCGTAAGTACATCCCGCTGGCCTCCTCCAGGGACAAGGCATGCTGGATGCCATTCCTGATTGAGGCCACCGGGGCGACCGTCTTGAACCTCCCAGTGGCGATCCGATAGGGAATCCCCCACGGGTTTTTGCTGGACTCGTCCTCTACGAACCTTCTCCAGCTTGTTATCTTGGCGGCTTCGATGCTCCGACCGTAGGCCTCGCTGAGCTGCCGGTACTCTTCCCTGCGAATAACCCGATGGAGCTGATCTCGGCACCGCTGGTACCGCCTCCTGGCACGATAAACGGCCCTTTTGGCGAGGGTGAGGTCTTCGCTCCACCAGGGGACTTTCCTCAATCGGTCGACCTTCCTGGGGATGGTTTCGTCGGCAGCCCTCAGCAGAATACTACTGAGTCTGTCGGCGCCCTCCTCAATCTGGTCGACCGGGTCGGAACCCCTGAGACCTTCCCATTCCTCGTCACAGGAGTAGGCAGCAGCGGCGGCCACGAAGGCTTCCGGTATCGCTTTGCGAGTTGCAAAGCGAGGATCCCTAGACCTGACTGCCGTTAGCTGCGCGTCAAAGAGCCTCACGTCTAGGACTTCGTGGTCACTAGACGTAACCCCTCGGACTCCCCAGCCACTGACAGCCCTGTATAGTTCTCCAGAAACCAACGTGACATCGATATGCGATTCTCCATTGGCACTACGAAAAGTGGGCGGAGAATGTTGGTCGTTGACTATGCACAGGTGATGGCGGGCGATCAACTCCATTAGTCTGTCGCCCCGGCGGTCGGTGCGAACCGATCCCCAGGAGACAGACCAGGCGTTGGCGTCCGCCATAACTATGACTTGGCGTCCCGCAAGCTCATCCAACACGTGGTCCAAGTGGCCCAATTGTAGGTCTATGCTCTCAGACGGAGGGAAATATCCGCTGATCACATAACAATCGACGTTGGCGTGCCTGATGCAGGCCACAGCAATATGGCTGGTGGACAGATGGGGGAGCGCCATCACATCCACTTGGGGGCCGGTCACAACGATTGCGGCCATAGGCCGTTCGTTGTTCCGTGCGCCAGTTATTATTCTGTGGCCAATACCGAAGCCTGCCACGCGATTTCTTATACAATGGGGCTCCTGTAGAGCCAGGAGTTGAACGGACTCAGCGTACACCAGTGCTCGCAACTCATCCGCCACTCTCTTACGCCTATGCATGTTGTGCTGGACAACGTGGAAACCCGTGTGCTCCGCATCTCTACTCGCCATAGTCCGTACGCGAGGCCAACTTCTCGAGCGCTCGGATATATGACGGGCATGTAGCGCTATCGGCGCTGTGGATCGCACCCGGTTTCCCGCTGCCGCAGTTACAACATTTCGGCGGCAACGCCTTCCTCTTGCAGCTGGCGCTGTCGTGCCCTGTAGCGGAGCACCAAGCACACACCTTCTCCTTACTTGGGCACCGTTTCTCCGGGTGGCCAAATCCATGGCATCTTCCACACCTGGTGACGTCCAGGCAGTCCCGCACAGCACAAGTATACCACCCTAGGGTGATCCTGCCGGTGGTGATGAGGTCTCTTCGGGTCGCAGGGGTCGTTTCAACTACCCAGCGCACCGTTGGTCTGCCGGGGGGGCCCTTTTTATATATAGGGACTATGGGGGAGAGTGTGGGGCGCTGGACTTGGAATCTCCTGGAGAGGTCCTCGGCCGACCAACCCGCAGGCACATCGAAGACCGCTAAGCGCGGTCTTCTCCTGTGCAGCGCCTCCGCCCTCAGACCCAACTCTTGGAGTCGGGCGCTGGCGGTTAGCGTCGCGAGTTCCTCGGCCGAAGACACCTCCAAGAGGATCCCCCCTCTCCTGGCGGGCCTACTGTTTAACATGGTGATCCCAAGCTCTCCCGGGGTCACCTGGTCCATTGCGGCCGTCAGCGGGCGCGTGTCCTTTTTATTGGACAGCTCTACCACGGCCATGAAGGCCTTAGGGCGGTTTTGGCCCTCCCCGGCCGTAGCGAGCTGTCTGAGGACGTCCTCTTTCCTCTTGGTGGGGGGGAGCGGTCTTCGTCCCGGGTGGGTTGTCGCCGCTGCTGTTGGTGCTGCTGCAGGGGCGGCCGACTTCTTCTTCTTCTTCCTAACCACCTGTGTCCAAGCCGCCGGGCTCGGGTATTCGGCATCAGTGATAGGGGGCGGGGGGGGAGAGGGCGGGAGAGGGGTCCCGTCAATCTCCAACCCTCCACTGGATACGAATGGGGGGGGCGGTGGGGGCCTTGGGATGGGAGGAGGAAACTCGGTCTTCGTACCGCTCGCTTCTGGACTAGGTACGGGAGAGGGAGGAGCGGTAGTACTTCTTGGCGTCTGTATCACTGCTCCTCTCTTCTTCTTCTTCCCCTGTCTTTCTGGTCCCTCTTCCGGCAGAGTCCTGTACTGGTGGGGGAGGGGGGGAGCCTCTGTTCCTACTGGAAGGGGCCGCTGGGGGAGGCCGGCTAAGCCGGCGGCAATTGTTGTCGCCACCGTCTCGGTCAGACTCCCCACGATTTCCTTCGCCATCCTGACCTTGGCCTCAGCCACCTCCTGCACCGTAGACATCAGGACCAGGAGGCGGGCGATCCCCATGTTCACCCGTTCGCGGTCCGTAACGCTAACCTTGACTTTGCGGAGTATGGCCGAGATCTCGGCCTGGATGGCACGGGCCTCATCCATTGGGTCTTCATTTTTGCTGTCTATTAACAGCTCTGTTGGCCCTGAGGAGGGCCCAGCAACTACCGTCTGGGATAGTTTATGGTTCGGACCCACCAGAGGAAGTGGGGCTGAAGGCCTGGCTGGGTCAGTGGTGGGGGGTGGGAGGAGCCAAGCATCAGCCTCCCCACTCTTGGGTTCGGCGTGACTCTCCATCCTGCCCCGTGGAATCACAACAAAAATACAAAAAATGTACCTGTTTATAACTGCCGCGCGGTTGGGTCGATGGAGCTGAAATTTTCAGGAAATATTCCTTAATGCCTCTGACCACTAACTGCCGCGACAGAAATTCAACTTTCGCACTTTTTCCGCTACTTTGAACGAACTTATACGGAGCGACCTTAGACACGTCTGTTCACCCCGGCTGTTGGGGCGACACTCCTCAAACTATATTTATACTTAGGCCCCCCCAACTACCCCCCCCTCCCGTAAAAAATTTTGAGCCGTCACACCGCCTATTTTTCTACTTGGTCTTCAGGAATACTCCATGTGAAATTTCGTGACAATCCGACCAACCGTTAAAGAGTTAGCTCTATATTTATACTTAGGCCCCCCCACAACCCCCCCTCCCGTTCAAAACTTTGGGACGCCACACACCTTTTTTTCCTATTTGGCTTTTAAAAATACTACATGTGAAATTTCATGACGATTCGCCCATTAGTAAATGAGTTAGCTCTATATTTATACTTAGGCCCCCCCACTACCCCCCTCCCGTAAAAAAGTTTGAGCCGTCACACCGCCTATTTTTTTATTTGGTCTTCAGGAATACTACATGTGAAACTTCGTGACAATGCGACCAACTGTTAAAGAGTTAGCTCTATATTTATACTTAGGCCCCCCCACAACCCCCCCTCCCGTTCAAAACTTTGGGACACCACACACCTTTTTTTCCTATTTGGCTTTTAAAAATACTACGTGAAATTTCATGACGATTCGCCCATTAGTTAATGAGTTAGCTCTATATTTACACTTAGGCCCCCCCACAACCCCCCCTCCCGTTCAAAACTTTGGGACGCCACACACCTTATTTTTCTATTTGGCCTTCAGGAATACTCCATGTGAAATTTCGTGACAATCCGACCAACCGTTAAAGAATTAGCTCTATATTTATACTTAGGCCCCCCCACAACCCCCCCTCCCGTTCAAAACTTTGGGACGCCACACACCTTTTTTTCCTATTTGGCTTTTAAAAATACTACGTGAAATTTCATGACGATTCGCCCATTAGTTAATGAGTTAGCTCTATATTTATACTTAGGCCCCCCCACAACCCCCCCTCCCGTACAAAACTTTGGGACCCCACACACCTTTTTTTCCTACTTGGCTTTTAAAAAGACTACGTGTGAAATTTCATGACAATTCGCCCATTAGTTAATGAGTTAGCACTATTTATATACTTAGGCCCCCCTTACAACCCCCCCTCCCGATCAAAATTTTGGGACGCCACATAGCCTATTATTCAATCGGGCTCAAAAGAATGCTACATGGGCAGTTTCATAAAAATCCGTCCAGCGGTTTGGGCGTGATGCTGGAACAAACATACATACAAACAAACAAACAAACCACGTTTCAGCTTTATTAATATAGATTGTCACAGATGCGAAAGACACAAAACTCCAAATAAACAAGGCAAAAACCGAGCTATCTTACGAATGTTCAATCAAGACACTTGAGTTTTCCATAATAATTTCTGGCTCTGTTGTCACGAAATTCCTTTAAATGTTGCAGGCCTTTATATATCTCTTTGGAAATAGCTAATTTCTTGGTGTACGCTCAGGTGGGAAGTGAAATTCTCTTCCAGTTTTGGAGTAGAAAGAATGGGTGTCCTTCGTGCAGGCTCATTGCGTTGTTTTCCTTTTTTCATCAGTTTCAATGAGTTCGGAATCATGAGTGAACTAACCCACTGTTCGTTGTAGGTATCTCTGTGAAATATAAGTTGAGGATGCTCTATATCTATCTTCAACTCCCGGATATTCCTTATTTTCATGGGTGCTTTAAGCTAAGATAGCCTGATCTTCCCCTGTACGGTGTATTTCAAACGCTTGTTTGACGCCTCTGGTTTCTCCCCCGGTTTTTGCCCCGTTCGGACAATTCCATCGTGCCGGGCACCCTTCAAAATATAGATCTGTTGTTACCTAACTTTCGTAAAAAAACTGAGATAGCTGGTTTTTCCCCTGTGGTACTTCGCTTATCTCATGTTGTTTCCATCTTGGGAAACCTTTCATAATGTGTTAATTACGTTTTCTCAGTTTAAGTTTGCTTATAGACAAACGAGCAGTCAAGCCCTGTTCTATTTAATATAAGCCTGGCCAGGCGATATATATTAATTCCATATATCATTGTTTCCCCCCTTATTATGTACCTTACAGATGCGGCTAAATCCATTATCAAGAGAGCCAGAAATCCGTGAGTACATAATTAGTGTTTAAGAAATATTAAAGGAACTATAATTGTCATTATTTTATGTTAAGTTAGCTTCTTAATGAACCATCCATCGAATACAGTTCACTCAGAAAGTGCTATGTTTACGAATGTTGTGCGTAGACACTGCATTTTGTTCCAAGAAGAATTATCTTGGATTGGAAAGACTGGATACGCTCGATATTAGATGGTTTAACGAGAAAAAATGAAATCAAAATACTGCATTTGGTTCCAAGAAGGACTTATGTCTTGCTATCTTGTTTGTTGGCAGGCTTTCAGGTTTCAGCTCCTGACTTCGGGAAAGGAACACACTTGCTAATGCAATTACGGTAATAAGCTTAGCTCGGGGGTGTAGGACTTGAGACGACTTTTCCAACTTATACAAAGACTTTCTAGGAGTCGGAAGGAAAATTAAGATGAAACAAACATGGTGAATCACCGGCAATGTACTCAACAGGTTCCCCAACGGTGAATCACCGGCAATGTACTCAACTGGCTCCCCAACGGTGAACGAATTATCCAAATCTGTTATGTATTTTTTTGATATTACCTCAAACACACAAACAAACCCCCTGTCATTTATATTAGTATAGATAATGGTTGAAATGAACAAATTGAAATAAACATTTTAATAAACATTCATAACATGTAATAATAAATTGCTGATAAACCCTCAGACTGATAACACAGTGCCCCCTCATACATAAAGAACAGAACACTTCATAACGATCTTATGATATACACATTACCCGACACAATACAAACTATTTACATACTTTTTAGAAAACTTTACATACATACAAACCCAGAAAAACGTACTTTATCTTCACAACACTTACCACAAAACCCCCCACGAAGGTTGAAGAGAAGAGGGAACCGCGACTTACTGCCACCTGAATCCTATTCGTTCTTAATATATATTACCCATCCATCAAAATTGTCTTTCAATTCCTTTTTATTTATTTATTTTAAAAAATTTTTGTATTATTATTATTATTATTTTTTTTTTTCTTGTCCTAATAATTAAGATAAATTTTCGTCCCGAGGACCTACCACTGGGTGGCCTTCCTCTCACATGCCATTCACGCCAACATGTCAATACGTACTATCATAGATGCTGGTTGTTGCACCTAGCAACAGTTGTTTAATAATTATTAGAGTCCCTTCTAGGCTGTTAAAAGTTCCATAACAATTCATATTGAATCTTGTGAAAATAATTAATCAAAAAATAAAAAATAATATTTTTATTTCAATTTCATACTTTTTTTACTTTTATAGGTACAATTTTAAGAAAATTAATTAAAAGTTCCTTGTTAAAAAGAATAACTTTGTCATTTGATTTATTGATTAAACTTTGAATGAAGTATTACCATATTTTTCTTATGAAAAAATAAGTCCATGCCAAAGCGAGTTATCATTTTTTGGTTGTTGAATGGATATAAATTTAAGGCATGTGAAAATTTATGGATTTATTACGGCCAGAAAACATAAAATGACAACAACCAAAAAAATCGTCAGTGAATCACCGGATATGTACTTCCTCAGCATGAATTATTCAATCATTTTTTCGCTTTCTTTCCAAAGCCACTCGTTTGTCCTGTACATACTCAAACTCCCAAAACTAAAACTAGCCCATCATGATTAATCGCTGTCCCATTTTGTTCCCCCCTTCTTGGAGAAGGAAGATCCTCGCAGAAGTCATTTTCAAGGAATGTCCCAAGAACAAAGAATGAAGCCAGAGAACCAGAGATCAATAAAAAGACTCGCTGAAGTACCTAAAATGTAACACTTAATGTATTCAGAAAACTGTATTTTTTTTTTTTTTTTTTTTTTTCTTCTCATTTTTTATGTATTTTATTTTTTATTTTTTTTTTAAATAAAAAGAGCTCATGAAAGAATAAAGAGAACAAAGAAAACGCGGAGACATTTCGCTTTATGCTCTCTCCGCGTCTCTTATCTCTTAGCTTTAGTGGTCTTTATACTCCAGTAAGTCAAGGACTGTTCTGTCTCCCTAGAAATTTTTTTTTTTTTTTCATTTTACTCAACCAAGCTTCTTTTAATTCTTTAAAATTTAGATAAAAAATAAATTAAATTAAGAAAACTTTGAAGCATCAATGGTTCAACATTTAATCAGAATTTATATTTTTTGAAATCAGAAAAAAAAATTGTTTCTCAGAATGTTAATCAATGTTGTCGCTCTTTCTCCAAAATCAATCAATCGTTTGATTTAAAAATCAATAGTTTACTTACATAAAGGCTTCTGAATCCTCAAACTAAATTTTCTGTCGATACATTGATTTTAGGGTTTTGAGTCGAGATTTATTGGTGAAACTTCTCTATAATAAACATCGATTTTCTGATCGATTACACAATTTCCTTTAAATAGTAAGATGAAGGGACAAAAGAATATTCCGAAATATTGTCATGAAAATACACCCGGAATATTATAAAAAATATTTACCTTAATTTTTTTTCAAATTAAAAAATGTATCTACTGTATTTATTACTATTATTATTTTTGTGTTCATATATTTATAGAGCTGAGTTTACGAATGTATTTCGTTGCCACGATGGAAGTGAACACGGTGACGATGGTTTACTACTAAAAAAATCTGGAATCGAACATACCACGGAAAAACTAAATCCCCATTGAAAACAATTGAGAGACAAAATTCTCACGCAAAATAGAATTTTTCGATTTCAAATGTAAAATCCGGGCGAAGCCCTTTTCGGTTTACCATCGAACACCACTTTTTTTGAGCCGTTTTTTTTAGTGTTCTAACGTACAAACTTCGACTTTTTTTCGATAAAAATATTCTTCAACGTACAAAGGAACTTATAATAAAAAGAATTTTGTGCAAAAACAGCTGTTGTTGTCTACAAAAAGGTTAGAAAAAATCCATTGAATTCAATTGAGGTTACGTTAGGTTAGGTTTTATGACTCATGCCCGGGCTTTAACTACGAGGTCATATCGCCTACTATCAGAGCGCTCTTTCGTCACTCTGGTGGACACGAGCCCGACTCTACTGTGAGAGTCCTAAATTTTGCCTACCCTAAATTTTTTTTTCACCTAGGGCAGGGGTCTTTAACGAGTACCTGACATCGTACAGGCTCGGGACCATCGCTTAACGTCCCATCCGAAGGATGGCGTGCTTAAGTTTATTTTACCTCCCAGATAAAATAAACTAAGGGCCTCGGTCGGGTTTCGAACCCACGTTCTTGAGCTCAGAAGACAAGCACGCATACCACTGAGCTACCGGCGCCCCCTGAATTCAATTGAAATCTATTTAAAGTACTAATATATTCATATTAATACTTTAATACCAGTTCCGGTCAAAGTGCGCAAACTTAAAAACCGTACGGTTCCATCCAGTGATCACAAACCGGTTCATATGCCCCATTTCAAATGCACTACTTGTATGTTAACCGACCACATTAAATTTAGACTGACTCAGCTCAGTTTTTGCAAACAGCAGAATGCATTGCACAACTAGTTTATTAATTGTTTTATTAATTTCATTTCGTTTTTCTTTATAGTATTGTTAGTAATAATCACATGTTTGTTAAAATCAAATAGTGAATATCTGTTTATGTATCTAATTTATAAGCTAACTTAATGTGTACATTCTTGTAACGAATCATATTTTGGTTTAACGGAAATAAATATATTTATAATTGTAGCTGAGAAATGTAATGTGGGTTTACATTTGTCAATGTTTTCAGGAAATTATTGTGTAATATGATGGAGGGTGTTCAAGCTAGATAACAGAGAATGGCACCCTATGATTTTCAACCAAAAGGTTTCAAAGAGAGAGAGAGAGCGAACACTTAATTAATTAATTCACACAGAAGAAGTATTTTGTCTGTGATTCACCAAGAATTTATTTTTTGTTTCAAATTTCATTTCAAGAAAATGAAAACCACCTGTATGAATAAGGAGACAGAGAGAAAAAGTCAGTCAGTTCAAAGTAATGAAACAATAGTACATGCCCTGCTCTAGAGAGGGAGGCTGTGCAGAGAGCTCCTCAAAGCACACTTTACAGAATTAAAGTTAAGAGTTATGTGGGGACCAGGATAGCTGGAACAGGAGGAACAATATCTTACAGAGGAAGAAAGAACTAGAGTCCAAGGAATAAAGAATATTAAAAGAAGAATAAACTGCACTGAAGGGTGGAATAGATATCGGAAGGTTCACAGATAAGAGATAGCATAAAGAAATAATCGGTGAATCATTGGTAATGTACTTCCCCACCCCCAAATTAGTTAACTCTTCTCTTTTCCTCCAAAGCATGGGCTAATACTGAATAACAAATATGTACAGTAGAACCTCTTTAAGTCGAACCTCAATAAGTCGAAAACCTCCAAAACCAGAAAAAAAGTTTTGTTCCTTTCCCTTCAAGCCCCAAAACCTCCATTACTCGAAATCTCAACCCTCTATTAGTTGAAATAATCAGTGAGTCCCTACAAGCCATTTTGGTATATATTTTCCCTCTATAACTCGAAAAAATAAATTGGACCTCTCTCTGTATCTCGAACATAGCAATGTTTTATTTTACAACCTTTACAACTCGATTATTTGAAACTTATTACCTCTATAGCTCGAGAAAAATAAGTTACCGATTTTAAGAATTTGCCAACAATGTACACCATTGTTTCTTAGAAAACAATTTAGGAGTATACAATAAATAGGATTACCAATTATCTGAAGCAAAAAAAAATTACTGACTTTTTTTAATACCTACATATACTACGTATTTTTTTATTTTAAGGATGTTTTGAAATAATGTTGATTTATAATAAATACATATATTTATTTATTTACATATTCACAACGACAACATTTGTCACTAGTGATCGTGATGTATAATAAATATAAATATGTTTGTTACCTCTGTAACTTGAATTTTTATTTATTTCACCTCTCTAACTCAAAATTAGTTAGAATGAATCGTAACCTCTACAAGTCGAATCAAAATCCGTTTAAGTCAAAATCCTCCATAAGTCGAAAACTCTATAGCTCGAATTTGTTGGTGTCTCCCTTGATGTTCGACTTATAGAGGTTCTACTGTATAAAGAAAAACGAATATTTTTTTTTTATTATTGTCACAAGATGTATAAAATGTATGGGAGTACTTTCTGTATTGCTACAGTCTTCAGCCACGTCTTAACAAATACTAAATGGAAGTTCAACCAGTTTAAAATCCGAACGGTACCCTTCCTTCAGTCCCCTTATATAAAATGGAAAACATTAAAAATAAAATGCTGATTAAAATACAATATAGGTTAGGTTTTATGACTCATGCCCGAGCTTCAACTACGAGGTCATATCGCCTACTACCAGAGCGCTCTTTCGTCACTCTGGTGGACATTAGTCCGACTCTACTGTGGGAGTCCTAAATTTTGCCTACCCTAAATTTTTATTCTCCTAGGGTAGGGGTCTTTAACGAGTACCTGACATCGTACAGGCTCGGGACCATCGCTTAACGTCCTACCCGAAGGACGGCGTGCTTAAGTTTATTTTACCTCCCAGACAAAAATAAACTAAGGGCCTCGGTCGGGTTACGAACCCACGTTCTTGAGCTCAGAAGTCAAGCACGCATACCACTAAGTTACCGGCGCCCTCAAATACAAATATATATTCATATATGAAATAAATCGAAGATGACGATAATAAATATATGAATAAAAAAATATAAAAATACATAAAATAAAGATACAAAGTTTCTGAGGAAGTAAGTACGTATACACAGTGACTGGAGGATTATATTATTGGCGATAAAAAAGTTACCCTTTTTGTAGTGCTCTGTTTATTTCCAGTTGTTCCAGTGAGTTGAGTAATGTACCTTTGTCACATATTATTAATGTCATCTTTGATTTATTTCATATATGCATATATAATATATAATATATTTGTATTTTATTCAGCACATACTATTTTAAAAATTTTCTTTTATTAATAAGATTTCAATTTGAGATTTTTTGTATTGTTTTCCGTATTTTCATACATAACTGTACAGGAGAGACGGAAATAACCCTTGAACTTTCATTTAGTATTTGTCATGGCGTGTCTGAATATGGAAGCAATACCGAAAAAACTCTCATATATTGTATATAGCAGTAATACCCGGCGTTGCCCGGGGAACTTTGACTTTTCTCCCAATATCTCCTATAAGGCTATTCAGTTCCTCGACAGTACATTCATGATGATTTTCAATTCATACGGAATAAGGCTTATAGTCCTTCAACTGTAGTAACGCTAGCTTTGGAGCTAAAACTAATTTATTCAAAAAGATTTCTCATTAATCGTTGCAATGGTTTTCGAGTTACAAAGATTGCGTGAGTGGATGCTGGGATGGACCAGGGGTTGATTAAAAAATAGACCTTAACCTTCCGGTAGATAAAACTTATCTATTCAAAAAGATTCCTCATTAATCATTGCAGTGGTTTTTGAGTTACAAACCAGACCAGATTTTGAGGTTAGTACCTACGCCTATAACCTTCCACAGAAGATGACGAACAAATTTAAAAAAAAAATTAATGAAATCCATCAAGCCGTTCGTGAGTTATAGCGGTACAACGCACAGACATTTTCAGCTTTATATACAATAAATCATCATATTATGATGACTGATATATGTGAAATAGAGAATATTTTTTATTAAGTGTTTCAAAATATCTCTGAGGAAAATGTTATGTATCATAATAGTCAATAGTTGACAGACTGGGACTTCTGAATGCTTATATTAAATTCCATGTACTAACTTCGATACATCGGCAATTATTAAATTTTAGCTTGGCCGATTTGACTGGAAATGAATAGCTATTGTCCTTAGTGGGTTCTGGGAACGCATTTAAAATTTCGTGTCGATGAATTCATTCTATCACAAGTTAGCGTTCACGGACGGACAGCCACACACATAGATAGGAAATTTGAAATCAAGGGGAGAGCTTTTTTATTAAGTCTCTCATTTTGCCGATTTGAATGAAAATCAATAGATGTCGTCCTTAGAAGGATGTGGATAAACAAACTTTTTTTTTTCAGAATATACAACTTTGCCTATACTTTATTTATATTTACTTATTCATTTATTACTCAGGAAGTAAAATGACACACCAAAATAATAAGAATAGAATATATTCCAATCGCGGACAGACAGTATATTATACTAGAAGAGCATTCATTGGTCAGTTCTTAGCAAGGCTGGAACCCAGGGAAGGTGTGGATGTACACAGCTCATTGGTATGCAAGACGTTGGAGATACCTTCTCCTAGCATGCATGGGCTACAGATGGCTGATCCGGTGTGCATGCATGCAAGAAGGGGAAGCCGCAGGGGTCAGCTAGCTTTGCATGCAACATGTTGTGTATATAGGCTATCAACCAGGTCGCCACCTCTAGACTCAAGTTAACTATAGGGTGAGGCAAAACTCTGAAAGCATCCAATGCATAAAGTATTGGATATTTATAATAAAATTGTATTTTACTTTCCCAACTATACGATGTATAGGGGAAGTTATGCAATCGGGGAAAATGGAGTTTTTAACGAAATTTCATGTTGTCTGATTTTCAGATTCAAAAATGAAAAAACAAATGCTTGTCTGTCTGTGTGTCTGTTATTTTCAGCAAATCGATCAAAAAAAAGGGGGACTTCACACAAAACCCCTAATAAATGTCGATAGAATGTATCGACACAAAATGTCATATATAACTTCAAAACCTACAGGACGACACATTAATTTTCAGTGGAGGGGTAATGAAAATATCAACATGAAATTTCACATTTAAGGTCAAAAACCCATGGGGACAATACCTGTGAAATTTCAGCAAAATCGGCTAAAGGGAAGGGGACTCAACTCCAAAACCCTTATAACTACCGATGTATTAATTTATCGACACAAAATTTAGTGTGAGGATTTAGAGCCCATATGTAAGTCAACACTTGATTTACGCAAACTGTCGACAGCTTTTGGAGGGGGAGTGAAAAGTTAATTTATTAATACATTCTGGGAAAATACATTACTGGTGATTAACCCCTAATTCAAAAAATTAATAGGTGTCGTCCTTATGGGGATTAGTATTTACGTACTGAATGTCGTGTCGATATATTCATTCTATCAGCAGTTATTTGGAATGGGGAACTGAACATCGAATTTCTGATCGATTATACTAAACTTTACAGGAGGTATTTTAAGGGAATCAGATACTCTGATAAGAATTTGGCCAAAAGTTTGAGGGATTTAACAACGCTACTTTTCCTTGGAAACTAGGGTGAAAATAAGAGAGGAAAAAGAGAAAACAATAAAAGGATATTGAGTTGGCAAAGAGATCCTGAATCCGTGTGATGATTTCATAGATTCCAGCTGGAGATGAGAGGGTGAGGGGGCTGCTCAAGTAGGCATAAGATGGGATCTAGAAGGGGAAGATAACAGGGAAGCGACGACAATGGCAGGATTTGGAAGTGGGAGGAGGAAGAGGACGGGCTTAGGGGAATGATATGGAAGAGAAGGGAGGCGTAAAGCTGAGTGCGGAGGCAACAGTAGAGAGCCGTGTATCAAAACAAGACTTAGGATATGCAGGGGAGACATGAAGAATCTGGAGAGCGGAAAATAAGCAGAAAACATGGTTCGCTGTAATGAAGATGAGAGGAGGCGTAAAGCTGTGTGTGGTTAACAGTAGAGAGGCGTGCATCAAAACAAGACTTAGGGTATGCAGGAGAGACATTAAGAATCTGGAGAGCGGAAAATAAGCAGAAAACAGGGTTCGCTAAAACATAGATGCGAGGAGGCGTAAAGCTGAGTGCGGAGGCAACAGTAGAGAGGCGTGCATCAACCCGACTTAAGATATGCATGCGAGACATGAAGAATCTGGAGAGCGGAAAATAAGCAGAAAACATGGTTCGCCTTAATGAAGATGCGAGGAGGCGTAAAGCTGAGTGTGGTTAACAGTAGAGAGGCGTGCATCAAAACAAGACTTAGGATATGCAGGGGAGACATGAAGAATCTGGAGAGCGGAAAATAAGCAGAAAACAGGGTTCGCCAAAACATAGATGCGAGGAGGCGTAAAGCTGAGTGCGGAGGCAACAGTAGAGAGGCGTGCATCAACCCGACTTAAGATATGCATGCGAGACATGAAGAATCTGGAGAGCGGAAAATAAGCAGAAAACATGGTTCGCCTTAATGAAGATGCGAGGAGGCGTAAAGCTGAGTGTGGTTAACAGTAGAGAGGCGTGCATCAAAACAAGACTTAGGATATGCAGGGGAGACATGAAGAATCTGGAGAGCGGAAAATAAGCAGAAAACATGGTTCGCCTTAATGAAGATGCGAGGAGGCGTAAAGCTGAGTGCGGAGGCAACAGTAGAGAGGCGTGCATCAACGCGATTTAGGATATACAGGGGAGACATGAAAAATCTGGAGAGCAGAAAACATGGTTCGCCGTACCTTAGATGCGAGGAGGCGTAGTGCTGAACTCGGAGGCAACTCTAGAGTGGCGTTCATCAAAACAAGTCTTAGCTGCCTCAATCTAGGGGAGGTGTGAAGAGCCTAGAGAACAGGAAGTGAGCTAAACTGACCACTTCAAACCCCTCTGTACTCCTGTATAGTCCGATAGCGAGCTCCTTATCTACTTTTGGTAGAACAGAAACGTATCTCCGGAACTGAGAACCGTTTGAATGGTCTAGACTACAACATCCAGGGTGCTCAGTATCAGTACTGATGAAATCTAAGATGATCTATCAAATCTACTCCACGTTTGCAATTACTCTAAACTGTAAAGTAGAACACTTTTCACATTTTTTTAAGATTTTATGGAAGATTTCAATTTCAATATACAATAATGATTCAGACGTTTATCATCAGTATAACTTATTTGCTGTTATCTATCTTAATATGTATATTTATTTTATTTTTTACAGATCATATTTATTGAGTCGACCTCTATTTTGAAACTCCAAGTCAAGAATAGTGTCGGAAGTCGACTCAAAAAATTCTTAACATAAAGAATAATAAATAAATTATAGACTCTGATGATGGGAGTACTCCATAAAAGTCTGTAAATGCTATGTTATAAAAATGAAAAAATAAATTGGAGGAATATATAGCATTAATAAATATATTATACATAAATTCAGAATCATCTGAAGACGAAAAAATAATAATAATTCATTTAAATGGATTTCATAATACGATTTCGAATATAAAAATTATCTAGATAATTACATGGTTTACAAAAGAGAATGAAGTACAAAATATATTTTTGACCCCCTCCCCCGTGCCTGTGGGCCCAAATAATCTGGTATATATATATGTATGGTGGGCTGTTGTTTTTACACCTAGGGACCTAAGCATCCAGTGCTCTTATCCCTTCCCTGGAAGCGCTATATGTTTATACTACCTAAACGAAGTCCTTCATGAAGTACTCAGTCTCCCAGTTTCCTTAATGAACCTGAGAATGCTCCCGTGGTCCAATCTTCTAAAATCCTTCTCTGTGATTACATCTTTACCAAAGATGTGGAATCTCGTTCGCACGTATCCCGAGCACATATATCGCAGGTAGGACTGTCGTTGACTCCTACAGTGTGTTGGTGTCTATTGAACACACCATGTCCTGTGCTCCTATGTTCCGAAGCTCGTTTCTTTTGAGGTTCTATGTGGTTTATAAACTGAACAAAGAAGATGAAAGGAAAAATAAAATAAAAGTCGTCGATGAATCACCGACGATGTACTTCCCCAGGGCGAATTAATTAACAACGTTTTCGCTCTTCTTTGAATCCAAGTTAACAGTTTGGAATAAATGCCTTACTCATGGACTGATGAATTATCATACTAAATTTCGTGTCGTTACACTGGCAGTTATTAGGATTTTTGTGTTAAACTCTTTCCTCTGATCCCCCACTTCCGTTTCTTCGGTTTGGCTGAAAATTATATAAAAAATAAGTTGTCACACTTATTGGGTTATTGATTCATATGTAAATTTTGTGTTGATATATTATTACTTCGGCAGATATTTGGGTTGTCTTACTATGTATTTGAAGAGAAAGGAAAGGCCAGTTCTAGCTCAGGGGTAGAAAACAGGTCAAAGATCACCACCGCCCCCCACCTTGAGTGGAGAGCAGATTATAATCAGGGTTTGTATGGGTGGGGGTGGTCAGGGATGAATAATTAGGGGAAAAGGGGCTTTCCAGAGGGAAAATTCCTTACTCCACGTCTACCACCGAGATAATACAGAATTAAGTAAGAGGATCCAACATTTAAGATTGAGAATATGTCCTCATTCTGAAAAATTATATCACTGTTTCACGATTTACACCGTAATTTCTACCGGAGTGTTTCGTAAAATTGAATTATAACGGACAAACGTCAGATAAACGAGACGAAGATTGTCGAATATGCCCGATCGGAACAGAACGTTGTGTTCCTTATACATCTGTTTGCTCCCACTTTGTATCTCCTCTATAGCCTAGAAGGGTCTCTAAAGCTGCACGACCACTGGGAAGACAAGAGAAAAGAGTTCCAAAACATAAAATTCAAAAATAATAAAATAACCATAGTAAAAAAATCGTGTTTGATATTCAAAAACATTATGTGATACATAGCTTTCATTTTTATTTTTTTCTCAGAGTTCCTCCATAGATATCCCCTTTAAGGTCTTAATATACGTTTTAATAATTATTTTTTATCATGTATATATTAATTTATTTTTCTTGCTTTAACTACGAGGTCATATCGCCTACTACCAGAACACTCTTTCGTTACTCTGGTGGACATGAGCCCGACTCTACTGTGGGAGTCCTAAATTTTGCCTACCCTAAATTTTTATTCACCTAGGGTAGGGGTCTTTAACGAGTACCTAACATCGTACAGGTTCGGGACCATCACTTAACGTCCCATCCGAAGGACGGCGTGCTTAAGTTTATTTTACCTCCCAGATAAAATAAACTAAGGGCCTCGGTCGGGTTTCGAACCCATGTTCTTGAGCTCGGAAGACAATTAATAAGTACCTATATAATAAGTTATTATCTTAATTTTAATTAAATTTAAAAAGAAATACCTACCTACTCTATTTATTTTAGGTATATGATATATTTATCTACTGTATAATATTACGATTTATGTATTCATATTTTCAAATAGGTAGTTATAAATTAATTTCATTTAATTTTTTAGTAGTATTGTTAATTTTAATCCTTATGCATCAGACTCTAAGAGTTGTTATCTTTATGTATCTAATTTATAAGCTATCTTGATGTACACATTTTTGTTCGTCTGTTCATTTATTTATTTAAATATACATCATTTTTTTTATTTTCTTCTAATTTTCGCTCTTTGTGGCCTGAAAAAGTGTAATTATCGTTGTGAAACAAGACTTATATTGAAAAAATATAAATATAAAATATAATCAATTGATTAATACAAATAGTATTAATTTTATTTATTAATATTAGAAATTTTGTCTAATATGTGTTTATATTCTAATATTTGATATTGGTTCAATACAATTTATAAGCTTAGATGTACAAAATTGTATGACGTATCCAATGTTATGGTTAAAAAGTTATGGTTAAAAAAAAACAAAAAAAACATTTTTTAATGGCTCAGCACACTTAGTACTCTACAGATTAAAAGAGAAACAAAGCATATTATATACTATATACAAGGGTTATTATATAATGTGCTGGTACAGCCGAGGTTTGAGTCGCCTGTTGGGGGTGATCCGACCGAGGGTGAAGAAGGTAGCGGCCGGCACATCGACAAGATCATCGTGGCACTGCTGTGTAACCTGTGTGATATGGTCTGCAACTTCCGGCACTCCCCACTCACGCCGGATTTGACTGTTTCGGACAAACCAAGGGGCCTTTACTGCCAATCGGAGAACCTTGTTTTCAAACTTCCTTAATTTGTTAATGTTTGTTTTGCTCGCCCCCAGCCAGACAGGGCAAGCGTATGTGAGCAGTGGTCGTAGTAATGAGGTGTAAAGAAGTGTAGTACATTTGTGCTTGAGTGGAGTGTTTCTGTTTATGAGTGGGTATAATTGTGTCAGTCGGGTGTATGCTCGTGTGAGTTGTTTGTTTATGTGTTGGGTCCAAGTAAGTTTAGTGTCGAAGTGTATGCCGAGATATCTGACTGTTTGGTCATTGGATGTCCAATGTATGTCTGTATTATTGACTTTGAGTGGTGTTAGTGTTAATTTTACGAAGTGAGAAAACTTTGGCCTCCGTTTTGGCAGTATTGAGCTTCAAGTTCCAGTTATGGTTTAAAGGAAATAATATTTATTATTATTAATATTAATTTATTATTAATATTTATAATTTATTATTATTAATATTAATTTATTATTAATATTTATAATTTATTATTATTAATTATAGTTATGAAAAATTCAAGGAATAGATGTGAGGTGGTAACATAAAGGATGTTAAATCTAGAGGGACTTGCTTTGTCCACAAGACACAGACTCCAACCTCACTCTAAGGGTTCTCATTTTGGTCTTTGACCGAGCACACACACAAAAAAAAATAAAAATTTAAAGGTACTTTCCAAGGGTGGAGATGCAACCGACTTCTCCCCTCATCTCATTATGCATGCCTTTTATCCAGTCAAAGTGCTTTAAAATGACTTTAAAGCACCATTAAATATTTATTATACATTAAAATTACCATATTAGGCAGGAAATTGTATTATAATTATTCTAGCAACCTCTTATACCAATTGAAGTTATTCTAATTATTAAATTTGATTTTTGCCAAAATCTACAAGATTTTTAGATTTTTGGAAGTACAGTCGAACCTCGATATAATGAATAGCCCCTGAAAAATCGAACATCGACATAATGAATAGCTTCTCAAGAATCGAACCTTGATATAATTAGTAACCTCTCAAAAATCGAACCTCGATATAATGAACAGCCCCTCAAAAATCGATATTCGATATAATGAATAGGCCCTCAAAAATTGGGCCGGCTAGCTGTGAAATCGTCGGCTTTTCAAAATGTAATTGATTAGTCCGTGCTGTGGAATCGTCGGCTTTTCAAAACGTAGTTGATTAGTCCGTGCTGTGAAATCGTCGGCATTTCAAAACGTAGTTGAATAGTCCGAGCTGTGGAATCGTCGGCTTTTCAAAACGTAGTTGATTAGTCCGTGCTGTGGATTCGTGTGGAACCGACAACTTTTTCACTATAATTTTTGAATGGACGAGAGAGAAAATTATGAAATTTAGTTGGAAACTCAATATCAAATTTCTAACAGATTATAAAACTTTCCCTATACAAAGTATGGATGGAAAAGTAGAAGTTGATTGAATTTCTGCATATGACATTTCATGCCATCTCCATCATTGGAGTATATGGATGTCTGCTTCTGACATCCAGGTAATTAATATCATATGGATGCAAACATAACCTCCTTCCTTTTCAACTTATTTTAAATAGATAATAAATAAAATATACACAAAAAAAATAAATAAATAAAAAAATAGAAAATAAAAACGTTGATGAAAAGCGAGGATGACAAGAGGTCTAATTTCCTCCCCCTCCCTCCCTCCTCCCCCTCCCACCCCTAACCCTGTATTGACAACGAAATTATGTAAATTAAAAAGGTATTCAACTTCTGACGGGGGAAATTTGTATAGGAGAAAATTGAAAACATCACAATAAATTGTTGACACGATTCAAATTGGATTTTTATAATAAAAAAGTCGTCGAAAAATCACCGGCCATGTACTTCGCCAACAAGAATTAAAATCAATAGTTGACTTATATAGTAGCTTCTGAATCTTCATACTATATTTTATATCGGCAGTTATTAGGGTTTTTAGCCGAGCCCCCTCTTCTGATCTTGCTTCTTTCCTTCCGATTTCATGGAAAATTTATATGTGCGGTACTTTTGGAGTTTGGAATTTTTTTTTATTATTAATTTTTTTTTTTTATTAACAAATAGCTATTTACAACTGTATACAAATAAATACAACAAGCAAATGTGCTAATAAAGGGGTAATGGCAATGTCAAAATGTCATGAGGGGAGAAATCCCCCAGTGGTGACACTCCATAGTCACTGTTTTTTTCTCGTTTATAGCTAATCACTGTCACTGTCACTGCTTCTGATCAGGAGGTTTCTAGGCCATTGATGCTTAAGCCGTCGTTGGGGAAGTATGGCAGAATGGAGAGCACGGACTAGAGGATTATTGTGGGAACTAAGAAGGGAAAATAATTTTTTATATTTGGATTTAGCGACTTCAGTGATGAAAGGTACGTTAAGGTCAGTGTGAAGGGTTTTGTTGGAGACGTAGTAAGGAGCATTGGCTATTGTACGAAGGATTAAGGATTGAAGGGATTGGATGCGCTGGAGATTGGAAGCCTTGGCAGAACCCCAGAGTTCAAGTCCGTAAGTCCACATAGGTTTGAGTATTGCGTTGTATATAAGTCGTTTTGTTGTCAAAGTTAGTTTGGATCTTTTGTCTAGTAGTCTTAGTAGAAGTTTATAACGTCTGTTCATTTCTTGTCTTTTCAGTCTCGTGTCAGGATTCCAAGTTAGTCGTTTGTCAAGTATGAGGCCTAGATAGCGGACTTCGTTTTTTAAAGGGATGGGATTTTGGTTGAGGTACACTGTATTTAAATATAAAATATAAAAAACTTTATCTCAGATTTTTTACTTCCATTACGATTACATTATTTTCTTATACTTTAGGAATAAGATAGTGAAAAATGTAGATGTTGATTAGTGACTATAGATTCTAATTGTAGGAATGTTGAGGGTCAGTCAAAGATGGAAGAAAACACATTCAAATGCCAACGTTTCGATATATTTTATATCATCATCAGGGCCTACAAACATGGGGAGAGGGGGGGGGATCAAGATTAGAATCACAATTAAACCTGACTTACTATGGATAAATTAATCAACATAAAAATTAAATATAGATAGGTACATTGTTAACCATAAACATGAATGTACACTAATACAAATTAAAATTAAATATGAATACATTACTAAACATAAACATAATAATCATGGAAATAGACAAATAGGTGGAATAATAATAATGAGAAAAAATTAAACTGACTTACTATGAATAAGCAGGGTTGGGGAGAAGGCTGTGCACTGGATGGAGTCTTAAATTGCAATGAAATGGTACAATAATACAGGGGTGCTGAAGGCACCAGGTACAGGGAGCTAGGAAAACCCCGTCATAAATGTCACATTCCAGCCATAAATGTTGAAAATAATATAAATGTAATGATTGAAATTGGAGAAATATGGTGTCTGCTTTGGCTAAGTAACCTTTTCAAATAACCAATTACAAAGGTTGTTGGTGTTTGTATACTCTAATAAACATATATAGATAATAAACATAGATAATATAGATATTGGAGACAGAACTATAATGTCAGCTCTTGCTAAGTAAATTGGCATAACAATTACTTAGGTTATTAGTGTCTGTGCGAAAGTTGACTGTATCAAGTGTTTTAGCTTTTTTATGGAGTATTTTAGTGTTTTTGTAGTCAAAATTATGTTTGTTCTGGCTATGGTGTCGGACAAGAGCGCTGCAGTTATCAGCATCAGTTTTCGTTTTACAATCATACTCACGTTGGTATAGTCTCTTTTCTAAATATTGGGATGTCATACCTATATAAGATGCTGGACAGTGAAAAATACAAAGAGCTGAATGTTCACTGCTTCGATTCCCGGAGCACTTTTTATAATGTTCGAAAACTTCCGAAATATAGAAAAAGAACGAAAACAGTATTAATCCTCACTCTTTTTAACGTGAAAATCCATTGAAAACTGGAGCTCGGATTTGTGCTCCATTATAATAGTTCTTTATATAAAAAGTATAAGAAAGTAAAAAAAGTAAAAATGGAACAATTTTATATTGGTCTTGGGGATGTCAATATTCTGAAAGATATGGTAATGGCGGTCATATTTTGAACGATATGGGAAAAGTGTCAGTGGGAAATTGAAAATCTATTTGCACGGCTCACTAGGAAAATGACTTATCAAGACAATATAATGTACATTTATGTCAGTCTGACTGACAATCACAAAATATCGTATGTATAAGTGGTATATAACAGTATTTTTCTTATCTTAGAAAAGTCAGAGGAATATATATTATTTATTATAGTTTATATTCATTCAACTTCATTTTTCCTAAATAAGTAATACGGATGTATCCAGTGCAAAAATATACATTATTATACCACAACTAGTTTCGGCAATTAATTAAAGGGGTACATGGATGTGGTAAGTCATCTAACATCAAGCGCATCCCAATCTTCCCAATCCTAAATCCAGATTACAATTGTCAATGCTCCCTTTTATGTTTCGAACCTTACCCTCCATAATGAGTTAAATTCTTAATTTAAGGAAATTCTTTTTGTTTACAGACCTCATCAAGTCCCGCTTCTCCAAATTCTACTCTAACCATGGTTACTCAGTCCAGTTGCTCGACTCTTTCATCTGATCCCATTCCCACCCAGATAATCCTCCTCGAAGACTGAGGCGGTCCTGGCCGAGAGACCTGCTACTGTAATTTAGCAAAAATATTTAGGGAATGCTCCTGGTAACCAGGTTCACCCCTCATGTACTTCTCTTATCTTCAGCTTTCCTTTCTTTCTTGGCCTGCCTCCACTGCTGAGTGACTGGCGAGAGGGCAGGGTGGATCATACGAACCCCCATGATCTCCCCCATTAAGTTGGAGGGATGGGGATGACAGAGAACCGGGGGTGTTTCTAGGGTCTTCAGTTGATTTTATTTATTATCACTGTCCATTTTCTTTTCTCTGTATTTTTATTGTTTATCTTTTTTATTATTATTATTTTTTTCTATTTATAATTTAATGTGCTAATAAAGAGATAATGGCAATGTCAAAATGTCATGAGGGGAGAAATCACCCAGTGGTTACACTCCCTAGTCACTGTTTTTCTCTCGTTTATAGCTAATTATTATATTTAAATTTAACCTTTTCACTTTGTTTTGTACATATAACATTATTATTTTATTATATAATTATATACATATTTTTTTTATCCTTTTGTACATAATCATACGTTATCGATTATATACATTTTTTTTTTGCATATATATTTTTGAATTCTAGTCATCATTCTTTTCTTCATTTTTATTTTTTTAATTGTATCATTAAACGAATTCAGGCATTTCAGTCAAAAACCCTCAGACTGATAACACAGTGCCCCCCATACATAAACAACAGAACACTTCATAACGATCTTATGATACACACAGTACCCGACACAATACAAACTACTTACATACGTTTTTTTTAAAAACTTTACACACATACAAATCCAGAAATACGTACTTTATCTTCACAACACTTACCACAAAACCCCACACGAAGGTTGAAGAGGAGGTGGAACCGCGACTTACTGCCACCTTAATTCCTATTCGTTCTTAATATTTTTTTTTATTTTTTTTTATTTTTTTTACATTATTTCCCTTTACTTTTATCATCTTTCTTACCCATTCCATCAAAGTTGTCTCTCAATTGCTTTTTATTTATTTATTTTTTTTAAAAAAATTTTTGTATTTATTATTATTATTTTTTTTTTTTTTCTTGTCCTAATAATTAAGATATATTTTCGTCCCGAAGACCTACCACTGGGTGGCCTTCCTCTCACATGCCATGCACGCCAACGTATCCATACCTACCAACACAGATGCTGGTTGTTGCACCCTAGCAACAGTTGCATCTTTATGGATAAAAGACAAAAAAAAAAAAAAAAAAAAAAAAAAAAAATTGTATTATCAAATTTATTTATGGTTGTATTGCCGATTGTAAATATTCAAAATAAAGAATTAGTACTACAGTAGAATCCCGATAATTCGTATGGTCAAGGGACTGAAGGTTTGGTACGAATTATCGGGATTTCCAATTATTGGGAGTACAAAATAAAAAAAATTAAAAACGTATTAATGCAAATATGTATGTATTAAGAAGTATGTACAATGTGGTAAGAATAAAAACTATGCAATAAACACTGCTTTATACTAAACTATACAATAAACAATACGTGCAATAAAAAATATGTACATATGTTCTAGATTAAATAAACACCAATCAAACATTTGTTCGAAAAAATGTTAGGCAAAATAAAATTCCTAAAACGTCCCCCCTCTCCTCATTTCCTTTCAGTGAAAAGAGTACGAATTACATTTGAGATTTCATAGAAAACTTGTCTCTCTCACTCGCTCTTCCCTTTGGTTCTGCAGGAATCAAGTGATTTCCTAGAAAACATTTATCTCACACTCATTCTGCACTCTCGTCTCTCACTATCCTCTCTCCCCCTCTTGAAAACAGTACGAATTAACGAGGTTTTTAAACTGGAAATACGAATTATAAGACGTTTTAAGTGACCTCGAGCATAAAAATAATACGAATTACCGAGGGGTCCGAAATGCATTGTTTTTATACCACTTATCGGGATTTTCTCTGGGGACCGGCAAATTTGTACGAATTAGCCGGAAATACGAATAATCGGGATACGAAATATCGGGATTCCACTGTATTACATTTAAAAAAAACTTTAATATACTCAGTAAAAGTATCAAATGATATTGAGAAGGGGGTGAGGGAGGGAGATTGGTCTGTAAAATCGTGGCTGGTATAAGAAAGTCCTGTAATGGCCGTATCACTTTTTTCTTTTTTAACTTTCGACTAAGTAATAAAAATCATACTTTTAAAACACGAAATTATTATTCATTGCATTTACCCATATAAAAAGAAACTGTTATGGCCAAAAGCAACATGAAGGAGCCAATACATTTTTCTATTTTCACTATAAAAACAGACACGTTCATGTTTCTTAAATTGGTTTCTAAATTGTGCCATAAATTGATGTTAATTTGATTAAATTTTCAAATAAATTGAACTTGAAGACAGATAAAATTTGAATAGAAGCGCATTAAAATGGCGATGAGAAGACTTAACCCAACTTAGCTTAGAACGATCTCAAATGTCCCGCCCCTAAGTCCTGTGGCTTAGCTGGAGTAATAAAGTTATGTAAATTACTTTTGATAAAGACAGCCCCCCATCAACTTATTTACTTGAGGTATCTTTTTATTACCTTTTTTTTTTCAAAAAAGTGTACTTCTTTTCAACCACTTGTTCTTTCAATTTCTATTTTAGTGACCATTTCACAATTTCATCTAGAAAAGTAACAATGGACACCTATTCGTAAGAAATTTCAGTCATAATAAATATTTTAAAGAATAAAAAGTCAAATGAATCAACGGCAATAAACTTCCCCACAACGAATTAATCAATTGACTTATAGCGATAACGATCCCTCTTCAAAACCCCTCGCCGTGTATTCAACAGTTGTACCTGCTATTGTAATGAATTTATTGAAACGGAAATTCATATGTAAATTTAAAAAACACCGAAAGACGACACCTATTGATTTTCGGCCAAATTAGCCAAAGAGAAGGGGGGATTAGGGGAGAGGCTTAACTCAAAAAATTCTAATAATTGCCGTTGTAATAAATGTTGAAGGGAGGGGGTGGGGGGGGGGGGGGGGGGGGATTACAAAAGAGTGCTCGACGCAATTAACTCAGTAACTGCCGATGTAATGTATGACTTAAAAAAAATTGCACACATTACAATTATTAATATAATATTGTTATATTATATTAATAATTATATTATTATAAAATTAATTATACCATAGAGGCTTTATACATTACAGACAATATAGATAACACAATAAATTTTCAAACAAGACGCTAAAAATTTAAACTACTTTTATTCGGCAACACTAAACTTAATAAAAAAAATATAGAAAGGGGAGAGGGCGCCGGTAGCTCAGTGGTATGCGTGCTTGACGCTCAAGATCGTGGGTTCGTAACCCGACCGAGGCCCTTAGTTTATTTTATCTGGGAGGTAAAATAAACTTAAGCACGCCGTCCTTCGGATGGGACGTTAAGCGATGGTTCCAAGCCTGTACGATGTCAGGTACTCGTTAAAGACCCCTACCCTAGATGAATAAAAAATTTAGGGTAGGCAAAATTTAGGACTCCCACAGTAGAGTCGGGCTCATGTCCACCAGAGTGACGAAAGAGCGCTCTGGTAGTAGGCGATATATGACCTCGTAGTTAAAGCCCGGGCATGAGTCATAAAACTTAACCTGACCTATAATAATAACAGAAATTGAAAATAATGTTAAATTAAAAATCGAGAAACAAAAAAACAAATATAATTAATATGACACATAGTCAAAAAAACTATAAATAGAACATTTGATATATATAAAACGTAAAATCAAAAAAACTTAAAATCGAAATAGTTAGAAAAATTTAATCAAATGAATCGATAAACAATAACCTCTAGGGTTATCAAAAATAAAACAATGCAACAAATTACCACCAATGTGTAGATAAAAATAGGTATGTTATACATATAATTAAAATAACTTCATAGAATTAAAAGATTTTTAAAAAAAGAAAAAAAAATATAGTGAGATTAATTAAGAATTACTTTTTCCAGATGCACAATATTTAAAAAAATGACACAATATATTAGAATATATATTATAAGGAGAAAAAAAAGGAGTTTAACATATATGTAATGAAAAAATAAAAATGTAAGTAAAAGATACAAAGAATTGTATGATATGGCTAACTTGTTTAGATAGTGAAAGTGATTGTGGATGTAATATTTTTTCAGTGATGTACTTGAAAATGTCCTGGTAGGACGAAATATTGTTTTTGTTGTATGGTAATGAAGAAAAAATAAAGTAAATGAGACCAAAACAGGGCTATAAGATGGTAATTATTGAAATACCTACATAAAAATAAAAAGTAATTATATTTATTTGTATAAAAACAAACAATGAATGGAGGACAAAAGACGACGATCAGCTGTTCTAATAGTCAAGAGAGTCGGAGATGAGATGAGGAGGTGGACAGTCGAATGAGAGAAGTGTTTTTAGGCTTAAGGTGAAGTGAACCAAGTAGGAGTGAAATAACACTGAAGACTGTAAAATAAAAGATTCGCAAAGGTACTTTTATTTACCTATATGTACATATATATGCCCAAAATAACATTGATATAAATAATGGCTAATAATAAAACAGAAAAAATACTGTTAAAGTAAGACTAAGTAATTAGTTTGAAGGTTTTTTTAAAAATTTTATTTGATTTTTTTGATATTGATAATATTCTGAATTTATTTAAAATATAGGTTAAGTAAATTAAACCCAAATATTTGTTCTCTCATTCTATGCTATTCATTTTCCCTGTTAACCCAGTAAGATAATGTATACCTTTGGATTAGATTTAACATTTTTGACAATGTAGAAAAACAAGATGGCATCTCTTTAGTAAATTTAGAAGAAATCCAAATGAAAAATTTAACTGAAATTTTTTAAAATACGTGCACTCTCTTCAAAATTGCACGTCTTAAACTTTTGGTATTTTTAGCGCCCTTTTCGGAAATTACTGTAGAAATAAAAATTTAGTAGATTTAGGAGCTCCTATGTAAGTCTAATGTTGAATATTAGCGCAAACGGTCGAAAGGTTTTGGAGGAGGAGCGAAAAGTTAATTGATTAATTCGTTCTGGGGAAGTACATTGCTTTTTATTTTTTTTAGAAATGTTTCGGTAAACCACAAATAAAGTTGAATATAGAGAAGGGTCAAACAAATCCGGATCAAGGCAGAGGGGGGCACCGCAGGGCCTGAGGGCAACCCTAGATAACCCTAGTTGAGCCGCAGGGTTGTCCCTAATCCCTACATAAGCTATAGGGTCATCACCATAGGACACAATTTATGTTGCAGTAATCTTTAAATGATATCTTTCCTGAAAATTCCTCCGAACGAACAAATAGCACAATACGGTTAAGAGGTACGAGTGTTTGCTTACTGGGCTCAAGATCGCGGGTTCGAAACTAGGCCGAGGCACTTAGTTTATTTTATTGGAAAGTAAAATAAACTTAAATTAACTTCCGTTCTTCAGATGGGACGTTAAGCGATGGTCCCGAGCCCGTACGATGTCAGGTACTCGTTGAAGACCCCTGCCCGGAATAAAAATTGAGACTAGGCAAAAAGGACTCCCATAATAGTCGGGCACATGTCCACCTGGCTGAAGAAATAGCGCTCTGGTGGTAGGCTATATGATCTTGTAGTTAAAGCCCGGGCATGAGTCATAATAACTAATTAACAATATATTAAGAGTACAAGGACGTAATGTACATCGGCAGTTATTAGGGAAGCTAATTGTGTTGAGCCCCGCCACCCCCGCCTTCCTTTCAACATTCATTAAAATTAACTAATTAACTAAGCAGTTGAACGCTTGTCTGAAATATTTATGTTTCGTCGCTAACTAAAATAATGATGTAATTAATAATATAATTAGGCAAAGTTCCTCCACCGAGTTAGTTATTATGTCTCATGCCCGGGCTTCAACTACAAGGTCATATCGCCTACAGAACGCACTTTCATAAGTCCTAAATTTTGCTTACTCTAAATTTTTATTCACTCCACCTGACATCGTACAGGCTCGGGACAATCACTTAAGTCCCATCCGAAGGACGGCGTGCTCAAGGTTTTTTCACCTCCCATATAAAAATCATAAAGGTGTCGGTCGGGTTTCGAACCCACATCAGTAAGCAAACACGCATACCACTGAGCTACCGGCGCCCTCTCTGTATATCCTATGTGTGTACAAGACATTTACATGTAAAATGTATAAGTAAGGTTAGGGTGGTTTTTAACCAATGAAAATACTTTTTCGTCCCTCCCTCTCCCCAAATCATTCTATTAATTGAATTTATTTTTTATTTATTTATATATGTGAAATTTTTACGGTTCAAGGTCCCCTGGACACGATTTCCTATATATTAAAAAAAATTTTGATAAATGGGGGGAAGTACATTAACAGTGATTCACCGACTTGTTTTTGGAAATGCACAAAATTTGGCCAAAATGTATCCATTATTAAAAAAAAAAAAAAAAAAAAATTATTATGAATCATGCCCGGGCTTTAACTATGAGGTCATATCGCCTATTACCGAAATGCAATATAATCGCGAACATGTGCAAGGACGACGTGTTCAAGGTTTTGTTTTTTACCTCCCAGATAAAAAACCGAAGGGCCTCGGCTGGGTTTCGAACCCGGGATCTTCAGCTCAGTAGGCTAGCATGCTACTAGGTTGAATGTACCGAACGTATGGGACTCGAGCATCCAGTCAGAGTTTGAAAATGTACCTAAATAATTATGTAATTATTTTTTACGAATGAAATACATTTATATTTGAAGAAATTTTTGTTGAACAATTCAGCTTTTTCTCTTATAAACGTACATAAAAAAAAAAAAAACTTCAGAACTAAATGAAAAATGCCTTTCTTTAATATATTCATCACATACATTATTTTATTGAAATATTTCAGAGAAAAAAATAAAATAAAAATAATAAAATGACAAGATACGGAACTTTCAATTATGAAAAATCCATCCAGTAATTGTTTTGGAAAGTTTAAGAGGAAAATGCCACAGAAGGAAAACATTCATAATAAAATTAAATAGAGACAGCGGACTGACATGGAACCCACACATACGAGTTAAATCGACTACTACGTGAACTACTTAGACCAAAATCATAACATTTTACTGACAATTTAACCAGTCCAATATAAACCGAAACCAAGCTTTCCATCCAAAATTATGAATCCTCATACTAAATTTTGTATCGATACATTCATTACATCGGAATTTTATTTGAATTTTTGAGTTGAGCGGAAGGCTGATCCCCCCTCTCTTTTGGTTGATTCCGCTGAAAATTATTAAGTGCCGTCCACATGGGGTTTTGAATTTACAAATTTTGCGCCGATATATTCAGTCTATCGGAAGTTATTGGTTTTTTTTTGTTGAACCCCCCTAAGGGGGATCTTACCTTCAACGGATTCCGCGGAAAATTAATAGGTGCCATCCTTATGTCGTTTTGAATTTACATTGATGCATTCATTCTATCGGAAGTTGTAGTGTTCACAAACATTTTTTTTTTCAATTTTTGGCATCAGGGGGTCGAAAAACATGAAGTTCCATTGAAAATTCAACATCGAATTTCTAACTGATTGCACAACTTCTCCTTTACTTCGTATAGTTGAAGTAACAAGAAATAAACCATAACAAGCGGAGAGAAGAGACGCGGCATCACCGCTCGCTGAATTAAGTAATTTATTTTAAGTTGAATCCTCCTGTTTAAGTACATAATAATGAAGAATGAAGTAAGCTCCCTTACCCTTGCTCATAAATTTTTCAAAAAGACGGGAAACAGAAGGTCGTCGTTGAGAGGAAAATGAGAGAAAACGGATGGAAATTATATCTCAAAGAGAAAAAGTTTATACAATTAAAATATCAAAAGAAAATTTTGGGAAAATTCAAAATTATTTTACTAAAAAGTATATTTTCCCTAGAAGATGAACATTTTGTTCCGAAATAGGTGCTACTGTGATCGGCCGGGTAGGACTGCAGGCCATCACATCTGGTAGCTTAGATCTTTTGAGGTTGCCGAAATCGTACAAAAATTAGGACCAGTTTATTTCAGTCCTAAGTATATTATACAATATACGTCTTATTTTTAAGACCTAATCAAAAATATATGAAAAATGATTTTTTTCAGGTCACCCGATTAGCGAGATACATGCCGAAAACTATCCTGAAACGTTGTTTTGAAACAGATACTTTTAGACGTTTCTTTCATTTACTCGAAAACGGTATTTCCTATCGAAAAATTGGTTCTCAGCAAAGATGATCATTATGAAATTTCCAATCGTTCAATGTACTCAGATTTGAGATATGACCTATATAAACAATGTTATAGCACCGCAAAAATGTAAATTATATTTCCGTATGAAATATATAGGTTAGGTTTTATGACTCATGCCCGGGCTTTAACTACGAGGTCATATCGCCTACTACCAGAGCGCTCTTTCGTCACTCTGGTGGACATGAGCCACTAAAGTCATTTTATACCTGTTTGTTTTTAAAGGAACTATTTTTTTTATAAATATATATATTTTTTAGTATAGGTATTTAATATGTATAAAATTTTGAATAGATATAATAATTTCTATTATTGTTAGATATAATAAAAATAGTATTAGTTTATTTAGTTATTATATATTTTGTAGAAGTTATGAAGTATTATTTTGTTTTTAAGAAAAATGGCCGATCAAGCGTGGGGACGCTATCTTTCAGTATTGTTGTGAAGCTTGACGGAGAAGCGTTGTTTTGATGTTTGTATGAGGGTGACAAAATAAAACTGAGTTGTGAAAATTATAAATTTGGTTTGGTTTTATTATATATTTTGTTTGATATGCAGTTCGTTGCACAACAATATCCTATAATACTGCTTAGGATGGAGGGTTCGAAACCCGGCCGAGGCTCTCAGTTTATGTTATTAGGAAAGGTAATAAAAAAAAAAAAACACGTCATCAATCGGACGTTACTACCCTAGCATAATAAAAACTTTGGACTCCCATAGTAGAGTCGGACCACCAGAGTGACGAAAGAGTCACTAAGGAAGGGACTCGTGTAACACAAAATATCGTCCTGGAAGAAGATTTATCTATATAAATATAAATATTTATAATTGTAATAATATAAATAGTGACATTCATGAATCTTCCATTATATATAAATAATATAGGGCACCGGTAGCTCAGTAGTATGCATGCTTGCCTTCTGAGCTCAAGATCGTGGGTTCGAAACCCGACCGAGGCCGTTAGTTTATTTTATCTGGGAGGTAAAACAAACTTGAGCGTGCTGTTGAGCCTGAACGATGTCAGGTACTCGTTAAAGACCCCTGCTCTAGATGAATAAAAAATTTAGGATAGGCAAAATTTAAGACTCCCACAGTAGAGTAGGGCTCATGTTCACCAGAGTGACGGAAGAGCGTTCTGGTAGTAGGCGATATGACTTCGTAGTTAAAGCACTAAAGGTGTTATCTCCTGTTTGTATTCTAGGATTTAATTTCGGCTGTTGTATTTCAATTGTATGACGTATCCAATTTCCATTTTATGGTTTAATATAAATAAATAATTATAAAATTTCGTGTCGATACATATATTACATCGGTAGTTGGCGTATTTGTTTTATGCCCGAACAAATACATATTAACTGAATTGGACAACATATGTTTAATGGTCCGGTCCACTAATTTAACTTGTGTTTCGATTGTCCACGTTCCATTTAATAATATGTGGGCAATTATAATTAACACATTTATAATTGCATTAAATTAATTATCAATTTAATTACCAATCAAAGCAACAGAATTTCAATTGAGGTTGGAGAAAAACCTATTATTTAGAATCATATATATGAATATATGATAGCTATATGGATAAATCATTCGATTGACATTAGTGTAATATTCACGATTATATAGCTTCAGGTTACCAGAATCTTGAGTATGCCGTCCTTCGGTTGGGATTTTAAGAGATGGTCCCGACACTGTACCATCTCAGGTACCTACTCACATGCCACCAAAGCGACGAAAAAGCGATTCATAGTAAAATTCCGGGCATGAGTCACAGTAAATAACTGTCATGAAAAATTGTGTCCAGGATATATACTAGGAGAAAGATAAAATAAAATAATACTACAGAGAGCTATGATCAGATCACCATATTGAAGGGATAATAAATATTTAATAATTTTTATTGTTATGAATTTCCCCAGCGATACTAATAGGGGTAGGTAGTTATGTAATCCACCAAAAAACGAAATTACATGTTTTCCGACCTCTAGATTATGAAAGAAAAAAAATTCCATCTGTCTATGTGTCTGGGAACATGATAGGTAACTCCCGAAAGAATGAAAGTATTGTCACAAAATTTGATATGTGAATCCGCAA